>JAKUCG020000047.1:1200000-2400000 GCA_022539655.2 Ceriodaphnia dubia
TGGTAGCCTACATGATTTCTACTTAATTGAAATGGATTGCTCAGCAAACAATTCCGCAGCTAGGCAATTCAAGCCGTTCTCAAATAATTCCAAGGTCGACTGCTGTTTCGTAACAGTTGATGACGACAAAATATGTATCATAACTCGCCATCACTGTTAGTTGAAGTTCTTACATTGTGAAAAATGAGTATATGTCTCTCCTTCTGTGTGCGGTACTTTTTCAATGTGGGCGAGCTGGTGATGGTTGCTAGGGTGGTAAGCCCTTCTTTTGAGTTTTGACTGTGCTACGCCTTGACGAATCATAGCCTGCCCGATGGCGGTTGGACTACTTTCATGCAGATGATTGAATGAATAGCCGTCGGTAGCAATTTTGTGAATGGTTTCCAAAATAGATATCCATTGCACATTAATATTTACTATGCAGCATTTCAAATTTGAACCTGAGGAAATCGGAGATTTTTAAAATTACACACATTCTGTTTTGCACTCGTTCTTAATAAGAGTCGAAGCGTCATTACGCGCGGTGTCTATGGGTGGAAAATTCACAAAATTTCTAAAAATTATGTTTTAAAATAATATCCGCCGTGATTTTATTGACATTTTGTTCTTTGTTATATCTATTTAGATCAAACATGCGTAAAACATTCTATGCTTGGTTGGAGGAGTAGAGCACCAGTTGGTCTAACGTCAAAAGCGAGATGTCTAACCCAAAGGCCTGCATCGTGATTGATATGAAATTGACAAACATTATGCTTGTTTTCCCTTGAATATTCCACTTTTGTGAGAATAGGTAGGCCTACCCAAATCTTTGAAAAAATCTTCTACCCATGATATAATGTGCCGGTCACATATGTCTTGATTTGTTGATATTTTCATCCAAGACGAGACCATAGGGTCCGTAGCACTCACCATTCGGTCAGACTCGGTCGAGGACCTAGCTTATTGTTTATTAATAAGAACTCATGCGTGAAGGGATGTTCAGCATGAGGGAATATCTTAAATGTCACATAATACCCAGAATCTGATCAGTCTGTTTCTTTAGTGCGCTCGTTGCTAGGATAAAATCGAGACTGGCTATAAGTCGGGGTATTTTAAATGTTCAAAAAAAACCGCAATTTCAAATTCTAGTAGTTGTACTTCTTCTAGCGCCATGTTTGGTCCCCTGTTGGCTTACTTGTTGTTCGCAGCACCGGGAATCTTGAGTACTGAAGTGAATTTACTAAACGGACGTCATCTTCGCGTACTTGCGATGGAGGTGGAAATTCACTTCAGTCTCACTTAAAATTTAACTATCTCGCCTGTTGTCTTGAACAGCAAAAAATTAATCAAGTTGATCTTTTACAGTTTCCTGTTTCACTTTTTGTACGAAGGAACGCTTCCGGTCACGTTGTATCCACCGATGGAGTACAAAACCATATAATAGTTGCATTATCCCAAATGCTGAATTTTAGGTATGTATAAGCGTCATTTATCAAGTACGGAAATTCATACGGTAGGCAAGTTGTTATAAAGTGCGTTGAATCATTTCGACTGGATATTTAATTCATAATTCATCTTTTGCGCTATCTGTTTCAAACACTTCCGTGAATATCTCGTTGTTTTACTCTCGCAGCTATGCTTACCTACCTGTCGGCCCAAGTAGCTTCGATGATTTGCCCAATGCAAGAGGAGCATCATACTACTTAATAAATGATGTAGAGGGATTTTATAGCTTATAATAACCTTCCATGAAAAATGAAAAGGCATGGCACGATCTGAATTTCTCTTACATAAACTTTTTTTAAAATTATATATAGGAGGCTGATTTTTGTTTGACAAGTGCCACTGGAACACAGTCTCAATTTCAACAAGCCGACATTCCTGCCTATTGGACTTACGGCTCATACAGTACTCTAGTTCCTTATCCAAGCGAGAGATTCGATCTTTTTGCCCTTTTCAAACCACTATCGTATCAAGTAATTTAGAATGCAGCCTTGTGTGATTCCTTATGACGATCAAATGGTTGTAACAGAGTCCTAAAGGATACTATTATATTCATTTTACCAGGTTTGGGTTTTGCTTATTGTTGCAGCTTTTTCAACTATTCTATTTAATTTCTGACACTCCTTCAAAACTACAAATCTCTTCGCCAAAGTAAAAACGAACAACAAATTATCCATGACAACAAAAGCGCCACTCTTTACGTAATAGGAAATCTGCTCTCTCAAGGTATTGTTAAATTATGAACAATAAGTGTTCCTTACCACTATTAGGGCAAGCGCAAGCGCAATTATTTCTTAACACTCAGGGCAAAGCTACTTCGGTAACCTTTTGGCTGCCCGCATGTCGGCAGGTGCCTGGTGCTGCGGATGCCTTTTCTTAGTCCAAATTTATTGCACCACTTTGACTTCGCATCTAACTTCGCCAAATCAAAAACCAATAGTTAATTCCTTTTTCGAAATAGTGGATAAACCCGATGTAAGTTTGACCGTAGATAGAGGAAAAACACTTGATAAAATCTCACAGGTAATGTAGCCTTCAGCTATTTTGAAAATTAACTCATGTTACAATGAAAAACTACATAAATAGACCCCTCAATCGTGGGAACATGTGAACCGTTTTTTTGACATTTTAAGAAAAGATTCTAGATACATCACTTGCGATGACTCGGTCAACTGCTTAAAACTTGTGAGACACGGAAATGCCGTCTATTCAGCGGTAAGTAGCATTCCACGGCATTATGATTGGCTTTCCGGTATTCGCCATACAAACTAGTTAGTTCAAATACAGAAATCATAAGAAAAAAAATCACTACGTATTAGTACGTATTATTATCACTACGTATTATACCGTTTTCCATTGGCAAATTTTCACCATTTCAAAGCGCATTTCGTACTAAACAACAAACAGCATTCAAATAGTTTTTTTTTCTTTTTGCAGTAAAGCTAGTTTTAAAAGATGTAATCAATTTCAAAAAAGTATTATAATTTCTTCTACGTACATGCCCACCTACAACCAATTTTTATAACCGGAACTTAAATCACGAACAAAATTCGATATTTTTTACAATTTGAGCGTATAACTCCAGTATTACGCATAGTAGCCCTTTTGCAAACCGCAAACTCTTATTATTTGAAAGTTTTTTATATTTTAAAAACTTCATTTTTTAGCCAGTGGTTGTGTTGAAATCCATTTTGGCCTCAGCCCTCAAAAGTACAGGTACTTGTGACTTTAGTATCACGAAAGATGAATTCTGGAGCTCTCCCATATTTACGTTGCTTCGTAAGAATAGTTCTTACACAGAGACTATAAGCAGAGGGTCGGTCAAAAAATGCTTTTATGCTGATAAGTAATAAGGCCTAAGTAATGCAGTACTTTTGTATATTTCTTATAGGATCTTGCGCTTTACTTGTGCAGGATTAATTAATGAATGGAAAAAATGGCTTTTACCAATGCCGTCCAAGTGTACGGAAATCAACAAACGAACCAAATCTCTCCGATTGTCGATCCGGCACTTAGGCAGCGCATTTCTTACCTTAATTTCTGGCTACTTCATCGCAATTGCTGTGTTTTTTCTTGAAAAAATAGCTTTCAAATGCAATTCAACTACTGTTTGTGGCGCACGCATCCGAGAAGAAGAGGCTTCAGTGGGGAAGGAGTATTAGTATGGCAGACGATTGAGGCCAGTGAGAGACTGAACGAAGTACATGGTTTTTGAAAGGGTCGGAAAATCGAAGTGAATAGAAATTTTGACTGGTTTTCTCCCGAGAGGCAATTAAAACGAACTGATCAATCTTCTGTTCAGGTAATATTTGGTGATATGTATGAGCAGATGTGCCCAAGTTGGAAGACCTCTGTGGGAGTTTTTACGGTCAAATAAAGAAACTGAAACGCAATAGACTTGAAATTGAATTATTGCTTCCCACATGTCACACTTGGCGCCCGATAAGGGACACGTCTGCTCATATACGGGACTGTTAATGTTGCTCCTGCCGGGTGACCATATTACCAACTTGTGTAGAAAGTGTAGTAAGTGGTGTTCATAAGATTTGCCAAGTGTGACAGTGGATTATGTTGTAATCACATGAGTTAATCTTATTCAGTCGTTAAAGGTCCTGCCAGTATCCATTCAGAAACTCACTGGTCGTGTATATGTACATGAAATTCATTTTAATCGACAAGTTGATATGTTTTACTGCTATGTTCAGGTTCTAGTGTTGTAGGCCTAACCTACCTGATAAGAGTGCGAGCTGTGTAAGCAAGTGTCTTTTAGACAGACTAGCTCGACGAATACAAACTGCCGATGAATAAGTGTCGACGATTGAAACTCGATGATTGAAACTCGACGATTAAAACCCGACGATTAAAAGCCCGACGATTAAAAGCCCGACGATTAAAAGCCCGACGATTAAAGGCCCGGCGATTTAAACCCGACGATCATAACCCGACGACAATTAAATTTTGAAGGAGCTGGTAACTACATGAGAATATTGAGATGAAAATTAATAGTCCCTCCACCTAACATTCTCAAGGAAACAGTGTGAAACCTGACGATCGTAAACACAGCCGCTCATAAGTACGACGAAATTGAAATTGCTCTACCGACGAAATATTAATCATGAAAATCAAATTGTAGGTAGAATCTGATCATGACTGCTCCAACCTCTGGTCCAAGTGGGGAAGGAATGAGTCCTGGTCAGTCAGATCACCTGTTTCGTATTAGCTTTCGTGGAAATTGTTGTTTGCAAAGTTTGTGCGCGCTGGTCGCTTTCTAACTTTGTGGGAATGTTTTCCAAAATCACAAATCCATGGCTTAAGTTGATACTAAGAAGACGCTTGACCAAATCGCTTATCGATTCGTTTGACAATTCGCTCACCTCCATCATTTCTTAAAGTCTTGGGTTCGACGAAGTAAGTGTTCTGTATGGTATTCAAATTTCGCTGAGTAAATTGAGAAAGAATATCCGAGCAATGCTTCTGTGATCGCTCTTTTTAGTTGGTAGATGAATTTTTGCCACAATTCCTTCACGTCAGGAGTGTGTTGGGCAATCAGATCTCGAAGCACAATTTTGTTAAGTACGTCTGGTTGTCGTAGGTGAACAAGTACTTCATAAATTTTATTTTTTCTTCCATCAAGTCAATCAGATAGAGATACATGGGCACTTACGGATCAATCTAGCGTCATGCAGCTATCGTTTATTTCGAATTCGATTTGACGTTAGCTGCACCTTGTCTTTTTGGACGCTTCGTCTACAACATTTTCAGCACGCTGGCCATGTGTCCAGCGAGGTACTGGTACAGGGAAAATCTGTCCTGTTCCAGTTTGGCGTAGACAGAGTTGCTGGCTTCCCACTCTCATTGGATCTTTTGCATCCTGTTTGTGATTAATGTTCGGCCAAAGATGTGCACAATCTTTACCTCAGAATTAGCAGTGACTTTATTGAATCTTAAATGATGATCGCGGAACAACTTGCGAATCACCTTTAGTGATGGCTGATTGTACCACTTGAATGTAGTCATTACAAAACCGTAGTCCTTTTTATTGTCCATTTATATTCTCCTGTGTTTTATCACGTTGCTGTTTTGATAGACTTTAGTTACTTCATCTGAAATGTTTTTTTTTTTAGGAAAATTGCGTTTGGCCTCTTCTAATATTGGGGTTGTAGATTTGTTCAAATAACTCTTCTTTCCCGCTCAACGTTAATGTCGTATGACTACTCTTCTTGAAGTTTTCTTTGATCTATTTGCGCAACTTCTTCTTGTAACTTTCCACGTGGTTCTCATACTTGAAAAAAGTGACGAAACTCGTTTTCGGCGAGAAGTTCCAGTTCCTTCTTGCTCATTCTTACACGCTCTCCATTGCTCTTGAAATTGGAGACTCCATTTTTCTCGGCCATTCCCGTTGACAATCTCCTCCAATTTGACGTCCAGTTCTTGTTCCACCAGTAAAATTTCGTCGCGCAACTTGCTTTCAAAGAACAACAGTCTACTTTCGTCGGTAGCAATGTCTTCTTGTCCAACTGGCGTGGAAGGATCGATGGTTTTGCCTTTTTCTGTCACCATTTCTTTTGACGGAAATTCAAATACTTTTGGTAAGCTTTGGCCAGCTCATGTTCGATTTTTTTTTAATACTCGATATCTAACAAGCCAAAAGTCATGCGCTCCACAACGGTTGCAAAGTTAAAAGTAAAATTCGCCGAGCAGATACACTTCCAAACATCTTCCATGTAGTTGGAAAATTCTATGATCGAGCGATTTTTTCAGGTTTTTCCGTCCGTTGTGCTAGTCACTCGCCGATGAACGTGTTCACGAAATTCGACAAGACTTTGGCCGTAAGCAGAATTCGGAACATCACCCGGTGGCTCGAATTTTTCTTTGACGTTTCCCAGGATACAGACGTCGCTGTCGGAAGAGTTGGCCGCGCCCAGTTTGAAACTCTTGAAAAGGCTTTCTGAAGTTAAATGCTGGCCAACTTTTCCCGTCAAATTCTGGGCTTCATTGAAAGACGAAAACAACATGGAACTGCGTCGTCCACCGTTGATTTCGGCGGCCATTTGGTTGTCGCGTTTCTCACTTCCGGACAGTCAAGATGTAGTCGTAATCCAGACGACCTTGTGCTTGTAGCAGTTGCATGTTGACTCCATGGGTGCACTGCTCAACACTGGTCCTCATTTGGATGCCGAACATGGTGTTGAGCAGAGTGAATTTGCCGCTACTCTGGACGCCCATGACGGACAACACAAAGATGCGCTCGCGGTTTACCTTTCCTATAAGTCTGCTGGGCTCTCGTAAAACTCCCTTTACCCATTCCAAATGGAGCAAGTTGGAGTCGCCGTCCAGTATTTCGATGCAGAATCCGTCCATCAGGTGCTGGGCGGCCAGCTGAGGGACTTTGAGAATGGCCGCTGTTCGTTTTTCGGAAGCCGGAGACGCGTGGGGATGACTCAGCTCCCTCCATAAGTGTTCGATGCTGGGAACTTTCTCGTTGAATTCAGTTCTTGCTTCGTTCAATTTCTTCCGTGCAACTTCCATCTCTTCTTTTTCCCTAGCACCACCTTTACGCGCTTCGGCTGATTGATCAACGAACGACGAATACAATTTGCGAATTTCAATCAACTCGGGTCCAAGTTCCCGTTTGCTGCGTTCAGTCAGTTCTTTTTCAAGTAGATGGATGGAGATAGCACGCGAGGAAGAGCTTTTGTTCGCCAGTAAACTTAGTAACAAATTTAGCTACGAATGGTTTGGCACGTTAGGCGCCTGTTTCCTACGTTTTCAAGGCACCGCTTAATCTTGGCGTCTTTCTCAAGCACCTTTTTCTCTTCCAGACGATGTTCCCATTTGGCGTCTTGTGCTTTGCCTGCGTTCTGTAATTCTGCTGCAGTACAAATTCGTTTTTCTTTACTTGTCGTTACTTGTCCCAAATTTGGAATGCGAGCCAATATCGCCAAACTCTTGTCGCCCGAGGCAGAGAATTCCAAGGCAGAATAGCCGCCCCCTTTTAAAAGTGACATTTTGTGCAAATACAATCTCTCTGATGAAGGTGGTTAAGTGCTAAACGAAGAGATGCTGATTTCGTTTCCCAAACTCTTGAGTTCTTTTTTCTATCGAGGGAAAATCGACGGACTTGATTTTGACGTCAATTTTTCTCAAGCGTTTATTAGCATTGTAGATGACGGATCGCTGTAGTTGTCCTTCTTTGCTACAATGGCAAGCCAGTTTCGATTCCAGATGACCAGCTTTGTTAGTCTTTGTTAGTTGCCCGTCCAGAAAGTTTCTTACAGTTAGTGTTAGGGCTCTACCAAGATTGTTTGAATAATGGCATTCCGATTTTGTGGGACTTCAAGAAACCCAATTTGACGTTCATCATCGACTTTAAATCCTTCTGGAAAGTTTTTGGGCTAGGAAATAATCTAAAACTCCCTTGCGAATGAACTGGGGATTGTTTTTCCTGTCCTGTCCGAAACCAAACCGACAATAAGGCCCAGCTCTAAATTTGCTGCATCGTTTTCTTTATTGATTCCTTGAGGCGAGCCTATTTGAAAAACTCTGTTCATTTTAACTGGTTGATTTTCAAATAGAATTTTCAGGGCGAAATCGCGACAATGATCGCTGGTGTCATTCAACCAGTCTGTTTGTCATTGTCAAAGTGTATAAATTGGACATAACCGTGGACTTGCCGTATCCGACCCCATCAATTTTTCAGTTGTATCTACTTTAAGAATGTGTAATTCTAATTTAATTTGACTGAGCAGTTTTGTTGAAGACAAAACGGGGAAGGTGTGTGGCGCACGCATCCGAGAAGAAGAGGCTTCAGTGGGGAAGGAGTATTAGTATGGCAGACGATTGAGGCCAGTGAGAGACTGAACGAAGTACATGAAATTGAAAGGGTCGGAAAATCGAAGTGAATAGAAATTTTGACTGGTTTTCTCCCGAGAGGCAATTAAAACGAACTGATCAATCTTCTGTTCAGGTAATATTTGGTGATATGTATGAGCAGATGTGCCCAAGTTGGAAGACCTCTGTGGGAGTTTTTACGGTCAAATAAAGAAACTGAAACGCAATAGACTTGAAATTGAATTATTGCTTCCCACATGTCACACTGTTGGCGTAGACTATGAAAAAAGAAAAAAAATGGTATTACCATTTATCGTGGTATTAGTGACCATTAAGCTGGAACCACGGGATCCACTGCCTCAAGGCTCCCCAAAGGAATTATAATTGTTCTTTTTACATTGGCATAACCAGCTTTTTAAAAAAAACCGAAACTGTAGAGTATGTAGTATGGGAAGTATATGTCATTGCAACAACGGGCAGTACCGCATAGCAATAAACCTTGAGTCGCAATTCAAGTTTTTAAAATGCATTCTATACGTACACGATTCTGTAATGACTGATGAATAGTTTAAAGGTTTTTGGTTAGCAATCTTTAATCAATGTACACACTAAAAATGAAACACTTCCTTTTTTCTGGTGTGCGGTCGTTCTTTGATTTGTGTCTGACTTGCTGGTTGCTAGGCTTTTCTTTTGACAAACTACGCCATGACGAATCATAGCCTGTCCGATGGGCGATGGCGGCCGGACTACTTCCATGCTATGAAATGATAGAATAAAGAGCCGTAGGTAGCAATCCGCGAATGGTTTCCCGATTATTTAGAGTGTATGAAATCGTATTGATCAAATATGTAAAATGGATATGCTTATGCTAGGCCAACCTAATTTTGCCTCAACTTATGCCAACTTTTGCGTTTCAGAAAGAATTACGGTAAAATATTTGCGTCTTTAGACGTAGTCGATGATTCGTGGACTTCTTACTTTGCGACGGTAGGCAAGCGCGTTTAACGAAGCTTTATCAGCGAAATCTTCCGACTTAATACATGACTGGACAATAGTGAAGTCGATAGTGACACTTAAGTCCGGGGTAGTCGACGTTGAAGCTGAAAGGTGGTTTTTAAAAAACAACAACCTGGGATCCGCTTTATTCTGTTGATTCCATAAGATAGAGCCTTCAACCCTTCATCCTCGACTGTACACTCGCAAAATCAGCTTTTTTACTGAGGTCATCAATGCTTATATCTAGGAGATCCCCACTCATCTGATTAGTCTAAAAAATAAACTCACATTTTTGCATAACTTGAGATAAATAAAGTAGAGGTAGTAAAACGAATTATACCACGAAGGCGGGTGTGACTAAAACGTGGACTTGGACTATGGACTATGGACTTCTAAAACATGGACTTTAAGCCGTGGACTGATGCTCAAAGTCCACGTTTTAGGAAGTCCAAAATAAATTTCGCCTTTTTAAAATGAATACCTTTAATGTAGGAATAAATTATTGATTAAAAGTGTACGTTAGAAATATAAGGAGATTTGAAAAATGAACACTATTTTTCATAATAATAATAATTTATTGCAAACTGACAATGTTTGCACGCGCGCGACATTTCTTTATGAAATTTTATCGAACTCTACCTCCTTCTCCCGAAGGCAATTTTTTGTAGTAATTATATTTTGAGTCTAGGTCTAGGCCGAACAGAAAATGAGCCAGCAGAGATGAGAGTTCTATGCAGCCAGCATTGTAGCTAGAGTAGCTAGAGGCAAAAGTCGATGTTAAATGGTCTGCATTGTTCGACTGGGTATTTGAATTTTTGTAGGACTTGCATCACATGATATCCTCTTCAATTCTCATCGAGTTTTGAATTTTTCGATCGTTAACAAGAATTGCTTGTGATATACGTGACTGAGTTGAAATCCCCACGGAGTATTTTCATGAATGAATGAATTTACACAAAAGACCGAGCTTTCATCTCCAGAAAAGAAAAGTGTTCAGGTGTTTGGCAATTGCATTCACGAGCCACGGTGCAATAAAGTGGCAACACAACGTGAATTTGTACACACGGATTGACTACGGTACGTAAAAGTTTTCAATCTATATATAAGTAAAAAATGGGAACCTTCTTTTACGGAAATTTAGTTTTTACATTTGTTACGGCAGTCTTTACTTGAGAGCCGAAATCGCTTGCTATTTACGGCGACTGGGTAGAAAAAGCCTTCTTGTTTGCTAAAAATTTCGCTTCATGGTAATCTCCAGAAATTTATTGAGATTTTTCTTCATTATTTATTATTCTATTTATCGAACCCTGCGAACGTCGGCGATTTAGTAGAGCGCTAGTCTGCGTGGTCAGTAGGACCAGGAAAACAGTTTTGATTTATATGAGCATTGAACAATTGAACAAAATCATGTCTTGCTCAGGTCTTGCTTCCCTGAAATTCATCTTTTCTGGAAGTATTTGAATCATTGATACAAACCTCCACTCTTGACGTGATGCACTAACTTATGCCTAGATTGTCTTATTTTCGATGTCGTATTGTTTATGAATGAGAAATCTCCAGATTATGGCAGAAAATATCATATATGACTTCAGAGATTTGGCAAGGTTTCTATCTTAAATAATAATACACATGCAGACGTTTGATAGCGGCCTGCCTGTTTTTCCTATTCGCTAGATTGTTGCTATGTTGCGTGTATTGGATTGGTAGGAGAATAACTGAGAGGATTAGCCTACAAATTAGGCTACTAAGCTTTCTTTAGTGCGATGTTGAGTCGCATTTTTGCTTATTTGTTGTTCGCAGCACCAGGAACCATGAATAACCATGTCGATCCACTTAACGGACACCACCTCCGCGTACTTGCCATGCAGGTTGAAATTTACTTTAGTCTCAATTCTGTATCTTGTTATCTTGTTTGGTGTTTGAATTAAAAAATAAAACTAATTGCGTTGACCTTTTACAGTTTCCTATTTCGCTTTCAGTACAAAGGAACGCTTCTGGCCACGTCGTTTCCTCTGATGGAGTACAAAAACATATGATAGCGGCGTTATCTCAAATGCTGAACTTTAGGTAATCAATGTGAGCGAATCATTTAATTCAAAGCTATTTGAACGCGTCGACTGGATAGGGAATCTGAATTGACATATTATCTGTTTTAAACATATCATTGTTTTATCCGCACAGCTATGCTTACGTGCCTGTAATTATACGTGGATTCGAAGACTTTCCAAACACAGTAGGAACATCCAGAGAAAAGGGAGCATTATATTATCTTACAAATGATGTAAGGTGCTGTTTTGAGTGTTAAAAGCAGGTCCTTGAGATCAGAACTGCTTAGGCCTAATTGACTTCACAGAATTATTTTAACATAGGAGGCTGATTTTTGTTTGTCGAGTGTCACCGGAACACAGTCTCGCCTTCAACAAGCCGACTTTCCTGCTTATTGGACTTATGGTCCATTCAGTACTTTAGTACCTTATCCAAGGGAGAGATTCGATCTTGCAGCACCTTTTAAACCACTGTCGTATCAAGTAATTACGTCTAGCATAAGAATAGGATGTAGTATGTAAATCTATGATGAAGATCAAAAATACTGCAACATAAATCTAAGTAACAATACTATATATTTTGTTTTACGCACTAGGTTTGGATTCTACTTTTAGTTGCAGCTATTGCCACTGTACTATTTCTAACACTGTTTCAAAGCTACGAAGTCTTTTGCCAAAGAAATAGCCAACAAAAATTTGTCCATAATAACAAAAGCGCCACTCTTTACGTAATAGGAAATCTACTCTCTCAAGGTATTGTCAAACAATGAATAGTAAGTGTATATTATCACAATGAGGGCAAGCGCAATTATTTCTTAACCATCAGGGCAAAATTACTTTGATAACCGTTTGGCTGCCCGCATATCGGCGGGTGCCTGGTGTTGCGGATGCCTTTACCTAATTCAGATTTATTGCACCACTTTGACATCGCATCTAACCTCCCCAAATCAAAGACCTGTAGTCAATTCCTTTTTCGAAATAGCGGATAAACCCGACGTAAGTTTGGCCGTAGATAGAGGAAATACGCTTGATAGAATCTCACAGGTAATGTTACGTTTAGATTTTTTTTAAATTAGTTAATCTTAGATTATTAATGGAAACTGCATAATTAGACCCCACAATCAACGGAACATGTGAAGCGCTTTTTCAACATTTTAAGGAACGATTCTAGATACATCACTTGTAATGCTCCGGTCGATTGCCTAAAACTTGTGAAAGAGGGGAATGCCGTCTATTCAGCGGTTAGTATGCATGGCAGCATTCCGATTGCCTTTCAAGTGTTCGCTATATAAATAAGTTAGCCAAAACTTGAAATCATGGGATTTCTTGATTTCTTCACGATGAAAAAAAAAGTTTAAAAAAAAAATCTGTTTACGTATAACAGACTTTCGTAAATGGTAGTTCCTTCACTTTCATACATATGTGTATTGCCAACCAACTTCCACTAACTTTGCCATTTGGAGTCTTTTCCTTTTTAACAAACCTTACATTTTAGCCCGCTACTGTGTTGAAATCCTTTGTGGCCTCAGCTCTCAAAAGTACGGGCAAGTGTGACTATAGTTTTACGAAAGAGACTTTCTGGAGCTCTCCCGTGTTTACGCCGCTTCGCAAGAACAGTTCATACACAGAGAGTATTAGCAGAGGGTCGGTAAATTGGCAAGAATATGTAAAAAAATGCTCGTATTCATTTACAATTTTTGTTTAATTTCAATGTTTCAGAATCTTGCGCTTGATTCATGCAGGGTTATTTACTGAGTGGGAAAAATGGTATGTATCATTACCTTCCAAGTGTATGGAAATCAACAAAAGAAACAAAAAACCACGATTGTCGATCCGACACTTGAGCAGCGCATTTCTTATATTAACAACCGGCTATGTCCTCGCGATTGCCGTGTTTCTTCTTGAAAAATTTGCTATAAAAGTGTCGATGCGACTGTTGGTTTAATGTGAAAACATAAAACATTCAACAAATCCCGATGTCACGATAAACCTACGACGAAAAATTCTGCCGACCTTCACAATTAAATATATTCAATTCGGATTTCTCCGTATAGCAAGTTTTCACAACTGCGACAATCGCACAACGTTTCGAGTTGTGTGCGTCACGTGACTGATTTCATATAACTTTATGGGGAATCACGTAGGCTAAATTCTACTGCAGAGCGCGGCAGTGCGCTAGTAGAGCGTTAGTATGACCCAAATGGCCAAATCCTGTTTTGATTGATATTATATTATGAAGATATTATATAACTTTATGCGCATTGACAATTGAACTAAATCATTTCTTATTTCCCCCAAATTCTTCTTTCTTGATGTAAATCTCTACTCTTGACGTGATGTGAATGTGACTTATGTCAGATTGTTACATTGGATGTTTTCACATTGCTTATGAATAAGGAATCTTCATGTTTGTCAAGGTTTCTATCTTAAAAGACACATATGCAGATGTTTAATATCGGCCTTCCTGTTTTTCCAATGCGCTAGATTGTTGCTATACCACTTTTGTTAGAAAGGTAGGACCTGATAGTCGAGAAGATAGCCTATAATTTAGTTGTATGCAAGATGTTGAGCGACTTGAGTCGCATTTTTCCTTGCTTGTTGCTGTTCGGAGCACCGGGAGCCATGAACACTCGAATCGATCCGCTTAGCGGAAAACACCTCCGCGTACTTGCCATGCCGGTTGGAGTTTACTTTATTCTTAATTCTGTATCTTCATGTCTGGGTGATGTTCTGAAAGGATTTTGAATTTTTAAAAAACTAATTGATTGACCCTTTCAGTTTCCTCTTTCCCTTATAGTACAAAGGAACGCTTCTGGTCACATTGTTTCATCTGATGGAGTTCAAAACTATATTATAGTGGCATTATCTCAAATGCTGAACTTTAGGTGATGAAATTAATATAGATTTACTAAACCGTTTTAACAAAAATGTATTAGCCTAAGCTATACTTCCGGCCAAGTTATATTTAAGCCATGTATTCAGAATTGAGATGGAAGCGCAGCTGAACTGGTGCGTTCAACAAACTTGCTGGGTCTTCGTAACTTAATAATGGCAATCGCCCAATAATGCACCCCGCAATCTTATCTATGTCCTCGCTGTTGACATGCCTCAGCTAATGCCACATTTATTTTTCCATACCAGCATGAAATTCAGTCAGCTCTTTCCATGTCTAATCTAAAGGGAGTAACGCAACGAGAGGTAAAGCGTAAGGCATGGCAAGGCCTAATTGATACCTGGGTTCGGGAAAAACTCCAGGCTAGTACATACAGCATATACCCCGGGATGAGAGCCATTGCCATCAAGTAGGCATTAGGCATGGACACTTGCAGCAACTGAGCAAGGGAGTGGGACGTTACTGTAGTAGGGCTGAGTTCGCGTGATTTCAATCTTAAATTCATGAAATCTTTGGTTGAAACCCGCTGTTGAGTATTGGTCTCATTCGCCTCCCCCCCCCCCCCCATAGGCCTGATTCTCATGCATTCAATTATAATGAATCTGTTTCATTTCACAATTTGCATGATGGGTTTGAAACATATCATTTTCATTTTGTCATTTTTATCCATACAGCTATGCTTACCTACCTGTAATTGCACGGGGCTTCGAAGATTTTCCAAACGCAACAGGATCCATAGATAAGGGAGCATCCTATTATCTTCTGAATGATGTAAGGGGTGCTGTTTTCAATCAAGATAGAATGAACTTTAAACTAAGCACCTTATTAGTAAGTCGGAACTGCTGAACAAATTATTCCTTCACAAAATTATTTTTACTCAGGAAGCTGATGTTTATTTGTCAAGTCTTATTGCAACACACGCTCGCCTTGAGCAAGCCGACTTTCCTGCTTTTTGGCAATACGGCCCATTCAGTACTTTAATTCCTTATCCAAGAGAGAAATTCCATCTTGCTGCATCTTTCCAACCACTGTCGTATCAAGTAATTACGTGCCGCTCTACTTATAAGACCACTAAATTACATTAATAAATTGTTTTTCACGTCACGATTAAAAAAAATAATCAGACTTAATAATATGGCTGCTTACTGCTGTGGAGAACAATATGAACAAAATGTTCACTTTGAATTTTTTATGTTACAAAAATTTGAACTTTATCGTCTGAGCTTGTTCCAACTACATTATTATATTTTTCTCAATTAATGAATTAAAGTGGTCTTAGTTTTCCAGAATTATTTTGAAATTTGTATAACAAAATGTAACCACACAGTGATAATGTAAGAACTAACACGAACTAACAGTAACTTACATTTATTATACTAGGTCTGGGTGCTACTGATTTTTGCGGCTTTTTTTACTATACTTTTTCTGACACTGTTTCAGAACTACGAATCATGTCGCCAAAGTAAAAGCGAACAGGGAATTAAACACCAGAATAAAAGCGCACTTCTTTATGTAATGGGAAATCTGGTTTCTCAAGGTATTGTTAAATAGTTAATAATAAGTGAACCTAATACCAATTAGGGTAAGCGGGAGCGTGATCATTTCTTTCAGGGCAAAACTACTTTGGTAATTTTTTGGCTGCCCGTATATTGGCGGGTGCCTGGTGCTGCGGATGCTTTTTCCTAGTTCAGATTTATTGCACCTTTTTAACATCACATCTAACCTCGCCAAATCAAAAGCCTATAGTTAATTCCTTTTTTGAAATAGTGGATAATGCTGGCGTAAGTTTGTCTGTAGATAGAGAAAAAGCGCTTGATAAAATCTTGCAGGTAATGTTGCGTTTAATTTGTTATTATATTGATATTCAGTCAATATTGGTTTATTGATGGAAGCTACATTACAGAGAACACAATCAGAACGTGTGAAGCACTTTTTAAGCGTTTTAAAGAAAGATTCTAGGTACATCACTTGCGATGATCTGGTTGATTGCTTACAACCTGTGAAAGAAGGAAAAGCTGTTTATTCAGCGGTACGTAGCATGACAGAATTCCAATTGTCTTTCAAGTGTTTGCTGTATGATTAAGTTAGTTAAAATCTTTAAATTATGGAAACTCTTCGGAAAAAAGGACTCCATTTAAACTAAACAACTAAAAACTGCTTTTTTTAGCCATCTACTTTGGCAAAAACGATTGTGGCCTCAGCTCTCAAAAGTACGGGCAAGTGTGACTTTAGTCTCACAAAAGAGACTTTCTGGAGCTCTCCTGTTTTTACGCCGCTTCGCAAGAATAGTTCGTACACAGAGAGTATTAGCAGAGGGTCGGTACATTGGCAAGAATAAGACGAAAGGCTTGTTTATTTCATTTTTAATTTATTCCGACGTTTCAGGATCTTGCGCTTAATTCATGCCGGGTTAATCAATGAATGGGAAAAATGGTATGTTTTAACACCTTCTCAGTGTACGGAAATCAACAAAACGAAAAAAAAAACACAATTGTCGATCCGGCACTTGAGCAGCGCCTTTCTCATCCTAATTGCTGGTTACCTCATCGCATTTGCTGTATTTCTTCTTGAAAAAATTGCCTTTAAAAAAGATGATTCGACTCTTGTACCGAAAACGGTAAAGTAAACAGCAAATCTAAAATGTAATCGTTCGGCCATCATGCGGCAACACGTAAAACTTGGAACGAGGGAATGCGCTCTAGTTTAACCAATATATTCTTACCTTATTACTAAATTAAACGACATCCCATAACAAGTAGTGTGTAGCAATAGGCCACGCTATTAATATGTAGATTCCTTAATCAAATTAGCTAAAACTTTAATAATGCTAACAAAGAACACAAACACACCCAGATGACCAATGTAATTTATTTTTCTTGGTTTATTTCTAGTTTTACTGTACTATTTTCTGACGATTAACCGATACATTTTAATTAGCTAACCCCAGTTTTTAGATATGTCATAATAAACTCAGTTGAAGAGCCATCATGATCTTAAATGTATTCGGTTTTCGTGGCTTGCGACATTAAGACGGTTGAGCTTAGTGTGTCCATCCTTCGACAAGGCCATTAAGGAAAATCGAAACTATTCCAGGCGCTTGTGACAGAAATTCGTGAAGTTATGGCCATGAAATTATCCATGTCCGCTTTATTGTGAGACTAATAGTCAGTACGTATGGACGTCATGTAATACAACATAGTTATTCTAAATACTGAATGGCAGGAAAAAGTGTAGCCTACTGTTTGCGACTTCTGTGACGTTGAAAATATTCAACAAATCCTGATGTCACGATAAACCTACGACGAAAAATTCAATTTCGTCGGTCTTCACAAACATTCAATTTGGATTTCCCCGTACTGAGGAGAATCTCTTCTATCTCGGGAATTTTATCTGTTATTTATATGATTCAAACCAATTTTTTATTTATTGCGGAGTAATAAATGAATAATTTGCTATGGCGAATTTATTATTGCTGCGTTCCATACATCGACCATGATCGAGTAAATAAGGGTAGAAAGCTAAGCTATCTGATTTGCCTGAAATTTCCCGCGTCTCACATTTTTACAGCTAGTCACGAACGAAGCGAAACTGAACGCTATCTAGCGCTCGACTCGTTCAGTACGGCATTCGTACCGAGAGCTGCCGAGAGTTGCTGTTTAGGTTCATCCTCTTTTTCCCGTTCCCCACACACAGTTCTGTCACGCGTGGCAACATTTTTCGCTGAACTTGCTGTTCGTTCCGCCCGGAAGCCGGTTGCGTCAGCCCACTTAACATTTTCTTTCAGCAGCTGATTGAAGTCTGTCAGTTCTTCACGAAAAAAGAAAACTATAAAATGGTTCTTGACATCGAATTATTCCGCGCCGAAAAGGGAGGCGATCCCGAAAAGATGAGAGAGAACCAAAGGAAAAGGTACAAGGATGTGAAATTGGTCGATTTAATTGTCGAGAAAGACTTGCAATGGAGGCAGCGTAAGTAAAATTTTATGACGTGTTATTCTAGGTTTCGATAATGATGTTTGTCCTTGTGTGTTTCAGTTCGTTTCCAACTAGATCAACTAAACAAATTGAAGAACTCTGCCAGCAAAGAAATTGGCGAGAAGATGAAGGTAGTGCCTCTTTTCTTCTAACTTAAACTTTTAGTGAATTGTTTTGGAAAATGGTTTTCTGCTGCAGCTGGAACGAAAAATGCCTTCCACCCCCAAAACAGAATCTCCAGAGGCACAAAGTCCTTTCCAAAATTTATCAAGTCCCCAAACTTTGGAAAGGTTGAATTCTCATTTGCAATTGAATAGCTATATTGATGGCTACTCTCCAAGTCAATTGGATCTCAATGTTCATGTCTCAGTGCCTAAACCTGTGCTCTCCAGCTATCCACACATTAATCGATGGTACCATCACATCAGTGCTATTGGAAGCTCCATACAGGTAGGGCCCTGATGCACTGGATTTTTCCTGTTGAGCATGAGTTGGCCCTCTCCTTTCCCCACTGTAGCAGCATGTTTTTTCTGTCATACTCTGTTGTCATCAAGTCAAAATTTTCATTGTATATAAGATACATTTTCTTCCATTAGAAAAAAGAACCTGTTGGTGATGACGTTCTTCCTGATGGCCTCGAAGCGACAATGGCAGCAATGAGCCTAACTGGCGACCAGTTGAAGCCTTTGTCTGTTAACCAAATCAAGAAAGTCAGCACGCTTATGGATAAAGCTATTGCTGAGACAAACAAGAAACTAGACGAAACGGAGAAGGAGAGGAACGCTGCACTCAGAGAGATGGGCAACCACCTCCACCCTAGTGTGCATGTCAGCGACAATGAGGTATATTTTTTTACTCGATAGTTGGGTCGACAGTTTTTTGAAACCTAATTCTTTTACTTTATACAGGACGAAAATGTTGTGGAACGGACATTCGGCGACTGTGTCACCCGCAAGAAATACTCTCACGTGGATCTTATCCACATGGTTGAGGGTATGGATGCGGAGCGAGGAACTGTGACGGCTGGCGGTCGCGGTTATTACCTTCTCGGACCCATGGTCTTTTTGGAGCAAGTAAATGCTCTTAATTTTTTGTTGTGGCAATTAGTGAATCGAAAATTAACCCAACGCTCTATTTATTCCAGGCTTTGATCCAGCTGGCTCTTCGTATGTTGCAAGTCAAGGGATACGTTTCGATGGCCACTCCCTTTTTTATGCGCAAAGACGTCATGCAAGACGTCGCCCAGCTCTCTCAATTCGATGACGAACTCTACAAGGTAACAATTAGCCCTCGACAGTCGTGAGATTTCACTCGAAATTAATTATTAAAACACGACAGGTGATTGGCAAAGGCAGCGAAAAAGCCGAAGACAAGGAAATTGACGAAAAATACTTGATCGCTACCTCTGAGCAGCCCATCGCGGCTTTCCATCGCGACGAGTGGATCAAGGAGACCGAACTGCCCAAACGTTATGCCGGACTTTCGTCTTGCTTCCGTCAGGAAGTCGGTTCCCACGGCCGTGACACCCGCGGAATCTTCCGTGTCCACCAATTCCAGAAGGTGCGTTGCATTTATATTCCCAGGCCTTGCCAAGTAGATGATGGATTTCAATTTACCCCTGAAGGTGGAGCAATTTTGCATCACATCCCCTCACGACAACCTGTCGTGGCAGATGATGGACGAAATGATTGGCAACGCCGAGGCTTTCTACCAGGCGCTGAACATCCCATACAGGATCGTTAACATTGTCTCCGGAGCGTTGAACAACGCTGCGGCTAAGAAACTTGATCTTGAAGCCTGGTTTCCAGGCTCAGGTAATTGGCCCTTTTTTCTTCTTCTTCTTCTTCCTTTTGTCACATCTGTCTTTATTAGAATGCTCCTCCCCCTCGGAGGAATCATTTTCGACGTGTGTCAGCGGTTGACGACCGATTATGGGTCTGAATTCTCTCAGCCGTACTTTCTTTTCATTTTCTCTCTATCTGAATTATCCGTGAAGAAAGCCATTGGCCGATTTATGGCGGCGATAACGACGGTTAATAGACTGGCGCCGTAGTAGAAAACTGTTCGGCCCGCACCCATCCAACCTTTTCCTATCGTTATTCCGACTCCTTAACAGAAATTTGTGTAACAATTGTTTCTTGTTACGGTTCAGGTGCTTTCCGCGAACTGGTCTCGTGCTCAAACTGTTTAGAGTATCAGTCACGCCGGTTGCTGATTCGCTACGGCCAGACTAAGAAAATGAACGCTCAGGTGAGTTCTTTCGGCTTATATCGACTGTTATACTGCGCCCGTACTATATCGCCTCCCCTTATATTATCTCATTCATCACAGACCGACTACGTTCATATGCTGAACGCAACCATGTGCGCCACAACGCGCGTCATGTGCGCCATCCTGGAGCTGAACCAAACGGAGACGGGAATTGTCATTCCCGAAGTACTCAAGCCTTTCATGCCTCCCGGTAATGCCTGCGTCTCTCTTTATATTTCTTGAAAAAAAAACTTATGACTTATAATCGAATCACGATTTCACGTTGGACACGCAGCGTTCGCCGAAGAGATCCCGTTCACCAAGCCGGCGCCCATCGACGAGCTGGAATTGAAGAAGCAAAAGAAGAAGTAAAAAAAAAACGAAAAGATCTTGAGGAGATGAGAGAAATAAAAAACCGTTTCCCGATATCATCCACGCTGTTCCCTACGGGATACTCCCCCCTCTTGATATCCCCCTTAATATAAAGAGAGAGATAGAAAGGAAAAAAGAGATGGGATTTTCTTTCCTATTTATTTTGTAACACGTGTGGATTTTAACACACATCATACACGGTGAAATGGTTATACAGTTTGATGGGCCTGCATTAAAACAACAACAAAAAAATAAGGGGACGCACACAAAAAAAAACGCGCGGCATACGTTGACACACTCACACAGACAGGCACGTTCTTATGGACAACACAACACTTGGGTTAATGTTTTTTCGTGCTCAGGATCACGACACACCCCGGAGGGAATCATCCAGCCGAGGAAGAAAGATCAAGTGGCTTGTTTCTGACCTTTATACTTTTTTATTTATTTTTTTCAGACATTTTCATTTATTTTAAGAAGGAGAAAAAAAATATGTTTATTCTTATACGTTATTCATCGCATTTTTACGTGTTTTATTTTGTATTTTTTTTCCTCTTCATCATCTCTCTCTCTTTACAGGGGTCTCTTATAATATGTTGAGCCGTAAGCAATACAAAAATAGGAAGGAGAGAAAAAAAACGGGCGAATAAGATACTACCCGACCCCTGTGAAAGGTGAGTGTTACAAGACATCCACGTCGATTATTCATAATCATCGAAGGTAATTTCAAACGAAGGAGAGGAAGGAGAAAAAAAAAGGGAAATAACAGGATAAGAGAGGAAAAACTTGCACGGACGAAAAAAAAAAAACTGGAACAGAGAAATTTAAGTTGTTTTTTTTTTTGTTTTCATTGGAAGGCGTAGTAGAAAACGACGGCCATGACCACTCCCAATCCGATGATGCCCAGAATTACCCAGAGCACGACGACATTACCCTTGCAGCAAGCGTTGTAGCTAAACGGTTTGGCGCTGCTGCTCTTTGATGCCGTTTTCGAAGCGACGTCGGATGGCGGAATCTTTGGCGGCAAAGGTGGAGCGTCGCGGACGGGCAGCGGCTCGGGCTGCCCGTTTTTGCCGTTGACGACGAGCGGGCGCATGTTTCGCTGCATCGTCGCCATTTGCGATGGCGGAGGCATCGGCGGTAAAGATCCGGGACCGGATCGGGCGTGTGCGTGGCGCGTTTTCCGTCCGCCGATGGACGATGCGGCCGCATGGCCCATCATGGACGGAGGTCCGGTCATCATCACAAAATGCGTTGGTTCTTGGCTGGGCGGTGGCATCAGGAACTGGTGGGCCGGAGGACCGTGCGGTAATGTTCCGTAAATCGGTCCGGGTGGCGGCATCAATGCCGGAAGCGGAGTCGCCATGGCCAGCTCGTGGATGGAAGCTGCCCGCTTCATGGACATGGAACTATACATTGGCTGATAGGCCGCGATGGCTCCGTGAGGCGTCTGGTAGTGAGCGATGGGCATGGACGGCATATGGGGCGCAATTCCAGCTCCGTGAACTGGGCAAGGTTCTCCGTTCCACGTCGGGTTGCCGGCCTGATGTTGAGCTGGATGCATTCCGGGGTGCATTCCGACAACGCCGTAAATTCCACCGAGGACTGGATTGAAATTGGCCGGGTGATGAAGCGGACTCAGCAAGGGCATCGACTGCATAGAACGCAGCGTTCCACTGGTTCCTGGCCGGCTTGGTTGACCTCTAGGAAGGTGGACCAGACAAGACACAAAAAAGAATGTTGTTAAAATGACCATCTTTGTTCACTTTTTTTCTTTTTTTTTGCCCTAACTGGTTTTTTTCGTTTGTTTCCCGAATGCTTTCAGTGGGGGTCAATAGCATGACGAGCACATTTCCATCGATTAGAATCGAAATAGCAACGCGGAAAAAGAAGAGAATATGAAGCTGTGGACCGTTTCACGAATCCGTACAATGATTTTGAGTAAACTTGGAAAAAAATTCCCAGCTGCTGCTGCTACTTTCATGATCTAACCAATTTGGCCTTGACGAGAAACGCAGGTAAAAATCTCGAAACGTAAATTACAAGATGCCTTTTTTTTTTAAGAGAGAGAAAATGACTGGTTTTTGGGTAGTAAGAAAACCGGTCGGCCGGAAGGACGAGCTCGTGTTTATTTTGTCTTCTCCCTTTTCTGCGTCGTTGTAATTTTTTCATTTTCATTTTTCAAACAAAAAAACTCAAATGTTTATAAAAGAAGAAAGAAGAAAAAGGGAAAAGAGTTGTGCAAAGTACCTCTCGGCGTCTGTTTCCGTTTCGCTGCTCGAGCCGGTCGTTGTTTCTTCGCTGGAACGCGATGGGCGAGCGGAGTTGCGGTTACCGCCACCTCCTCCTACCCCACCGCCGCCGCTGCTGCTCCCGCCGCCTCCTCCTCCTCCTCTTCCACCTTCTGCTATTCCGGTTCCTGCCGATGAAGTCGATGCTTTCTTGCTAGCAACTCCTCGGGCTGTGCTGGCCATCCTGTTGGCCGGCTGTTCGCTCTCAGACTGCTGCTGTTGCTGCTGTCTCTGCTGCCCACTGCGATCCGACGCCGCCGCCGCCGCAGACCGAGCCGATCGCGAACCCAGACTCGGGTGAGAAAAACGATCCGAGCTGGAAGACGGTACACCTTCTACAACAAACAACCGACCAATGGCGGAATCACGTTAGTTTTCAATCTCTCTCTTAACAAACACAAACACGCAAACAACAGCTGAAAGATGACGCGCCACACGCTTCGATGGAAAACCTTAGCAACACATGTCTTGTTGCCTTACTTGCATCTTCTCGGTTCAGTGTCCGCAAGAGGCTCCATTTTTACGACCCGTCAGCGAACGGGCGCACGTTCCACTTGGAGCCAAGGAAAAAGCCGTAATGTAGATTTTTGTCTTGAAAGAAAAAAGATTCACGCTCGAGTTGATGGACTAACGTGAACGATGGATTCTTCATTTTTTTTTTCTTGTCTCTTCTACGCGACACGGAATGCCGAAAAAGAAATCGGCCGTGAAGCGGAACTCAGCAATGGACACGAGAAAACGAGCGTGAAAGAGATCCTTTCAAAAAAAGCCCGTTACGGAATGTTAAAGCCGACGACCCGCGCGCGTTACCTCGTCCAATCGATATCGCTATTTAATAATTCCGATGAGAGGGGAGTTGGTATATATGTTTCTTTGTTGGTTTTTTAATTGATATTTTCTCTTTTTTTTTTTACCTTCCAAACCTTCCCCCTAGATATATTTATTTCGGCCTTCGGAAAATGGTTCGGTTTCTTCTTCTTTTTTTGGCTGCCTTGTCGTAAATAACCTTCAAGTTTCCCCCCCTGGTTAGCAACATTCCACTTCTCTTCTTCCACCAGGTGTATGAGGTGTACAAAAAGATTCTCCACTTCCTCCATGAAGAGGAATGCTCTTTTTCAGGTAGGGGGTCCTCGGCTGGCTCATGTTATGTCGAATTTAAGACATTTTCCCCCCTTGACTTTTTAAATATAGTCCCCCTCTTCTTATTTTATTTTATTTTTTTTTGGTTTTCCATCAGAAAATGTTGTGTCTAGGCTGCTCCTCCTACTGTCTGGACGTGCTGGACCATCATCACATGCCGGCAGGCAGTTGATTACTTTTACCGTCTAGGTGAAAAAGGAGACGAAGAGAGAGAGAGAATGTTTTCTCTTTTTCCTCAGTTGGTGGAGCAACAAATTAGCATCGGGCGAGTGGAAAATGGCTGTCATTGTCGCCCTCCAGACACACGGCATCGGAATCCCAGAAAACAAGAAGGGCCGGTCCAGGCGGGTGGACATCTCATCCATCAAACCCGAAAAGTCCTTTGCCCTCTTTAGGTGCCAATCGCCCAGACAAGTTTTTCTGCTTCTCTCTCGGAAAAACAACAACTGTGGAGCTCGACTTGAAAAAGAAGAAGGAAATTCCGGTTTGATAGCCATCCGGGAATGCATCCTCCATTGAAAAAGAAGAACTTGTCCGCCTCTTTAGGGTCGATGAGAATGAAAATCTCTTTCTTTTTTCTCACATGTCTACATATATACAATATAGGTGTATATGAAAAGGGAAAGTCACGTGACCCGACCCTCCCACGCTGCCGGTAGAAAAAGAAAAAAACCGAGGGAAAAAAAATCATTAAAAAAAAAAGAAGCCGCAGGTATCTGGAAAAAAAGAGACGACGGTCTCACTCTTTTGGTCCTAGCATATGCAAAAGAGCCTCGAGGCTTTTCTACTTCTTTTGATTCGTCGCCGTCGTCTTCCTTTTTCCACACGTCGACGCGCGCGCTCAGCTCGCATACCGACATCACGTCTTTGGAATACATTTTCCACCTCCATCACCTCCACCGCGCACAACACAATGCGTCCGGGTATTATTTAAATATGAATAAATAATAAAAAGAAGCCTTGGCTCCTCGTCAAGTTCAAGGCCAGTTGTGGCTTCTTTTTCATCATCGTCGAAGCTGGAATTTACATTCATCCGCGTGCGGCTGTTTTCATCACCAGTTTTTTTTCTATCCTGACGGACCTTCTACATATACTACCCCGAGCTGGCCACTTACCCCGCGAGTCCGCCCACACTCTACACAGAAATCCATCTAAGAAATTTATGGATTGTGTGTGCTGCGCTTGTTTTATCGTCTCAAGGTTGAATATATTAAACAGCGCAACCTTAACTTGTTCCGACAGGGGGGGATATTGCTTCGGAGAGAGAGAGAGAGGAGAAATGGTGTATATAATTTCCCATCATCGATAGGGGTCCCCCACGGCTCCACCCCGCCAAAGAGTGTGTTTCTCTACTATGCCATTTAGACCCCTCTTTTCCATTTTAATCGCCGAGAACAATTTTCTTTTCCTTCCTTTCCTAGAGGTTTTTGCCCCATTGGAACTGGCGATTTATGTCAATCTCTTTTTTTTTTTCGGTAAAGAAAAAACAACAGAGCAAACCCGTGGAGGCTCTCTATAGTAAATGAGTTCTCCAGAGAGAAAGGTGGTGCAGCAGAAAAGAAAAGATATAGTACTACAGGCACTAGAGAGAGAGACTATGCGCTGTGTAATTAGGTATTATTACGGAAGAATTTTTGTCTAGTTGATGAATCAGGGCACGACCGTTTCCCTTTTATATTATTATTCTGCGCGAGTCAGCTGCGAGTAAATAAGAGAGCCGGAGAGAGAAATAAGAATAAGTGAATGCGGAATGCTGCCTTACCTGGATATCTGTCGTTGAAAGTCGACTGATTGTGCTGTTGGTAATTGAAATCACGGTGCTGCCAGGCTAGAGGCGTTCGTGAATCCAAGTCGACCCGGTCGTTAAAATTACCCTGACGGGAACGCTCGCGTTCGCGTTCGCGACGATCCATCCGTCGCTCCATTTTTCCACCCTCAAAAACAACAAAAAGGTTTTTTTGTGATCGAAATTGTTTTTCTTCTTCCAAAAAAGTTCAACCGGAAGAGACGCGCTTGGGGTTCAAAAAGAAACTGATCACATGTGCTACTAGACGCACAGCACCTTCCAAAATAAAAAAAAAGTCGCTATAACTATTCCTCGGGTGTCTGGCACCAGACCGGAACGATGGATAAGGTTTTTCTTCTTCTTCTTCTTCTTCTTCTTTCTTTCACTGTTGAACGTTGAACCGGTTGTGTGTGGTTTTCTTCTCGACGGTAATAACAAGCGCTCCGTCCGGATCCGCTTCACAGTATCGACTGACTGTGGTGCGGGCCCAGCCGCTCAACCTGTTTCCAAAAATCCCACCAGGTACCAAGACAAAATGGCGGCCCCTTCAGGTACGTGTTGTCGAAGGAAGAAGAAAGAAAGAAAGAAAGAAAAAACCTTCCCTCTGGCGGAATTCATGTCCCTACCCTTTTTGCCTCTTCAAGTCATCGACCTATGTAATACACCTTTTGCTTCTTCTTCTTCTTATCTTCTTCTTTCTTTCTTCTTCCTTTCGTTTCATTCGGTCCTCCGCCTCCGCTCAGGAAGTCGGTCGCGTTCTTCTTCAACACAAGAGTCTCGTCGCGGCAACAGCAGCAGCAGCAGCAGCTCAGTCAATATTTGAATAGTCGCCGAATAGCTGGATGCCGTTTTTTTCATCCATTGTCTGGGCGACGTAACAAGACGACGAGCAACAAAAGACTACGATTGGGTCGTTGCTGCTCTTCTGTTCGTTTTTCTATAACCAAACAATAACGTTCCCAACTTCTTCAGAAACCAGGTGACTTGTTTGCCAAAGACAAATAACAGACTCGCGCGATGCCGTTTTTCCTCAAGAAAACACAATCAAAACTAAAACTCAGTTGTTATTCAGTTTCCGATGGAAATCTTAACACGACGTCCGATATGGCATTGACGATGTAATAAAACCGTCGATTAAAAATCGTTCCAATCGGGAGCGATTTCCCTGGGAAGAAACGGATGAATCGAGGACGCGGTGATGAATAATCGGTTTATATAATATATTTTTCTTCCCCTCTGATATAGATTCTCTCGTTTTCAATGTTATAGTTGCAAACCGCACAACAACATATTTTCCAAAGGACATCCGAGTGCGGTTTTTCGATCGCCGTCGTCGTCCATAACCAAGCCCGTAAATGGCTCACCTGAGGCGAGGACCTTTTCCTTCGATTTCAGTGCCGGTCAATAAGGCACACTACTTTTTTTTTCCCCTTTCGACTCTCTGTGTGTATGTTGACGATATAGCTAATTTCCGCCCATTTAAAAAAGTACCAGGCACAACTCTCCTTTTCGAATAATGTTACTGCCGTACTATACCCAGGACGTTCTCTGCTGGGCGCGGTTTGTCTTTGAACAAGTGAACGACCATGGGAAGTAACAATCCAATCGTGAGATGTTAGAAAAAAAAGGGAGAAGGAATAATAGACATCCATCATTAGGCGTGACGAAAGATGGGTGCGGCTGCCAGTCACGTTATTCAATTCCGTCGTCGACGGCTTGCGCTTCAGGTCTTGACCAGTCAGCAGCGATGGGAACCGCACGAGGTATTAAACAACGACGACGACAAAGACGACATTGGAGAGAAGAAATCAAAAATTCTTTTTTTGTTGACTGTAGCCAAATATTTTACAGTCTATACTACTATGTGTTCTGCGGAAAGCCGCATCATGCCCAAGGTTTTTCTCTTTCTCTCTCTGCGCACTTGGACAAAAGGCACAGAAAGACGGTGGGAAATATTTCCAACGATTCTCTTTCAGAGCATTTTTGTTTACAGCTCTTCTTTCCTTTTACGGGAAAAACATACAAGACGCAAAGAGAAGAGGATGAATGGTAAATCATCTAACCGTAGACGCCGGTGATACCTGAGGATCTCTTTTCTCTCGACGAGTCGACATGCAACTGACGGAATTAGTGCTCCGTCATGCGGAGACATACCGTTCGTGTGTGTGTATAGCATCCGAAAGGAGGGAAAATCTTTCCTCCTCATCTTCTTCTTCCCTTGGAAAAACAAGTTCAATCACCTGAAAGTCTACACCGGTGGTATGCCGCCCAACAAAATCCCGCGCCGTATCGTACAAGTAGGGCACACAATGCCAAGTCGCGTCTTTATATATCAAAGGAGATAAGAAGAAAAATGGAGTTGTTTACCAAGGATATAACTGTCGGTGTAGGTGAGGAAAGAGAGGCGGAGGGGGGAAACACCGAAGCGCGACGAATAACCGACATATTTTCAGCGGTCGTTTCATCATCAGCACACTATATTGTAGTAATTAAGGTGAAATGTATTATAAAGTTTTTTTTTTATTTTTTAGGGTCTTCTGATTATTATGATGACGCCGCAGTAGTAGTTGTTGTGTAAACCTTTTTTTGATTGATCCGCACGATCCATCAGTGCTGTTTGAAACGGAGACCGTAGAGAATGAAACAAATCTGCTTGGGCACACCGTTAAGTTCACAAAGTCCAAGGTCGGAGAAAAAGTACAGCGCGACGATGACGGCGTCTCATTCATTCAGATGCTTGTCGCCTAATGAGAAGGTCCTCTCCTAATTTTATCTTTTTTTTTTCAAGTTTCCTTGGAATTCTTCGTCGGTCCTACTGTGTCGGGTAATATTTCATCCTAGACACAGACACAACAATTTAAAAAAAAAGAATAACCTACCTTTCTTGTTGTTTGACGTAGAAACCGTGGGAGGAGAGAGAGGGTCGTTGTGGAGAAGCCCTGAAGAAATGGATGTGTGTGTGACCACCCACTCTCAGACCCAGAAAAGAGAACGAGACGCTGCTTGTGTTTATTTAATTGCCGTCATTTATATTATGATGCCTACTACCTACTACCTTTTTTTCCACTCGAGATGTTGTTGCGTGTGGGAAACTGTGTCAAGCCACCTAGCGGCGTGAAATGAAAGTCGATGTAATGGCTAGAAGGTAGCAGGCTAGCAGCCGACGTTGTCCGAGTTTCCGCCAGTCACTTTTCAATTTGCGTTTCGATCTAGTGGACTACAAAATGTTTGTCTTCTTGCCCAATAAAGCACTCGAATGGTCATCTCTTCAAGACTATACGTTTATTCTGGTATATATTGTCAAGTTAACTCATTGATTGACATTATTGACTTGGTTAAAATTAAGAGCATACTTTGTGTGTCAAGTTGTCTGGGGGGAGTCGTCTACAGATGTAATTTCTTGCATAGTTTTAAATTGGAAATATAGGAGAACATTTTTAAAACGCTTGATTTTCGATTTCTATTCACAAAGCTATTCATGTGGACTAAAATATAAAAAAATTAACAATTTTGAAAAAGCAGCCATCTGGCGGTGGCTCATAGAGTTTGATGTTGGAATCAAGAACTGTCATCAGAAAAATGATACACTTTCAGATGAAGAAATGTGAATTAAACAGTTTGTTTGGTATTGTGAATTGTTCTTTTCAATATTGGGGAGGAAGTCAAGCAAAGTTTTGGATTTTTGGTTTTCACGAGAAACATACTAACCAAAAAGACACTCTTCTCGCCGGGTATGTGGCGTATACCTGTAATCCTGCTTCCGGGAGGCTTGGTGTAGTGGCTGGCTTGAGGCCGGGAGTCCTGCTGGATCGTCGCTTGCGTTGAACAGGTGTCCGCACTAAGCTTGGCATCGACATGGATCGGTTGGAGGAATCCGGCAGATCCAGGTTGTCTAAGGAGGAGCGAAACGGGCCAGGAGGGAAACCTAGCAGCCAAAAGTTCCCGTGTCGAGCAGTAGTGGGATCGCGCCCGTGAGTAGGCGCCTTTCAGCAGCCCGGCCAATACAGTCACACCTACATCTTTTTTCATCCCTTTTTTTCGAAATTTTTATGTTATTAGCCTGTAGACTACTTAAACACATGCTAAAAGTTTTTTTTTGAATTTTCAGCCTGCTGTTTCGGTCGGAAACATCGGCCAGCTCTCGGTTGACTTGCTTATAAGCTCTCTGCCGTGCGACAAGCTAGCCAGAATTGATCACCCCGTATTCGTACCGGTAGTAGGATGCGATCCTTACGATGATATTCGTGAAAAAGGCCTCATGACAGCAGCCGAATGTAACTAATATTTTCCTTTAAAGCGCCTTAAATTTAATTTATGTAACTTAACATTAATTCTGGCAGTGTATATCAGCAAAGAAAAGAAATTGGTCATCTTGCAAATCCGTTCCCTTTTAGTGAAGGTAAGCAAGCACCTAAGCCGTGATGGACGAATTGATAACTTAATTTAAATTACTTAAATATTATTGTCTTCATTAGGAATATTGTTCAAACTTTCTGTCCCAGTTGGTGGACTGGATCAAAAAGTGCTCGTTTGAGAAGACGATTCTCTTATCAAGTCTTCACAACTACGAACGAGTTGATTCCCAGTTGACTGGATCACCTTTCCGTTACACCGTGACTTCGAATGTCAAATCTTCAGTTGAAGATGAGCTAAAGTATAACCAGCAATATTTAATTCCTGTTGAAACTTGCAACTAATCTTTGAATAATTGCAGAAATTTACAATGGGCTCCGCTGGAAACCCGGCGCTCAGGCTGGAGAGATGGAAATGAAGAAATTCTTTTCTTTCCTGGTGGAGGCTATACAAATATGCTGAATAAACTATGGTGCGAATTTTTTAGTTCCGCTTTTCGCATATTTTAAATTAAATTATCTTTTGATTTCTTGCAGTGGTAAAATGGATATTCCTCTAGTTACTATTCTTATTTTCTGCGCGGAAGGCGACAATATTCCTGGAGTTTTACTTGTGGCTGGCCATCTGAACAGGTGGTTAAACATTGTATCGATTGCTGCTCCTGATGATGCGCCCTGCTGGAAATTCCCTGTATCGTGGAAATTATTCTTTGGTACACCAGCCCCAATGACCATGTACTGATTAGATAAAGGTAACGGAATAAAAATAAAAAAGACACGTGTCCCGATATTACGAGAAATCTTGATTTATTTGTTTTGCCATGAAATCGTGACTAACTAACCAATCGGCAATCGGACGAGAATAAGAATTTCGTTTGGATATACCTGTACTTTTTGCTACTTACTTTTAATAAGTCTTGGAAAAGTTCAAGTTTATTTTAACGAATATTTTGTTTACCAGGTAAAAATAACATGCAGCAAATACCTTGTTCTTGTAAAACTCGTATATTAACGAAACGTCTGTGGTCAATTAGAAACAAATTTGAAAGAACGGGAAAAGTGAACATTTTTGCAACAAGCCGAAACAGACAAGCACTTAACAATATTATCATTGAAATTAAAATACAACAAAACTTAGAGAAGCCTTGATTTTAACTAGGTTCACTTTTGATATCTCAATAAAACGACTTTCGGCTAACTAATTGACGCCGATTAAAAATAATAGGTTTTTAAAAAATGCGACGCTACAACACTTCAGTTTTTAAGTTATTGTGGCGGCGTCTGTAGAAATAACAACTTCTTATCACGCGCTGGAGGATCATTCTCCCCTCCATATAAGAGACGTTCGTCCCATCAGCTTTCTCATTCCGTCCCTCCATCAACAATTTAAAGTGATTGGACGCCTTTTCTTGTGACGGTTCCTACATGGTTTGACATTAGCGACGAAAATGTAAAGAGGTATTTTACGATAAGAATTTTCTTTACCTTCCAATTTGAACTGAAGTTGTCTCGGATCTCAATTGCAGACGTTGGGCGTTTACCGGAACTGACGAGCTGCTGGAAAATATCGATCGTCCCCAGTTCAGCTTCAGTAAGTTTGGGTGCGCCTTCAACACCTTGTACGAAATCCTGGCGTTCTTTCCCCTGTCGGCTTAACGAATATAGGATTTCCTAAGGAAATACAAAATTCAGCATTTTATGTTAGAAGACAGCAATTAAAAATGACTTGCCTGAATTTCGATTACTTCCTTCAAATAGTTTACCAGTTGTTCCTGTTGTCGCCTTCTCACTACAGCAACAGTCCTATTAGGCTTATGACTAACAGAAGCGTTTAGGAAGCTCTTATCCAAGTCGACCACGGGTTGTTGTTGAGGTGGCTTCGGTGCTTGTGCAACTGAGCCAGCTCTACTGTTTCCACCGGAAATAGTTCCAGCTGAACCCGAGGCTGGAATAACAACCATTGGCTGTCCGGCTTTTTGCCTTTCAACCACGAACAACTGTTGTCTTTGATGAGGTGAAGGGATTTTTTTGGTAAGGATTTGGGAATTGAGAGGAACTGGGACTGGGCTGGGCTTTTTGAATGCCAAACCAGGAACATTTTCTGATACCGAAGAAGAGTGAAGTAGACCTATGTCCATACTAGCCAAACTGGAGACAATTTGAGAGGAACCAGGCACGGGAATAGGGTTGTTGTTCCGAATGCTGGAAGCAGTGGAAGTCGTCGGGATCGCCTGTGAATGACGAATTTGGCTGCTGGTGTTTCGTGCTGTGTCGTACGGTTTGTACCGATGCGACTTCAGGGAAGATCGCTGTTGATTTTCTCTCTGTTGCGTCTCGAGTGACAATCTTGCATTATTAAGCTGCCCATGATAACCTGCAGTCATCACTCCAGTCTTGGCTTGCATTGACGAGTTGGCCAAACTGGTTGAGCCGATGAGAGAATTCCCTGTTTTTTGCTGACTGGAGGTTCTCAGATCATCCGCTGCCATTCTTGCTTTGGCTTGCGAGTCTGAAACAATCCAATCGTTTGTCGCCCTTTTCACAATTCTAGCTTTTAGCGCCATTATACACGAACTAATTGATCACCACAGGTTCCTAAGTTAAGTTTCCCTTTAAACACAAAATTACTACGGAACCCAATTACACAGAAATATAAATGAGAACAAGATTACCTCGGTACTTATCACTGCCTCTGAATAACTGAAAGATAAGTCGGACGGGACGAGGCAAGTTGATAGGACGAATCGTCACGTGATGTTAGAAATAAATGGCGCTTATCGTCGATTTCAGGGTGGGATGTTAACATTTTGCCGCCCTTAATCGACACAATGTAAAACAATCTGACATCTGTTGGGAGAACTTTTATTATGTCAAGCGACTTGCGTCGCAAATTTCCCGGAGGGTCATCCGGAGGGCCATCTGTGCCCGGGACATCGTGTGGCCTGCGTGTGGGCGGTGTGGCCTGTCATTTTCGATGACAGGTAACTTATTTTAAATCGCGCAACAGCGTATTGTTGCTCTCAATCAAGTAGGTTGAGACTTGACGTAAGACGTATGGTACGGATGTTGAATAATGGTAACTATTTCAATTCATAATCTTAAGTTCAAATAGTTTAACTTATTATTTATTGACAAGGGTTTTAGTAGCTTTTTTATCAAGGAGTTTTACAAATGTTTGTATCTATTTAAATGAGTAGACATTGTTTGACTCTTTGCATCTCATATAGTTGAAAACTTTGAAGCTGTAATTCGCCTTATGTTAACTAGAAAGCATGTAAAATATGTGTGTAACTCTTGAGTTTCAGACTTTCAGCTCATGACATTAAATCATTTAGTGGGTTGTGTGATGTGATTCACATCATAGCAGTGATGATGCGTTGCTGTTGGGGTTAAAAAAAAACATTAAATGGTTATGAAATCAAGGTTTTATCGTGTGTTTGACTGGGTCTCTAAACCTAATTCAGAATTAGGTTTTATAGAATTCAAAGCTCTAGGATGATTTACTTGTTCAGTCAATAGGCCTACTAAGGAACAGCTGCTTTAATCCGATGTCAATGTTTATATACAGGCTGTTTGTTGGTTTGTGGGAAACATTCTTCAGTTAAGGCTGTCACCCATTTTATATTTCCTATTCTCAAATAAGAATGCCTGGTAAGGTGTATTTGCATTTATTGTCTGTACAGACAATACCTCTCAATACCTCATAACATCAGCACGTGCTGATGCAAGTTTGCTTTCCTAACAACTTCAATTTTCCATTTCTTGTAGTATAACAACCTGGCTTGCCAGTGTCTCATCTCACATTAGTCATTCTAGTCCAGCTGTGATGTCTGCTTCAAAAATCTGTACACACAATTGGGCTGACACGGTAAAACTAGAATTATTTCTTTGTGTATATTGTTCACAGCCTAATATATCTCTTTTATTTGTCTGCTGTCAAATAAGTTCTTTGAAATTCATCATTTTAATTTAAAATTATCTTTCAATGGACTTCCAACTGGAACTGGCCGTCATTGTCATAGGATCCCCTTGGTGCGCAATAGGAAGTTGTCAGCGACACTACTTTATGTACAAGGTTGCAACTTTTTCTAATGATTATTTTTTATATATGATAAACTTATGAATATCCTGGTCTTTAAAGTTTCAGGCGCAAACTTTCTTTCTTTTACTTTTCGGGTGATCCTTCCCGATGCCAAGCTGATACAACACGGCGTTGCATCTAATGTGAAGTTGCAAAGGAGTCATCATTGTTTTTCTTTGCTCATGTAATATACTCAGACGGCGACTGATGCTCCAACTTGCATCAGTCGATGTCGCTTATGTGATCAGCAGGTGGTAGGGATGGGCTCTGTCTCGAAAGGGTGAATACAGCCAAGCGCCCGACTAGGTTCAATCGCATCCCCTAAGAACTGGCCCGAACCGTCACTCTTCTCTCTTTCCGGCTTCTCTTAGCCATGCCTCTCGTTGGGCGGTACGGTCCGTCCGAGCGACGAGAGGCAACGAACGAAATGATGAATAACGATTATCTCTTCTAGAGATTTTCTTAACTGATCGTTCATAAAACAGTTTTAAGGCATACTTATGTAACGTTAGCCATTGTGATTTTAATATATAAATAATTAAATCGATATATTAATTTTTTATTTGGACTTCATCGATTTAACATTTGGGAACTACTAGTCGTCACACTTTTTTCAAATCACTTCAATATTTTCATTGCGAGCCGTTTCATGAGGATTCGAACCTCCAATCTGTAATGTCACAGCTCGACGCTTTGCCACATGGCTTCCATATTTTAATTATATTTCTTGAATGATAACTTCTAGTAATTAGCGTTACACTGCAAGTCGTTTCATGAGGATTCGAACCTCCGACCTGTAACGTCACAGCTCAACGCTTTGCCACATGGCTACCATTAACTAAGAGAATTGGAATGAATATATATGCAGTAGGAAAGAAATACAGGTGGAGGAAATAAAGCTCTACGACAGACGGCACTATTTTTTTTTAAGATTTCAGTTGTTTCTTTCATGAAAGACTTGATTTGGAATCTGCGTTCAGCACATGGAATTGAACCAATGGCATTTTGCTTCTTATCTCGGCGGGTATAGCCACACGGCTACAACTTCACAACAAGTTCTGAGACATAGACCATGCAGTTGGAAGAAAATATCAAGCATATCGAAAAGAAACAGACACCAATTTTGTATGAATGAAAGACTGAAAAATCTTTTTCTAATAGATTACGCGAAGGTTCGAACCTTAATAGACTTCTACCGTCACTTCTCGACGCTTTGCCACACTGCTACCGCTGACATCCTGAACAAGAAATATATATACATAGCGATAAAGAAAACCGAGATGTGGAGGAATGAAACCAATTTTCGAATGGAATCGGCACCATGCGAGCAATATGTGAGTGGGAATCAGATATTAACACTTCAACATCACACATAAAAACCGCAAGTTTTCTTACACCGATGATGCTACTAGTCTTGGATTCCCAGCTGCTGATCCATATTATTTAAAAAAGAAAGAATAAACGATCCAATGTCAGTAAAGGGGGTTGATTAACTTAAATAATAATTGTTAAGACTTTACAAAGGAAATATTGATCGGATCCATAACGTTCAGGTCCTGTCGTTTCAGGCCTATCCTATTCCCATTTCAAACCCTTTTCCAGTCTTTTGGGCCTGAACTTCAGTTAACTGTATTGATTATCACCTGGACATGAAAGTTCAGACTTGTCGCATAGTTGTACGCCTGAATCACTTTAGCAATCGAATGTAAAATTGTACTAATAAAAACTTAAATGTAGAAATTTAGATAATTACTTCCAAATAAAAAGCTTGCACATTCTACGGGATTTCCACAGCTTTGCGGAGATTGGTCATGAAGTCTCCCCAACTTCCAAGTACAGGTTTTTTTTTATTTCCTGCAATAAAAGATTCCAAAATTTTAATATTTTAAAATGTTGACAATGCATCATTCAGAGAATAAAAAGGTTTCTGACCGCATACGAAGCTAGAGCTATTAATATAATATCTATGATGCTTTAGTGTAAGGAGAACGTCGTGAATGGCCAATTGTTCATGGAAGATCGACAGCAAGGCAACGACTGGTTGGGCGAGCCTGGGCTAAAAATCAGAATCACAAACTTCACAACAAGTGCCCACAGCTCCAAGGCTATGTATAAATTACTTGACATCCATAACCAAAGTTCAGACAAATTGTGTCCTAACAGCTTTGAAAACATATTATAAAACAAACAGCAACTCCCTCAATGAATCAAAGGGCAAATCTTGTAAACCAAATATAGGCACCAGTAGAGATTCATGCAAACTCGAAAGTACCTTCTACTGACTATATTAATTACAATGCATGTAATTTTCATTTTTACTGAAAACCAGTATTGAAAGAATGCTTTGATGCTTGCTAAAACCAAACATTATAAACTTAACAATTACTGATGCAAAAACAATTGAATTTCTTTTTCACTGAACCCCAGTTTCTCGAGAAACAAACGGTCCTAACTAAAGAATGCTGATTGAAAGATCTGATTCGGTAGGCTGATTCGTTTCAATTGCCACAGCGGTTCGTCGAAGTAAAATAGGTTCAGACCAAGTATTATGTGATGCCTGTTTAGGGCACATACGGAAAATACCGTCATCAATTATCAGAATAAAAACAAATAAATTTTCGGTAGAAGGACTAATTAGTTATTATATTCAATTTGAAGCTGTTGACTAGTAAGATACAGGTGATAAATACCGTAAATACTTGAACTTACCCGTGACATTCCCACTTTCACGCCCACCAGGGCACAGGTCCACTTGGCCACTTGTTATCATGCAGCAGACGAACCGCTCCCCCCTCTACAGACAGCAACGCTTCCTGGCGGAAACTAATTAATAGAAATCCCATAAATACAGGTAAAAGCGATAGAAGCAGGTAAAAACTAAAAAGCCAAAAGGGATTCGATTGTTTGTTGATGTTTTAAATTTCAGACAATGTGTTCACATAATGTATCGTCGTTCACTCTGACGTACTCTTGATATTTGCAATAAAATCAAGACTTGATTATCAAGTCACTTGAAAATGTAGTGAATTACTAAAATTTATTTGAAATTTACGCCTAGCGCCTCCATTAGCGACGGACATAAACTTTCTTTTGCTAAACACAACTACGTCACCCGATCGGTAAATCACATTTCTCTAAAAATCACAAGGACCCAGTTAACCCAACTAAACTTACATTTTAACATTGTTCCCAGTGGAAGGTTGAATTCCGTAATTTTTGAACGCAAAATGAATATACTCAGATTTCTCGTTTAGTCGAACGAGTTCCCGAGGTTAGAGTGGTTCAAAATTGTTTGGCGGGAAGAGAGGGTCGTCTAGACGAGGCTTTTATCTTCGACCAGAATCCCTCCGGGAAATTCTTCAAATCATCATCATAGAAGCAAAAGAAGACCCTGAATTTGCAATCAAATCTCTACACAGAAGTAATTGGTTAAATGGATATAAATTTCCTGTCATTTGTGGGGGGCTGGAGGTCTATTTCCGTCCAATATTGTCATTTCCGCCCTTTCCGCATTGAGACCAGAAACGCAATTCATAGTCACCGTAGGCCCGAGTTGGAATAGCCCGTCTTGCAATCCTGAGCTAAACAAGAAGCTCACACAGGCCCAAGACCCTCCCAAGACACTCACACACAGGCCCCTCCTGAGTAGCCTAGGGAAGAAAAAGCACAGGTTTCATTTGAAGACGAAAGTTGGGCGACTTTCCCCAGAGTTGGTATTATCTGTGGCTTTTCTCGAATATCAACGAATCTATGCATTCATTAATATTTTATCAGGGCCATGTAAACACCAAGCTTCAGGTTCTCATTTAGCACGAATGCGCTATAAAAACCTGAACCATACAGTACATATATACGAAACATTTTTGTTTTGGTAAAATGGCTGACGCGACGGTTCCCTCTATTTGCTTAGTGTGGAAAGCCGTAGAAAAGAAACGCAAAAGAACAAGTTCACGTGTTGGGTTCTTGACGGTTCTTGACTATTTTCAAATCGTTAATTGACATGAAGGCGTGAAGTAACCTATTGTTTGTTAAGTGTTCGTCTTGGATTCAAACATTTATTTGACTTGAACGTTACTTCATTGTGAAACGCGTACCAGTACCGGGTTAGGAAAAGGGTTACCAGTTTACTCCTTTTCAATTTTTCGACAATCCGTACATGTCTTTGGAATCGGGAGAAAGAGGAAGACTAGGTCGCTATTCGCAACTTTTTCCCATACATTCATTAGCAAAAACATTTGTTCTCTCATGGAAACGTGAAACCAGCAGAAGCCTATTAAGTCCAATCGATTGTTCTTTAATCAATAACTCAGAAATGTAAACACTGGTTATTTAAAAAATGTAGGACTTCGGTTGGTATAGTTTCAACTGATGACGTTCATCCATCAGATCTTCTTCGCGTACTAAGTGTATAATTTAGTACATCTTTCGGAGAAACGTGGAATAATTGAAAATAATGTGGATAGGGCAACTGCTTTCAGGTTCCCTCTTTGTAGTGCAAAAGCGTGAACAGTTCCTCTATTCAGACACATGGATGCTGTCCATTCAACTAATATTTGATGATAGGTTGAGGTACACATGCTATCTGAGACGGAGAAACCACCTATCCGAACCTATCTGTCTATTGAATTCTTGACTTCTTGTACCTCTGGCCAGTTCAAAATAATGCCTTCGCTGTGTAATAGTTACGCAACAAGGTAAAAAAAAAATTACTAAACAACGGGCTTTATGTAGGCTAAACGGATCACGATAAAGCCATGGTATTGCGTAGAAGACGATCCAGTGCGCGCCACGAAATTGGTCTAATCTGAACTTGATATTTAAAATGAATATCGTTTACACGACCAGGCTTGGAACTCTGTGGCTCGTTCTTTGGCTTATTCTGGATTTAAAGTATACCTAGCTATCTTCACCTCCCGAAATTGATTTTCAATTCAAATGGAAGCATCTGCTGACAGGAAAGAGTAGCTCTCATATTAAAATATCAGCAATAAACGTACGTATGAAAAAATTTTAAAATTGGTGTTGTTGAGCAGTAAAAATACAGTTGCTATTATTTCTACTTGTGGAACAATAGTCATCTCCGTTCCTTTCTATCGTTAAAGAAGAAAATGGGACACTCAGTTTCAGGGGAGCTACAGCTGATGTGATTGATTGGCTGGCCTCTAGTCTTGGAGTTACGTAATGTCACTAATAAATTTTAATTCTTTAAACAATTTTAAACAATACGACTCTTTTATGATTTATCGCGAGTGTCTAGTAGTCGCAAATGCGTCTATTTATCTGTTGCACTTTAGGGGCGACTAATGTAGAAGGCGTATATTTTCATTATTTTGTATTTTATAAATGAATAGACACCAAGCAATAAGTATTATACCGTGTGCGTGATAATAGTCACGCGTTTTTGTATAGGCATATAACCAAAATATGAAATGGTCAGACCGTCAGAGTCATAGAACCTGAATTCTATGACTACAATATTCCAAGTTTGGGATTAATAGGCTACAACAATCCGCATTCCGCATTAAGTGAAAGGTTTTTTTCCTTTGCGTATTCAACTTCGGAAAGTGAAGGTACCTACTACAATATGTGATGAATATCTGTTATGCATGCCAGATTATTGCATTGAATCCCGAAGCTGAGTTACAGGATTAAGTTTTATACCGCCTGAAGGTTGGCTACATCGGTCGCATCGTAGAAGTAGGACACAAAATGCCAAGTCGTCTTATCACAGTAAAAGAAAACGGGGAAGACCCGGTCCGAAAGCAAAACTTTCTCTCGTTTTCTTTTCGCGAGGAAAATGGGAATTTTTTGCATGTCTCATCATTTCGATGTAATGCAAGTGTATGATTTTTCTGTGCTATAATTAGGTGAGTTCTACTTCTAAGATGGCTTGGACCAGCTAGCGAAAAATGAGCGCGAACAAATTTAGAAAAAATCATTTTCGCAAGATATTACGCACAGTAAAAGAAAACGGGGAAGACCCGGTCCGAAAGCAAAACTTTCTCTCGTTTTCTTTTCGCGAGGAAAATGGGAATTTTTTGCATGTCTCATCATTTCGATGTAATGCAAGTGTATGATTTTTCTGTGCTATAATTAGGTGAGTTCTACTTCTAAGATGGCTTGGACCAGCTAGCGAAAAATGAGCGCGAACAAATTTAGAAAAAATCGTTTTCGCAAGATATTACGAGATGAAAATAAGATGACAGGAGAACCGACCGCGTCCAAGTGGAGCTTATGATCATCGCATTAAGTGAAAGGTTTTTTCCTTTGCGTATTCAACTTCGGAAAGTGAAGGTACCTACTACAATATGTGATGATATCTGTTATATCTCCAGATTATTGCATTGAATCCTAAATTTTTCCAAACATTAAATAAGTTTGATTTCAACTACTTTAGTGATGAACACGTACCGACACCCCTTTTCACCTTATCGACACAGGTGCAGAATGCGATTCTTGTAGGTTATGTTTATCATCCAACAACTTCGACAGTCCGAAATGTTTCACTAGGGGTGCATCTTTTTCTTCGTTGCATTTTTCATAGGGAACATTCAAATTGCCGTAGTAAGAGCTTACTGACGCTTCTGTGTTCTCCCTGACAATCTCCTCCAGCTGACTAAAACTCGGCCTTTCCTGTGCCTCTTTTTTCCAACAATTAACCAAAATTTCCCCAATAAAATTAGGTGCAAAGTCCGGTTTCTTCATGCGATATCCGTTTTCAAGTTCTTCAATTAGATGTATCGAATCAAGACCTAGTCCATTTAAACTTTTTGGTATGAGCGTGATCATAATAAAACAAACGAGGAGCGCACTGTATGTATTTACCTGGATATGGTTCTTTGCCTAAAGAAAAGAGCTCCCATAAGAGAACTCCATAAGACCAAACATCAGATTCACTCGAAAAAATGCAATCCGTTAGGGATTCAAGGGCCATCCACTTGATGGGCATCAAACCCTGTCAATACCAATATGTGGTTACCGTACTTACTTATCTTGTTGTTTTAGATATGCCCTGGTAGTTATGATTTAAGTTACTTGTTCTTTTTTCTTGAAATGACTTTCGTAGTACATTCGTCGTGCCATCCCGAAATCAGCCACTTTTACAACTCCGTTGTCAGCCAGTAAGACATTGCGTGCGGCCAAATCACCGTGGAACACCTATTTTCGTGAAAGATGTTGCGTGATGGGTTATGCCTAAGCAACTTTAATAGAACTTGGCTAACCTTTCTTCTTGTCAAGTAATCCATCCCTCTTGCTATCTGAAAAGCCCAGGAGATTAAGTCCCGAGTGGAAATGGTTGTTTTTTTTGAATTAGTAACTGGATCCTGCTCATAACGAGAGAAGAATTCCGGTTCCTGAATGGAGTCCGCTTTTGAGGTTGAAAGTTTTTCGGCGTCCAAATTTGTATCCGCGTTTACATCAGGGTAAACTTTTATTGTTGGATTTCCCGATATAAATTGAGGAATGTTAACTACAATGTTTCCGCTGTAAAAACATTCCGTTTCGGAAAAAGAATTTATTAATGTATTATCTTTCATTACCTTAATATATCAATAAGCTAATTGCGGCTAATTGCTCATTACTTATTATCCCCTGGGTCGTCTGGATCATCTTGGTCATTACATAGGTTCACATTTCCGAATCCGAACTCATCAACTTGATTAATGAAGTTTCCCCGATGCTTGATCAAGTAAGATTTTAAGTTGCCAAAGGGACAGTATTCAACGATGACAAAAAGTTCCCCTTAACGAATTAAAAATAAGTAAATAACAGTTAGTCTTTGAATCTTTAAACAGGATTGCATTTGACCGTCCCAAAGACGCAGACCTATCGAAATTTGTTTGGTGCATGCTCCTAGTAGATTAAGGATGTTCAAATGCGATCCCAGATAGATGAGAATTTTTAATTCGCTAACGAGAGCTTCCAGCGCAGCCGCATTATTTCGTAAGCGGGCCATTTTTACGGCCACTGTTTGGGTCGTTTTGATTGAGCCTCTAATCCCGACGGCTTCGGCTTTGACGACACGGCCGAAACAACCAACTCCAAGTTGTTGGCCTTCATAAAAAATTTGTATTTTGAAAAACTAGAATTACTCAATTATTTTTTTAAATATTAGGTCTTTCAAGATCAAAAGAGCCAATAAAGGATCCGAAAATATCGAACCGAGTTTCAAACGATATTTAGGAAATTCCCATCGTTCGTCGTAGGGTAGCTGTTCCGTTTGATCCTCAACCGACATCTTTTGGTGATTGAAATCTGTCACGTTTCCTTTCAGTAACTTCAGTGCTCCTTGAAAGATTTCCCGTTTCTTTTTCACGAAAATGAAACAGTCATGAAAAGCTTAGTAGATATTGTATAACACTGTGTAGCAGATTGGTTAGCTTATTAGATTAGAGGGCTTACCAAATTAAGATGTAATTTAATGGCGATCCCTATTATTCCAGCTACAAAAGCAGCAACCAGAACTACGGACACAGCAATCACAACCGTGTCCTGAAGGACTGTTCCATCTCTATGGTCTAGTAGGTATGAGGTGGACGAGGCTATTTCAACTTCGTTGATGGTGGTTTGATTATCAGAAATTCCGCAAACGAAACGTGGACTGTATTTTTCTTGGCCCTTCGATGCGCCACCATTTTTCAGATAACATGTCCCAATCTTATCCTGAAAATAACCACCCTTTAAATTTTCCCAAATGTGATTTGAGTTATTATAAAGGAAAAGAGAGGAATGTGGGATATCAACTTTTTGTTGAAATTATATAGGAACCATTTGAGTTCCACATAAGCGCCGTAGGAATGACCATATACAGCAACGGGTGAAAGTTTCCTGACGCGATTTTCGTACTATGCGCTTTTACTTTACATCTACCGGTAGTACTGTGCTAAAGGGTATACCTATTTTCTTACCCTTCCCAATTGACCGGGGTCAGAAGGGGTGAGGGGTTAGTTTTTTAAACGTAACTATCAGTGGGTATAAAATAAAAGCAGCCACTTTTTTAATCCTGTCAGGAAACTTTCACCCGTTGCTGTAGGTGGGGACGGTGGCAAATGTCGTACATATATTTTAGGGAGAAAGGGGGTGTTAAGAACGAAAAGAAATGTTTCCCTTTATTGGAGGGATGATCGAACCCCCAATTTGTTTGGGACACACAATTTTACCTCCAAAGGTGTCCAAGTGAAATGTGTGCACGATGGAGTCTTTTGGCAATGTAGGCCACAGTACCTGCCCTCCATTTTCTCTTTTTCAAAATCGCTACCAGGAAAGTTACAGTTCAACGACCAATGAACTCCTCCAGCTCCCGCGTCATTCCAATAAATTTGCAAAAATCCGCAAACGGCGCTGTAATTCGATTCTGGAACCGCTTTGTTCTCAAAGATTATGGGACTAGTGACGTTTTCAGAATGTAAAAAACAAGTTCCATTCTAGAAATAATTTTAAAAGAGGCGTGATTGGACTTGGGTCTTAAACTTGTAATTTGGTGAAATGAAATTAATAAAGGTTGAAGCTATTTTCCGTACCTGATGATTAGTCCAAGCGAAGTGAGTGCAAAGTAGGTTGGATTGGCAAACACTTCCACAATCTTGTGCGCGGCAAGACACGTTTTCAAAACTATATCCGGGAAAGGAGCAAGCCAATGACCATCGGACGTATTCCGAATTCTCCCATTGAATGATTGCCCAAGCACGAACTAGCAGCACCATTAGTAGAACGTAGCACTTACACTCCATGTTTCAGCCCATTGCCTTGTGTTACGCAATATTTCCAATTCGGAAGGACGTTATAAGCGACTAACGTATTTTTACCACATCATTTTTTTACCAAACAACTAAGCTACGGTTTGATCCAAGACAAGCGCACGAATGAGAAGCAACGGACCCGGTTTACTCGTTTTTTATGTTTTCTTTACCAGCCCCTACCGGTTTGCATTTCGAAACACAAGCAAGCTGTCCCGACTGCTTTTCTCTTTGAGGCGCTTTACATGGTAGCATGGATCAACGCAGTATTGCCTAGAGGTCTTAAGCATAGTCGACTGTCGAATCTAGCTCATTATGGAAACTACTTCTACGTTTGAAAGCATTTGGTTGTTTTTTCCTCGATCTTGTCGATCAGAATGGGCTACACGTGAGAAACTTACGTAGCTAGCTCTTGTCCCGCTTGGAATACCCAAGAAGGTCACAAAAAATTATGGTTTAATAATGACTTACAAATGTTGTGATATTATGAAAGCGAAACGGACGTTGAATGTAAAGAGAAAACGTACGGTACCATGTCTTCCATCAACACTGAGATTCGACGATGCGTTTTCAGAAAAAAGTTTGATTCGGTTTTAAGGTTATCAACTAAACGTTGGTGTTAGATGGAAACAACGACATTTGGCAATAATATGTGGCATTCTAGATAATGGTCTTGGAAACTGACTCAAACAAACAAAAAAAAATCCAGGTAAAATATGAAACCGGTTTTGGAAGCGATCTCCATGCCAAACCTTTTTTTTTAAAGAGTGACATATCATAGAAAGGAGAAATCTTTAGGGGAAGGGGTCGCTAAGCAAAACTTTCTCGAGATAAATGCCTGGACCTCGTCCAGTTCGCGAATTTGGTGACGTGAAATCAGCAGGAAAAATGCGATTATCATGTGATCAGGGATTACCAGCTCTGCATTAGCGGAAAAATCCAATCCCGTCTTGATTTGATCGTCATCGTAGAGGAGACGGGAGATGACGTCGGCGGCGGTGGCGGCGGCGGCGGCCGGCTTATAATAAACATCTAGGCACAACCGATGATCTGCCGATGATGTAGCACAAATGGTCAAAGATGTAAGTCGAAGTGGAGGTTATTGACAAAGGATGAACGTGAATCTAGTGAAAGGTGCGTGTTGGAAAAAACCCATGGAAAACACTGTCAAGTAGAAAATCAGCGACGACTCTAATTATTAGCGTGCATTTAACACGGGAAAAGAGACACTGAACTACAATTTGCCGTGAAGTTGCAGGGAGTCGAATGGTGCAGAATCTAGTTCTCAATCTCCCTGCAGTGAATTTCCTACGTTATGCCACCACATTAAATATAATTTACTGCAGTTCAGCCAGTTCAGCAGACTCTAAAGACAGAAAAAAAAAATAGATTCTCACCCATCCCTTTCACGTGCACTTCATTAGAATCGGTAGCAAAAAGGACCCTTTTTAAAATTACTGCAGCAAACCAAAAATGTCCAACCCAACCCTCGGCAACTGCTGCAGTGGAATGGGAATGAATTTATCGTAAGTTGCTGCAGCATTCAACTCCCTGTGAAGTTGAACATAATGGTTAAGTGGATAATGAATTAGAATTGTTCTTTCATTAAATCAATTATTGCTAATGGCTGCCGACGTCGAACTGAAGCACTAGTATATTATATAGATATTACTAAAAGATACGAGAGGAGGGCTCATGATCGATCTAGATTGAGGGTCCGAGCACCAATAACCGGTTGACCGAAATATCTACCGGTTCCGGAAGGTTGACAACTTGACACTGACACTGGACTGAATTTCCATCATTGACGGAATAACCGGTAAAATGGTTAACCGGTAAAATGGATAACGCTGATGGTCTCGTCACCATTAGCGTCAGCCGGTCGGCAGCATCTGCTTTTTGAGGAAATCCAATTCAGTCTATTTCGAGATTGCAGTTGAGTACGGTACTATTAAACGTTTTAAAGGAAAAGATTCTCTTACAGTCTAGTATACAAGAGGGCTGAATAAATCGTTGGCAGCACTACACTATAACTTAGAAAGGGAAACAAAAAGACACGCTTCTCGCCGGGTATGTGGCGCATACCTGTAATCCTGCTTCGCGGAGGCTTGGTGTAGTGGCTGGCTTGGGGCCGGGAGTCCTGCTGGATCGTCGCTTGCGTTGAACAGGTGTCCGCACTAAGCTTGGCATCGACATGGATCAGTTGGAGGAATCCGGCAGATCCAGGTTGTCTAAGGAGGAGCGAAACGGGCCAGGAGGGAAACCTAGCAGCCAAAAGTTCCCGTGTCGAGCAGTAGTGGGATCGCGCCCGTGAGTAGGCGCCTTGCAGCAGCCCGGCCAAAACAGTCACACCTATACCTTTTTTTGATGAATTTTAGTACCTATGATACCCCATATCCAATTTTATTTTTATCAAAGATTTCAAACCGCACATCGGATCTAAGTGATTTTACTTTTGAATATTTCTCTATGGCAATTAATAACTTGATTTTAACGGAAACTAAACAAAGTTTTGAACTTCAGAACAGTATTTTGCCGTCTTTCTGTTTCCCAACTTTCCATAAAAAGTTAGACCTTTTCGTCTATGGAACAAAAATTAAGGACGATAGACGGATCGCTAAACGAAAATGACATGTCTTTAACATTTAAATGCGGCTTCAGGCTGGGTGGTTATAGGTCAATTTTTTCACAAAACTGCAAAAAAAAGTTTTATTGTTGAAAATAAAACCGCGCAACTGATATTTTACACGAAAGTAAACATTGGATTTTATTGGGTTCATCAGTTTATTAAAAATGTGAACATTTGTTTTAATGAATAAGCTCCTTTTGGCTCCTTTTTTCCTAAGACATGTGTTATTGTTGAATATTATGCTGTTCTAATTTATTCCCTCCTCCAATTATTACCCTTTCGGCTTCTTCATGAATAGCCTATTACATCAAATAATCAATACATCTGTCTGTCTTTGTCTCTAAAGAAAATAGTACCAAATCTACTGATGAGAAACCCTCTTATTTCCTTTGTAAACAATCTGATGAGGAGACTTGGAATATCTTTTGCCTTCGGTCATAGATTGCGATTTTTGTAATAGATTTCTTTTTTCCAAAAATATCGCAAGTCCGAAGTGCTTCGTTTTAGATGCGCATGCGCTTTGTTTCTCTCCATTAAACTTTTCGTAGGGAGCGTTCAAATTGCAATAGTACGAGCTTCAAGTTCAATAAAAGTTGGCCTCTCATGTAGCTCCTTTTTCCAACAATTTGTCATAATTTCCCCGATAAAATATGGCGCATAGTCCGGTTTCGCCATCCGATATCCACTTTGGAGCTTTTCAATCATTTGTTGCGAATCGAGTCCTGGAAATGTAACATGTACATGCTAATAATGTAAGTGTAAGCCATTCGGTTGAAATAATATACCTGGATATGGAACTTTGCCTAAGGTAAAGAGTTCCCAAAGGAGTACCCCAAAAGACCAAACGTCAGATTGACTTGAAAAAATGCGGTCCGTTAGCAATTCGATTGCCATCCACTTGACGGGCATTAACCCCTTATGATCAAACAATCGTATACGGTAATCTCTTACGTCTTACCCAAGAGGAATAAATTGTGCGTCAAGAGGTTAACTAAAAAACTAAGAACTGCTTCGTCCGTCTCTACACGGTACTTTACCTGTCCCTTTTGCTCGTAATTGCCTTCGTAGTACATTTTTCGAACCATTCCGAAATCGGCTACTTTAACCACTCCATTGTCCGCCAGCAAAACATTCCGGGCAGCCAAATCACCATGGAAAACCTGGCATTTAAGAATTATTTTGTACCATTGGGTTTAATTGAGAGAGTATACCAGTTTAGAATTTAACGGTATGCAAAGTCACTCGTACTTTTTTGCTAGCCAAATACCCCATGCCTCTAGCAATCTGAAAAGACCAAGACATCAAATCCCGTGTGGAAAAGTTCTGATTCGATTCGGCTTCTGGTTCTCCTTGCAACAGCCATGGACATTCTGGTTCATTGGAAGAACTATATGTTGCCACTGATGGTGTAGGATAATGAATTTCAAAAAGTTTTGATTATAGTTCAATTAAGTATTAAGTTTTTCTTATTTGACGCGCTCAACTCACTGCTATGACTACCGAGGGTTTCGATTAAGGTATCATATTGAATGTCGGGATGTGATTGATTTTCTTTCGCACTGTCACATTTAATTTAAACAAAAACAGATAAAACAGTTAGGCTAAAAATTAGAAGTGAAGACTCAATTGCAAAGAGTTTTCTAACCGTGTTATTTCATCCCGCTCATCAATTTCGTTGTTTCCTTTCGGATTGTCGAAATCGTTCAATTGGTTTATAAAATGACCCCTATGAATACTCAAGTAAGTCTGTAAATTTCCGAATCGACAGTATTCGACGATTATAAAAAGTTCGCCTGTTGTTTAAAGAACTGGAGCTCATAATTTGTTTCGATTCTTGTCTGCGTATACTCTTGCCTTTAGATCGGCTTTAGATATATTTTGTAAAAACTCGTTAACGCTGGCTGGCGCTGGCTCCGAACTGGTCGACACTAGCTCTAACACAGAGCTCACTGGTAAATGGGGATAGATTCACCCAGCGGTATTTAAAACCGGGAAGCTGCTTGAAATTAGGCACAAGACAGCTTACCCAATGTCACTCACCGTGGGCGAGATCACTAGGACGAATCACACTCACCCACAGTGTCCCGATAGGCATAAGAACAAGTCTAACGAAGGTGAAATAGATCACCGATAGCTCACAATCACAAGGATAGAATTAGGTTTCGGGTTTACGTACAACCCTACACAATCGCCGGGACCGCAGTTCTCAGACGTATGATCACACCAACGGCCAAAAAGGACTGTACTAATCGTCTCCTTGCAGTCTAACAAGTGCGAAATGTCATCGTTATAACAACGTTCAGCTTCCTCGAAAGGCATAGCCTAAGGAGATTGAGGATCGGTCACAACCATCTCATTTCTTTTTTTTACATATTTAAAGTGCAGGCCCCTAGTAGGTTTAGGATGTTCAAGTGCGATCCTAAGTAAATTAGAACTTTCAGTTCTATAACGAGAGCTTCCAAGGCTGCAACGTTAGCTTGCGAACGAACCATTTTGACGGCGACTGTTTTTGATTCGCCTTTTATTCCAACGGCCTCAGCTTTGACCACTCGTCCGAAACTTCCGGCTCCCAGTTGGGTTCCTACATTATACTATATGAGCCATACAGATCGATGTCCATACAAAAAAACGTACAAACCTAGTCTAAGGCGATGTTTAAGAAATTCCCAGCATTTGTCATAGGGAAGCAACTCAGTTTGGTCTTCTATCGGCAAAAGGCTATTCAATTCCTTTAGATTTCCTTTAAGTAATTTATCGACTCCCGGGAAAACTTTGCCTTTCTTGCCGGTATAGGGAAAAACAAATATCAAAAAAGACTGTCGCCATCTAGCGACTGGCCAAAACACGAAGGCTAATTTGCGGTTTATGGAATGGGAAACGTGGATATGCTGAACACATATACAGACAGATGACAACTGGCCATTTAAATCTAAATCCTTATGTTTTTTACGAGAATTTCGTCAAAATGTCATCACCTATGTTAACAGGAAAATATTTGTGGCCACAACACCATTTATACATTGAAAGTACTTAATTTCGTGACGAACGTTTGGCCTACTCTAGGGATGAAGCTGACACTAAGTTTAGCACTAATCTTAAATGGCTTGAGAATTTAGTCCTAAAATACTATTCCCCACACTCCCTATGCTTCATAACCTAGAAATTGAGGCATTTATTATATGCCAATATTTGGAATTAATATTGCGCTTTACACGTTGGTAAGCCAGTGGGGTAGGTGTGTCGTGGGGTAGACATGTCCGCATGCCATTGCGCTTTACACGTTGGTAAGCCAATGGTAACATCTTGTCAGCTAAATGGCATTTCGATGTTATGTACACCAGTAGAGAAATTACGATCACTGACATCAAGTTGAACAGCAGGTTGGCCGACAGCCGCAGCTTTTGCTTCATTAGAATTTAGCGTGACTAAGATTAACAAAGTTACGACGAAGCAGGACAACGACAATTGCTTAGTAGACGACATTTTGACGCAATTCTAGGTAGTGGTATTTAAAAAAAGAGAGTAACAGAGTTGAATGAGTAATTCAAATTTTTGCGATTTTTTCGCGGATGTAATAGCAGTGCTGTGAGAATCTGAAGATGAAAAACGAACCCTTTTTCTACCTTTTGGCACTATGACCATTAGAAGAAAATGGAGTTTGCTGTAATGTACAGTCGTTTGCACGGAACCCAAGGTCCTCCTCGAGTCCTTCTTGTCCAATCGTGATAAAACACCACCAACCGAGAGGCCATTTCAGTTTACACTGTCTAGAGATTTGGCTGAGATTTTCCTGATTGCATTCCACTACACTATTTAAGCCTTTCGTTGTGTTGCAAAAAGAGATGCGTTTGAAAGAATGCCCAAGTTGCGGAAAGGTACACCAAAGCAGCTGCTTTACCTGCGGCTATCTTATTTGTTCAGCTTTTAAATGCACGTGTAAATGACTATGCCCTAGAGCTCGTCTGCACGTTGGACAAAAACCGAACCGGACATGCATTACCATATGTGTTTCTGGAACGAACGACGTCTCTAGAATATAATATTTGTATTTAGTTTACCGTATTGATGCGGTTTATGGTATAGAATTTCTGAGAGTTTCCTGACGTGTCTTACGTGCAATGCGCACGTCACAGGCTTTTACGAAAATGTTCATTTTATTTTTTAGAGCTTTCATCTTTCAAAACAAATATATTCAACTCAGTCGATAGCAAACTAAAAACTTAATTTGAGATTACATCAATTCGGATACAAAGGAAGAAGCTGTCTTTGTGTCTTATATAATTATTTAGGTTGATTTGCGGGCGGGAAATGCAATGTACCATTGTGGTAATGCTTAGCAGTGATGTTTTCACAGCAAAATTCGGAATGATAGAGTAAGGAAATGTATTGATTTTCATTGATATATAATTGAGAGGCTTAAATACATGCATCATTGAAATATCAAGGTTTTCCCTTTCTTAGCCTAAGAACATTATGTTCCCGTCCAAACCACGTAGCAGATCGGTTCGCGCTGCAAGACCACTAACTAAACTGTTTTTGTTGTGGCAATCATGTGGCCTCAACAATTAACAACACGAAGACCTAAACCCCCGAACCTTACTGCTTTCAATATACATTAAGAGACTGGAGACATGGATAACAACCGTTAACAATAAACGATAATTGTTACAAACCATCAATATAAAATCACTAGAAGTCAACCAACCCACAAATTCTTCCATCAAATAATAAAAACGATTGAAAGTAAGATATAGCGGTTCCAAATAGTAAAATGAAAATCTTCTATTACTTCCGCTCGGACGAGTCCCAAAGTTCACTATCTCCCCCACAGCCAATGCAGGAACAAACTTTACTACTGGAACAATAACCAGAGTTGCAGTCCTTCATCCAACAGAAAGACCTACAAGACCAACTTCCGTGGCTACAAGAGTCGTGCCTAACGTATTCATCGTCATCTTCGCCTCTCTGCATTTTGATGTCAAGTTCCAACGGAGCCATTTGATTAAAATTATAAGGCTGCATCATGGGTTTACGGACGGCGGCACCTTTAACCAATTCAAAGTTTAGTGTAAGCGAGATCATCACCATTGCGCCGAGTAAAACCAACGAAAACTGCACTGACATTTTGCTCATGTAGTTCTAAAAGAAAATAAATAAAGGCGATTAGATTACAGGTGCATATTCAAACTATTATGAATCGAAGACTACTTAGAAATTTTTCTGGAAGCGTAGACTGAAATTGGACTTAACCGACGATCGCGGTGCGGTTGCTTTATATAGCCGAAGCGTTTAGTGGCTTTAGTCAACCGAGCCCGCCTTCACAAGAGCCGCCTCTCTCAATGGACTTGTAAAGCTTTTAGCGCCGTTTACGGCAAGAACACGAACTTTTCCCCATGGCAATATTCAAAGGATATTCAAAGCTTGCATGCACTTTACGCCATGGTTAAGTTTTTTTTTTTTCAAACTACGAAATCACAATATTGTAGAACTCAAGTGCTCCTTCTACGAAAGTATTTTTCACGTGTTCAAAGTTATTTTACGTCATTATGATCCTAAAGCAATCCAGTAACCTGTAAAAAAATATAGATGCATGGCAAGACTCATTAAATGGGCAGTGGCGCCGGGCACACTTCCGCAGTCCGCCCTTTGGCGAGAGGAGCTCTAGCTGTACCAGCTTGTACCAAGTCGTCGTGTGGCCTTGGTATTTGAAAATAAACTGTCGACGATCTTTTCATGGATTTCCCCTCTCAGTTCCAGCTACTCCCATTCTTCCATACTACTCCATAGTCATTAATGTGTACAGCCAGCACAGGCAGTACAGCCAACTGCCCAACTGTGAATGCTAGTTTTATACTTAAATGATGGATTTTGTCGCCTATTTCAGTTTCCCTTCTCCTACATCGTACAACAAATACAGCTAATTTACTAATGCTAGTTTACTTAAAGATGATTTGTCATTAATTTGTTTGCGCTTTCTCTAATAAATCGTCTCAAAGAGCAAGTGCAAGCTGTATTTACAAAACCTTAAATTATATTCTATGATTTAGCTCACTGCACGGAGCACAGCCTTGATTTAGGTGCTAAGGTGGTCGTGGACCTATACCTGTTGAAACTGTTGAAGAGTAATTTGTGACTTGTAAAGAATTGTATTGCGTAGAAGGAGATCATTAGCGCAGCGATGCGCTATATATGCGTGCTCTAAGAAGAATTTCCGTTTGAAGAAATTGAAGCAATTCCTAGTCACCTAGTGTTTGCCTGCATACGTGAAGGATTACAGAAAGATCATAATTTCGAAACAATATGTCGAAATTTAGACACGAGGGAAATAATCTAACTAATTTCGACAACGAGCTTAAACTTTTAGCGCAACATAACATTAAAAATTTTTTGATAGACTGCAGATAATTGCGGTCGATAACTGGTACCATTGTTTCCTCTACAAGTCTAAAGTGTCCGGATACAAATTCCCTAATTAGATTTAAGACATTCCTCGAAAGGGGCTACTTATAAGAGGGATAACGGAATTAATTTTTTCAAGGAAGCTGCAATAAAAAATGCATTTGAAGACTGAATAAAAAATTTCCCTAGTATATATCGCATTGAAACTGACTTTTCCCATCGTCTTGCATCGTAACAAGCTATAAAAACTATCGTGTCTATAAGATAAGTTTCTCTCTGTGCCAGCTTGAATTAGTATTCGTCTTGGTGCATGATTCAAACTACCGGTATACAGTAGAGAACTTTTTGTTGATAATCTCGTATTTCCTAATGCGATGAACTAACCTAGTGAATCCATGTCAACTAAATTTAGGATATATATGCCTTTGTGGCCTAATGGATAAGGCACCGGCCTCCTAAGCCGGGGATTGCGGGTTCGAGTCCCGCCAGAGGTACAAATTACAAATTCAATTTAGATATTTGCATTTTCTTAATAGGAGAAGAATTCGTTAAACGAGCGCGTTTACCACTACTGTTTGAACACTGCAATTTTGGTGGTCAACCTTTGAAGGTTGGTTTGTAGCTATTATTACATGAGTAGCCTATAGCTGGACGCTTAGTCACCAGACAACACACAGTAATGGAGGACAACCAAACCAACTGGAATGTGGTGAAAACCAACAGCAATATGAAAATAGCAAGCTCGTCAGGAAACACTCCTCAGAAGCCTGACACAAAAAAGGGAAAACTGTTTAACTCATCCGCATCACAAAAAACCTTTTTACCAAAAAGACACTGCGTTCATCCAAGAAAAGAGCGCGCCCGTAAACTGACCGGAAAAAGGAAGGGAATGCCACGACCACGAAACTTACCAGGAGGGCCAAAAAATCCGAAACGCAGCAACCTCTTCTAGAAGCCAATATATTGCCAGCAAAAAAAACAAATATGAGATGCTCCAACACAAACAAAACCACGCACACACACACACACCACACACACACAAACAACACGAAGAAGACGAATCCGTAGGAACCCAGCAGAAAAAGGACAGAAAAACCACATGGCCACACCAAATCAGCATGCAACTTGCTCCAACAACGTGACTACAAAAAAAGCAGACGACAACGTATCAACAAACATGGAAATAAAAGACAGACTCCCTAAACACACCACACGCAACAATTTTGTCCTACAAAGAACGAGTAAATGAGTAATATAATAAGATAAAGCAATCACTTTTCACCAAAAAATGAAAAGGAAGTAGTTAAAGAATAAGTTATCGAAATAGGGCACGGAAAATCATTTTCCTATCGCCGCACAAATCCATTTTTTCAAAAGATATAGGTGTGACTATGTTGACTGAGCTGCTGAAAGGCGCCTACTCACGGGCGCGATCCCACTACTGCTCGACACGGGAACTTTTGGCTGCTAGGTTTCCCTCCTGGCCCGTTTCGCTCCTCCTTAGACAACCTGGATCTGCCGGATTCCTCCAACCGATCCATGTCGATGCCAAGCTTAGTGCGGACACCTGTTCAACGCAAGCGACGATCCAGCAGGACTCCCGGCCTCAAGCCAGCCACTACACCAAGCCTCCCGGAAGCAGGATTACAGGTATACGCCACATACCCAGCGGGAAGAGAGTCTTTTTTAGTTACCTCATTCACAGCAGAACACATAATAGATAATCAAAAGGAAACAAGGACACTTTACGAAGTAACGATAAGCAATCAAGACGGCAAGACATAAGAGGAAGCGTCAAACACCTTGAAAACCAAGAAGTAAATTATGTTCTGGAAGTGGAGGCTTAGCAGCTGAAACATTACATTGATAAGGCTATCCAACACTTCCCTCGCTGCTTGAGTATATTGAAGAAGCTCGTGTACTGTGTACGCCTGTAGTAACGGCCATAGCTTTGTGGTCTACCAAAAGTAGGCATTCATTACAAACAAGCCTCATCGACGCTAAGATAACGCCATGGTTAACAAATGTTTGGTATCGAGTTTAATTGCATTGTCAACTATACTCGTCGTGATTGCTATTATTTTTCTAATTAAAAGTTATGATTTATAACTGGGTTCGCATTTGAACATCCTCAATCTATTGGGAGCCTGCACCAAAAAAATCCAAGAAGGTAATATCCGACATCCTCACTCCAGCAAAGTACAACAAAAAAAATAACCGTGATAACTGTTTGTTTATAAAGGAGAACTTTGGATGATCGTTGAATATTGCGGAATATTGCCCACTCGGCAACTTGAAAGACTACTTGTTTAAAAACCGCAACAATTTCATTGACGAAATCGAAAAATTTCGTACCATAGAGAACGACAACAAAACAGTGTCAGAGGAAATCGTTACAAGCCTTGAATTTGTCAAAATCCTTTTGCAGGTTACTTATTGGGACGATAAAGATTAGATTTAGCCCCCAAAAAACGGGGGGAAAAATTTCAAGCGCGCCCGACTTTGCAACAGTTGGCGTGGAATCACGCTTCCGCATTTAATGTCCAATTCCTAGATGATCGATTCCATATGGAAAATTCCAAGTGCGAACCCAACCTACTTCAGCTTCGTACTCGAGCATCGCTATCAGGATCAGGATGTAATGAGTTCCAAATCATAGTAGACGGGCAGACCATTACTTAATAAACCAGAAAAATCGCACTTTAGGCGAAGTCGCATTATTTCCCTTTCGAGAAGGATTATTTAAGTAAAGAACGTATTCAGTTTATTTAAATGAAACTTTCACAAATACTTAAACGAATTTAAATACAAGTTGAGACTCTTAACATGGAGCCATGTGGGAAAGATACTTGGACCTGCTTAAAATAAAAAACAAAACTTCCGGATGGATACAACTTAATAATTTTGATAGGCACTTCAAGTTGCAGGTTTGTGTGCTTTCCCCATGGTTAAGTTTTCTTCTTAGTTTTCTTCGTCATCGTCCGAAGATTCGATCGAAGGTTGTCGTTCGTCGTTTGAGCTGGGATCTTCGTTTGAACTTCCTGAATTCCCCTCTTCATCTGAGCTTCCATCATCCTCAGCACTCTTCTGGGCCAGCTCCTTTTCACGATTCTTCATGAAAGCGCGGTATTTCTTAATGTCCTCTTTATCCAAATTCTGAAACACAATCTTGGTTTTAACATTTATAGAACAAGGGCATTGTTAAAGCAATTTACTCGAATGAAGTTTTCAAAATCTTTAACATAAACACTCTGCTTTTCCCTGTGCTCTTCGATATACTTCTTCTTTTGTTTATCAGCCAACTTTTTCCACATAACGTTGATCTCAGTAGAAGAAGGAGTGCCATTTTTAGAGTGAAGCATAGCATAGTATTCTTCAGGTTTCCTAATAATACAACAAGATAATGAAAATCCGCATGAAGGCTTTGCAAAAATCTCAGCTTTCTTACTCGGGTGGTTTAGGTGGTTCGTTTGCATTGAACAATGATTGTTTTTCCGCCCAACGAGGAAGAACTCCTTTTGATGCTTTGCTAGGGGAAGACTTTGCATTAGCATTCAAAGATGGCTTGACTTTGGAAAGGGACTTTGGATTTTTCCCGTCATTTGCTGAAGATTTCTTTGTGGGCGACTGTTCAGGAGATTCGGAAGCTGCTGTAGCCACTTGTTTGGCTTTCTTTGAGGCAGGACCTGGTTTCGCGGCCATTTTCGCAGTGGTCGCTTTGGTCGACTGTTTGGATGTCGAAGGCATCTCACTTTGAGACTTTTGAGCCATGTTTCCATAAACTTTCTTTTTATCCTCGCTCAACTTGGCAAATTCTTTTGCCATCAGTCTTGTAAGCTCTTGTTTACTCAGTTTGGGGTGTTTGGCGCTGTACTTTGCCATGTTAGTGTTGCAAAACATTTGAAGTGAAGAGTTCGGTTTTTGAATGGTTGGTTTCTTTTGAATTTGAAAATCCTCTTCATCGCTGGCAACATCCTCAACACTACTACTTTCTGGCGAAGATGTGTCAACTTTAGGATTGACTTTCAACTTTTTTCCCGCCGCCTAGCATTAAAGGATAACGTCATAAAAAAATCAAAATAGGAAAGGAATGGCAACAAGGTAATGCGGAATGGTACGCACCTGCTCATCCTTTTTACCAACAGTTCTTTTAACGCCCTTCATAACAGAACTGATTAGTTCTGCGTTCCGTTGTTCTTCGGTAAGCGTTTCAAGATATGAAGCATATTTCATTTTGTAAGTGTGATTCATCTGTGTGAAAAAGAGAAAAATAAGTAAACAAAAAACTAGTTTAATACAGTGGCCACTTGGGTACTTTGTTGACTTTTTCATTGTAAACAGCTTTATCTTCTTCACTAAGTTCCTTCCACATTCGAGAGATTTCCGTCATTCGTTCTTTTGTCTCAAAATTCTTTAGTGAACTACTCGACAAAAGATTTTTTGAAAATAAACTATATCCTGAATTTGGTGGCTTCTCTGGCTTGCCTTCTTTCCTATGACAAAAAAGGAAAGAAGAAAGTCAAGAAAACTTTTACTTACTTCCAATGATTATTGGATTACTTATGCTTAATCTGCAGCTCATCTTTAGTAAGAAGACTTTGTTTCTTTGCTGACATCTCAACATCCGGATGTTCTGCTTTGAATTTCTCCATTTCTTCCTAATATTCAACAAAATACATTAAATTGCTACTTAAATCAACAGTCATTTTTTACTTTAGCTTACATTATATTCTTTTTCTTTTTCAAGAGCTTGATAAATCCACTTCAATTTTTGCTTGTCACTTAAGTTTTTGTACGCATCTCTGCATCTTTCTCTAAAATATTGACAAGTTCAAATGTAATAATTTCAAACTAAAATCATTTAATAGTAATCATTGGATGGACTTACTTAGCTTCAGTTATTGGGACATTATCACTCAGAAACCCTGGCAATTTGGCATCACTAAATAACTTGAAGGGCGTAGGTAGTTTTGGGGGTACAGGTTTAGAACTTTGCTTTGATTTGGGAAGGACAATATCAGGATGAGCTTCCCTGAAAAAAAAAAAAAAACAAGGAAAAAAAAAGTAAAATTGAGATTTCTAGATTTAGATAAATCTTTTTAAAAAAGGAAATTCTAACATACATGAACTCCTTCATTTTGTCATGATATTCTTCCTTGGCTTTTTCAGCCTTTTCCAAATAGCTCTGCTTCTTTCGCTCACTGAGCTCGTGGTACATTTTTGCAACTACCTTGCTCAATTCAGTCTGACAACCAAACAACCGAATTAAAATTTGACTCCTTAAAAATAATAATGAAGTAGAGGGTAATTTACCATTCCCAGCTTTGGGTTCTTCTCCAAAATTGAATCTTTTTGGTCCATATAAAACAGCATGTAAGATGTAAGGGGTTTTTTTGGCTGATCAGGATGCTTCTGATTGTTCTGCAGATAAAAAGTATGTTAGCAGGTACTTAAAGTATTTTAGCGCTTTACGTACCTTTCCTCCTTTATTGAAGTTGCACCACGGTCGATCTACCCATACAGAAGCATCATCTAAGAGTTCCCCGAGTAGTCGATAATGCCTCAGATGCGATTGCACAAACAGCCAACGCTCTTTGCATTGTTCAGCAGTATAGTCTGCAAACTTTATCTAAACAGAGTAGGAAAAAAAAAACATAAGGAATGATGGAAATTGAATTTTGGCAAAATTAGGCCTACCTGTTCCCAAGATGTTTTCAGATTATTTACCCGAGAATCGTATTTCATCGTGTCATCCTTCGGGCAAGCTTTGCGGATCCGCTTAAAGAGCTCGTAATCGTCAATTTTGGGCCACGCTAAAACCATTTACTGTTATCTACTTGAATCACGAAAACGTTGCATTTATTACCTAAAGTTGATTCGTTTTTTATTTCTTCTAATTCCTCTTCTTCGTCTTCTCCTTCTGATCCATTTACATCCAACACTTCCTCAACCTCATCATCTTGAACCTCGTCTGAACCTAAACAAAAATAATTAAATATTTAGTAAAGGATTTCTATTCAAACCAAATCCATAGCACATTCATATAGGGAAATGTCTTTACCGGAAGGGGAATGTAAGCTTTCTTCAGCTGATATATCCGGCGATTCGGGTTTCTTGGGTACTAGAAGATAAAATAAAATGTAATATAAGGTAGATATAAGAACATTTGGTCTAAATAAATGTTTCAGTTATTTTCTCACCTTTGGATCTTGGCGTCATTTTTGAGGGAGAAGATGACGCGCAAACTGATGCTACCACTTGGTCTTCAAGATTTTTGTTTTTTGACGCTTTCGGTTTTCTTTCGTTGGCCATAACTTTGAGACCTGTGAGTGAAACGTCAACATGTGAAATGTTTTTAAATGAATTTAAAAAGCAAAAATATTTGTTCTTAAAGTTAAACAATAAATTTGAAAAATTAAAAATACACAAGGTTCATTCACTTAAAGCGTAAACGTAGTGTTAACAAGGTACGTAGGTAGATATTTAAAATTCAAAAATAGCACTAGAGCACAGATAAAATCCTGCGCGGCCCCTGGAGAGAGATCATCATTCTATGCGACATGATGAGCCCATCGACCCGCCATGTTTTAATGGGTCCCTCGCCTAACGCTTTTCCCTCATCAACCTCTAAAAATTACAAAAACCTATCGCAAATTTTACTTAATGGTAACACGAATCCAGAAAAAAATAATTCGAATGAAATACAATTACAGATAATCTTGAAAATAGAATATTGGCAAAAACAATTTTTTTTTAACATCAGCGACTTTGCTGATTCCCATGGTCGGCCATGTGCCTTCGGTTCTGGGCCACGAGCCACGACGACCGTTTCTTGCGGACCTCGCACCACACGACAAAACTGTCGTAACACTTATTTCTAACAGTATTTTAATAGCCAAAAAAATACTTTAATAAATAGCGTGAATTTTTTGCTAAACCCTCATGTCCAAATTTTTACTAAAGTAGAACTTACCAAAATCGGTGAAATGTGAAACTGCCAACACGACTTCTACAACGTTCTGTGTCCAAAGACTCTGCTACACTGAGGCGGGGTGAGGGGATCAAGGCGATGCACGGTCGAACTACTTTGTTTTGCACTCATAGATGGCTCTCTACACATACTTCAAAAACCGGCAAAATTTCAACGAGTCAATGTAATGAATACGTCTAAAAACTGAAAGGACATGCTGTGATGATGTTAAGTTGCAAATAAATTTGATTTTGGCTAATTGATAAGAAAAAGAAATTTGCACAAAACTGAATAAATAGTTACAACAACAATTATCCCGAGTCCCAGACTATGGTTGGAATACCGAAGTAAAATGTAAGCACAATGTTCCAATCTTCCAAACAACCACTTAAAGACAAACATGATCTGCCTTCCTCCTTTGAAAACTTGTTTACGAGACTAACATTGCGTCTGACCGCCGGCACGGATATACCTTCAGATTCACTTTTTCATGGAACATATTTCATTTTCTTGCCCATTGAATACGTAATTCTGCAGAGCTGTACAGGTGTGGGTTGGAGGCAATATAACTCTGGTTAATGAAGGTGCATTGACACCAGCGGCTAGACACTGGTTCCCATTAACTGTCTAACACACTTAACTCTTCAACTCACTCCCGCTCCTTTACGACACCAACTACAAAAGATTCAGCTTTCCGACTACCATTATCATGCCGTGCCTTCCGTCACACACGCGTTCTAAATTTTAAAATTTCATTTTTAAAAATCCCGACTTGGATCTTAGCCAATTAACAATGGAACGCCCAAGCGAAGAAATAAGCAAAGTGGAATTGAGAAGATCTAGATTCCTTCCAGCTGTAAAATAAGACTTCTCACCTCTATACTCCCTTATTAGGGTATTGCTTGCTCAAGTCTATCCCGTTAGAGTTAGAGCAATATAATAATTCATTTGGAATTCTAGAATTTTGTCCAAAAGAACTTTTGGCAAGGCGATTTTGATATATCCGCGACGGGTGAAAGTTTCCTGACAATGCGATATGCGAAGTATGCGCTTTCATTTTATACCCACTTACAGTTACGTTTAAAAAACCAAACCCCAACCCCTTTCAAATAGGGAAGGGTAAGAAAAATACGTACCAGTTGTATCAAAACTACCGGTCTATGTAAAAAATAAAGCGCATACCTCGGCTGCCTATGAAGTTAGATAATTGCGGTTAATTCCTACAAAGCTAGCAAAAGTAAAAGAAGTGCCGAGGTCGCGAGTTCGACCTTCGCCTAGAGAATTTTTTATTCCTAATCCCTAATGCATGATAATTGATTTGATTGTAAACGTGGGATAATCTCATTTGTAAAATTTTTTAATATTCGGGCTTATGGAGACTGGAGAAATGATCACTTTCACTTACATTACATTAGCTAATTCAAATCAAAGACACACGGTAAAAAAGACGAAAGTTATTAGAGCTCATAAACCTTGGCAATGCCCCCCCCCCCTCCTTTACAAACCGCCATGAGAAGGAATCTGATGAATCTAAAATGTGACATACAACGCCGGGTATGTGGCGTATACCTATAATCCTGCTTCCGGGAGGCTTGGTGTAGTGGATGGCTTGGGGCCGGGAGTCCTGCTGGATCGTCGCTTGCGTTGAACAGGTGTCCGCACTAAGCTTGGCATCGACATGGATCGGTTGGAGGAATCCGGCAGATCCAGGTTGTCTAAGGAGGAGCGAAACGGGCCAGGAGGGAAACCTAGCAGCCAAAAGTTCCCGTGTCGAGCAGTAGTGGGATCGCGCCCGTGAGTAGGCGCCTTGCAGCAACCCGGCCAATACAGTCACACCTACATCTTTTTAAAACATGATTTCAGTACGGCAGTACGGAAATGACTTCCTCGACTTCATTGTAAACTAATATAATTTTATCTAGACAATCTTGGTGGAAACAGCGATCAAGTAAAGTAAGTAAGATATCCATCCATTAAAATGTGTAACATCATCGTGTACAAATAAACATTTGCCACACAATTGCACACGCACTGTAGCGTACTGCTGAGTTTTTCTTAGTTTTTTTTTTAATATGAATGAAAAAATATATAAATATAGGTTGAATGATCTATTTTCTTGCAGATATCCATAAGGACGAAATCAAATTTGGAAAATGTCGTCCCACATCAACCATAATTAAATAACTTCTCCAGGCGAGGCTCGAACTCGCGACCTCGGCATTTCTGTGACTGTGACAATCTATGATCTTTTAAATGCATTGAATACTGTCATATAAGTACCATGCGCTAACCAATTGCGCCACTGGAGACATTATTATGCGGCAAACATTTCAAGTTGCATTCAATTTCTAGAAACGCATCAACACTTTCTGTATAAACATATTATGGTAAACTTTTAAAACGACACTGCCGCTGCTTTGTGTAATCACCCATCCTTCTTTCTTACATTCTTGTTGATTATACTTGATTGATTGTTTGATTTTGTACCTCTGGCGGGACTCGAACCCGCAATCCCCGGCTTAGGAGGCCGGTGCCTTATCCATTAGGCCACAAAGGCATGTTGGTTGAAATAATGTACTTTCATGTAGTCCTTATTACTAGATTAGTTCAGCAACTCATCATCTTTTTAAACATTACAAATGAACTCAATATACGTACTGCCTTCTCTTAAGATTCTGGGAAAAGCGAAATGTTATTATGGTACTCACCCTCATATACCAGAGTAGAATATTAACCCTACAAGTCGCATATTTTTGAACGATTACATTTCTTTTAAATGTGCTCTAATGATTAATGCCAACATAAGCAAAAACGTCAAAACCTCTCGTTCAAACCTCTCCTATAACAGACTCTCCCAAAAAATTCAAAGGAAAGGTATATTCTCTAGGCCAACACGAATTAACCGTTGGTCTTATCGCAATGGTATGGGTGATGCCACACGTGAATGCAAATGGATCATGCAGTACGGATCTTTTTGTTTTATACTCCTGTATATACTAGACCTTTTCTCATTTGAGGCAACTACTCCAGTGATTCCATGAGACCTCCAAGTATTACATTTTAATCTGACATATTTTTACGGCTTAATGGATAAGGCACCGAACTCCTTAGCACGGAATAGCGGGATCGAGTCCCGCTAGAGGAACAAGTAAGAACGTCTCATATATAATCTCGTTACTTTTTTCCGAAATAATGAATATTTAGGATGAATTTTTACAAGTCAGCACGCCCGCTTATTCCACTACCGTACTCTTTGTCCACTGAAAATGTTTCTGACTTTCTTCACTAAAAAGTAATAAGGCTTATAAAGCTTGCTTATATAGAGTTTTTTGTTCTCCAGTGGCGCAGTTGGTTAGCGCATGGTACTTATAAGACAGTATTCACAGCAATTATTTCTCATGAAGGAATAGTATTCGTTCAAGAAATGCCGAGGTCGCGAGTTCGAGCCTCGCCTGGAGAATTTTAGATCATATTTATTGTTAATTAAATTCTTCTTCAATATACTTTGAAAACGAGTTAATATAAATAAGAGGCCGGCTTTTCGCTTTCCTCATCCCAACCCACATAGCACATGGACATCTTTTTTTTTCGCCAAAAGGCATCTTAAAGACGTATTAAAGACCAAATGGTGTCTTTGAGACAAAAAGTTGCCCATGTGCTAAGTTCTATACAGGAAGGTTTCTTTAATTGTAAATAAACTTACAGTAGTTTGGAATTTAAATTGGATTTTATTGTTTCCATATAGTCAAATAATAAAATATAGATAGTAAATAGTGATAACATAGATATTGAGAATTATTTCCATGGCGTTCATTAAAAAAGATGTTAAAAAGACTGTTTAAAAAGTTATAGGTTTAACTGTATTGACTGGGCTGCTGAAAGGTGCCTACTCACGGGCGCGATCCCACTACTGCTCGACACGGGAACTTTTGGCTGCTAGGTTTCCCTCCTGGCCCGTTTCGCTCCTCCTTAGACAACCTGGATCTGCCGGATTCCTCCAACCGATCCATGTCGATGCCAAGCTTAGTGCGGACACCTGTTCAACGCAAGCGACGATCCAGCAGGACTCCCGGCCTCAAGCCATCCACTACACCAAGCCTCCCGGAAGCAGGATTACAGGTATATGCCACATACCCGGCATTGTTGATTGTCGTTTTCATTCATCTAATTATTTCTCATGGTGGTTCGGAAGATGGGGGAGGGAAGGATTGCCAAGGTTTATAAGCTCTTACTATAACTTTCGTCCTTTATACCGTGCTTTGCCGTGACGCTATACTTGTACTGGGAGATGAATTATTTAAAAAAACTGGCCTTTTTGTATTATACATGTTAATTACCTTGTAATTTAAACAGTGCTACTATCAACACACTGGTTTCAGTGAAAGAAATTAAGCATCGCCGTTTTTTAAATTCCAGAGCGAATGTTGCTAGTTTGGTGCTTGTATGATAATACGGTTTAAGTTACGGGGATTGTGATTTTTAGCCCCTAGGCTCTAGTGCTGTTCTTCAACGTCTAGACAGCAAGAAAATTGTATGATGCGATCGGCTTCCAGCATTATAACCATGCCAGTTACCAAGTGCACATACGTCTGTTTACAAGGTCAGGATGTCGGTTTTTCCCCGGTCGACCAAGCTGCCGTTAACGTCTTTGATTAGCCGTAAGGAGAAACATTTTTTTGCCTGCCCGCCAAAAGGCCTGCAAGCTCTGCGCGACGAGCGGTATTAAACCCACTGTTCATTGCCGAGTCCGGCATTGAATGTTTCATCAGTGATTCACGTTTCGGAGAAAGAGTTACCGTAAGCGAATGTCAGACTACAAAGTGACGAGTCTTACCACTCTTTCGCTATGCATGGAAGGCATTAGTTCCACTTACCTCATGAAAGAAAACAATCCAAATTATATTTTTGTATCAATACAGTGTTGTGTACTGCGGCGGTGTTTGTCGCATGTCATACTTCCGAAGTTCCGGAGTTTCGAACTCTGATGACCAAATGTTCGATGCCGCTCCAACTTTGAACAAAACTAGCTCTTGCTCTAAACCTTCTATTAGCTAGTTACCTGGACAACGATAGAATATGCTGCAGCATAGACCCTAAGCGCACTCTCCGCAAAAAAAAACCTTGTACCGTACAATACATTTTCTAATTTAACGTTTCGTGTCATCATAAATATTGCGAAATATTACTTGGCTTGATAAAAATCATTGCTTTTATTGTTTGCCTGTGGAACAGCATTACAAAGCTTATCGCATTGACTGTTCTCTTTATATTGTGGTCCGCTAAATGGATATCCACCGTTATTTACTTAGAAGATGGCGTATGCCGAACAAGACACAGAATTGCTGACGTATTTTTTTTTAAAGGTAGGCTAATACTTTGAAATTACTTCAAAGTATCGTTGAAGGTGTATTTACCAACAGATAGCTGAATTCATTTACCGTACATGCATTATTACGTATTATTGAGTCGTGTAACGTAATGACGGTAATGTTATTTATACTATCAGAGTAGGCTGGTACCGCGAGAGAATAGAATCTCACAATATTATAAATGAACGAATTGTAGCGTATTTGATATTTTTGGTTCATCTGCTTACAGCCTGTTACTATTTATTTAATTAGGTAAAAAAATAAAAATAGCAAAACTGGAAATTCGTCGTACTGGTCCGTTGTTAAGTTCAACATCCCATTTTGGAATTGCAAGTAGATTTAAGGAGATTGTGTTGTTTAGTATTGGAGCTTTGCCACTCATTTGCAATCCAAAAATTAAAAAAGAGATACAATCGAAGCTTTGTACGTTCATGTAGAAGGGGATTACGTACGTTGAACGAGTTATTGGCTAATTCGGGGAAGTCGAATTCCAGTTTTGGCCGGTGGAGGTCAGCGGTTCCATTTCAGGGGGAATAAGAATGAAACATGAGCAACAAAAGGTTGCAAAAGCGTAATTAAATAATCGTGGTAAAAGTGTATTTGATTCGAATGAAATATACCGTAATAATTTCTTCAGAAAATAATTTTGGTGCCAGGAAAAAGAAGAATTTTTATTGAAAACAGGTAGCCTAACTTCAGCAGTTGTCAACGATGTAAGAACAATAATATGATTATTCCGGTTAATACTATTAGAGTAGCTCCAATTGTGGACACACTTATGATAGTCGTGTCCGTAGAGCCACAAACCCGTGTGTTTTCCTGCGGATGTGTATGGGTAGTGGACTCGGATACGGATCGCTCGGATACTTCTACTACAGGAACGTTGGTTGCCTTATCAGGAATTCCGCATATAGAATGCGGCTTGTATACTTCTTGACCTTTTGAAACGCGACCGGTTTTCATGTAGCACGTCCCGTTCCCATCCTGAAAAGCATCATGTTTTCATGTACTCTCGTTTAATGTACCTCATTCAGTTTGACTGGACGGCCACACGATTTTACCTCCAATTTCGACCAAGTGAAGTGAGTACACGACGGAGTCTTTTGACAATGCGGACCACAATATCTCTCTTCCATTTGTTGTTTTTCAAAATCGTTACCCGGAAAGTCGCAATTAAATGCCCAGTGAATACCTTCGGCGTCGACATCAATAATCCATGATGATGTTTGTAGAAATCCACAAACTACTCTAGGGCCGCTTGGAACCGCTTTGTTCTCGTAATACTTTTCGGAATGGGTGGCATTGTCGGATTTCAACCAACAAGTACCTCGCTAGGAAAGAAAATGTTGATATAAATGAAAGCACGATAACAATTGACTTTGTAAAAAAAAAAATTAATAATTAGAAGAAAATTTGTTTTTGTACCCTAAAATTAGTCCATGTGAAATGTGTACAACGTAAATTGATTTGGCAAAGATCACCGCAATCATACCCGGGGGCTTCATGGTCTATCAAGTCATTGCCTGGAAAATCACAACCCGAGGACCAACGGGCGTAGCCCGCGTCCTCCCAAAGGAAGTTTGCCACACTATTAACTACTAGTAATGAGAGGGTAAGTAACAATTGTTTAAACGCCATCATGCCGTCGTTCAAGGTTAAGATTTTTCAATCGAAGATGAGATTACTTTCACCACTTTCTCACCTTTACACGTACGATAGTATTCAATCCAAGACTAGCGTGCAAATGAAAGTTAGTCGCTGCTTTCACCTTTACTTAACACTGTAAACCTCCCCGTCGTCCTGTATGTTTGCTTTAATAAAAGCAGACTCACCAGACTGTATGCCTGAAGGCTTTTATGTGTGCAGATTGCTGATAATCAAAAAGGAAAACGGAAACCGAGCGAATAAAGGACGAACCATAACGGCATCTGCAAACTTGATTTAGAAAAACCTGTTGCTGGTGTGAGGAGAACCAGAGAACCTTCTTGCACGCGCGTCTTCCTAAGTCGAGCTGCTGTTCGTTAATTGGATGGAAAGCGGGGAATCCCCGGATAGAGCGCTCACTTTTGTCAACAGATTTGAGATGCTGATTAGTTCTAGGTCGTTATGCGAAATTACCCGGAAATCAGTTTTTCTTTACTTTGAATTTATAGGCTACACTTTCTCTGTGGTGTGGCAACAAAACAACCCAAAATTCTAATCATCTTATATTAAATCATCTACGTACTTTTCTATATTGTCACTTTTTACTACCTAGTAACTCGTACTGTTGTGAAAAATGTTCCAAATTAGCCGAAATGTTGACATGACATAAAACTAAATATAAGGAAAATCAGAGTAAATGAAGGGTGTAGTAAAGAACATTGAGCAATCCAATGGCGGTGAGTTCGATGCCCGCAAATTGGCGAAACTGCAATTTCCGTCGGCAGGGTCGATGTCCCATTTCAAAGAAATATGCGGTGAAGGTTTGCACGATATCCTTGTTTCAAAAACCGTTATGGGCGAAGGTATATAGGCATGTCAACGTCTCGTTCACGCACGTCATAAGTTCGAACGAATTAAGAAGATCAAAAGTTCTAAACTGAACGTAATCGGTGTTCAGAGGGGATCGATCAGTATTCAGAGTAAATCTAAGAGACCTATGCTATATTTAAGCGTGCTATACGTTCTCTTCCTTAATAAAGAAATACATTAACTAAGTACAATTGTCTAAACAAGACCCTGTCCAGGTACTCCTTCGGGTTTTTTTGTGTAATTTGGCGTAATATATGTGTAAGGTCTTGAGTCGAGAACCACCAACAAATATCTTTAAACCAAGTTGTAGACGAGAAACACGTTTTCAAGAATATGAACATCGAATTTGAAAATGCGCGCGATCAACTCATACTTTCAATTAAGAACCCAAAACACGATCTTTGAATCCAATACATTTAAAGCACCAACACACATAAAGCCGTCCATAATATTCTCAGGGTTGGGCCGCGCTCGGAGTGCGATCACGCTCATCGATTTTTCAAAAATTCGAGCGCACTCGCGCTCACGCTCGCCAATTTCAAAATTGAGCGCGCTCGTTTTTTTACTTAAATAAATTTAAAAAGAACTTGAAGTTGAAGTATCTTAGACCCAAAATTTCTAAAAGGGTTGATCAAAACTACAGAAAAATGAGCGCGATCAAAACAGAGCGCGCTCACGCTCGCGTTTTTTAAAATTGATCGCGAGCGCGAGCGCGCTCACAGCAACACGAGCTCGCTCGTAAGCGCGCTCAAAAAAGATCACCATCGTCCCAACCCTGAATACTCTAATAAACGAGTAAAATCAATTGATCTAGTAAAGAATGATCTTCTAGAACTAATGGAATTAAGCGGAATGTTTTTACAATAAAACGCCGCTTTCAAAACAGGTATCCCCGTCTTACCCAACATTCTATATTTATATATTTTTTTATCGTTTTACTTCTTTTGAATATTTAATGGCAATTATTATTTAAAATAATGAATTATCATTCTGGTTATTCTGTAATGCAACTATTAGTAGAAAAATTAATGTTATTGTTATTATTGTTATGTTATTATTGCAGAAGTTTAGGCATGATTGTTATTCATATTGCTTTTCTTGGTTTTCTGCCTTAAATTTTGTGGTTTTGTTCATTCGTTCCCAAAATTGCACCCCGTTCCCTCAAAGAGTCTGAAACCTAAGAAACTAGTTCTTAGTCATGATTTTTGAAGTTTGTGTTTGTTTTAATTTTATTTACTAGTTTTAACTTATTACACTGTCTTAGGTTCCATTATATGAGTTTGAGCTATGATTAATTAATACAACCAACGTTCCCAATTCATATCACCTTTTTCAGAGAACGTTAACTATCTAAAATCAAGACTGCTAAATTATAAATCCACTTATGACTTAATCTTGCAGAATAATTGTTTTTCAAATATTAGCTGCAATCATCTGAATTCAAATTCTTAGATAGTATTGATCAATGGTTACAGCTAGCTAAAAATATGCCCCCCGTTCCCAAAGAGTTTAGACATGACTCATCATGTCTATCACTCATCACTATTAATGGGATGGAAGGTGGTTTTCAGCCATTATTTTATCTTCATCAGATTTTTTAATGCTGTTTAACATATTGATAGTGTACAATAACTAAATTGAAGAATGCTTAATTAAAGCGAACACTCCCATTCACCAAAGAGTTTCCAAGTTAAATGCAAATCTTCTGCCAAGATTTGAAAAAGTACTCAAAATTTAAAATAGTATTGCTAGCCCTTTGCTGTAGTTGTCCTAAGTGGCATTTATAGTCCCAAACGATTAATTACGCATATAACTATTTAAAAAATTATAATATTACAGAAAAGTAAGCCGGCTGATTGATGGGACAAATAGCAACAAGTCTATACCGAAAATTTGAACGAAATCGGTCAAAAGGTTTAGAAGCCTATAGCAAACTTCTGAACTTGAATAAAGGCTCTGGAAGCCCAAGCCGGAGAGTATTGAAGGGTGGGGTAACATGCTCCTCCCCCTTGTACACGAATTCTGGGCATTTTACTTTAGAGCCTTCGGAAATATACAAGTATATTACCCTCAGGGATAAAGCCCCTCCCGTGGCGCCTTCGAGATTTTTGGGGAAGATTTCAGTTAAAATGAACTATTTTTGCCTTCATTTGTTATATTTTTTTATTAACTGAGACTTTTTAGTTCGCTGAGAAAAAGTCGAAATTTAGAGAAAAAAAGAATTTTTCACGAATTATTCACAAATAAGCCCGAAGATTTTCTCTTCCTCCCGACTTCTGTATGTGTTATAGTGCATATTTTTGGACTTCTCTAAGAAATTGGTAAAATTTTGACAAAATACATGAATAATCCCTACATCTGAACGACAATTCCCGATAATTCACGCTTTTTCCCGACTTTATTCAATGGTAGAATTTGTATTTATCTTTTCAAACGCTTTTAGAAATAAAGAGAAAAATTTTGGAGGAAAAGTATATTTTATCACGATATTCGCACGAAAATTCCCGACAATTCACGCTCTAATCGAAAGAAAATGTTGAGTTAGGATTTGTCCCGATGAAATATCGAGTAATATCACTCAGTGCGCTCCGCAGCCGTCTCAACATAATCTGGCAACGCCGCAATTATTTCCAACCTCTTTTCCCGAACGAATATCTCAATCAATCGGCTATCACGATTTTTCTAATTAGTTGCGCTGTCAATGGCATTCTTTTCTCTATCGAACGAGTCTATTAGAATCGCAAACAAACGAACCCCCGAATTACGTATAGAAAAATAAAAAGGGTGTCGGCGTCCTTTGTAAAAATAATCGAAATCTCTCAGGTTAATATGATTTGGTTCGCTGCAAAATTTATATTTTTTATTTTTTATTTTTTTTTTCATTTTTATTCCAGAAATCTCTCGCTTAAACGCTGCTAAGCCTTCGGCTTTTATAATAAGAATTATAAAATCTCTCAGGGATAAAGCCCCTCCCGTGGCGCCTTCGAGATTTTGGGGGAAGATTTTAGTTAAACTGAACTATTTTCGCCTTTATTTGCTATATTTCATTTTTTACTTACAGTTTTAGATTTCCCGTAAAAATTAACCTTTTTGAGAAAAAAAGAATTTTTCACGAAATTTTCACGGATAATCCCGAAGATTTCCGCTTCCTCCCGACATGTACAAGTGTTGTTGGACCTTATTTTGGACTTCCCTAAGAAATTGGGCAAATTTTGACAAAATACATGAATAATCCCGACATCTAAACGACAATTCCCGATAATTCACGCTTCCTCCCGACTGAATTTAGTAGTAAAACAATTAATTTACTAATTTTTAACTCTTCAGAAAAATTTGGAAAAAATTTCGAAAGAAAATTAATTTTATCACGACATCTGAACGAAAATTCCCGCAAATTCCCGCTCTAAACAAAAGAGGACATTGCATTACGATTTGTCCCGATGAGAAATGGGCAGATTTGAACAAGTGCGGTCCGCAGCCGTCTTAAGGTAATCTGGCAACGCCGCAAAAATTTTTGACCACTTTTCCCGAACGAATATCCTTATGATCGTTCAATTTTATCGAACCTTAATGGCCCTATTCCACGTAACGTTCCTTCGTCTATCAAATGAGTCAATTAGAATCGCGATCAGATGACCGCCCGAACTACCTATTCAGACTTAGTGGACACCCGCGGCGTCCTTTGTAAAAATAATCGAAATCTCTTAGGTTAATATGATTTGGTTCGCTGCAAAATTTATATTTTTTATTTTTTTTTTTATTTTTTCATTTTTATTCCAGAAATCTCTCGCTTAAACGCTGCTAAGCCTTCGGCTTTTATAATAAGAATTATAAAATCTCTCAGGGATTAAGCCACTGGGTGGCGCCTTCGAGATTTGTGGGACAAATGGTAATTCTAAAAGAAGAAAAACTGAATTATGTTTCAAATGTCAATCGCTCGTGGGGCGACCGGTGGCCGGCTTCGCCGTCCACCGGCCACCCCCTCGCTCCCCTGTTTAATTTTTAGTAAAAAAGGAAAGATTCACGAAATCTGAAGGTTAATTTCCAGATTCATTTTGTGTGAGAAATGCATTTTTAAGAAATTTTTAATGAAAGAAGAAAAAATTTTGAGTAAAAAAGATAACTAGCACTTTATATGAACGAGAATTCCCGAGGATTCACGTCACTTTTCGCAGTCACAAGGTGTTTTTAGTATGATGTTATGAGTGTCGAAGAAAATTGAGTAAAAAAGAAATTTATCACGATTTTTGAACGAACATTCCCGATGATTCATGTCACTTCCCACAGTCATAAGGTGTTTTTAATATGATCTTCTGAATGTAGAAGAAAATTCAGTAAAAACGAAATTTTTCCCGAAATGTGAACGAACATTCCCGATGATTCACGTTACTTTCCGCAGTCTCAATGTGTTTTTATTATGATCTCATAAGTGTAGAAGAAAATTCAGTAAAAAAGAAATTTATCACGATTTTTGAACGAATATTCCCGATGATTCACGTTACTTTCCGCAGTCTCAAGGTGTTTTTATTATGATCTCATAAGTGTAGAAGAAAATTCAGTAAAAAAGAAATTTATCACGATTTTTGAACGAATATTCCCGATGATTCACGTTACTTTCCGCAGTCTTAAGGTGTTTTTATTATGATCTCATAAGTGTAGAAGAAAATTCAGTAAAAAAGAAATTTATCACGATTTTTGAACGAATATTCCCGATGATTCACGTTACTTTCCGCAGTCTCAAGGTGTTTTTATTATGATCTCATAAGTGTAGAAGAAAATTCAGTAAAAAAGAAATTTATCACGATTTTTGAACGAACATTCCCGAAGATTCACGTCACTACTCGCAGTCTGGATGTGTTTTTTAGTATGATCTTAAGAGTGTAGAAAAAAAATTGAGAAAAAAAGAAATGTATCACGATTTTGAACGATAATTCCCGATAATTCACGCTACCTCACGAGTCAATAAAGTTTTCTCGTAAGTAAAACCAGTATTCACGAAGACATAGCCTGGCCCCGAGACACACCTGATTCGGCCAGGTGCAATTCAGCGTACCTGTAATTAATCGGATTTGAATATAAACCCCCCTAAGCGATGTAGAATTTTATTGTGCGTGCAAAGAAGTCAGGTCGTGAATTCACGATCAAAACTGTGAACCGCAACCTCCGCCCCGTTTCAACCAATCACAAGCTTCGCTCAAATCCCCTGGGATCTCTCTAGTTAAATAGTTTTCGCTCGGTTCGGTGATTTTTTTAACCTGAAAAAATCTCTCTGGTTAACCGGGGGTAAGCCTTCGGCTTTGAAAATAAGAATTTTCAAATCTCTCAGGGATTAAGCCACTGGGTGGCGCCTTCGAGATTTGTGGGACAAATGTCAAAACTTAAAGAAGGAAAAATGAATTTATGGGACAAATGTCAATCGCTCGTGAGCCGTCCGGTGGGCGGCGAAGCCGGCCACCGGCAACCCCCTCGCTCACCTGCTTAATTTTGAGTAAACAAGGAAAGATTCACGAAATCTGAACGTTAATTCTTAAAGATTCACTTTTTTAATGTCTTAGAAATTTATTTTCATGTTTCAAAGAAAGAAGAAAAAATTTTGAGTATAAAAGATAAATATCACGAAATATGAACGAGATTTTCCGATGATTCACGTAATTTTTCGCAGCCTCAGTATGTTTACTAGTATTATTTTCTGAGTATAGAAGAAAAAAGAGTAAAACAGAGATTTATCACGATTTTTGAACGAACATTCCCGATGATTCACGTCACTACCCGCAGTCTCTAGGTGTTTTTTAGTATTATCATTAAAGTGTAGAATAAATTTGATAAAAAAAGAAATTTATCACGAAATCTGAACGAACATTCCCGATGATTCACGTTACTTGCCGCACTCCCAGGTGATTTTTACTATGATATTATGAGTGTAGAAGAAAATTCAGAAAAAAAGAAATTATCACGATATCTGAACGATTATTCCCGCTGATTCACGCTCACATCCGTCGTTTCAAGTGTCAATGAAGTTCGTCCCGTTTTTTCCCTGTCGTGAATGTCAAATTTTTTTAGTCACTGACACATGTTTTTTCGGTTACCTGTAATTAATCAACAGGTAATCAGATTTTAATTAATTATATCTTATTGGCTGGACAATTACTTAATTAATCAATCACTAAAATATAACTCGTTCACGATCAACGGCGTGACCACCTATAAAAAAAGAAGTGTCAACCAATCACAGGCTTCGCTCGAATCCCTTGGGATCTCTCTGGTTAAATAGTTTTCGCTCGGTTCGGTGATTTTTTTAACCTGAAAAAATTCAGAAAAAATCTCTCTCGTTAACCGGGGGTAAGCCTTCGGCTTTGAAAATAAGAATTTTCAAATCTCTCAGGGATAAAGCCCCTGCGTGGCGCCTTCGAGATTTTGGGACAAACTGTTGTTGTAAATCTATTCCTTTTTTTTGTGATTTGAGTTTATTTCAGATTTGTTTCATTCTCTATGGGAAATTTTTGATTTATTTCATTCTCTATGGGAAAATGAAATTTCTTTGAGTAGAAAGTAAAATGAAATGCACGAAATATTGAGCTTTTAGATACGATTGATAGGTTGTAAGGGAAGTAGAATATTGTGTAGTGATGAAGCTAAAATTCACGAAATTGGAAGAAAAATTCCCGAATATTTATGGTTATTGTAGCGGTAATATTAAAATGTTCAAAAGGAAGAATAAAGTTTTTGAGTAAAAATAGGAAAATGAACGAAATCTGAATATTTTTTATTGAATTCGTTGTATTTGTAAACTATTTCTAATTTTTGTTTTGATGTGAAATATAAAAGTTGAAATTGTAAAAAAGAACGTCTAAGCTCTAATTTGTTAATCGATGCTATAATTTGTAAAAATGTAGTTGTTGTTCGTTTCGATGAAATTGAAAGAATTAATTCTTTTTCTTCTTTTCGGGATGGGATTGTTTCTTGCTTTTTTGTTGTCCTGAAGATGAAGGTTGGGGTTCTGTTTGACAAATGTTGAAATTCGGTTAATTCGATAATATTGTCAAATGTAAGTAAGCTACTGACTTGTCATACCGGGTTCTGTTTGTTTTTCTTCTGGTTGTCCTGTAGTTGGTGTTGTTTGTTTCTGTTTTTTCGATGTTCGTTTTGTCTTTTGTTGTCTACTTTGCGGTAATAGGTTTTGAGGAATTCGTGTTGGGTCCCAAAATCCGTCCGGGTTATAAGCATTTAACCAAGTGATCAATAGGGCTGGAGGTTGAAGTTTGGTGAGGAATTTCAAATTGGGGACGCCTGGTTGAATGGGCATAATTCTCAAATCTTCTGAACGTCTTACGCGAGAAACTGCGACGTAAAATCCTGGAAAATTGATTTGAGGCCTGAAGGGTCGGTGATTGAGGTCGACGATGAGTTTTTTGCAGGTCTGTCCCTGAATTTTGTGCAAAGTCAATGAGTAACCGATGTCAACCGGGTGTGTTTGTGCGTGAAGTTGGACTCTCTCTTTTTTATTGGGCACGTCGACCATGAAGGGTCTGCTTTCGTGATCCTGGAACAAAGGGATGACGGCTTTTCCTGGTACGGCTGTTAGTTCTTTGAAATCGTTGTGATCTGCGTTGGTGATTTCGACGAGGATGCAGTGTGGATTGTACTGGAGTTGTACGTCTTCGCCGTATCCTTTGGTAATGGCTGTCAAGACGCGCTGTCGATCTTCGAGCGGATGGAGTACGAGCGAATGGAAGGTGACGGGTGTACCGTTGGTGAGTCCTCTTTTAGGATTGATGTTGGTCATGAGGAAGCCTGGTGCTCCGGCGACGAAGACTCCTTTGAATTGTCGGTTTGTAGCGTAGACATAGTTGACTTGGTTTTGGTCGATGCTGCTTTTGACGATGCCCATGATGGGTTTGTACCAGATAATTCTGGGACAGTTTGTTCTTTTTGCCAAGACAATCGTCTGCAGATCGTTGATGCGAAATCGTTCTTCGTTGCTTGTGACAACGATGGGAGCATTCATCCATGCTGGATCTTCTTCGATGTCTCTTTTGGAGATGACTTTGATTTTTTGTATCATTTCGAGCGTTTTTGCTTGTCGGTCCGGATCGGTGGAGCGTAGTGTGTCTAGGAATTTCATGTGGTCGGGATCGGAAGCTGCTCGCATCTGCTGGGTGAGCTCAATTTTTTGAAAAGTGGCGAAGTACCTTGTTCCTTCTACGGCTGGACTGGTTGAGGTGGCATGAGTGTCGAGGGTGACTTTAGCGAAATGCAATTTGAGGAGCGCGGCGTAGAGTGTTTCTGCCGGAGCTATGGGCGGTAATTGAAAAAAGTCGCCGGTGATGATGACGGCTAGTCCTCCGAAGGGTTCGTTGTTCTGCATGATTTGCCTCAGCCGCTTGTCGACTTGCGCGAACATTTCTGGTCCGACGAAGGAGATTTCGTCGATGATGAGGAGAGCCAGCTTTAAATGTTGCGCTCGCTCTTGAATGGACATCAGCTTTGTGGGGTTGAGTTTTTCGAGATATTTTTCCTTTTTCCTGTAGGGTGGTATCCCGGCGAAATTGTGGATGGTTCTTCCGTTGGGTAGACTACTGGCGGCGATGCCCGTGGGTGCGATGCAGCCAATTTCCAAGTTGAGATCTGTTGCCGCTTGGTGAATGCACTCGGCCAGAAACGATTTGCCCGTGCCCGGTCCTCCGTGGACCAAAAGTCTGAGTGGTTTCGGTTTGGTACGCCGTCCCGCTCTGGACTCGACTAGCTGCTGGAAATAGTTGGTTACCTTGTTCCATATTTTCCTTTGGGTGTGATTCAGTTGATCGGAGAGTCTCTGGCCCGGTGGAACTGGTTTGAGCGTTGTCCACGGCCCGGGAATGATGGTGTCGTCGTCGCCGTCTTCCGAAGGTTCGTGGATGATGTCGCCTTTCAACTGGGTGAGAATGGCCTTCATGTGGGTGTTGTCTTTATGGTCTCGAAAGGTGGTCTTTGCCTGGTCGTTTTCTACGGGATCGGTTGTTCGTTGGTGTTCATCCGGTTCGTAGATTTTTTCCAGGTTGAACTGCGTGGCTTGGTAGTACTCCAAGTGTTTGTGGTCGGCACGTAGAAGTAATTCGTCCGCGACGGTCTTGTCGCGTAGAATATTCATGTTTTCTTGTGCTTCTGCTGCTGCCACTTGTTCGATGATTCTTTCGCTGTCGGAGAGGATCGGTCCCCCTTCCGGCTGTTCTCTCGTTGAACGGAGCGATTCGTTTCCTTCTTTTGAATCCCAGCAAGAAGCTTTCTCACAACGCCACTTGTTGGCCGCCGTTCTGTCTTCGCCGGCGATCCTCAATCCATGAGCGGCGTTGGTGATCCATTTGGATCGTACTCTGTTTAAGAAAGTGACGGGTTCGTCTTCAGTGCCTTTTTCGATGTCGCGCATGTAAATGCAGAATGCGTGCCACGTAGTGTTTCCTGGTAGCGTGCCTCCGTCACTCGTGGGGACGGTCCACGGTCGGTAAAGAGTCAAAAAGTATGTTGCGAATTTTCTCGCTTGCGATATCCAGGCCTGAGTAATGGGGTCGGGTTTTGATGCCGGTGGAGCTGGAGGTGGTCCGACCAGTACAGGAACTTTGGTTTTCGATCGTATTCTTTGAACGTGCGTTCCTATAAAGATGGGCAGAAAAGAGTTAAATAGGCTTTAAGTTGTTCTTAGTGTGTGGTTTCATCACGTTGTTTTCAGTCAACACTCATGATGGAATTCTGTCAATAGATGAAGTTGTCAATTACCGTGAAGCGGATGAGCTTTCGGGAAAGGGAAAGTGGCGTTGGTAGCTCTGCCTCCTTTGTCGGCTTCTTCAACTTGGGGTTCGTCAGGCGTTGTCGTTCTCGAACGGATGGGTATGACGTCGACGAGGGCGACGTATTCGTACAGACTGATATGCTCCAGGTGTTTACCTCGGTACGCGTAGTGGATGTGTTGAGGAACGGCAACGATTTTTTCTTTTGTTTTGTAGATGTTGGCCGTTGATTTGACAGTGTCTTCTGTGTCTTCGGTCGAATGTTGTTGTTCGTTGTCGGCCAAGACTTGAGGTTCCTTTTCGGTGAAGAACTGGTCGAGGAGTATGTGATCGTCTTCTGTTTGGTCGTCTTCTGGTTCCAAGTCTTCTGGATGGAATCTCTCGTCAACGATTTCGTCTTCGTCGATGGTGATTTCTGATTGTTGCCAACTTGTTGACTGGTTTTCTTCTTCACTGATGTCTTTCATTTCTTCAATGGTTTCTTCTTCTCTCGGTTTGATGGTTTCTTTGTGTTTTTGGGCGTAGGCTATGGCAGCAGTGACGTAAGCTACCCAAAAAGAATCGGTGCATGTTTCTGCGGGCATGCCAAGAATGGCGGCCGCCGCCATGGGACCCGAGACTTCCATGGCGCCGCTCAGTTGATTGACGATTTTGTTTAAATAGTACATTCCCGTGCGCATGACGGTTCCGCTGTCTTCAGCTCTCGAAGGGTAGATTTCAACCATCCGTCTTGCGTGGTGCAATAGCGAGAGCGAATGAGAGAGTTCGGCAGGTGGCTTGGTGACGTATTTGAGTAGGTAACAAAGGGCGGCTTTGGCTTGAGCGTCGCTCCCGAGAAGGCTGACGTTGGTATTGCATCCCAATACGGCGGAAGCCAGCGCATTGTATTCTACGACGGAACCGTTTCTGTCTTTTAAAATTCGATTGAGTTTGTCTTGCTTTTCTGGTGTGAGGTTGTCGAACTGCAGTTGTTCATATGGTGGTAGTTTGGTAGTAGTTGGTGGTCCTTGCTGTTGTTGGGTTTCTTCGGCCTGTTGAAACGTTGGTGGGGTAGGTGGCGTGGCTGTGACTGGCGGGATTTCGGGTCTCCAAATGTAATACATGATTAATCGATTGTCACGAATGGCGACGGGAATTTTCGAGTAATTTCTATTTGTCGTCGCTGCTTCTGACGGTGGTTGAATGTCGGGTAGCACTTCGAAGTCCGTGTCGGGTTTCTTGTCGTCTTTTTTAATGGCTTTAATTTGCAGGGAGCCTGTATGTGATCTCAAATGGACCGGTCGACCTAGGCGGCAATTTCGTTTTCCTCTTTTTGTTTTGAAGCACGTGGCCGTGTGTTGGTGAATGTTGGCGAGATCGACGGTTCGGTGGAAGTCCTCGAAAAAACCGGCTGGGTTGATAAGCGGATGGCGGGGCTTAAAGAGGGCGGCGTGTGCCGGGCTTTCGTTGGCTTCGTCTCTGAGAATGTGTTTGACGTGAACGAGGGGTTGCAGTTGCGCCGTCACTATTTGATTGATGTCTTTGGCGATGTGGTGTTGTAGTAGTTGAATGCCGGCAGCGGTTTGGAGGAGCGACGGTGTCAATCCTCCCCAAAATAAGATGTGCATATGAAGGGAGCCGCGCGCTTGCTCTTCCGTACATCCGAATGCGGCTATGGGTGTTCCGAAAATGCCTTTTTTTCTGTTTGGTAGCGGAACCGTCTTCTTTTTGTTGGGGCCTTCGGGTGGCGTTCCCAGCAAATGGTTGAAGACTGCGTTCATGCTGATTTGAAACATGGTTGCGGCTGCCACTGGGCCGTTAGCCAATAAGATTCTTAAATTGGATTCGGTGATGGGTATGGTTTGAAATTCGGCTTGGTGTTCCTGGAGCGCTTTGGCAAATCCGCTGTCCGTGGCGGGGAATGTCCAATTGTTGGTCATGGGAAGGGCCATACGGAGATTGAGGAGTCCGTGGATGTCGTCTGGAGCTAAAGTGAAAAAGTAGGTAGGCGGTCCGTAATAGCGAACGAGGTTGAGCAAGTGTCCGAGTGCCGCTGTCCTCTGTGCTGTCGTGTAGGGTACTTTTCGATTGACTAAAGAGACGTGCGGCGTCAGTTTAGCCAGAAGCGCTTTCGACTTCGGATCGTCGGGTTTGTTTTTGGCTTTTTCTAGTTCGGACATGAATGTCGGGTCGGTGACGAGATTGTTGAAAGCCGTCATGGACTTCTCGTTGGAGAAAACTGTAGCGTGTACCGCTCTAGCGGTCGTGTGACGTTGAAATTGATCGAACAGTAGGAATAGAAAACGCAAACATTTAGCGAATTTCCCGTGCCATTGCTGTTGAATGTGGCAGACGTCTTTGGTGGGCAGGCTCCCTGTACCTCGCAGCCCTTTTCCTAAAGGGAAGAGATGAGGGAACGTCGAATACAGTAAGTGATCATTTTGTTCGAATTCATTTAACGGATCGCGGCTGGTTTCGATTTCGATGCACGCTTTTTGTTCTCTCGTTTCTTTGTCAATCTGTTTTTTGGTTGTGTTGGGTTCATCGGAATCGGTCGTTGCTAAAGTTTCAGCAATTTCTAAAGAGACGAGAAAAATGAAAAATCAATGAATTTTTCGGATATAAAGTGATTTTGCTGCATGTTTGTCTCATGGACTTGTGCAGTTGATACCTTCTAAAATAATGGCGGGTGTCGTCTGTTCGGTGACGTTTCTGCTGGCGGCTCTTGTCAAAAATGACATTGGGTAGGATGTTTGCTGTGGTTCTTCTTCTCGGGGTTCGTTTCGTTGTCCTTGGGTCGGCATCGACTCTGCCGATTGTTGTTGGACCAAGCGGTCTATATTGATTTCGGATTCGTGTTGTACGACCGCAGCTCGCTCGATGAGTTTTTCCGGTATTTCTTCCAAGGCTGTTCGCATGGCTTCTGATTCGTCGATGATGATGTCCTTATATCTCGGGTTCAATGCTTTTAAAGCTCGAAACCATCGATAAATATGGTCGCAATTGACTTGAAGAGGGGTGAAGGCGCGGTGATTCTTGTTTATTTTGAGGGACGCCCAATCTACTTGAGCTCCAACAAAGGCAATGTTGAGAGTCTCGTAGATGTTTTCTATTTGAGGGTACGTTTCTGTGGTTTGTGCTCTTTTTGCTTTCATGAGTTCTTCTTCCAATTTTCTCCCGTATTGGGAAAAGACTATTGCGTGCCCCATTTTTCCTGCTTGCCGTTCCGCGTGTTGATACCCTGCAAGTTTGATGATGAGTATGAGAACTCTCGCCTGAGCTACGACATGCTCTTCGACGAGTGTCAACTCGGGTAGGTGAATACGGTCCGTATTCCCGAAATCTCTCCCAGCCGCGATTGAGTAGATTGGCAATTTTTTCTGTTCCATGACTGCTTCGCAACAATGCCTGCACAGAGTGGCGTGTTCCAATTCTCTTTGCTGGTTTGAAGTGGTTTCAAATTGATGCGTTATGAACTCCGGGTGTAGGTGATAATATTTTCCATCAACTTTAGATTGGTAATAGCTGTGTACTTGTCTGCAAAAGAAATTATTGACGTTGTATTTAAAATTTTATTGAATGGTGGTGAAAGTATTTTTTATGTGGGTAATTTGTGAGCGTTTAATTGTTATTACCTGAATTCCGGCGCGATGCTCATGAGTTCTTCCTTGGTTTCATCGGACATTAGGAGTGAATCTAGTTGGCGTAGTGGCAGTTCATGAAATTGATCGGAGCCCATTTCAAACGCCTTAATTCCACAACTAGCGCAAGCTTTTAATTTTGCTTGTATGTCCCAGGCTTGAATAAAATTGTCGAAAATGGGTCCATTATTCATTTTTTGGAGATTTTCTCCAATTTCCTTTCCTAAGTTGTGAATGTATTCTGGAATGTCTTGCGTTTCACTCCAAGTGTTTGTGGTCGGCACGTAGAAGTAATTCGTCCGCGACGGTCTTGTCGCGTAGAATATTCATGTTTTCTTGTGCTTCTGCTGCTGCCACTTGTTCGATGATTCTTTCGCTGTCGGAGAGGATCGGTCCCCCTTCCGGCTGTTCTCTCGTTGAACGGAGCGATTCGTTTCCTTCTTTTGAATCCCAGCAAGAAGCTTTCTCACAACGCCACTTGTTGGCCGCCGTTCTGTCTTCGCCGGCGATCCTCAATCCATGAGCGGCGTTGGTGATCCATTTGGATCGTACTCTGTTTAAAAAAGTGACGGGTTCGTCTTCAGTACCGTTTTCGATGTCGCGCATGTAAATGCAGAATGCGTGCCACGAAGTGTTTCCTGGTAGCGTGCCTCCGTCACTCGTGGGGATGGTCCACGGTCGGTAAAGAGTCAAAAAGTATGTGGCGAATTTTCTGGCTTGCGACATCCACGCCTGAGTGATGGGGTTGGGTTTTGATGCCGGTGGAGCTGGAGGTGGTCCGACCAGTACAGGAACTTTGGTTTTCGATCGTATTCTTTGAACGTGAGTTCCTATAAAGATGGGAAGAAAAGATTTTAATAGGCTTTAAGTTGTTCTTAGTGTGTGGTTTGATCCCGTTGTTTTCAGTCAACACTCATGATGGAATTTTGTCAATAGATGAAGTTGTCCATTACCGTGAAGCGGATGAGCTTTCGGGAAAGGGAAAGTGGCGTTGGTAGCTCTTCCTCCTTTGTCGGCTTCTTCAGCTTGGGGTTCGTCAGGCGTTGTCGTTCTCGAACGGATGGGTATGACGTCGACGAGCGCGACGTATTCGTAGAGACTGATTTGCTCCAGGTGTTTACCTCGGTACGCGTAGTGGATGTGTTGAGGAACGGCAACGATTTTTTCTTTTGTTTTGTAGATGTTTGCCGTTGATTTGACAGTTTCTTCGGTGTCTTCGGTCGAATGCTGTTGTTCGTTGTCGGCCAAAACTTGAGGTTCCTTTTCGGTGAAGAACTGGTCGAGGAGAATGTGATCGTCTTCTGTTTGGTCGTCTTCTGGTTCCAAGTCTTCTGGATGGAATCTCTCGTCAACGATTTCGTCTTCGTCGATGGTCGTTTCTGATGGTTGCCAACTCGTTGACTGGTCTTCTTCTTCACTGATGTCCTTCATTTCTTCAATGGTTTCTTCTTCTCTCGGTTTGATGGTTTCTTTGTGTTTTTGGGCGTAGGCTATGGCAGCAGTGACGTAAGCTACCCAAAAGGAATCGGTGCATGTTTCTGCGGGCATGCCGAGAATGGCTGCTGCCGCCATGGGACCCGACACTTCCATGGCGCCGCTCAATTGATTGACGATCTTGTTTAAATAGTACATTCCCGTGCGCATGACGGTTCCGCTGTCTTCAGCTCTAGAAGGATAGATTTCAACCATCCGTCTGGCGTGGTGCAATAGCGAGAGGGAATGAGAGAGTTCGGCAGGTGGCTTGGTGACGTATTTGAGTAGGTAACAAAGGGCGGCTTTGGCTTGAGCGTCGCTTCCGAGAAGGCTGACGTTGGTATTGCATCCTAATACGGCGGAAGCCAGCGCATTGTATTCTACGACGGAACCGTTTCTTTCTTTTAAAATTCGATTGAGTTTGTCTTGCTTTTCTGGTGTGAGGTTGTCGAACTGCAGCTGTTCATACGGTGGTAGTTTGGTGCTAGTTGGTGGTCCTTGTTGTTGTTGTGTTGCTTCGGCCGGTTGAAACGTTGGTGGGGTAGGTGGCGTTGCTTTGACTGGCGGGATTTCGGGTCTCCATAGGTAATACATGATTAATCGATTGTCACGAACGGCGACGGGAATGCGTGAGTAATTTCTATTGGTCGTCGTTGCTTCTGACGGTGGTTGAATGTCGGGGAGCACTTCGAAGTCCGTGTCTGGTTTCTTGTCGTCTTTCTTAATGGCTTTGATCTGCAGGGAGCCTGTATGTGATCTCAAACGGACCGGCCGACCTAGGCGGCAATTCCGTTTTCCTCTTTTTGTTTTGAAGCACGTCGCCGTATGTTGGTGAATGTTTGCGAGATCGACGGTGCGGTGGAAGTCCTCAAAAAAGCCGGCTGGGTCGGTAAGCGGATGGCGTGGCTTGAAGAGGGCGGCGTGTGCCGGGCTTTCGTTGGCTTCGTCTCTGAGAATGTGTTTTACGTGAACGAGGGGTTGCAGTTGCGCCGTCACTATTTGATTGATGTCTTTGGCGATGTAGTGTTGTAGTAGTTGAATGCCGGCAGCAGTTTGCAGGAGCGAAGGAGTCAATCCTCCCCAAAATAAGATGTGCATATGAAGGGAGCCGCGCGCTTGCTCTTCCGTACATCCGAACGCGGCTATGGGTGTTCCGAAAATACCTTTTTTTCTGTTTGGTAGCGGAACCGTCTTCTTTTTGTTGGGGCCTTCGGGTGGTGTTCCCAGCAAATGGTTGAAGACGGCGTTCATGCTGATTTGAAACATGGTTGCGGCTGCCACTGGGCCGTTAGCCAATAATATTCTTAAATTGGATTCGGTGATGGGTATGGTTTGAAATTCTGCTTGGTGTTCCTGGAGCGCTCTGGCAAATCCGCTGTCCGTGGCGGGGAATGTCCAATTGTTGGTGAGGGGAAGGGCCATACGGAGGTTGAGGAGTCCGTGGATGTCGTCTGGAGCTAAAGTAAAAAAGTAGGTAGGCGGTCCGTAATAGCGAACGAGGTTGAGCAAGTGTCCTAGTGCCGCTGTCCTCTGTGCTGTCGTGTAGGGTACTTTTCGATTGACTAAAGAGACGTGCGGCGTCAGTTTTGCCAGAAGCGCTTTCGACTTTGGATCGTCGGGTTTGTTTTTGGCTTTTTCTAGTTCGGACATGAATGTCGGGTCGGTGACGAGATTGTTGAATGCCGTCATGGATTTCTCGTTGGAGAAAACTGTAGCGTGTACCGCTCTAGCCGTCGTGTGACGTTGAAATTGATCGAACAGTAGGAATAGAAAACGCAAACATTTAGCGAATTTCCCGTGCCATTGCTGTTGAATGTGGCAGACGTCTTTGGTGGGCAGGCTCCCTGTACCTCGCAGCCCTTTTCCTAAAGGGAAGAGATGGGGGAACGTCGAATACAATAAGTGATCATTTTGTTCGAATTCATTTAACGGATCGCGGCTGGTTTCGATTTCGATGCACGCTTTTTGGTCTCTCGTTTCTTTGTCAATCTGTTTTTTTGCTGTGTTCGGTTCATCGGCATCGGTCGTTGCTAAAGTTTCGGCAATTTCTAAAGTGACGAGAAAAATGAAAAATCAATGAATTTTTCGGATATAAAGTGATTTTGCTGCATGTTTGTCTCATGGACTTGTGCAGTTGATACCTTCTAAAATAATGGCGGGTGTCGTCTGTTCGGTGACGTTTCTGCTGGCGGCTCTTGTCAAAAATGACATTGGGTAGGATGTTTGCTGTGGTTCTTCTTCTCGGGGTTCGTTTCGTTGTCCTTGGGTCGGCATCGACTCTGCCGATTGTTGTTGGACCAAGCGGTCTATATTGATTTCGGATTCGTGTTGTACGACCGCAGCTCGCTCGATGAGTTTTTCCGGTATTTCTTCCAAGGCTGTTCGCATGGCTTCTGATTCGTCGATGATGATGTCCTTATATCTCGGGTTCAAAGCTTTCAAAGCTCGAAACCATCGGTAAATGTGGTCGCAATTGACTTGAAGCGGGGTGAAGGCGCGGTGATTCTTGTTTATTTTGAGGGACGCCCAATCTACTTGAGCTCCAACGAAGGCAATGTTGAGAGTCTCGTAGATATTTTCTATTTGAGGGTAAGTTTCTGTGGTTTGTGCTCTTTTTGCTTTCATGAGTTCTTCTTCCAATTTCCTGCCGTATTGGGAAAAGACTATTGCGTGTCCCATTTTGCCTGCTTGGCGTTCCGCGTGTTGATACCCTGCGAGTTTGATGATGAGTATGAGAACTCTCGCCTGAGCTACGACATGCTCTTCGACGAGTGTCAACTCGGGTAGGTGAATACGGTCCGTATTCCCGAAATCTCTCCCAGCTGCGAGTGAGTAGATTGGCAATTTTTTCTGTTCCATGACTGCTTCGCAACAATGCCGGCACAGAGTGGCGTGTTCCAATTCTCTTTGCTGGTTTGAAGTGGTTTCAAATCGATGCGTAACGAATTCCGGGTGTAGGTGATAATATTTTCCATCAACTTTAGATTGGTAATAGCTGTGGACTTGTCTGAAAAAGAAATGATTGACGTTGTATTTACAATCTTATTGAATGGGGGTGAAACTATTTTTATGTGGGGAATTTGTTAGCGTTTAATTGATATTACCTGAATTCCGGCGAGATGTTCATGAGCTCTTCCTTGGTTTCATCAGACATTAGGAGTGAATCTAGTTGGCGTAGTGGCATTTCATGAAATTGATCTGAACCCATTTCAAACGCTTTGATTCCACAACTAGCGCAAGCGGACAATTTTGCTTGTATGTCCCAGGCTTGAATAAAATTTTCGAAAATGGGTCCATTATTGATTTTTTGGAGATTTTCTTCAATTTCCTTTCCCAAATTTTGAATGTATTCTGGAATGTCTTGCGTTTCATTCATTTGTGCTATTGCGGACCAATTATCCGTGATACGAGTCGTGTCGGCGAATCGTCCGTGTCCAGTATTGGTGACGAGTGTCATCAGTGCAGCGACGGGATCACTTTCGGCATGCATCATTTGTTGCGGTGAAGGTGAGTGTTCCATGTGGATGGATAGAACTTCTCCGTGATCGTTTTTTTCTTGAGTTTGCTCTTTTTCCATTTTTTTCTTATCTCGATAGCGCTTTTGTGCTTGAGCTTTACTCTGTTTTAATCGTTCTTTTTCTGCATTGGCTTTTGCTAGTTGTTCATCTTCCGTATTAGTTGTCGGTATCACATGAGTTGGCTCTGCTGTTTTCTTCTGTATTCCAAGAGTTTCTTTTATTTTGGTGAGGAATGATTTCTGCTTAAGGAATACAAAATAGGATATTTATACAAAGATTATTTTCGTATTAGAATTATTTCTGTTTAAGGAATTTGAGATTGGATATGTATACAGATTATATTCGATAAAATGCTAAATGTTGCGAGTGTTTTTTGAATTTAATGTATTATACCTTTTTTTCTTTTTTTTTCTTCTCTGGTTGTTTGTTTTCAATTTTTTGTGATGCAGCCTTTTTTTCTTGCGATTGAGTTGTTGGTTTCGGTGGTATTGGTTGTAGTTCTTTTGTTCTTCTTGACGGTTGCTGTGTAAAAATGAAATAAGAATTGAATATTGAAATGAATTGTAACATATATTAATTTGTAATGGAACAGATAGTTTCTTATTGCACAATAAAAATGTATTTGTGTTACTGGTGTTGTTTTAATAGTTGATGTTATTGGCGTTGTGGTTTCCCTTGTCTTTAAAAAAAAGGAAAATATATAGGAAAACAGTGTCTAGTTATGGTGGTTGTAATGTTGTAAAACTGATTTACTTTCTGTTGTTTTTCCATTTTTGACGGCTGTCTGGTTGTTACTTTACTTGTTGTTGTAGTTGTAGTTGATTGAAGTTGTTTTCCTTTTGTTGATTTCTGAAAATTAACAAAAATGTTGGATATTAGTAGTAAATTTTTTTTTGGTGTGTGTATTGTTTGTAATGAAATATAAATGTTTCGATAAATGACGTAATAATGTATCGAATAATTTTTAAGTTTTAATGTTTACAATATTTTCCTGTGTAGTTGGGTGAACCATTTGATGTGCTGAGCTTTGTTTTTTACGGGGAGGTGATTCCGTTACCGATTTTTTGTCTTCTTTTTTCTTGGTGGTGGTTGGAAACTATATTTCGTTAATAGAATGTGTATAAATACAGTATTATCCTTTAGTTAATTTCTTAATTTGCGGAAAAATGTTTTACGTTTTCAAGTTTTGATTGCTGTCTGGTTGTTACTTTACTTGTCGTCGTACTTGTAGTGGATTTCAGTTGTTTTCCTTTTGCTGATTTCTGTAAATTAAAAAAAAAAACTAATAAAACTAGTAATTTATATATTTATTAGTTGTTGTGTGACGTTTTTGGGGGGTAAATTTAGTTGTGGAAATGTTCTGAATGAAATGTTTTTCAATATTTAGAATATTTGCCTGTATAGTAGGTGGAAGCACTGTATGTGCTGATGTTTGTTTTTTTCGGGGAGGTAATTCCGTTTCTGTTATTTTTTCCTCTTCTTGCGTTCTGGTACTCGTTATCTATATATTGTATGAAAGAAATATTGTTTATGTATACGTAGTAATTTTATGAATAAAGTAAACCTCTTGATTTGTTGATGATAACGTAGTTTTGCCAGAAGTTTTTGTTTTTGATTTTTTTTCATCTGTCTTTTTCGGTATATCATGTTTTCCCTTTTTTTTTTGTTCTAATAATTTTTTTGGATTCTTAGGCGGCATTCTGTAGAAATATGAAATATGAAATTATATTATTTGTGCGACTTGGTAACTCAAATAGCTTTTATGTCTATATAGCTTAGATTGATTGATAGATGAATATGAGAAAGTATGATATAGTAGAGGAAATAATTTTTTGTATGTATGACGCGTATTTTTACTTATTCCTCACAAAATAATATGTAGTATGTAATCCGCCATCTAGCGTGCAAAACCATGTAGCGTACACTTTTATCACGCTCAAAAGGGAAATCGGTTTCTTCCTACCCTTAATTGGCAGAAAACGTAAAGCAATCACGCACTTAAAACATCAATCTAACTCAGGTGAAATTTGTTTTTACTTGATATGTAAGTCATATAATTTAAAATTCTACTTTGTTGTTGTTGATCTGGTGATCAGAATAAGACAAGAATTGGCTTTTTTCCGATTTCCTGTCTGTTTTGTGGGTGGGCGATTTCCATTTTGAGCGTAGTAAAAGGGCACGATAGATGTCGTCTTATATATAATATTATTTTTTTGGCGTTAATGAGATTGCGTAAAATTCATACGGGCTATTATTTGGTGTACTATATAATAATTTCTTTGTTGGGATCAAATGGCCTTTGCGCTTGCGCGTCGCGAGGGGAAAAAATGTGTCTGGAAAAAGGGTCGTGGCGACTACTTGCTCTCGAAAAAGGGTTTGTGTTTTCTCCGGCGTGCTCTCTGCCTTTGCTAATTTTTGTCTACCAAAACAAATGTTACACAACACAGTGGCGCATACGGCCATGAATCAACGCTTCGCTTTATTTCTTAAATTTTCAGGCGTAAAGTTAGTAAAACAATAAATAATTAAAAGATTAAGTATAATACTGATTAAAAACATACTGGTTTTTTTACGGAATACGTTATTAGGTATAGATGTAGATGATTAATTTTGACTTCGTAAATGTTTGTTTAATTTGTTTTCCAAAATGGGTCGTTTACTAGGAATGTGTTGCTTTAGGTAATAGATAGGGGAGACTGGGGTCAATTGTAAGAAAAAACAGGGTTCAATTTTTTTCGACTGCTAGAAATAATTGTACAAAGTTTTAAAAAATGTGGTAGATATCTTATTATCTTGGCTAACTTTTTCTGAATTTATCGAACATATAAGTTTAATAGTTATTTAGTAGGAAAATCTAGAATGATCATGCTTTTTTGTTACAATTGTACCTACATGTCGGGACGATTGTAACAGGGGTTTTGGTCGAATGTAACGTGGGATTTCCCATAATCTCTACCGCTTGACGATTCGTCCATTTAAAACAGTAAATCTTGATTATTTGTCGTTCTTTCTGAAAGTATGTCAACTTTTAACACTTAATCAGAAGAATATGATGTTTTACATCATTTCTAGGTGGGAAAAATGATTTAAACTTGTTTTTTTCCTAAATAATTTGCACTGTTACAATCGTTCCACACTGAACCTTTCTCCATAAAAAAATATTTACTCTATTACATTTCTGATTTTTTCACAAATCACTGGTAAAAATGTTTGAAGGACATAATAAGAAAGCGTTTTGTGTAAAAGACTTGGTTCATTTCGAACTTTATCGTAAGGAAAATAAAAAAAACTTACGACCCCAAAATTTTACTTTAGGGTGTCAAAAATTTTTTTTTTCTTATAACTTCAACAATTTTAATTCGATTTCTTCGAAAAAATTACTAAAATTTCTTCTCAATATAATGGCTTTATGATAAATATTTAAGATTTTTAGAGCCAATATAAATGACCTAAACGATTTATGTTACATTTGTCTCGTGTTACAATTGACCCCAGTCTCCCCTACTGTTTCTAAAAAATGTCTAATTGGCTATTTCGAAGAAACATCAGAAAACAGGAAAGGTGGAAATGGGAGATAGGTTCTATGGGGAAGGTGAATGTTTCAAGACGGTACTCAAAATCACATGACATCGAGGGACACGGGGACAGTGAGTGAGGAAACCTAAGCAGCTGTCGAAAACAACGAAATCAATCAGCAGAAAACTGGAAAGGTGGAAATCGCAGATAGGTTCTATGGGGAAGGTGAATGTTTCAAGACGGTACTTAAAATCACAACTGATGAGTTAACTATTTTATGACAGTAGGTATCAAATGTTGATTAGAGAGATGCAAATTGGTAAATATCAAAAATACGATGCTTTCTATTTTCTGAGAAAGCAGAAATAGTATAGTCTATTTGTGATTGATGGGTAAACATATCCTATTTTCGTAGGATAATAGTAATGACTATATGGTCGGTATTTTTTCCAAATTAGTTTGTAGAATAGAATGTTAAACATTTCCAAGACAACATTTGCGACAAAGATCATAACAATCCTGATTGAGCTATAAATCTAATTGGGAATCGTGTTGCTATGACCTTGAGAGAAAAATGACGACATTCTAAGAAGAGAAATGTACAACGTATGAATCTACATGTTTTACAATTGCTGCTTCCTGTAAGACAAATTAATTTTTACTGTTATTGAATATTTGAAATGAAATGTTTTTTAATTAATGAACTTTGGCAATAACGAACATATTGATAAAGTGTATTGATTATAATATTTTAATTATCTAATAGTAACCTGTTTATCTAATGTGTTTAATGTGGGACAACCTATCCAATCTTGGTGTTGTCTCTGGTCTCTCTTATAGTATAAAAAGGGAAAAACCTTTTCAATTTATAGTTTATATTTTGTAACATTGGATTTATGATCAACAATTATTTTATAATTAATGAGAAATGAGAGAAGGAAACAAAAGAATAATCAAGGTAAATCTATTTTTGTTTGTACTACATATAGTTATTAATGGTTTTATACTACACAAAAAAATATTTCATTCTATAATGGTGTATGTCACAAATGTAACATACCGTTTGTATTTTTTTTTTTTAAATCACGTTTCAATTTTAAAAATATTCTATCTGTAATTGCCAATTGGCGGTATACATAACAGCAGAGAATTTTTGAAGATGTAATATAAAGCCTTTTGAAAAATTGCGTAGAGTTTGTTCATAATATTGAAGATATATTTTTTTTTATTTAAAAAATGTAGTTTAAATAACAGTTGAAATATTTTTTCCATAAAATCAAATAGTACTTCATAGTCTTTAATAATTAAGCAATTAAATGGAGTAGTTTGTTGTAATTAATTAAATGATTGTTTCTTTTTAATTGAAAATCTAATGTCTGTTTAATGTATGTAGTCTTGTTCATCAGGCGTCAACTTGAAAGTAATCCTTGTCGCATCTACTGGAATTGGAGCAATGAATCGTTTGTATGGCAGAAGCGTCCATAAAGTATTACAAATATGTACTACTGTTCAGGAAACATGAAATGTTGTCTGAAAAATAATAAATGGAAATCCAAGTAGCAATCTAGATAATTTTAAAGAGTAGGCTACATTTAGTAGTACAGCCTTTTTTTGGATCATCAACTGAGTGTTAATTGGAACTATAATGACTAATTAATTAAAACTCAGTTTCCGATTCATTAATTTGTGAGTTCAACAATTTGTTATCTGAATTAATATGAGATTCAAGTTCTGATAGCCTGCTGGACAATTTTTTGTTTTCAATGACATCTCTACGACGAATAAAACTGAAAAATATGACAATGAAAGAGACAAAAAAGAAAGGAACAGCTATGAATTCCCAAGAATAACGATATCTGTCCTCATTATTGGAAAATCTAGATTTGTCTACATCTATAATATTTTTAATTTTTTGATTCATTTGTTTCATATAATTATTTGTCTCTTCATTGCGTTTTATGACGGAATTTATCCCGGAGCTATAATCTTTTCTTTCATATTCCGACGTTTCTAATAGAAAGTCAGTTTGATTTTCAGGAAAGAGAGGAATTTGTTTCAGTATCGGAGATAGTTGTAAAGTGGGAGACACTTTTAAATCTTTTTTAAAACTAGCTTGAAATATGGAAGTATCCGATTGTGCCGTGCATTGGATAGGTACCTCGAATACACCAATGGTTGGCAATTTAATGGATTGGATAGCAATTTGTTTGTTATTTTCTGGGCAAGTAATAGTTATTATTTGTGGTTGTGCCGTCGAAAAACCCCAGCGACGAAAGCCTAAGTATACTGTCTCATGGCCAATCCAGGGACTTATAATTGGATAGCAGTCTTTAGCGATACGTTTTTCTTCGTTGAGGAAAAGGGCTACGGAACAAGCTTCTTTTGAATTTTTTCTATTTATTCCTTTGCTAATTGGACAAACGTAAGGTGCTAAAAGACAAGGACGAATATCCTCATGAGTCATTTCCATAAAGTGTTGTCTATCGTTTGATACAGCTAAATAGTCTGGTAATGGAGACAATCGCATCGCTAAGGTTGCATTTTTCAATGGGCGAGGTAGACTAATAATACGATAGATAGAAAAGCGTAATTGGATTTCGTAGACTGGAAAATGAATAAATATTCTCATGCCTTTAGAAAAAGAAGCAGCTACAACTCGTGCGTCTTCATAAACTTGCCACAAATCTCCTGTTTTTAAATCGGGTGTTAGAGACCAACCTGATGGTAAATTAGTTTTAATTTCTAATAAAACTTCTTTTAATTGTCTTGGGGGAAACAATGAAGGTGGCAATTTTCCCATGGCGAATCCTAGTAAACCATTACGTAAATTATTAACATATTGATCTAACCAATCGATTGCTAGAGTTATAGATCTAAAAGCAGAGTTTACTTTCGCAGTTGTTTCTAAAAAGTTGTCAGTGACTTCTTTGTATCGGAAAATGTCTATGTTTGTTTGACGTAGTTCCCGATCTAATTTTTCGCATATAATAGCTAACTTTTGCGTTGTAATAGCGTTGCTTTTAATCTCCCATACCGTTTCATTTATGAGTGACGTATGTTCTTCGAGAACATGAACAATTGAGGTTGTCTCTGTGGACATCGATTCTACACGGTGATTGACCTTTTCCAGTTCTTCCGTGGTAGTAACACCAAAGAGCCAGTTTAAAACTTTACCTCCAACATCGATTAGCGCTCTTTTTTTTTTTTTATTCATGGATATAACGCTACTTTTCAATGCATCGTAATTCCGCGAAATAATTGTGAGCCGATTATATTCATCGTTAGATCTAGAAACAATTTCTTTCTGAATGTAATGGAGAAAATCTGGTATGTTATCATTTCCGGTACTATTTTTACTGATAGAGGTATTTGATTTTTCTGATAACCATCTATTTAAATTTGTAATAAGAATATCTGATTCGTCAAACAAGAAATCGGTTACTACGATCCATTCTGAATCGCTAAAAACTCGTTCTCCTTCCATTTTAAAAATGACACCATTTGATAATTGTATATCGTTTGTTTGAACTTGGGCAATGTAACATTGAAATGTAAGTGATGTAAAAAGAGAAAACAAGAGTAGGGAATGCATTTTTTTTTGCTTGAAATAATTGTGAAGCAAAAAAATTGTACAATTTGGAAATAAACTTATTGATTTGAAATTGTAAAACAATACAATTGACATACCTCGAACCAGCGTTTGATGAATCACTTATTTCAAGTATGAAAACGCGGTAAAAGTGTTTAAAAAAATTGTTCAAATAATTGGAGGTTGTTTTCTGTGACTCTATACCCAAGCAGTTTAAGATTTTTGATATCAGCTTGGTCACTCTTTCCAAGAGTCTCTCAAACAAAAAACACCACCTCAAATAAATAGAACAATAAACTTCACTTAATTTTTCTTTGAAGGCAGGAAATCGGTCTGAACCATGTAAAATGAAGGTATAAATGAAGGTTTCCTGCATTCTGAAGGGCATAATATATAGTCCATTCCTATGATGTCAACATACAACGAGAACTATACGTTTCTTTTGCAAGTGAATCAATTATATGGGTTTATACGTTTCTTTTGCAAGTGAATCAATTATATGGGTTTGTTATTTACCATCTCAATCGTTTCTGAGCCAGTCATTTCTCCTCCTTGATAATTGGAATTTCCTCGTACACCAATTACATCGATATTATGATTATCTTCTCGAACTTTCGTTCTCTCTCAGAATTTGCACTATTTTATATGTGTTTTTTGAATATTTTATGTCTGATTGACTGTCATTCTGTTGTGCCACTACCTATTGTTTTATAGTCCATGCCTTTGATGTGAACATACAACGATTCCTATATTTTTTTTTAGTTGAATCAATTATTTTGCGTTTATATTTTGTATGTCAATATTTTGTATTTACTCATTCTTTCACGTTCATAATTAGTATTTCCTCGTAGGCAAATCTACATCGATTTCATGGATAGCCTATCGAACTTCTGTGTGGTCTCCTAATTTGCACTTTTCTAAATGAGTGTGCCTACTATTTTTTGCTTGATTGACTGTCATTCTGTGTAATAACCACTATCTCTTGTGTTGTTGCTCGTAATTCCATTTTTTTGCTTATTTACATTCCTTTTTCTTATGCACTTGCTTGCCGCACTCTCTGTTTACGGCCCATTATTAGATTTGTCATAATTGTGCCTAGTCTGTGCCATAGTGGAGATACATGCTAATTTTTTGATACCTTTTTTAGTCGATATAAAATCGTTATTATTCCTAGTTTATATGTTGTTACGTTTCAATCGTAAACGGAAATAAAACATGTTTTTGTTCTTGTATTTTAAAGTCATCATGCGGGGAATTCTATCAACAATTCCTGTTATTTTCCATCTAAAATATCAAAGATTTTTGCGACACATAATAAAAATGTAATAGTGTAATGCATTTAAAAAAAATATGGTCTTGTGAGCGTCGTCCAGTTCGAAATCAATGATGATGACATTGTAGAGATTTATTATTTTTAGACTTATCTTGATTTGCATATTTCGTTCGTTTGTAATATGTAATTTGCGCTCTAGCGATACGTTGTATAAAGAACTTTACTATTGCGTTTCGATGGTCAATCTGTGGACTAAAATATTGTCGTAATGAAATCAAATGAAACGGTAAAATTTTTTATATAATTATTATAGTATTTATGACTTTCCTCATTATTTTTTGATGGCTCATGATTCGCTCTTCGTTAAGCGTCTTCTTGTGAGTGTCGTCCATTTCGAAATGAATGATGATGACTACGTGTGGCATGTGGGAAGGAATGATCATAACGCAAAGTGATTTGTCTAATTTTAGCATCGTGACAAGAAAAATAGTGGAGACATTGATAAGCCAACTGTAATTGCACTTACACGGGTGTGAATACCTGTGGAGCAGCCTTCAGACTGTGCGGAAGGGTAACTCAAATACGTTAATAACACCACAACGCAAAGTGATCTGTGAAATTGTATCACTACGATGAGGAAAACAATTGTAGAGATTGATGGTCCAACTGTATTTGTTTTGGACTGTAATAAAAAAAATAGTAAATATGAAATGTGAACATAGAACTTTATTTTAAAATGTTCAAAATATTTCATCTGCTTTCAATTTTAATTTAATGTGTTGTATTCCCATGTAACTTGATCGTTTCTTCAATTCTATTAAGCAAAATGGAAATCTATTTAATCATGGTAGAGCTTGGCTGAAGGAAAAAAAAATAGTTTGCTATCTTGCTTGTAACGGCTTGCATTCGTCACCCCTAGATGGTGTTTTTTAATTTTTGTCGTGTTGTTTTTTTTTTATTTTTGTTCAACGATGGCTTCTTGGCTACGCTGTTGGGAACGACATTCTGCTTGGTTTATGATTTCATTTATCTTTGTATTTGTATTGTGACATTTATATTTGCTACAGCTCTTTATTGTTTCTGATTTTTACAGGTACTTTATTGTTTATGAATAGTGTCTTAGAGTCATGTAAAAATTGACTGGGTAAGTTTCGGAAAAGTTGTGATTTATTACCATTGTAATTATAGATCGAGAGGAAGTTAACCCTCCGTCTTGTGGGTGCTGGAATATAGAGCTTCTAAAATTATTTTTCTCATAATTATTGATCATTTCCTGTACTGTATCAGTATTATGTTTGATTCAGTCCGGGGTGTTCCTCTTCTCCCCTAGTGTGAATTTGGTTTTTTCCCTTTGTAGGTTAATGTTAATTGTCAGCAAGAAGTTTAATTAGGTGTGTAGTGCAAATATTTTGTATAATCATTTCCTTGGTAAGTTAATTAGTTTTTTTCTTAGATTTTTGTAACAGTTAAAAGGGGTTCCCCGTTAAATTGTTTGTTCAAATTGTTGCCCAACGAGTTACAATTTGTTGATGTCTTATAGATTTTTTCTACATAGCTGCACTCTTGTTAGTAGTTGTTGTTTCATTATTTTTTTTTGTATTTCATTGAGTTCTTTTTATGTTCTGGTGGAGGGGAGGAGTCTCATGATTTTTATTTTCCTCTTTGAGTACACTTCATTTTCTTTCTTTGTACGCTACTAGTTAGTCTTCTCTCTTTTCTTAATGTAATCTCTATCTCTTAGTAGTGGTAATTTTTTAATATTCCTCCTTCTTGTTCAGTCCTGTCTTTCCTTTATGTTTTCCCACATTCCACCTTATCCCAATAATGGTATTCTAAGTCGGTAAGACGATCCTTGCGATCGTTGACCGGTATCTCGGTACCGGTTACGTGGGCGGGAGGCTCCCGGTTAGCTCTCCGTTGGCTAGACGGTCCTCCATGACGCGGCCATGCAGTCTGGAATGCTCCGGAAGGAATTCCGGGCTTCCGTTTGCCATATCCCTTCCTTACCTTATCTCACCCTCTATTTTATTTTCTTTCTTTTCATTTGTTCTCTTTGTTTATCACATCCTTTTCATACCTTATTTGACCCTCTTGTTTTATTTTTTTTTTATCTTTTAGTGGTTCCCATGGGTTTGTTATCTTTATAATGGTCTTTCCTTTCTAGGTACAGTTTTCGATGTTTAATTATTTCTGACGAGAAATACACGTTACATTACAAATCGGAATTTATTTTTCGTTTTCTCTCGGCCGTTGGTGATATGAATCATGAAAAATATATTTTTAAAGGTTGTTCTACCGAATCGTTGGTGAAATATAATATCTGAGAGTTAATTGAGTTGTCAATTTACTTTCGTCAGGCCATGGTTAGGCCATAGGTAGGCCATCTCAGTTGAAAATCGAATTTGACAGCCGCTGTGGCGCTGATTGATTTTGACAACAAATTATTACAATTTGATAGTTATTAATATTTACACTACAGAATTTCAAGATGTGATATGCAAAAGATAGCTTTGAATACGACGGTTTTTTCCCATTAGTTATGAACGAAGTGAAATGTCATTTGAATTGTTTATTTTGAACCCATTTAAATGGATACGGATTCACTAGGCCATTTTATCCGAAATCACTAAGCAGAGATGGCGCTGACCCCCGTCGAGAAAAAAACATCAACAAACCACTTGATTTATCTCTCGTATTTTATTTCAGGTGTTTTAGAAGAAACTAAAAGTATAAAATGGTAGTTTAGGGAAAAATGCGTCGTTTCCGATAATTAGAAAGTAATTTTGACGCATTTTTGATACCCAGTTTTCTAACCAGATGCGGGACCGAATGCGAACAGCTGATTGGCGGATGATTGAATTTGATTTAACTAACAATCGAAAGGCAAAAATCAAAAATCAAGCCAGTATACGCCGAAGATCATCAATTCACGAATGTTTTGCGACTATTCAGTACACTTCAAGTTACGTGTGCGACTAACGTATAGACGTCCTAACTTTTGGAATCCCTAGTGAATCTACACGTTAATATGTTTTGAATCGCACGGAGGGGGCGGAGCCAAATTTTTTAATTCTTTTTTCTTTTCCTCTCTATTTTCCCTATCTCTATCTGTCCACTCTATTTTACCCTATCTCTTGGCCATCCGTTACCCTTCGACTCTCTAAAATCTCTCTTTTTACGTTAAGGGTGTGTAAGCCTTCGGCTTTAAATACTACGTATTTAAATTCCAACAGTTTATTCAAAATCCGTTCCGTTTTGTGTCATTTTAGTATATTCCCGATTTGTTTCATTCTCTAGCGGGAAAGAAAAATTTTTCAGCCAAAAGATGAAATTCATTAAATTCGTGAACGAATATTCTCGAAGATTCAAGTTTATTTTGGCTAATAGGTTTTTTGTTATATTGTAAAGGAAGTAGTTTATTTTTAAGTGTTAAAGCAAAAATTCACTTTACACGAACGATAATTCACGAAGATGAATGATAAATTACGAATATTCACGTTTGTTTTTGCTTGAATAAGTATTTTTGTGGTCGAAAGATATATGAAAATGTTTTAGTAAAAATTGAGAAATTTACGAAATTTTGAACGAAATTTCCCAAAAAATAACGTTGATTTTTGCTTATAGAAGGTTAAATGAAAATGTGAAGTAGAATTGTTTAAATGAAAAAAAAATGTTTGAGTATAAAAGGGAAAATTCACGAAATTGGAACGATTATTCACGAATATCCCCGCTCAAGCACGAGCCATTGAAGTTGATATGGACATCTAATCATGAAAACAAATTAATTCTGTGCGAAACAATTTATTCAGAAAATAGCAACCCAGTTTTCCTTTTAATTATTTCATGCAGGATCACGATCGCATTTCATGTAATTGTAGGCCAGAAAAATGATTTATTTGGCGTGATATTCCTTTTTCGGAAATGGCAACCCTGTTTTTCGGTTTGATTTTTGCAAGAAGGAACACCTTGGTATTCTAATGAATTATAGTAAAAAAAAAATAATTTATTGGATGTAAAACAAATTTTTCGAAAAATGGCAACCCTGTTTTCCTGTTCAATTTTTAAATGAAGGATCATTTTCACACTCCGTAGAATTATAGTCAAGAAAAATGAATTATTTGGCGTGAAATTACTTTTTCGGAAATGGCAACCCTGTTTTCCGGTTTGATTTTTGCAAGAAGGATAACCTTCGTATTCTATTAAATCATAGTAAATAAAAATAATGTATTTGGTGTAAAACAAATTTTTAAAAAAATGGCAACCCTGTTTTCCTGTTCAATTTTTAAATGAAGGATCATTTTCACATTCCGTAGAATTATAGTCAAGAAAAACTAAATTATTTGGCGTGAAATTACTTTTCAGGAAATGGCAACCTTGTTTTCCGGTTTGATTTTTCAAGAAGGATCAGCTTCGTATTGTAATGAATTATAGTAAAAAAAAAATAATTTATTTTGAGCGAAACCAAATTTTTCGAAAATGGCAACCCTGTTTACCTGTCCGATTATTTTTTGGCTAATCACTGTTGCATTGCATAAAATAATCTGCGCGAAAAATAATATTTTTTTGGAGCGAGGGAAATGTTTTTCGAAAACTGGCAACCTTGCATGATGACGCGGTCGGGTTCCGCGAAATACGAATGTTCGGGCTTGGTTGAGTTAGGTCTGGCTAGGCTTGGCCAGGGTATGGTTAGGCTTGAGCCAGGCTTAGATGTCAATGGAACAGCTGATGGCGGCTATTGAAAAGCGTCAACAAGTTTTGATTTACACGTAACATATGATTCTCGGAACTGGTCATTGCCAAAGGACATGTGAAAGATAGCGGTAGAAGAGACGCGTCTTTGTCATTAGTTGGTACCGGGGTACGACGTCATTTCATCGATCATTGTCAACCCATGTAAAGTGTAAGTTTTCGGAACCAAATCCTGTGAAAAATATTTGAGTAAAGGGGGCGCTGACCGTTGTCAAGAAAGAAAAGGTAAACAAAGAACTTGAGATTGTCCTAGTATTTTATTTTGGACGTTTTCCGTGAAACAATTTGTAGAAAAAGGAAGGTCAGGAAAATGGGCGTCGATTCCAATCATTAGAAACCAGATGTGATATGATTTTGGTAACCAGTTTCCAAACCAGGTGTGTGGCCGAATGCGAACAGCTGATTGGTGGATGATTGAATTTCATTTTACTATCAATATAAAGGCAAATATCAAAAATCAAGCCAGTATACGCCGAAGAGCATCAATTCACGAAGGTTTTGTGACTATTCAGTACACTTCAAGTTACCTGTGCGAGGAACGTATAGACGCCCCGATTGTGGAATCCCTAGGGACTCTCTCGGTTAATATGTTTTGGATCGCATGGAGGGGGCGGAGCCTAATTTTTTTTTTCTTTTTTCTTTTCCTCTCTATTCTCCCTATCTCTATCTCTCCACTCTACTCTGGCCATTGGCTACCCTTCTAATCTCTAAAATCTCTCTCTTTACCTTAAGGCTGGGTAAGCCTTCGGCTTTAAATACTACGTATTTAAATCTCTCAGGGATAAAATTAGTTAGGACTGTGGGTGTCATTTCCGTACTTGTCGTACTATAAAAATAATTTTTTAAAAAGATGTAGGTTTGACTATGTTGACTGAGCTGCTGAAAGGCGCCTACTCACGGGCGCGATCCCACTACTGCTCGACACGGGAACTTTTGGATGCTAGGTTTCCCTCCTGGCCCGTTTCGCTCCTCCCTAGACAACCTGGATCTGCCGGATTCCTCCAACCGATCCATGTCGATGCCAAGCTTAGTGCGGACACCTGTTCAACGCAAGCGACGATCCGGCAGGACTCCCGGCCTCAAGCCATCCACTACACCAAGCCTCCCGGAAGCAGGATTACAGGTATACGCCACATACCCGGCGAAATAAATGTCACTGTAAATTTAGGTTTATTATGTTTCGGCAGGCATCATCCCTTTGATTATCAGTTAGGATTTCACTCAGTGAATGAACAGACGAGCAGACGATTATGCCTTCCAGCACAACAGGCGTTCGTGTAGACGTGTACTTTGCCAAATCAACTTTTAGCGTACATTGCACCCAATTCATATGGTCCAACTATAAGGTAACACGCCTATTTTTCTTAGCGCACAAAAAATGGGGAACAGGGACAGTATAAAAACAGTTGAGTTTGCCGTTCGATTCTTTGGAAGATTATATACCGAATATATGACTGGAACGCAGTGCACAAAAAGCACGGCACTTCAAAAAGTGAAGAAGTATAGAAGCCGCATTTGTATGCGGAGTCTTCAAGTGGTACTACAGAAAATGAATCCATTCCTCAAGAGCGAGGTTACATCTGTACCCTTGACTCTTCGGACACGACTCACTTAGCCTATAGCCTACTAATTGTTCCAACAGAGTGACAACTGTTTTTAGCCTACATTAATTAAAACAGCTCTGAACCACTGAGCATTGATAGCCGAATTATTCGTTTTCTGTGCATTTATCCCATCTACACGTATTGCAATTTTAATTACCGTAAGTGATGTTAATATCCCACAATCAAAGTCAAAATTTTCTCCAGGCGAGGCTCGAACTCGCGACCTCGGCATTTCTATGACTATATCTACAGTCTATGCTTTCCCTGCAATGAATACTGTCTTATAAGTACCATGCGCTAACCAACTGCGCCACTGGAGACATATTTTACAATATTTATTTCCAAGACCAATATGCATAGACGCTGCTTTGTAAACATCATTACTTCTTTCTAACATTTTTCGAAAGTACTATAAAATGTATGTCATCGACTTTACCTCTGGCGGGACTCGAACCCGCAATCCCCGGCTTATGAGGCCAATGCATGTATTCAAGTCGTCGCAAAGGTAAATAAACACTTTTTTTGGTAAATCGCTTTCAATAAACGTTTGCTGTCTGGCTGACGTCACTAACTCAATGCGGCAATGAGCAACAAAATTGCATTTTTTAAAGAAGGTTCACTGTTCAGCGTGTGCCTTTCAGCTGAAAGTCTCCGATTTATATAGCACTTCTAGGTGCAATTGCCTCAAAGGGATGTTGGCGCCATTCTCTGCTAGAGAAGAGAACAGACTCAAATTTTATATGTCTGGCAGCGACTTCGTACGACTGTCCCTTTGAACGAATTTATATCCTTATGCTAATTACTAATAATCTGAGGTGACGCGTGCTTCATACACCTTGGACCTGAAACTGGTGGGAATTTTTTTAACTTTGAATATGGTTCCCCTTTTCAACTAGGTTCACCGTTTCCCCGAAGTCGACAGTCAAAGTCGAAGTCGACACATTTCCTATAAAATGTAATAATAAGTAGGTATATAGTAAACGCGGATATCTTCATGCGCTAACCGCTGGTAGGAAGTTTTCCAATAATTTTTCGCTTGTCAAATCCTGATTAGACGATGAGTAACTCACCTGGATCGAACATTTTCCGAGAGAAGAGTTCCAAGAGAAGAATCCCGTATGACCTGACATCTGATTTAGAAGAAAAGAAAGTTCTTTTGTTAGAGATTTGATCGCTATCTATTTAACGGGTTTAGTCCACCATCGCATATCAGTAACGAGGTAAAAGCTATTCTTTTTTTTCAGTAGTATGATAGACCTTGACGATTAAAGAATTCACTGCTCAATCACGGCAAACGTAATTTACACGCATTTGTATATTTTACATTGTTTTGAGTGAGCAAACATTGCGATCGTTTTGTTAATTAAGTGAAGATAATTGTGTCCAAAGACCCGATTCAACCAAGTGAACGTTTCCATTCTTGTATTATTTCTTTGTTATTCCAGTTCCCATCATAATTACAAACAGTTTTAGATTGGGAACAACTTAGAGCAGAGAGGGGCAAATAATAGTAAAAAAAATAAAGCGACGGAGGGAGCACAACGATTTAGCCATATTTTGCGGTTCATGTAATTAAAGCATTGTGGCCTAGCTTGGCATTTTTAATCCTAAAGCTTGACAATATTTGTTACACGCATGTTTTTTGAAAAATCTGTCAATACCAACGAAAGTCAGGTTTGTTTTTCCAAACCGGAGATGTTTCGTGCAATGAATTGCGGGGTCCGTTAGTAGCAAAGTTTCTTTTCCTTTGGCGTCAACGTAGGAAACTCCTTGTAGATCACAAACAAGCAAGTATCCGTCAGTGATATCATACGTAAAATGAGAAAACGCAACGGCGAGTTCTAGTCTCTTGCGTCCGTTATCGTCCAAAGTAGCAGGATCGAGAACGAAGTCGATGTTGTTAGTATATTTAGTCATTGTTGGACTGGCTCCTCGGAATCGTTGCTCGTAGGCTAAAAATCTATATGGTTGGTTCTTGGTTGTTGCATCCGTTTTAAAAATACGAACAACTTTGGTCATTAAAAATTTCAAAATGACGTTGGGATTCTGCAATGTTTTGGAGAGTTTCCCGTTAAATTCAAACGCCAACTTTGCCGCGATAGTTTGTACTTCAAGGTCGGTCATGTACCGCTGTCGATCGAGATCTTCCACTTTAGGTAGCGATATAATCTCTTTAAAAACGACGTCATCAACGATCTCTTTGGATGTCGAGGCTCCGTCTTTTGATGACGGATAAAACAGTTTTCCGTAGTAAGCCAAGCGAATAGATCCTTTTGAAAATGGACTCGGCGAAATCTGCAGGCGACATTTCTTGATTTTATCTTCCAGTTTGGCAAATGAGGTGATATCGTCGATCGACTCCGGCATTCCCAAACTTAAAATTGTGCCGTCTTGGCGTGGAAGGCGCGTCCATTCAGGTTCTCCATCTTCTAAAGTGAATGGTCTCATCTCTTTGTCTTTGAATATTGGACTGCAATTGGGGTTTACAGCTGCGGCTCGGTAAGTAACCGAGATGGATTTCATCACAGATTCGCTTACTGATTTACAAATATTGCTGACTTGCGTACTATCCAACATGTCAATCTTTTGGCCATAGTACTTTTCAAAGACGGAGATCATCTTGTCGCATTCACCGTTGATACGCCCAAAAAAGTATATCAATTCCTTGCGGCGCATTTCTCTAAACAGTTGCTGCAACGACGGATCACGCGGATGGCCAAATTCAAAGTCATCCCTGTGTTGGCCGTGAAATTTCTTTTTCCCGTGCGGCGGTGCGTCCCCAAGATGAAATATAATTCTTGTTCCGCTGTGTTGTGGCCACGCAAGAAAAATCGCCTTGTTCAAACCTCCAAGAACGTCTTCTGGAAAATCGCCTCCTCCTTTAGCGATCACGGAAGCAACGAAAGCTTTGAATTTCGGGATGGATTTGGTGAAAGGAAGGACCTCGAAGTGATTCACTCCTATACCATGAATGAAATGGTTATGTACAGAACGGGTTCATTAGGATTACGGTGTAAATAACTTACCATCACTCCAATCCTTGTAACCTTTAAAAAAAATAGAAATTAGTTGAATTAATTACTGATTAGAGCATTTCAAAGAGGATCTATGACTCACCAACAAATGCTAGTCCTTCAATGCCACATCCAGTTGTTTGTACCCGGTGAACAATATCAATAATTTGTTCTTTCACGGCGGATATGTGTGCATCCATACTTCTGGTAGTATCCAAGAGAAAGCAAACGCTGACATTTTTGGCTCTGCACACGATATCCGCAACCCGATCAACGTTGATCTTCACTTTACTAGTGACGGAGCTCACGATTTCTTCAGTTAACTGCTTTGCACCAGTGGCCGGATGCAAGCTGATTTTCGAATAAGCATTGACCAATTCCTCGTCACCGTCTGCGATCGTTGCAAGTATCGACGTCTCGAGGCCACTTTTCTTTGGTTTCGTTTTCTTGTCCATTACCATTCCCGCTTCCATTGCTGCCACAAGCGCGGCATCGTTAAGTGTCGAAGCTGAGCCAGCTGAACTTGCAGCATTCGATTCGGTTCGATTTACAGGCAGCTCGCGCTTGATCTTGGGTGTAGTTTTACAGCTTGGACTCGTTTTGTTTAGATGAACTGCCAACTCGGGTTTCCCTCTGAATAACGCTTTACAGACAGAGCACTCGAACAGCTTACACGTTGCCATCATTTCCCTGGATACAAATCAAAGTACTAACAGAAGTTGCAGGTTAGTGTTGCTACTTAACTAGCTTACGTTTAGACTAAGATATAATGTTCACTGAATTGTTTTGTCTTTAATTGAAAAAAGCAAAGCTTACCTTTTTAAGTTGATCTGCTGACCACCCTGCTCAATTCGAACTGGTAATAACTGATGATTCACTTAAAGAAATGATGGAATTTTGTTGACGCCAATGACGGACGGTAATAAACAACACGGCTTGTGGGCGGACGTACTTTTAAATTTGACCATCACTTTTCAAAGAGGACCATCAACATCACTGCCACGAAACGAAATGTTCCATTTTAACTTTTTAAAGAAACTGCAGATATGTCTTGAGTTCTTGTTTCTCCGACCGTCTGGCACCTCCCCCTGACAAACGACAGTCGATAACGATTGGCCGGTTGGCCTCCGATTTGCTAGAAGTGAAATCTAGTTCTTCTGTACTGTGATGGTATCGGTTTTTCTTGTTGTTTCACTACCCTTGAATCTTGATAGATCTGTTTCAGAGAAAACTATTCAAACGAATACATAAGAACAACGAATTCCATTCCCAACAAAGACGTTTTTCCTGGTACTATACTAAGAACGTTTATCTATCCTTAGCCTTATGCTCATTACTGGCCAAGGTCACAATCTGCATAAGACGCAACAGAGAACGACTCCCAGTCGTATGAGACTTCCCCTGTCAAATTCTTACTGTATATATTCCAAATATAACCTTATACCACTCGACTAATACGATGATACGTAGCGTAAAATTTATTGCATTGTAGTGAAATTTAAATCGTTAGTTGGAGAGCTATTTGTTTTGTTTAAAAGATGATTGCGAGCGTTGGTGTTGTCACTCAGGACCCTTAGTTTATTTTTCTGAAAATACAGAGATGAGGAAATATTACCGGCCAAATGGGCGAAGATGCGTGCAGATACCCTTGAGCGCTAGCGCACATCAAAATATATCTTTTTTCTGTATCTGCGGTAAATATCTGGAGTATTCCAGACAAGTTATTCCTCTCTGTTTATTGGGAAAATTTGTCTCTTTTTGTTTCCCCTATTCTTCCCACGGCTAATTGATGTTGTTCGGTTAGCTGACCCTTCCTCCTCAGCACCAAGATGACCTTCTTGTCGCCCCCTTCTCAAGTCCTGTTCCCTGTTGTTTCGTATACCGCTTACACATCTTATCAGTAGTGATGGCAACCTAGTTTTTTAAAGAACTCGGTAAAGTAAAAGTAACTATTAAATTATTACCTAGTTTATGGTAAAGTAAAGTAAAATTTTCTTTTACTTTTACTTTAGAATAGTAAAAATGCTAACTAGGTAAGAAAAAGTAAACTCGGTAAAATTAAAAACGGAAATCTCGAAGATTTATTGCTGCGTTTATTTGAAATTTATCAGAACTGACTTGGTTATTTAATTTTAGACTTAGACTTGGCTTGAAGACACTTATACGACATGACTTGTACGATTTTCAACCGTCTGTAAAGTGTTAACAGGGAAGTCAAAAACACATGTTTGAGAAATTGTCATTCAAAAAAAGAGATGGGAAGATATGAGAATTTACCAAAATTTGCTAAAACACAGTTGTCTCTACTACAGCACACAACGTGGACGATAAAGGTTAGGTATATGAGGAATGAGGAATGAGGAATATGACACAGGTCATAGAAGATAAAGAGAGGAAATGAACGAAATTTGATTTGAACGGTGAAAATACATAGTCATGCCTGTTTCTAGAACAAAGCCCTGATAGCGTTGTCACATTTTATTTGAAAAATCGTATGCGCGCCTCAGAAAAAATTGGTCTTTTTCGACAAATTTTACCTAGTTTTACTTAATTTTAAGTAAAATTTTCCTTTAAAACTAAGTTAGAGTTAAGTAAAAGTACAGATCTAAGAACTAGGTATGATAAAAGTAAAGTTACCTAGTTGCCTAAAAACCAGGTAAACTAGGTAAATTCGGTAAAGTAACCGAGTAATGCCATCACTACTTATCAGTGTCGCGCTCGTCATTACTAGGTCCCACTTCCAACTATTCTTGGCACCAGGCGTAATTAGTGGGAACATTTTGTTATCACTAATGTTTGAACGGTAGAGGTGAAGAACTGTCCATCCTCGGTCCTCATCATATTGTATTCAAATTAGCGCATGGTAATAAAGATTACAAATCTACTAAGAAAACAGTGGTTACCACACAGTCGCCGGAGTCGCCCAGCCCCAAATGACCGTGCCAGATGAACACATACGTACGTTAACCATAAAAGCGTACATTCTTATTACAATTTTGAAAACCGGTTGAAGAGCTGCAAACTGCAGTCAAAGTTCTGGTGAAAGTGGTGATGGAGATTTTCGTAGAGGTGGAGGTTCCGAATGACAAAAGCCTTGATTGACTGGACGGAATATCGTCCGGCATGCTGATACTTGACTCGATCCCCAACGGAACCACCGATAAAGTCTCCTCATCGCGGTCGAAGCTGTTTGTGGTGTACAAAAGAGGAAAATTATCAAGGGAAAAACCGCAATCAGTCATTGCATCTAAAATTATAATAGGTGCATTGCAGACAATGCCCTAAGAGAAAGGAGTCACTAACTTTTCTAATTGATCAGCGAAACGAAAGACGCTTTTGTCATTGCCTATCTCCTTGATTTGGTCGTCATCGTAGTGGACACCACGACGTCGGCGGCTAGTCGATGCGGTCGATGTACAGGGGGATAAAGAGGATGCCGAAGTGGTGCAGGTAGTGGTAGTAGTTACAGTTAACGTCGTAGTGGGGATCGCCCTATCGAGCGGCAATGTAGTGTGAATCAATTCTGTGTCACCACGAAAAGTAAAAAATTCATGTTACATTTTTGGAGTTGTTGTAAAGCATTCCATAGAGAGTTTTCGACTTACTTACCTGGGCCCCTTACTGCGTTGTTTGCTCCAGCAAAATTGGGTACGGGGACACAAACAAAAATACAAGCAATAACAAATAGAGTTTGGCGCATTTTGTTGTCAAGTTTTCCAACTGACGGGGGTTCGTTGAAAACTCAGCCCTGGAAACCGATATTTATACTTACACTACAATGTTTGTACGCTAGCCTAATTCGAAAAATTTGTGTCATATTTCAGTCTGTGTAATACAAACAAAAAAATTCGTGCGCAGGTTAATAACCCGGATATACTTTTTTCCATTCTTACAACTATTTGGGTTACACTTACACTAACAGAATAATTTTAATAACCTGTTCATGCATGCAAGCGCAAATGTTTCACATGTGGCGCGTGCGCTTGGATCTACAAGCGCGACAACACAGCCGTTGATGCACCTTGGTCTTGCCGTGCTAACTGCGAAGTAACGAATTTGCCTGCCCGACTAGTCAGAGGATGCTGGAGCGTCGAGGAAAATGAGAGAACAGAAGCGGAAAGGGTTCTTTTAATTTGTAACGTGAGAGACCAAAAGTTTCGGAACTTTAACGTTTTAATTAATCTTCTGGCCGCCTGAATATGGCGGTAAAAGTTTTCTTTCCACATATTTTCACGATGTTTGGGGACACGCGGAGCGTCAGAGTTATTATTATTTATGATGTTAACATTCGACAAATCTTAATCTGGGACGGTCATTGTGTGGTTGAAACAAGTTAAAAGCGTTCAACTACTTTCATCCAACAATTGCAGCGAAAAACAAAATGATTTTCGACGTTCGACCGTGGCAGGACTCGAACCTGCAATCCCCAGATCCGAAGTCTGGTGCCTTATCCATTAGGCCACACGGTCCTGAATTAACACAGGTACGCTAGCTGCGGACTCTACGTAGTGCTAAGTCACTCCCCAGGAAATAAAACTAATGGTTATCATGATTTGAAAGTTTGTGGCTATCTGTGCAAATACAGATTTTCTACGGGGTCTTGGTTGTCGTTAGTTTGTTTGACAATGGTGTGGTTTAAGGTGTGCAATAATATCGTTCAACATAATTCGACGGCGGATGGCGAATCCCTCACGAATCGTATCTTTTCGAGCCAGTTTGGCGAGCGTTTGGTGTCGATAATCCTACGGAACTCTTCCGTTCGTTCAGTTGTTGTTTTTTGTTTTCTCGATTGCCGGTACTTCGGCTGGATACACGACTCGTATTAGCGGAAACGTTTTCACCATTTTCACTTCTGATCGTGTCGTTCTACCTCACATGAAGAAGCTAGAAGGTTGTGAACGATGTCTATAATTCTTTTCATTTTGTGATTCAGGCGAACGAGATTTTCTCCATAACGCAGTTGCGCAACTTCCGTTGTCATACCTGGCGTTTTAGGTGAGTGGCTTTCTTTCTTGAACAATCATACTCGACTGAATAGTAGTTGACAAGGCCAAACTGGGCTTGAGCTCGATATAGTGATACACAGTGCACCACATTCGTCTACTTGGAATTGTGGTAAAAACAACAAACAAAGGAATCGAGTTGTGGACGAACGTTGAAAAGAATTTGCGGGTGGATGTCAAGTACCGTAGGGGCTTTAATAACCACGACAACACTCTTGAATATTTTGCTCGGCCAAAATAAAATTAGGAATGCAGCCGAACAGTTTGTTTGATTTCTCTCTTCTTTTATTTTGTTACGACAGAGTGTTGGCTGCTGAACCAATACTTAACGAATGGCCGAAAGGATACCAAAAATTGCCAGGTAAAGTGTGGTTGTTAACGCGCCCCGTCCTGCTTCCTATTGTTGCAACACTACTAACACTACTTAAATTTCATATAGGTTTGCGAACTCCACGAAACTAACAGGTAATGGCGGAACACATTTTAAAGAAGCCTAAGCGGAAGAATTTGATCGCTTAGAACTATTGTATCTTCATGAAATAAACCGCGGGTCTACCGTCGTACGGACTGATTAGAAGACGGGCGCGTGCAATTGATCGATCCTGAGATAGATGACGTTCCACCACCACCAAACATTCCCGTCGAATATAGGTCGAATACTTGGACAGTGAGTTCTTCGAATGGATTGCTATTTTTATTTATGAGTCGATAAAAATTTCGGTAACGTCGCGGCAGTCATACGAGACGTCCCAAGCTCTCACGAGACGTCTCTTTGAGTGAATTTTATATACTGCTCCCGAGATTGTTTAGGATGGGAAAATGTTTATCTAGTCTCCAGTGCGTCTACGCGGACACCATCTTGTCGGTTCAGCTTCCCACAAGAAAAGTTAATTAAACCGACAACTAATTACGCTTTTCATCAAAACAATAGCTTATTAAGAGAGGGAGAAGCGAGATTTATGCGTTTCCACGTCTTTTTTCCCGAAATTGCAGGTGGCAAGATCAGGCTCTAATGGAAACACATTGGCATAGTCACGTCCAAAACTTAGACTCTTTTGCTTTTTGAATAGTTGCCATTTTATTCAAGGAGTTGGCAACGCAAAAAAGGTAAAATATTTGAGGTAAAATGAAAAAAAGGTGAAATGACAAGAGGAGGGGTATTGGACCGTTTCATCCGTCATCCGTTTTCATACCCCACCCTTTGCAACCATTCCCTTCTAAGGGTTCAATGAGAAATGTAGTCGCTAACTCGCTATATTATGATTAAGAATATTTTTTGTACAAGAACTTCAAAGAGCTCAGAAATGAAAGCTTAGTAGCACGTCGTCTGCTTAGCAGCTTTAATAGCCGGCCTACCGGCTGTACTTTTTCGAAAGAGAACACAATTAAAATAGTTTGTAATCCATAAAAATTGTAATTTCTGCCTTCATTAATTTTTCAGATTATTTTCGTCTAAAAAACTCTTACAAAATCTTCGATTTAATTATAAAAAGTTTTTATGGCTTTGATTGGAATCGAACTCGGATCTCGTCGCTTCGGATTTTGCCTTTTTCCCCGTCCACATCTTAGGACATGAAATTTATATTTTTCTTGCAAAGTAATGTGGTAAAATACAATTTACAAAACATATAGAACTCCAGCTATATGCTTTACCACATGCTAATGACCAGGGACAATGCCTAGAATCGGCTTTATCTGGCATTACAGTGGGTTCGGCAGGGCACTGAGACCACTACGCCATCATTGCTCTGAAAATTCGCGGTTTTTTAAAGGTAGTCATTCGCCCCGCCCATTTTTCGCCAGCTAGGACTCCAAATAATCCCCGTAAAAGTAAAAATATGACGAAAAAAAATTTTACTACCATCGACCGCCATCATAAATAAATGGACCAATAATGGATTTGTAAAATACGATGTATTTTTACTAGCTAGTTCGGGGTTTTAAAAACAACATCATTACTAGTTAATTACGATAATACAGAAAGAAAAAAAAACAATAAAAAACATCGAAAGCATGATTAAAATTTGGAATCCCTGCATCGGTTCGTTCACAGTTCAATGATATCGGAATCGGAGAAATCCTTTTTTCTTTTCTTGGCTGGAGTGTCCGTTTCGACGTCGGCTACTGATTGAAAATTAGACTGGATTCTGAAAAGAGCTTTTGTCAATTCTTTTTCCTCATTAGCAATCAGCAAAACTTCTTTCATGTCCAGACGTAGGCCTACTTCTTTCGCCAAGTCGACTTTGACGATTTTGCATATCGTTTTGAATTCGGTGCCAACTATCTCGACATTGACAGTGTATCCCCTGTCTTCTCCACACAAACTGAGGACTTCAGCTAACTTGTTGGCTTGCTCTGTGTTGCTAAAATTGGCATATATCATTTCTGTGTGAGCAGAATGGAGAAATTCTTGAACTGTTGGATGCTCAGGTAGTTTCACATTTGGCATCTTCCACGGTCGGCCATTGGCTTCAAGAAGCTTGATTATTGTATTGCGACGCTTCTCCAACAAAAGACGCAGGGAATTCTTTGCGTGAGGTAACGAATAGGCCAATTGAAGAATCTCGTCCGATTCGATTATTTTCGAGATGACAACATTTGGGATGGAATCGGAGTTAGAAGCCAAGATAATTTTGGTCAAAACAGAGTTTGAGTCATCGTCACCAAACCACAGTAAACATATTATCGTTTCAATGCAGTTATCAACTGGATTCGAACTGGCCCAATTAGAGATCCAGACGCAAGACTTCTCGTCGCAATTAACTAGACGGCGGCAGAGGTTCCGATACAAGTCGAAGGACTGAGGAAATTCTTTCAAACTGGAATCTTGTTTGATGTCGGCTTGATAAATGTCCCAGAGAAGATGAGAGAGCTCTTCCATACTCATACTGTTTAACAGAGATGAGAAAATATCATTTCTCAAAGCGTAGCCTTTCTTGGCTTCCTGGAAATACGAAATGAAACAGGCAGCGACATTCATCCGGACGTCGGGTTCCATTAGTACATCAGATTTGAACTCGGTTTTGTAATCGACAAGTCGGGCGATCCACGATGTCATCAATTCGGTCAATGATTTAAAAATTGCATTTTCCACATCCAAATTTTCAGAGCGATGACTCCAAATTTCAGATGAGAAGATAGCTGTGAAAAGTAAAATTAAATTGCGTGGGCTCCACTTGTCAGTTTGACAAATAATTTGAACAAATTGGCGGGACACGACGCGATTTTCTTGAGTCAAAAACGAGAATTCTTTGAGGAGTTTGACGAACAACTGAACTGGCGGTGGACCACGTAACAAATAGTCACGATTCAAGAGCGACCGCCCCATGTTGAGGAGTGCCGTATGCGAAGAAGGATAATTCTTCATGACGTTCATACCGATGAGATCACTGATGAGGTTTTCCAATCGATTCTCGGGCATTTCGGCATAAATTGGAACAAAAGACTCCAATCTGTTAGAATCGGCCAATAGAGGAATTTGATCCAGCTGAAAAAGACACCGGAAAAAGCGACTCAAATCGGCTCTCTTGTGGTCTCCCTTGACGAGGGAAGGTGGATCAATTGCCAAACATTTCATTGTTTCAATTAGCTTATTTATGCATCGATGAAAATCAACTGTTATTAATGAAAGGGCTTCATCGTAGATGTCGTGGCACCATGGCGCGATTTTGATTCTGGAATTGCATGCTAACTTAAGATCGATCCAAAGTAGAATTTGTTGGTCTAGAGTAAGTAGTGAGAAGACTGGAAAAACGTATTGTTCCAGTGAAAAACGAGCACCCGCCCGTTTACTTAGGCCGATGGTGGTATCGACATAAGCGGCGAGGTTTGTTGGGCGGTAATTACCCTGTCGAAGAGAGGGAATAAGTTTTAAAGTGTAGAAGATTTGCCGGGCGACATCGACTGCTCCGTCAATGCAACCGTATTCGATGAGGACGTCAACGATGACGATGAAAGATCTGAGTTGCTGTTGAATGCGTTTAGGAGTTATCAGTCGCGCTACTAAGGTACCAAATATATGCCATCCTGCAAGTTCGAAAATACAAACATTTAGATTTGACTTAGGATTGGGGTCTTACATTAAAAGTTTTTACCTCCGGTTGATAAAACCATTTCGACAGTGGACCGAGCCACCAGTTCATTACGAATTCCTTCGTAAAGTATTTTCGGAGGATGCAGCTTTTCCTTTGAAAATTTGAAGAAATCTGTTCCGAGAATTCGAAGTAGAAAGAAACTTTCCTTCTGCGCACGTAGGTCTTGACATATCTTTATTAGACGACGGGTCCTTTCAGCGGCTTTGGCAGCCGGAACATCCCAGATTTTCAATGGTTCCATTTGGCAATACTCGAGGACTTGACCAAGGCAGGCAACTACTTGCATATGACTCCGAGTCGCTCTGGAATATCCTTCGCAGTTAATTTGAGACTCCAAATAAGAGAGGATAACGTCAAACTCTGCCTCGCAGCAACGAAGGATCGACTGGCATCGCGGTTGTAAAACTAACATTTGGCTAGGAAACTTTCCCAAGCCACCTAATGTGTTCAAACTATTTTTGTTGTCACCAACTAAAGTTTTCCTGTCCAGGCTGTATTTCCAAAATTGGGGTAAACTGATACCGGAATAGATCCATTGAACGATTTGGAGGGATGAGCTTGGGGCAGAGGAGCAATTAGAGGAAAAATTTTTCTCTTCAGCATTTTCACTTATAACGGCCAGATGTACGTCGATGAAGTCAATTGACTGGAGAATATGAGCCATTTTGCTGTCATTGCCTCTCAGTGCCGAGAAACTGAAATGGGTTTCATGATACTGTTCTTCTAGAGGGATTATCAGAATACTATCCAAAACGTCCGCTGGTTCGTCGTCACCTTTAGCAGCCAAGGATTCACAAATAACTTTAGAGAAAATCTTTTCTAGAATCCTTTTGTTGGTAACGACATTCCAAGCATTTAAAGCTTTTTCGGTCAAGTCTTGACACATCAGGAAATCATGTAGGCTGATGGACGAAACAACGAGGGTAGGACTGGGTCGCCAAACAATATCATACTCCAAGGCAACCATGTTTCCACGTTCGATGTACTGCCACTCGTGTTTATGATTCGATAAGAAAACCGCAGCGTAGAAGTGTCGGTCGCTTTGATGCTGAAAGCAAAATGTGCTGGAATCTTCAGCATTTCCTACTTTTAATCTTCCCCCCTCATAGCCTCCCTCGACAGGTACTTGTAGGATTAATTTCCAAAATGTCCCTATAATTTGATAAACAAATTAAAATTTTGCAAATTAACTTGAACTGGTTAATTCAACCCTATTAGAGCATACCTAAATTATTTGTATGGATTGGCAAAGTCATCTTTTGGTAACATCCTTCAGGTGTAGACACTGTTAGCTTAATCAGTAGGATGGTCACACTCAACTCATTTTTCCTCAACAAGTTCAAGCCCATAATTTGGTTCAAGGCAGAATATGCCAAATCATAAAGTGAACCCTCAACATTTATTCTAGAAGATGATGAATTTGCTAGGGTAGCTGAAGAAAATGTTTGATCATTTGGCGCAGAGCACAGAATTTTCTTAATGCACCTGATATCCTATAAGAATTTTTTGAACAACCATTAGACATGCTTCAAGTTTTAAAAATCTGAAAAAAAAGCTGCAACTTACTAGATAGGAAATAGGGATACAAATTGAGCTGTCAATTCCATTAACATGTAAAGAATCCAGTGGTGGAGTACCCTCCGAGCACTGTCCCGCCCAGCAGAAATTTTTGAATAATTTCACATCGCTCGAAGAAGAATAACGAAGTGCGAAAACCAATTTCTCCTTATCGATGACTGACATGGTGATTACCGCAAAGATTTGTTCGTACTGTAACTTTCATCCACTGACAACAGCCAAAAGAAAATACAACAATTATTTTTTCTTCGTGAAATATTTAAACTCATAGGAACTCTTCAGCCAGGTTGTGAGTGATGATGATATTTGTTTTTAACCCACGTCTTCGGATTCAGTATGGAACTCTTCAGCCAGGTTGTGAGTGCACAGTGCCGAGTGCCGACTGCCGTTTGGGTCTGCCCCTGCCGTCTGCTGCTGGTGGTCTGTCAATAACAACATGGCCTGAAAACGAAAGACCCCGCGGCGGGGAAGCTGCGATAATAAACCTTGAGTATTGACATGTCTGGGCATGTCTCTTTTCACTAAAGTAAAGAATATTATGCGGGAATATATGGTTGTTATGTTACTTTTGTACCTTCTTTGTTGTCTACACTTTCCGATCACGCTCTCCAATTATGTTTTTACTTTCTTCACTAAGATATAGTCCGATGTCCCCAGAGATGGAGGAAAGAAAACCCCATCTTCTCTGGATGTCCCGGAGGTTATTTGCGCGCGTTGGTGCAAAAGAGGCGCGTTCAGAGGACGTACTTTAACATGTCTCATGATCTAGTACACTTGCTCAAGAATTACCCATAAGACCCCATACAAAGTGAGTGCAGAATCACCGAGAATCTCGTATACCTACCAGAGGTGTGCGTTAACTAATTTTTGCCGATTAATCGGTTAAATTAGTTGGTTAATTAGTTTGTTAAAGCTTAACCGTAAATTTGAAATGAATTGAAATTTGTTTGGTTAACCAACTGTGCTTTAATAGCCGGCCTACCGGCTGTACAGTCACAAAAAGAGAAACACAATTAAAATAATTTGTAATGTATAAAAATTGAAATTTCTAGCTTCATTAATTTTCCAGATTATTTCCGTCTAATAAGCTCTTACAAAATCTTCGATTTAATTATAAAAAGTTTTTATGGCTTTGATTGGAATCGAACTCGGGTCTCGTCGCTTCGGATTTTGTCTTTCTCCCGTCCACATCTTAGGACATGAAATTTATATTTTTCTTGCAAAGTAATGTGGTAAAATACAATTTACAAAACATATAGAACTCCAGCTATATGCTTTACCACATGCTAATGACCAGGGGCAATGCCTAGAAATCGGCTTTATCTGGCATTACAGTGGGTTCGGCAGGGCACCTAGACCACTACGCCATCATTGCTCTGAAAATTCGCGGTTTTTTAAAAGCAGTCATTCGCCCCACCCATTTTTCGCCAGCTAAGACTACTAATAATCCCCCAGAAAGGATTATTTTCCACCGTTTTGTTTTTCGCTGCAACGGCAAAAAATTAAACAATTACATGACGTTTTTCAACAACATCTCGACCGTAATCGATAGTGGGTAGCCGGATGCTTCCATCATGCCATCTTTAACTTCTCCAACGCTCATCCGCATGTCCTCAAACATATTAAAAATATGACGAAATAGCAATTTTACTGCCATCGACTGCTCGCGACTGCTATCATAAATAAATGGATCAATATTGGATTAGTAAACTACTGTATTTTTACTATCTATTTCGGGGTTTTAAAAACATCATTAGGAGTTTATGACAATAGTACCAACAATAAAAGAAAAACAGAAAATACGATTAAAATTTGAAACCCATGCAGCGGTTTGTTCACATCATTCAATATCGGAGAAATCCTTTTTTCTTTTCTTTGCTGGAGTTTCCGATTCAACGTCGGCTTCTGATTGCTCATCTGATTGAAAATTAGACCAAATTTTGGAGATGGCTTTTTTCAAATTATTTTTCTCTTCGCTGATCAGCAGAATTTCTTGCGCGCTCAGTGATTTTTTCGCTGAGTCGACTTTGACAATTTCGAAAACCTTTTGGAATATTACTTCCTTGACACGTGCAGTGTACCCCCGGTCTGATCCGCACTTCTCAAGAACTCCACTAAACTTATTGGCTTCCTCTGCATTGCTGAAATTGGCGTACATTATTTCTCTCTCAGAAGAGTGGAGGAATTTTTCAACTGTCCGATGCTTTTTTGGTAGGCTTACGTTTGGCATCTGCCAATCACGTTCAGCTGCTTCTAGTAGCGCAGTTATTGCGGATAGGCGCCTCTTCAATAAAAGACGCAGACAATCTTTAGCGTGAGATAAGGTATAGACCAATTGGAGAATCTCATCCGATTCGATCATTTTCAAAATGACGGAATTTGGGGTGGTATCGGGACTGGAGGCCAATACCATTTCGGTGAAAACGGAGTTGCAATGATGGTCGCCGAGCCAAAGAAGACAGCACACTGTCGTTTCAACCAGCCTACGATTGCTGGCCGAGTTAGAATTGACCCAATCGGAGACGGCCCAGGCAGGAGATATTTCGCTGCTATCAATTAGAAGAAGACAAAGTTTGCGATACAAGTCGAGGGATGTTGGAAACGCTTTCAAACTGGAATCTTGTTTGATATCGTCTTGATAAATGTCCCAGAGGAGACGAGAAAGCTCTTGAATGCTCATGTTGTTCAACAGAGATGAGAACAGATCATTTCTCAAGGCGTGTCCTCCTTTGGCTTTCTGGATGTACGCAATGAAACAGGTAGAGACATTCATCCGGACGTCGGGTTCCATTAGTACATCAGATTTGAACTCGTCTTTGTAATCGACAAGTCGGGCGATCCACGATGTCATTAATTCGGTCAATGACTGAACTATTGCATTTTCCATGTCCACATTTTTAGCGCGATGGTTCCAAATTCCAGACGAGAAGATAGCTGTGAAAAGTAAAATTAGGTTGCGTGGACTCCACTTGTCAGTTTGACAAATAATTTGAACAAATTGGCGGGACACGGCGCAATTTTCTTGAGTCAAAAACGAGAATTCTTTGAGGAGTTTGACGATTAACTGAACTGGCGGTGGGCCACGTAACAAATAGTCACGATTCAAGAGCGACCGCCCCATGTTGAGGAGTGCCGTATGCGAAGAAGGATATTTCTTCACGACGTTCATGCCGATAAGATCGATGATGACGTTTTCCAATTGATTCTTGGGCAAACCGGAATAAATTGGTACAATCCATTCCAGTCTGGTAGAATCGGCCAATAAAGGAACTTGTTCGAGCTGGAAAAGCCGCCAGAAAAATCTCTTCAATGCAGCTCTTCTGTTTTCATCTCTAAAATGAACTCTCTTGCCCACCAAACATTTCATTCTTTCAATTTCCATCTTAATGCATCGATGAAAGTCAGCTGCAATTAAGGAAAGGGCTTTCTCGTACATGTCGTGGCAACATGGTGTGGTTTTAATTCTGGGATTATTGAGATCGTTCCAAAGTCGGATTTGTTGGTCTATTAGAGTAAGTAGTGAGAAGACTGGAATAACGTCGTTTTCCAATGAAAAACGGGCACCTGCCCGTTTACTCAGGACGATGGCGGAATCGACATAAGCGACGAGGTCTGGTGGGCGGTAATTCTTCTGCCCATCCTGGGAGAGAGAATATTGAAGGGTAGAACTGATTTGCCGGGCGACATCAATTGCTCCGTCAATGCAACCGTATTCGACGAGAACGTCAACGATGGCAATGAAAGAATGGAGTTGCTGTTGAATGCGTCTAGGAGATATCAGTTGTGTTACTAACGTACCAAACACACGCCATCCTGCAAGTTAAAAAAAAAAAAAAATTCAGCTTTTGACTTACGATTGAGAAAATATTCAAAAATTTTACCTCCGGTAAATAAAACCATGTCGACAATGAACCGAGCCACCAGTTCATTACGAATTCCTTCGTAAACTGTTATTGGAGGATGCTGACTTTCCATTGAAGGTTTGAAGGAATCTATTCCGAGAATTTTAAGTAGTAAGGAACTTTCCTTCTGCGCACGTAGATCTTGACATATCTTTATTAGACGACGCGTCCTTCCAGCGGCTTTAGCAGCCGGAACGTCCCAAACTTTCAATGGTTCGATTTGGCAATACTCGAGGACTTCACCAAGGCAGGCAATTGGCTGCATTTGCCTCCGAATCGCTCTAGAATTTTCTTCTAAGTAAATTTGAGACTCCAAATAAGAGAGGATGACGTCAAATTGAGCGTCGCAGCAACGAAGGATCGACTGGCATCGCGGTTGTAAAACCAACATTTGACAGGGAAATTTGCGCAGGTCCCCTGATGTGTTCGAACTTGTTTTTTCGTCCCCCGCCAATTGAGTTTTAAAGTCCAGGTTGTATTTCCGAAATTGGGGTAGACTGATGCCGGAATAGATCCATTGAAAGATTTGGTAGGATGAGTTTGGGGAACAGGAGCCATTAGCGGGTGTTTTCCTCTCTTCAACATCTTTACTGATAACGGCCAGATGCACATCGATAAATTCAATTGATTGGAGAATATGTGCCATTTTGCGATCGTTGCCTCTCAGTGCCGAGAAATTGAAATAGGTTTCGTGATAATGCTCTTCTAAAGGGATTACCAGAATATCATCCGAAACGCCTGGTGGACCTGTAGCAGACGAGCACCCAACAAGAGCAGAGGAACTCTTCTCTAGAATCCTTTGGACCATGCTTTGGACGCTCCAAGAACTTAAGGCTTCTTTAACCAAGTCTCGAGACACCAGGAAATCGGGTAGGCTGATGGACGAAACAACGAGCGCAGGATTAGGCCGCCATACAACATCATACTCCAAGGTAACCATGTTTCCATGTTCAATGGGCTGCAACTCGTGTTTATGATCCGAGAAGAAGACAGCAGCGTAGAAAAGTTGGTCGCTTTGATGTTGAAAGTAAAATGTGGCGGAATTGTCAGCATTTCCCACTTTAAATCTTCCCCCCTTGTATCCTCCCTCAACAGGTACTTGTAAAATCAGTTTCCAAAAGACTCCTTTTTTCGATAAACAAATTACAGTTAACTTAGTCTACTTTAACTGGCTATTGAACTGCTACTAGAACCTACCTGAATAATTTTTAGGGATGAATGAAATCTTATTGTGGTAGCATCCTTCTGGTGTACCCACCGTCAACTGAATTGGAATGATGGCCAGCTCATTTGACTCATCATTCCTCGATAACTTTAAGCCCATAATATTGCTTACAGCAGAGTACGCCCAATCATAAAATGAATTCTCAACAGTCATCGTTCTTGAAGATGATGAATTCACTGAGACTGCTGTAGCTGAAGCAGTTACAGTTGCAGAGCACATCACTTTTCTAATGCATTCCATATCCTATTAACAATTATGAAAAACCATTTTAAGAGACATGTCAACTTTAAAAATCTGATGCAAACCTACTTGCAAACCTACTTGATTAGAAATAGGAATAGAAATAGAGCTTTCAATTCCATTAACATATAAGGATTTCAATGGTTGGGTTTCCTCCAAGCTTTGTCCCCAGTACACAATTTTGACCGACTTCACCTCGCTCGACGGAGGATAACGAAGTGCGACAGCCAATTTCTCTTTATCCACTTCTGACATGGTGATTATATACCGCACAGGGCACACAGACTTGTAAATTGAGATTTCATACACTTGTAACAGCCAACAGTAAAGAAAATAATTCTTTTTTTAATAGTGAATATGTAAACCTGAATGGAATGATTTCAGGATTTTCAGCTTGTGCCTGTGTGTGCTATCTAATGGGGTGTAGCTTAATAGCTCTCCAACTGTACGACGTCTACCAATCGTCTTTTTCCGGAAAGACCCTAAAATAACTGATGATTGCTATACGCCTATTTGTTGATCAACGTATGGATTACGTTTTAAATTTACGTTTACTTCACCAAGATATCGAATATCCCGGCTATGCCTCACGCGCGCTCAGGCATCGATAAGATTAGTAACGTTTCCGCAAGCGTTTCCGTCGACTCCGTTGTCCAGCTCGTGCAAACGGGTTACCAAAAATGAGACTACCATTCTTATTTGGATTCTTTGAAAAATGATAATGTAATTATGAATTTGCAAAGGAAAAATTTAATTAATCAACTTGAAATTTTTATCCAATGAAGCTGTTTCCTGCTGCAATGCTGCCCGCCGTTTCGAAATTTTATTTAAACAGTCACCGTGAAAAAGGTCGGCGGACTCCGCGCTTTCGTCCGCGCTGTCGACTGCTTTGCGTGTAGTATCCAGTGCCCGAAAAAATGTTAAATTAAATTCCAACTCCCTCATTAGTCAATAGTCATTACCGTATGCATTTGCGTAGGACGGTAAACAGTGTCCTCACGTTTACTTTTAGTACCCAGTAGGCATTTAATAAAAAGACCAAGCTAAACACTATTAGATAATTTGATCAGTAGAAAGTGAAACCATGATGGAAGTCAACTGAACAGTAAACATCGTAAACATGGCCTTTATTTGTCATGATCATTGATCAACTACGGTACGGTACTCAATTCCACGATCGTTGATGCTCTCAGTCTTCTTCAGCAAGTCTGCTATATGCTCGGATCATATCCACGTATTTGGTTTTTTTTTGTTTTTACTCGTTTTCTATCATTGTCTTGATGTACTCGGGGATGGTAATAAGCGGGTCTCCGTGCGGTGCGATCTCCTTCAATTGATTCGAGCAGTGAGTGACAACTTGGATAGTCTATTAGTCTTGACGACGTCGTGTTTCAGCTGTTCAACCTCCGCTTCGAGAGCATTTCCAGTCCTATCGCCGCATATCGCTATCGATGCCTTTAACAGAGTCTCATCACATCTTGTGTCATTGTTTCCTCAACCACTGCTTTCCTCGATGGCTGTTTTGAATTCTCCTCTATTTATCAATACTTTTCTGGTCATCTAAAGTGATATGACTGCCATTTTTGACAATTCGTCAAAGAATGAATTGAAGTTTCCTCTCTTTGTTCAAATTCGGTTTTAAATCGCAAGTTTGCTGTCAATTGGTAGATGACACCGCTATTGGAACTCTAGCTGATCCTCTGATCCCGTTAGCCATCCGGCAAGGAAGCTTTGCCTCTTTGATGGCTTCTAAGACGATAGGTGGCCCTCCGTCATTGAAAGTAATCATGAATAGGATGTTCCGAATATGGACACGACCAAGTTGAAAATATAGGTTTGTGAAGCAGTTTTAGACGAGCTAGATTGTTTTGCACGACGAAAACAACTGCATATAATTCCTGTAATTGGGAAATGAAAGTACGGTAGTTACGTGAGATAAAAAGTCAGACACACATTTGCTATTAGAATTAATCGTTAGCTTCTTTCTAAAGTAAGACGTACGTACTTTAATGCCATTTTCATGTTTAAAGTTTAAAGAATTGCTTAACGGCTGATGTAATCTCCCTATCGCGCTCAATTTCCTCTCAGCCTTCTCTGTAATGGATGTCGTAGGCTGTGACCACTCTCGTTTGACTAAATGCTTGGTTTGCTCAGGACTACGGCGTCTTCGTCCATTAGAATGAAACAAAACATATCTTCCCATTTGACGCCCAACACGTAATTGATCTTAGCGTTGATCATCGTGGTCTTGCCCGAACCAGTAGCTCCCATCAAGAGTGTAGTTTTTGATGCCCTGCTGCCTATTGGGCTGGGTTGGGTTCGAAGGAGAATCGTTTTAAAACGGTAGGGTAAAGAAACGCATTTGTCCTTTTGTGAAAAACAGTGTTTTCCAAGGTATCAAAGCCGCAGATCCACGGGTGGAACTGGCTAATCATTTCCGCCCTTCAGATGATCTAATTTCGGAGTGTACGTCTCGAATCATGGTGATGAGATTCGTCGTGAAAGACTGAAAGCTACCGATCAAAAACTTGTCGAAATTAAAGAATCCTTTGCTTACGGTGGGCATGCCGTTACTTAACGATGGAATGCGGTAGTAAAGTGGCTGGCCTGGGCAACAAATTCAATGGGTCTCTTCCATACGAGCGATGCTATATATAATGCGAGGGACTTGATCGGACAATATAGCCGGCCCGGATGGCACTAAAATCGAGTACGAATCTTCTCTTTGACTCCTTGCAATCCCATTTTATTTTACTTTTCTGTTCTAACTCAAGAACAAAATAGGAATGCAGGATGAATAAGAACCGTTCCCGATTGTTTCTCTATCCTAGTTGTTTGGTTCTTTTAATACGTACGATGAGCAGAAATGAACTATGAAACACTGACGATGAGGTACTATTTCACCCATTTTCACAACCGTTGGTCGGAATTTTTATTGTTATAGTTATCGATGAAATCAACAATTTTATTTTTGAAAGCTTGTTTTATTTTAAAAATCTAGTTCTTTTTCTTTTTACTATGTTGATTAGTCGTTGATTGAGGTCTTGATTTTGACGGATCAGTCGTATTACCCTTGAATATTTTTGATATGAGAAAACGCATCACATAGTAGCAGGATGCCAACGAAACAGCGAACAGCATTATGAAGAATAGTGCGACGTCTAGAAGATGTTTTTGATAGAATGGCATATTCTTTGAGGACAGCTGTAAATGTTTAGTTCCTCCGTGACGAATAACGTATTCGATCCAATAAACCGCCACCTCAGTGCCAGGCAAGATTTCGTCGCGCATCATCAGTGATAATCTCTTCACGTTTTCTCGGACACTTTTTAATAAGAGTAGTTATTTACATTTTTTAAATGTGGTGATTATTTTTCTAAACCTTTCGTTGTAAATCAAATGCGTGAAAGCCTCCATTAAAGTTTGTTCGCTGATTTTGTCCCAGTCAAGTTTAAGGCCCCAGCCTCCACTAACAGCTTTAGCTACATTAGCCCGCTGATCGTTTCCAAATGGCAAACCGAGCATTGGCACTCCGTGGTAAATGGTTTCCTGCGTGCCGAGCATTCCACCATGAGTGATAAAAAGTCGGGCATTCGGATGTCCTAGTTTTTATGAAATAATTACAATACTATTAAACTGTTTAGAATTTAACGGCTAGACGTAAAAGGATTGGACTTTACCAAGAAGATCCTGCTGTGGAAGCCAGTTTACCATCATGACGTTGGACGGGACATTTTTCGGAATATCCCCTTCCCATTTCCAAAACACTCGTTGAGGAAATTTAGAGAAAGCACCAACAAAACTGCCAAACATCTCTTCTGTCATTGATGAAACGTTAACGAACGATCCGAGAGTAAAAATAATGAAACCATGATTGGCTTCATCGGCAAAAGTTTGAAGTTTCTAAAGAAATTTAGTTTATATAGTTGTGAATTCCGCTAGGTAAGAATTTTGACGCTTATTTACTGGTGGTAGAGGTTTGGCGGGTCGAGCGTGAACGGCTCCAATCGGCACAATAGTGGGTGGTAGGGAACGCGGCCAGTTGGTGACATGGTGAGTGTTTAACAAAAAGAGACTAGCTTCTCCTTCAAGCTCTACAATGGGTCGAACGCCCGGAAATTCTCTCTGAAGAATTGCGTCCAGTTTATTTAGAATAACATAGTTCCGTGCCGGTTTCAGGATTTCTCCCGACAAGACGTTCATAATTCGCTGGAAAAACGTCATTTTGTCGTCATAGTCCGTCAAAATTGTCGGAACTGATGCGTACTCGACTGGGGCTCCCATAGCGTTTAAAACGGATGGTACGGCGGCCGATGAACTGTGTATCACGAACGGCACGCCCATCTTATCGATTATTGGATAAGTGAATTCGTTTCCAAGGGCATCAACAATGAACAAATCGACATCACGCTCTTCGATAATTTTACGAAATATTGGATTTGTCAATAATTCATTGCAAGATAAAACAACGAGTTCTACCATATTAGATGCCATTATAAGAAATTGTGCCGGCCCTTGTTTTTGCATAGCAAACCAGTCGATTTCAGCTTCGTTCAATTTTTGCGCTACGGACGGCAGAATAACTTCTGTAATATTCTCCGTATTTTTTGTGATCCCTTCAAATGCAGAGAAAACGGTCAATTGATGGCCTCTTTTTGCCAGAGCCTCTAGAACCGGCAACACGGCGTAGAAATGAGACTTGGATCCCATCGGGTACAACACGACGATCCTATCTCCCGAGCAGCGATCGATGACGAAAGCTGACAGAAAAATCAGTGCAACTAGATCAAGCCTCATTATTGGGTATTGTTCCGGTTTCTGGCTTTAAAATATTCACTGCACGAGAAGAACAATAAAACATAAAGAAAAAAAAACACAATTTCATTCAAAACAAAACAGAAGTAAATCTTAATTTACACATCACATACCTTATTGTGCTCAAGTATACTGTAGGTAAATATCTGTACGTGCACTTCTTAATAACTGGTTGCTATAAGAGTGTCGTCCCAGTACCATATATATGAGTAACCGATAGTGGAATGAGTATCCCAGCACTGTAAGTATATGAGTAAACGATAGTAGCTCGGTGAGCTTTGTTATTACAGCACTGGTCAAATAGACAAATACATACGGACCTGCTGTGTTTCAAGGCTTGTTGTTTAGCCGGAAATTTGCTCAGCCTCCTGCAATCATTGGCCGGACTTGGGTAACTGGACATGGCCCGCTTTGTCACAGTGACGATGCACATTTGTCTGTAATCTCCGGGCAGCAGTGGAATCAGCTAGATAAGAGGTATCGTTTTAAGGTTTTCAACCTATTTAGTGCATGTTTAAGTGTAACTTGTTAGATTTTGGGGAGGTGGTAACACGGAATCTCAAGTCTTTAAACATGTTAAATGTTGATAAATTGAGCGCGATCACGCTTGTTGATTTTTCAAAATACTGAGAGTGCTCACCACTCGAATTTTAAAATTGAGCGCGGAATCTCTTCTTCATTCACCAGGGTCGGCTGGTGCCAGGGCATTCGCCAGGAAATGATATATGGGAGAGAGTATATTGAAGGGTGGAGCAGATTTGCCCAGATTGGGGAATAGGAGCCATCAGCGGGTGTTTTCTCCAGTTCAACATTTTAAATACTGATGACAACGGCCAGATGCAAATCGATAAATTCAATTGATTGGAGTCGAGAATATGTGCCATTTTGCGATCGTTGCCTCTCAGTGCCGAGAAACTGAAATAGGTTTCGTGAATCGTGATACTGTTCCTCTAAAGCCTCGCTTACACTAGAGGTTTTTCTTAAGCTTTTAGTTCCTTAGTTCCTTAATATGACAAAATAAAGTTCTTAAGTTGTTAATATTGCAACTTACACTAGAGATTTTTCAACTATTAAAGACTTAACTGGCTAAAAGTTTAGCGTGTCAAAATCAAAACAGTTTTGATTTTTGAGACATTAGTCAGTTAATATTTTCGTAAAACTTAAGCTCCAGCCAATAGAAATATTCCATGGGCGTGTACATTTCAATTCATACATCCAATATTTCGTTTTGGTGCCACTTCCTTTTTGTTTTCATTTCACATATTTTTCTTTCTCCCTTTCCATCACGTGTTTCACAGCCTTGTGTATCTTTTTCGAAATGCCGTTGAATAAAAAAAAGACGATTTCACCAAAAAAGAAGTCAAGTGTACCCATACAGCCGCTGACGAGGAAATCGCCTCGCAAAAAGAGGGCTAATAACAATGCAAACGATATGGATATTTTATTTATATATTTATATTTATATATTTTTATATTTCATACGAATATGGTTGTTTATCACGAGGACATCTAGTGGCCTTTGGTGAATCACGTGTGAATTTCTACTAGCTCCGCCTTCTTTTGAGTTAATAAAGTAGCAAATTCCCTGCGAGTGTAAGTTGAAATATTAAAAGTTGAACTTAACATCCTAACATATTAAGGAACTAAAGTAATAACAACTTTAGAAAAACCTCTAGTGTAAGCGAGGCTTAAAGGGATTACCAGAATTTCATCCGAAACGCTTGTTGGTTCGCCTGTAGCGGACGAGGACCCAACAAGGGCAGAGGAACTCTGTTCTAGAATCCTTTGGTTTAAGATGCTCCAAGCACTTAAGGCTTCCTTAACCAAGTCTTAAGAAACCAGGAAATCGGGTAGGCTGATGGGCGAAACAACGAGAGCAGGACTTGGCCGCCAAACAATATCATATTCCAAGGCAACCATGTTTCCACGTTCGATGGACTGCCACTCGATTTTTTGATCCGAGAAGAAAACAGCAGCATAGAACAGTCGGTCGCTTTGATGTTGGAAGTGAAATGGGGTGGAATTCTCAGCATTTCCCACTTTTAATTCCCCCCCCCCCCTAGCGCCTGTCCTTCGTTCGAAAACCAGTTTTTATACGGTTTTTTGAACGGGTTCAAAGAAAAAAACCGGTTCAAAGAACGGGTTCAAAAACCCCCAATTTTGCGTTTTTTTTTCCTATGAAAAAACCCTTGCAACTTGAATTTGTTTCCAAACAGATGTCAAAGGAGAGCACGTGCGCGCATGGCACGCGCGGTATTAGTTGACGTACTGAAAACCGTAAAAAAACTGAATAAAAACCATATTAATTGAACGGCATATATAATGCTTTAATATAGCTGGATACCAATTGATAATACCATATATTTTATCGGCCTGCTATTACAAAAGCACCTTATTCAGATACAAACGCGGGGCTACTATTATATTTAATGAATATTACACATTAACCCTTCCCATTATCGATTATTATATTTATTCGTATTTTGACTCCCGATCTTCGCCTTGTAGGGAATCTCAATATATAAATTAGGGAACTTTCACTTCAGTATGTCATTGTCATTAACTGGAGTGACCCATCTGTCGGAGGAGAGAGCTATTGCTTTCCATCTCATCATTCAGCGACGAGTTAATGAATAAATAACGCGTATTGGTACCTTCTGAGTTCTTAAAGGATTTCGTTGTGAGAACTTCGCTTGCACATTGCACTGATTTTAAGCGAGTTTTTTCGTGCGTCTGACGAGGGAAATGAACGATTTAAAAAAGGTTCATGCAAGTCATCACAAGTAGAATAATGCTCTCTGTTACAATCAATTGAATTAATCAAACTGTGCATCTAATCAAGAATTAGGTGAGAAAGGTTCAAAAACATAAAAATGAACCCCATTTGAACTAAAACTGAAGGGTTTTTCAGCAGTATTTTGAACTAAACCTTAATAAAACCAAAGACAGGCGCTAGGGCCCCTCATAACCTCCCTCAACAGGTACTTGTAAAATCATTTTCCAAAAGATTTCTATTTTCAATAAAAATAATAACAGTTAATATTTACTCAACTTATCTGGTTTGAACTGCAGCTATTAGAATATATAGCTACCTGAACAATTTGTAGGGATGAATGAAATCTTATTGTGGTAGCATCCTTCAGGTGTACACACTATCAATTGACTTGGAATAATGGCCACATTCAACTCACCATTTCTCAATAACTTTAAGCCCGTAATATTGCTTATAGCAGAGTACGCCAAATTATAAAGGGAATTTTCAACAATTATTCTTGAAGATGATGACGAATCCACTGAGACTGATCTAGTTGAAGCAGTTGTTTGCTCACCAGACTGCAAAGAGCACAAAACTTTTCTAATGCATTCAATATCCTATTAACAATTATGAATAACCATTTTAAGAGACATATTGTAAACTTTAAAAATGTGAATAAACCTACTTGATTAGAAATAGGGATAGAAATAGAGCTTTCGATTCCATTAACTTTTAAGGATTTCAATGGTTGGGCTTCCTCCAAGCTTTGTCTCCAGGAGAAATGTTTGACCGACTTGACCTCATTCGAAAGAGGATAACGAAGAGCGACAGCCAATTTCTCCTTATCCACTACTGACATGATGACGATTGTACCGCACAGACTTGTTCGTAAATTGCGCGGTAAACTGAAATTTCGTACACTTGTAACAGCCAAAAGTGAAGCTTTTAATGGTGATATGTAAACTGATTGGAATGATTTCAGAACAGGTTTAGCTTGTGTGCTGTAATGGGTTGTAATGGTAGCTCTTACAACTGTACGACGTCTACCCCTCGTTTTTCCCCCAGAAAGACTCCCCTGGTGAAGAGGGGAACTTTTTCTCAGAAAAGAAATCATTCTGATGATTGCTATAGGTCTGTTTCTTTTGTGTTGTTGCACTCTCCAATCAAGGTCCCATCAGGGCTAATAGCCTCAGACGCGTTCAGTGGATTTATACTTCAACCGTTCTGAACCTGGCCACTTCTTTATTTCTATTTCTATATGATCATAATTTTATAAGAGAAAATTGTAAATTTTCGGCCTCATTCGGAACCTATTTTAAGTTAACTGTGCACGATATGTTATATATCGTCTTAACTGGCTCATGGCTGTCTTATTTTTCGTGCATGTGAACTTTAAGGGCTAGTGTTTCGAGCCCACTTGCATCAGTCAAGTCAGGTAGTATTTCGAGCCCAGTTGTTGTGTGCCCAGCCAACCGGCCAATAACGTTATCACCAGCGCTGTGCGCTGATGTGTTTGTCCTTTATAAATTTAACTGACGCTTCAACAGTAGGCTATCAGATAACTACCGCGGATAACGGTTTCAAGAGTCGAACAGTCTAAAAAACTTGTCATTGATGTCGCAACAATCTTTAGTCCACTTGACGCATTCTCATGAACGAAACAGATAACTCTAGCCTAGAAAACCAGTCAAACATATTGCAAAGAAAAGAAATCGAGACAAACGTTGGAGCTACTTTTTAACAAGTGATTGTAGAGTGTTGAAGTGCAATTGAACAATTAGCTATCCTTATTTTGAGAAGAGGAAACTGCGGGAAACTGAGTTTGAAAAATGGCTTACCGAAATGACTACATCAAGATGGCAGGCCTAGGTCGCAATTTCCAGCTCGGCGACGTTTACGACTACCTTAACGACCGTATAACTTCTGGTAGGAACAGAAAATGTTTTATTATTTGTTTTGGTATTGATATGACGATGTATTTAATGAATATTCAGAAACTTTAAACTATTTTTCTTACATTTGCGATTTGCTATACGATTAGTACTTTATTATTAGCTTTCATTTCTTCACAATTGTTCACAGATAGCTGGCTGAATTTGACATCGGAAAATTCGATGGATTCAGTCATTAAAGTCGAGAACAAGTTCAAATTGAAATTGAACTGCGAAGAGTCGGAAAACATTGGTAATGATAAATGGGAAATGATGGGTCTTGACGACCACTTGAAGGCCAGCACTATGGCCGGCATCATCGACAAGTACAAAGGCGCTAGCAATTACCTGAAAGACCAATCCAATCCAGGGCAAGCAAGTCGAACTCTCATTCTACGAATCAAATCGAAGGAAGAACGTTTGGACTTGCAGAAACTGTTCAATCAAGAAGTTCCAAGTCTCCCGGAAACGAATAAAGGCACACATGTCGTGGTCGGCATTACCTATGGAGCCGAAGCTTACTGCATCCTGGCTCAAGATTTGGACAAACAATTGGACGAAGAGGAGGCCCGAGAAGAGGCGAATGAAGTCTTAACTGTCATAGCGACCAAGATAGAGAACGCTCTGGCGGACTCTCAAGATTTCACCAGTTTCCAGAGTCTTTTCGACAGAGAAGAGAAACAACGTCAGACACGAATGAAATGTCGTCTGTACGCCGACTTTCAGACCCAAGCCGTTCGCGAGTGCAGCGTCTTTGACGCTTACAAACACTGTCTCAAACTCAAGGAGCAAGTAGAGAAGGCGACGGACGGGAAAAACAGCAAAGCCGTCCCCATTTCCGTCCAGCTTTGTCCTTTGAAAAATGTAGTCAACGATCGAACCAAAAAAGTTGGGAACATCCTGGAATACCGCGACGTCGACTCGGAACTGGTTTCACGATGCTGCAACATATGGAGTGAACTGGAACGGATCATGGGCGAAGCAGAGGCTGTCCGCGAAACAATCCACAAAAGCATCCGTCCGTCAGTACGCCAATTTAGCGGAACGATTCTGAAATTTCGCGATTTATTGAAGAAGAATTTGAAAAACGCCGTCATCAAAGCCCGTGACGGCAAAGACGGAGAAGACGGCGAGGAAGAAGTTGGCAGGGTGATGGACATTGCCGAAAAACACCCACTATTCAAACCATCGCGTCTGGAAAAGTGGCTCAGTTACAAGAAAGCCGAGTCGGAAATGATGAAAAAAATGAACAAAGTGAAGGGCGTAAACTTGTTCTCCAGCCAGAAACAACTGGAGAATGAAATTTCCGATTCTCGTTGCAAATACACTCTGGTGTTGTCCGTCTCGGCGCTGGATCAGTGGACCAGAAACATTTTGGTTCGGATGAAGGAATGCATCAAAAGCAATTCGAAACTGGACAACGAAGATTCGGATGATGGAGAGACGACAGAGGAAGGAGAGGAAAAAGATGGCGAAATGCCTTGGCACATGGTCCAGCGTAAGCAACAACAAGTGCTGGAAAAACTAAGAGAACTGGCCGAACACGTCGAGAAGAACAAACATTTGGCGGATCAAGTCCAGTTCTTTGCGGTGATTGGCGAGAGTCAAGTCAAAGGATTGTGGTGCTATTCAGTCTACGAATTCGACAACGTTCTCAAAGAGAATTTGAGCCGATTGCCCGTCCAACCCACTGGCCTGCGCCTCCAGCTCCCGCCAATCCCTAGCAACAAGACGGTCAAGAATTCGCCATCGGTTCGTGTCGAATGGGATTATGAAGATTTAGGCTATCCGTGCCACTTCTTAGTAGAACATCGACCGAAAGGCGGGTCGGAAAATTGGATCCAGCAAAAGACAACGAAACCGGGCGAGACGCAAATGACCATTAACATGAAAGACGGTTCGCCGATTGAGATCCGGGTGGCGGCGGATACGTGCATCGGCCGTAGCGAGTACAGCGACGTCATCGACAACGAATCGACAGCCGACGATGCGGAAAATGGGCAACTCTGCGACAGCACCGACAACATATCAGAGTCGTCTTTTGGCAAGCCCGTCGTCGTTCCTCAACAAACGTCGATGCGTCGGGGAATCGAACTTGGAAAATGCATTGAAATGGCAGCGCTGGGACGCCGTTTCCAGCTGGGCAACTTGTACGACTATCGCAACGATAATACCACAGGTAATCATAATATGCGTTCACCAATTGTCGAGTCGTTCTTAATTTCAATGAAATTTCTTATAATAGATTACCGATTGAATGCGGAGTCGTCGACCCAGATCGACGACAATTTCAAGTTAACTGTCAGCTGTGAGGAAACGGAAAACGTTACCAATTGGGAAATTATGGGCCTTGATGACGACGATCACTTGAAGGCATCGGTCACGGTCGGTCTCATCAACAAGTTCAACGGGGCCAGTAACTACCTGAACGACCGCCTTAATTCATCGCAGGCCAATCGAGTTCTCGCTTTGAGAGTAGTTTCCAGAAGGGAAACTTTGAATTTGCCCAATTACGTCGACCCCAGCGTTTTCAAAACGCATTTGAAGAAATCCACCCATGTCGTAGTCGGCATTACTTACGGGGCCGAAGCCTATTGCGTCCTAACCCACAATCTGGTGGAAGAAGATCGTGAAAATGCCGAGGACGCCTTGTCCGACTTGGGAGACAAGTTTACGGAAGCGTTAAGCGAAAAAGTCGATTCGATCCGTTTTAAACACCAGTTTGACAGACAGGAGCAACAACGCTTGACGCAAATCAAATGCCGCCTCTACGCCGACTTTCAAAGCCAAGCCGTTCGCGTCTGCAGCGTCTTTGGCGCTTACAAACACTGTCTCAAACTCATCGAGCAAGCAGGGAAGGCAGACGGCGAAAAACGGAAAGTCGTCCCCGTTTCCGTCCAGCTTTGCTCTCTAAAGAACGTGATTGATTCATCCAAAAGCAACGGAGAGATATTGGAATATCGCGACGTCGATTTCGACCTCATTTCATGTTGCTTCAACGTATTGGGTGAACTGAAACGGGTCAGCGGGGAGGCATCAGAGGCCGCCGTCCGCGCTACAACCCATACACACAACCGCTCGGCATTGAGTCAGTTCATCGACGCCATTACCGAGGGGTTTACCACTCCATAAAAGACGAAAAGTTACGGGTGACTTAATGAGTCTTTTGTAGAGTTATAGGCAGAGTACAGTCTTCTAATGACCTAGTCAATTTTAAAAGTCTTGGGACACTTTTAAAAGTCTTGCGACACTTTTTCAGTCTTTCGGCACTTTTCCAGTCTTTGAATAGAACTCGCCTCTCTTTCTCCACTTTCATCCTTTCCTAGATATTTGTTTACCTTTTCCAAAAACAACAAAAAAAAACTTTCAGAAAGCTTCGCCTGAGGCCATTTTCAAATTTGTCAATAGAATTCGTAATGCACGGCAACCGACGGCGGACATAACTTTTTTTTTTCTATATAATGATTTTCTACTACGAATGCATAACACGAATAGGAATACAAAAGGATGTACCCACTATGATGTATATTTTATATGTTCAGCTTCTAATATTCAGCTTCTAATATTTTTAATCGATGACATTAATGTTAAAAAGCAGAGCATAGACAACTATAGATTGGACACGTAATGTTAAGGATTTTGTTGCCACGACATCTATGGTTCGTATACCTAAAACGCCGCAGGGCATGGGGACAGGGGTATGGATTGAAAACGTTGAAGATGCTTAAAGTGTTTAAAACTAAATTCTGTACATTCGAATCTAATTGCTATTGTGTAAAACCTCGATGTTTTTTTTTTCAAACCACGTTCTGTTTTTTTGTTTACTTCAAATCAGTTTATCGTTGATTGACAAGCTGCAACTTTCTGGTATTTACCAATGCAAAATTTGTAGCTTTATCAATAATCGAAGGCCTGCCACTCATTAGTTTAGTATACAACCACTGTAAGGCGCCACGGGTAAAACGACCGAACGTTTCTCCATAAGGCTGTCCAATCTATAGTTGTCTATGAAGCAGAGATGAATGGGAGATTGGAAAGGCCATATAAGAAAAAACGGTTCGTGTTTTTCGAATACTTCGCCGCGACGCCAGCGCCGATGCGGTTGGCCAAAGAGTTAGTCTCTTGCTTCCCCAGCCCCTTGACTACGGATTTCAATATGGCGGCGATTCTTCCCTCTTCAGTACCGAAGATCCAGAAGCCCAGAAGAAATCTGGCACTCAATCAGGCATGATGCCAAGTCAATCTCCATCAATTACTTGCAGTCTGATGAGAGTTACCTCTTCCGAATTGCAGTCGTAGCGGACGGTGGAAGGAGCGTCTTCCGTCCACTTCTCGAAGAGGTAATCATCGACCCAGTTTGTTTGCCACCCGACCGACTCCAAAGCCAAAATGTGACTGGCGTCAGCATAACCATCACTTGGGATCATCGCGTCACAGAGGCAAATAACAGAGGGGCAGCACCAGCATTCATCCAGGTCTGTCATTATTCAATTAAATGTTGGATTGATGGCCAACAAGAATCCAGTTTCATTCATCGGGCGACGACGAACAAGGAGTTCACAATCAAATCTCTTGAACCAGACACAGTTTATCGCAGTTTATTGCGTCCAAGTAAGAGCCGTCTTTAAGGATGACGAGGGATCCACTCTCAACGGGCCGGCTTGTCCTGTGTTGAGAACGAGGACAAAGCGAGAGCCCGAGCGGCTTGCACACATCGTCAAAAAGACCAGTCAAAAGATTTCAGGGCCTTCTCAATTAGGCTTAGACACTTACAAATTATCTCTGGAGCAGAAACATGGCAGTGGCGAAACGCCAGGCATTGACCATTACGCTTTTGGCCAGCGGAGCTTTATGGCACTGGCCGGTGAACGGCGCCAGAGGACGATCCTGATGCTGGGCGCCACCGGTTCCGGCAAGACGACGCTCATCAATGCGATGGCCAACTACATTCTGGGCGTCCAGTGGGACGACGATTTCCGTTTCATACTGACTGACGTCAAAACGCAAGCCCACAGTCAAACGAATAACGTGACCACCTACGACATTTGCGAGATGAAAGGTTCTCGGTTGGGTTATTCGCTGACTGCCGTCGATACGCCAGGATTTGGCGACACGGGAGGCATAGAGAGAGACAATAAGATTCTGCAGCAAATCCACGACTATTTCAAGTGCCCCGATCATGGGATCCAACAGCTGGAGGCGGTTTGTTTCGTTGTCCAGTCGCCCCTTGCTAGACTGACGCCCAGCCAGTGTTACATTTTTGACAAGATCCTCTCCATTTTCGGTCAGGACATCAAAGACAACATTCGTATCGTGGTGACGTTTGCCGACAACTCTGAACCGCCCGTTTTGGCTGCCGTCAAGGAAGCCAAAATTCCATCTCTAATCAATCCAGATACTGGGTTGCCACTTCATCACAAATTCAATAGCACCGTTTTCTTTACGACCAACAAAGACTCTAAGATGTACGAAATCCAACAAGGTTTTTTCGATATGGCCGTCACAGGTTTCAACCAATTCTTTGATGACTTGAGTCGAATGAAAGCGACGTCCCTAACACTAACTCTCGAAGTCCTCGAGGAACGAAAACGACTGGACGCGCTCGTAGAGGACCTTCAAATGAGGACGGAAATCAAATTGACAAAAGTCGACGAACTCGAACAGATCAAGAAAATGTTGAATGAGAACAAAGAAAAAATGGAGGCCAACAAGGATTTCGAATTTGAAGTCGAATTACTCATTCCCACAGCGATAAACATCAGCCAGACGGGCCAGTTTACGACCAACTGTCAAAAGTGTCGAATGACTTGTCACTTTCCTTGTCGCCAGGCCAGCGACGAGGACAAGAAGAAATGCTCCGTCATGGATCCCAATGGTAGTTGTAGAGTGTGCGGTTGCCCGTGGAATGACCACTACAATCAAAAGTATCGCTACGAAATGGTGAAGGAGAAAGTCAAACGGTCGTCGGACGCCCTTCGCAAGGAATACCAGGGAGCCGTAAATCAGGCCCTGACGAATCAGCAATTGCTGGGCAGCATCCAGAAGAAGATTGACGAGAACGAGCAACAATTGATTGACTTGGTGCAGGCAACTTGCCCACACGTCAAGCGACTGGACGAGGTTTATTAAGAGGAGGAATTCATAGGCTTACTATATTCAAGGGGTGAAAGGATTGTAGCCTACTGTTAAATGCTTTCGCGGAATACATGGACTTGTATATTTAATTATCTATTCGTTATGTTTGTTGAAAGTATTGGGCTAGCGATGAGTATGAGTTGTCGGGCTTAAATCTCGTACACTTGTCCCAGGAATCACGAAAATCACTGAGAGGACCCATAAGGAGTTGATGCCAAATCGAGCTTCAATGAGTGCAGAATCATGAGAATGTCGTACACCTGGATGAATGAATCCGAGTGACATAATACAGCCGACCCGGATAACATAAACACCGGGTGCAAGCTACGCAGAGCTACAATTCCTCTCCCGGACTCCTTGAAATCCATCAGTTTATAGACTTCCTTCCAAATCAAGAACGAAACAGGACTGAGTGGAGGATGAAAAGAACTGCTGATCCCGTTTCTCTAGATCCTGTTGGGCCGGTCCTTTTTTTTAATTTTGTCCTTTAATACGTACGACGAGGTTCATCTATATTTCATCGCAATTTTGAATGAATAGTTTTTAGACGGCATTTCAAAGAATTTATTTGAAAGCTGAATGTGAACAATCTAGATTTTTTTCTTTTTACTATACTGATTGATAGATTTTGACGGATCAGTCGAAGTATGCTTGAGGAACTTTGATATCAGAAAACGCATCACATAGTAGCAGGACGCCAACAAAACAGCGAACAGCATAACGAAGAATAGTGCGATGTCTAGAAGATGTTTTTGATAGAATGGCATATTCTTTGATGAGAGCTGTAAATGTTTAGTGCCTCCGTGTCGTATAACGTATTCGACCCAATAAACCGCCACCTCAGTGCCAGGCAAGATTTCGTCGCGCATCATCTGTGATAATCTCTTGACGTTTTCTCGAACTCTTTGAGATATACAAACAATGTTATGTTAATTTGTTTAATGTGGCGATTATATTCCTTACCTTGTATCGTAAATTAAATGCGTGAAAGCCTCCATTAATGTTTGTTCGCTGACTTTGTCCCAGTCAAGTTTAAGGGCCCAGCCTCCACTAACAGCTTTAGCTACATTAGCCCGTTGATCGTTTCCGAATGGTAAACCCAGCATCGGCACTCCGTGGTAAATGGTTTCTTGTGTGCCGAGCATTCCACCATGAGTGATAAAAAGTCGGGCATTCGGATGTCCTAGTTTATATGAAACCATTACAGTACTGTTTTAAACTGTTTAGAATAAAAAAGGATTGGACCTTACCAAGAAGATCCTGCTGTGGAAGCCAGTTTACCATCATGACGTTGGACGGGACATTTTTCGGAATATCTCCTTCCCATTTCCAAAACACTCGTTGAGGCAATTTAGAGAAAGCACCAATTAAACTGCCAACCATCTCTTCTGTCATTGATGAGACGTTAACGAACGATCCGAGAGTAAAAATAATGAAACCATCCTTGGCTTCATCGGCGAAAGTTTTAATTTTCTAAAGAAAATTGGTTTATATTGTTGTGAATTCCACTAAATCAGAAATTGAAGCTTTTTTTTACTGGTGGTAGAGGTTTGGCGGGTCGAGCGTGAACGGCTCCAATCGGCACAATAGTGGGTGGTAGAGAACGCGGCCAGTTGGTGACATGGTGAGTGTTTAACAAAAAGAGACTAGCTTCCTCTTCAAGCTCTACAATGGGTCGAACGCCTGGGAATTCTCTCTGAAGGATAGCGTCCAATTTATTGAAGATAAAATAGTTTCGTATCGGTATCGGAATTTCTCCCGACAAGACGTTCATAACTCGCTGAAAAAACGTCATTTGGTTGTCATAGTCCATCAACATTGTCGGAACTGATGCGTAATCTATAGTGGCTCCCATAGCGTTTAAAGTGGTTGGTATGGCGGCCGATGAACTGTGTAGCACGAACGGCACGCCAATCTTTTCGATTATCGGATAAGTGAATTCGTTTCCAAGGGCATCAACAATGAACAAATCGACATCACGCTCTTCGATAATTTTGCGAAATGTTGGATTTGTCGTTAATTCTTCGCAAGATAAAACGACGATTTCTATCATCTTTGTAATAAATTGTGCCGGCCCTTGTTTTTGCATAGCAAACCAGTCGATTTCAGCTTCGATCAGTTTTTGCGCTATTGACGGCAGAATAACTTCTGTAATATTCTCCGTATTTTTTGTGATCCCTTTAAATGAAGAGAAAACGGTCACTTGATGGCCTCGTTTTGCCAGTGCCTCTAGAACAGGCAACACGGCGTAGAAATGAGACTTGGATCCCATCGAATACAACACGACGATCCTGTCTCCCAAGCAGCGATCGATGACGAAAGCTGACAGGAAAATGAGTACAATTAGATCAAGCTTCATTATTAGGTTGTTCTGTTTCCGGCTTCAAAATATTCACCACGCTATAAGAAAATCAAACAAAAATTTTTGTTACAAATTCGCTGAAACAAAACAGAAGTAAAAATGTTAATTTACAAATATGAGAACAAAGCAATTCTTTTTTGAACAACTATGACCTTACCTTGATCTCAAGCGTGCCTTAATCTGTGCGTGCAGTTCGTAATAGGCGGTTGCTGAGAGTGTTCCACAGTACCGTACTTTATACAAGCAAACGCTAGTGGAAAGTGTATCTCAGCACTTTATATGAGTAATCGGTAGTAGCTCGGTGAGCTTTGTTATTACAGCACCAGTCAAATACATACCATATATGGATTTACGTCGACGCGCGATGCCGATGGCACGACACGTAGACGATGCATATTATATCTGTAACCTCCAGGCAACAGCGAAATGTACTGAGATAAGACGGCGTCGTCATACGGTATTCAACCTACGGACCCTCAAGTCTTTAAACATGTAAAATGTGGAGACAATCAGTGAGGATAGTAATTAGAGTAAGGGATAAAGAACCCACGGTCATTACTCACTACCAATTTACATTGTCCTAATAGATTAAGCGTCCAAAGCGTCTTTACCATTGTCAATTGTAATTGTGTTTTTGAATGGGGCCGTGCGCAGGAGTAGGATAAGGAATAGTTATTGCAATGCTATCTGATCTCAAAAGTAAACAAATGACGCACTCTCTAGTCAACAAAAGGCTGTGAGTGTTCAAATCTGTCAGACTGTCAATTAAAAAAAGAAAAACATGTGGACGCGATGAGAAATTAAGTAAGAAAAAAAAAGATACGGAATCAGGAATCTCTTATCTTCATTCGCTACTAAGGCGCCAGGCCGCCAGGGCATGCGCCAGGAAATGATGCCACAATAGCACAGTGTTACGACAACTTCATACAGCTCAGCATTTGCTTGTTGATATTAGTTTCGGTGACGTAATTCACGATTCACCAACACTTCGGAGCGCTGGAGTTTTGTACATTGTACTGTGGCCTTCAACAGACTTGTATAGTTGCATGGACACCGTCAGACACCACACCCAATAAAAAGTTTGTAGTGACAGAGTCTGGAAGCGTGACAACAGAAGTTTGGCGCAGTACTTGGCGTTTGCGACGGTCATTACTTATCAGTGCTGGGGCCAGTATGGATGTTGCAGCGATTTTTGCCTCGCCCGTGACATGGCTCGTCACTGCAGCCTCGATCGTCTACTTCTTTTATTGGTAACGTACAAAGTCTTACAAAATCAAAATCTATGCTGTTGTCAATTTTGTTGTTTTGTGTTGTTTGAAAAATTTTTATTTTGCACCTTTGCACGGAAAAGGTATGGAACGTCGACCTTCGACTATTTCTCAAAGCAAGGCATTCCTGGCCCGAAGCCCCTGCCGTATGTCGGTAATGTATGGGGTTTGTGGAGACAGGTATAGAGTGAATAATAATACTTTCCTCTCGGATAAATTTGCTATTAACTGTTTTATAAACCACAGAACTTTCCGAAAGATGACAGGCTTATGGTTCAAAAATACGGCAAAACCTTTGGCTATTTCGACGGTTGTATGCCGAACCTTTGGACGATCGACTCCGAGATAATTAAGTCCGTTTTTGTCAAAGATTTTGACCATTTCATCAATCGAAAAGTATATAAGACCAATTTGTAAATGTCGACTAGAACTTTTTGTGATTAATTGTTTTCCCGCAGCTTTTTGTAGTCCAACTGAAATTCTTCCGCAAAATGGTGGGTTTGGTGAGGAACCAAGAGTGGAAAGAGATTCGCTCATCCATCACCCCGGCATTCACTACCGGGAAAATCAAACAAGTTTGTAGCTCTAATCTCAAACCTTCATTGTGCATACTTCCTGCTCAAAATTCTATTGTTCACAGATGTCAGTGATTATCAAAGGATGTGCTGAAGGTCTGGTCGAAAAGTTTCATAAAATCGCCGAAAGTGAGGGAAAACTGAATGCCAAAAAGTATATTCTACAACAACAATTTCTAGGTCTATTATTTAATATTTTTAATGTTGGTCGTCGTAGGCAATTTGACGCTTTTTCTATGGACGTGATTACGCGGTCGGCGTTTGGGATGACTATCAAGAATTTGGGCGAGGAAGACGATCTGTTCATGAAGAAAGCCAAAGCAGTGGTTAATTCGCCCGTCAACAAGTCGCCATTGATTATAATACCTTGTCAGTATGGGACTATATGGTTTTATGACGTCAAGAATTTGTTTCAAATGATTTCTTTACAGCCTTGTTCCCAAACGTAATTGCATCGATGGGCGACCGCATGTTTCCAGAGGACAATTTCAAATTCTTTTTTGAAGTCATGACGGACTTGCAGAAGCAGCGGGCCAATTCACCGGAGGTTATTCATCTCAATTATAACTGCGATGCTGACTCACCCCCAACGTCACGTTTTTTCCTTCTTCAATTATTTTGTTATTGTAGAAATATCACGACTTTGTCGAAATAGCGACTGAAGCTATTACAGAGTACACCGAACAGGAACACGGCTCGAAATCGGCCTTGTGGAATAAAGAGGATGTGCACGAAATCGTGACCGCTCAGGTAGGCTCAGTTTTATTCTGTAGCCTAATAATAAGAAATCATTTCTTATTTTCAATTAAGGCGGTAGGATTTTTGTTGGCTGGATTTGACACTACCGCCACTACACTCACCAACACTGCCTTCCTGCTGGCTAGACACCCCGAAGTGCAGGAGAAGTTGTACGAAGAAATCGTGAAAAAAGTCAAAACCTTCGTAAGGATCTCTGTCCGCGTTGAGCTTTAGTTCAAATTGTTTCGGTTTAATATCTGCTTTAATTTTTCTCAAAGGGTGAAATTAATCACGACATGCTTCTGGATTTTCCTTATCTCGACCGTGTTATCCAAGAGGTACTACGAATGTGTCCAACTGCTCCGAGGTAGGATCAACAGTTTTCTATTGCATTGTGATCCTGGTCCTTTAACTTGTCTTTCCATTAAGGGTTGAGAGAGAATGTAACAAAGATGTGACTTATAAAGGCATCCACATCAAGAAGGGAGTTTTGGTATCTGTTCCTTCCTATGCTCTTCACTATAACGAAGAGTACTATCCGGAACCATTTAAATTCAATCCCGATAGGTGATCATTTGTGCAAGTCTTTGACCTTGGCAAAAAAAAAAAACCTTGAATTTTGAGATAATAACAGATGGGATCCCGAGAGCCAAGAGAAGCCGAATCAATATGCTTACCTACCTTTCGGCTTGGGACCGCGGAATTGTATTGGCATGCGGTTTGCTATGGAAGAGATGAAAATCGCCCTGTGCACCATCGTCAAGAATTTTCGTTTCTTCCCCGTACCAGAAACTCCAGTAGTTTTATTTATTATTTCATTATTGTTGTCAAAGCACATAGCTAAAGGTTACCATTTATCGCTGACTTTAGGAGGAACTGCAGTTTGAAGATGGTTTATTTTTGACGGTGCAGCCTCTTCATGTTACAATGGGAATCGAGGCACGTACGTTCATTGAGGACGGAGGAGTGATAATTAATAATTAAATGTCCATTATAATTCCAACATTATTAAATCGGAAAGCTATTACATTTGTTCAATTTTTTCCAATTCCGCCCAAACAGCTGTGCAGATTAGGCGCAACCGTTTTATGCCCACGTAATAATAATAAATGTGGGATTTCGATTGACTTATTGTGCGTCTGTTTTTGATTGCATGGTTGCCTTTTAAAATGAACAAATAAGCGGATATCTAAAAATAAATGAGCCAAGAAGAGTCGTTTACACTGTTTGGCGGGTAAAGAGGGCTGTCTAGAGGCTTTTGTCTCCGAAAGAATCCATTCGGAAAGGTGGGAAACCACTAATCGCTACCCAATTGTTTGCTGTATGTGCAGTACCTAAGGCACCTAATAGTGTCGTCCGCATCTTGCGGACAGCAGTGACTCATTGAAGTATAATGGAGAATCAACAGGGGAAAGTGATGGACAAGTGTGATGCGCTTGGCATCGGTAAGTCAAAAGAAATTTAATTTAGAATCTGTCATTAAATGCTAATTTATTGAAACAAGATGAATGAACCATAGCCCCTACTATAAAAAAAAGCTAAAAATGTTTCTTGCTGCGATCTAACAGTACTACACTTCCACAATAAAATCCCTCCACCAAACAATTGACGTGAAAATAATGCACAACATTCAGAAGGCACGACTTGAGACAGTTCGATCGGATGCCCGTTGCTTATGTCGATCTCTCTTGAAAATCAAGGCAGAATCCGACGTTAGTGTTTGCGTCAGCAGGAGCCGCCGGAGGTCCAACCACCGCCGCTTCGGTGCTGTCAGTCTGGTAGACGAGTCTAAACGGCTTGATTCTCGCTGGAACAATATAATTAATTAATGGAAATTCTACCATGAGCAAAGATTGTTGATTTGTTGATAAGCTTACTGCATATTTGAACGCTAGCTGCCACACCAGGGACGGCAGGATTCAGTTCGTTTCCACAGAAACGATCCGCCGCAACATTGGCGGTGGTGCTAGCGCCAGCAACGAGGAGGAAATCATATTGGCAAGTAGCTGTCCCCGCGGCAGACAAGGTCGGGGCAGCAGCGATGGCGGCTGTTTCGGCAGCAGTCGGTTTGGCTGGATCAGCGGGTGCTGGGGCGGCTACTGTCGTCAAAGAGAAGCCGTCGCCGCCATTCGTCGGCGTACAAACTGTCAAGCAAATCTGATTCGCTTTCTGTTCCGTCAGCATTCAAATTTGAAAGTAGACGATGAATTAAGTTAATCGCAAATAAACATTCCAAAGTTAACCGATCAGAAAATTAATGCTGCTACCTGTGACTCGATTAGTTCAGTCCTGAAGCAAATGTTGTAATCCTGATTGTTGAGTTGACGTTGACCTGCCGTATCTTTCCAGTTAAACGAACTTACTTTACCTGTAGATGCGGTGAAATACTGGAGGCAATCAGTAGGGGCTAATGGAAATAAAACATAAAATTAATCACGTATACGAAATGCAATAAGATCATTTTTCTTTACCAAGATAAGAAGCGCCACAAGGTAGCATGGAAATTTTGATGTTCCATGAACGAGTTGCGGTCCCAGAAGCAAAATTGAGCATTAGCTGAAGATCCGTTGATTTTAAGGCCGACGATGGCACTTCCAAATACACTAAAATGTAAACAGGCCTAAATTATTGCTTGCCCGGTTGCCGAAAGTCCTGATTACTTACTGTGCTGTCCGTTATTGTCGCCACAAATGGTGGGCACCTTGTTGATTGCTCCGCCAACTTGGAACGTATCTGAGCAAGTGCCAGCTGTGGGTTGGGCGATGGAAAATGAAATGAAATCCAAACTATAAAGAAAAGCGGTTTAACAGTCTTCTAATTGCTTTTTCTAGCTAATTTATGGTTTCATACCGAACTTGACAAACGGGTTTCTTCTTTTGCTCCACGAATTTAGTGTCCAGTTTGACAGTTAGCGCACAAGTTGACGGAGCGCTTACAGCTGTGGTGGGTGATTGCCAGTACGTGTTGTTCAGTGTGACTGAAGCGCCGCATGTGGTGATCGCATCTGTTTTAGATAAATTATATTACTATTGAAACTTAATTCAGACCGTGTTTAAATGATTGGCTTTTACTGATGCAGCAGACACCACCAAAGAGGCAAGAGCCACTCGGCCGGCCACCGAATAGGGAGCAAACAGATCCTGGAGAGCAAATGCCGGACTCGCCACTGGGTGACGTACAAGTTTCGAATGTAGAAATCGGGTTGACATAATTAGGATTTATGCTAATGGGAAGCTGGTTGCTAAGACTAGCGAAGGGTCTAAATGTCGTCCCCGATGAGGTGAATCTGTTGTTGAAGATGCCGGCGTTAAGGATAGAAGCACCCAATTGGCCAAGGCCGAACCGTCCTTCGGCCTCATTCTTGTTGTCGTCACTATTGTCTGATTGATTAAATACCTTATTGCGTTTAATAACCCTAAAATCAAAAAGAAAAAAACAGGATTACTTACATTTTCTGAAGTAGTTTGTAAGTGGATTGCTGCTTGGCTGCCTGTTTAGAGGCGTGCGCCCCTCGTACGGGTTGTCGTATTCTAGACAAAGAACATGTTGAAATTGCGTTTGAATACCGTATATCATTTTGATGGCATGCATACATGTAGCCCAATTGTAAGTAAGGCCAATATTTTACAGAATTCATTCATACCCTGATTGTTAGATGGCTGATAATAGCTAGAATAATAAGGTAGAAACCACGGATTGTTAGCGGAAAGGTAAGCGCTCGCCAATGAATTTCGCCTTGCGTTGATGAGTTGCTCTTCGATATCATCGTCGCAAGCGCGAGCAGCGCGTAGCAAGAAAACAGTGAGAAAGAGTAACCACAGTTTCGCCATTTTCTTGCTTTTTTTCTAATGTAGATCTTTCTGCTTTCTTCGAAACTGTTGAGGACGTTTCGAAGACCGGTGACCAACTGATAGATCATTCTGATTCTTCACGTCTTATATACTGTCGCAGACATCCTATTCTTCATATCCTATGGTGAACTTGGCCCTGAAATTTGTTTTCTCTTGCCATTATTGTTAACTTCGTCTACCGTTTCTAATCAATTCGTTGGAATCAACACAATTTTTAACGCTGGAAGTTTAATCCTTTTCCACAAATGGTTAAATCATTAACCGATCGCTCCCATCTTTGTGCTAGACATCCATTCAAAACTGAAAAAAATTTTCCAAGTTTAATTTCCTTAGTCGATATCTTTTACTGATACTACGCTGCGCGGAAAGAACACGTCGTTGTATAAGGATACTATTCTATAAATTTGTGTTACGACTTATGTGTGCTACCAAACTATTTTTATGGTTTTTTCTCCGATGGCACGCGTGAAAAATCATGGCGTGTCGAATTCCTTTCACGACGCTCACCGGCCGTATAATGTGGGGAATCGGTGTTTTGAACTTTTCGGCATTTTCTGGCACGTTTATTGATACTCAACACTTTCCCACATATCGGTCGTGTTTGGAAGTCCCCCATGTGCGGATAAATTTGTCCACACTAATCGCCTGTTAGAGAAAAAGATAGAAATAAGCAATAATACCTTTATGGTCCATTTTGTAACATATCTTGAAACTGGCAATGGTGGGGAGGGAGGAAGGGAGGACAAACATTCCTCGTGGTTAGAGATAGCCTGATTGAAAAGCAGGAACGTAGCAAGTTTAGTTCTCGTCTGGAAACTGCCAACTTTGAAGTATTTCTGTTTAAATCCGTTTTGAGCACTATTGTGTCTTCCTAATTCTTGATCCTTTATATTTATTTATATAGGCTTTTTCTCTTTTTCTCGTTGTCTGTCATCAACATTGTAACATATTAAAGTATGCGGGGGTGAGCGGGTCTCCACGCAGAGCGAACTTCATCCATAGATTCGAGCAGTAAGTGAGGGTCTTGATTATCTCATCTTTTAGGGCTCAATCTCCGCTTCGCGCAGTTCATTCTTCACTTCTTGGGCTGTCAGTGTGGTTGACGAATGACGAGGCTTTTTCTTGTTTCTTCTGTACATCGTAGAGTGTCCTTGTTTCCTAAGCCGGTTCGTTTCTTTAATGAGAGGGTTCTCGAATTTGCGCTTGCCTACGCAGTTCTTGCAATGGATAAATTTAATATTGTCGTCATCCAAAACGTTTTGGGACCCCAGAATGCAAGAAATACCCAAATCGCAACCTTGGTTATAAACAAGGTCTGAAAGATTGGCATACTCTATTTGGCAGGCAAAGTTTGCCGGGTATGTGGCGTATACCTGTAATCCTGCTTCCGGGAGGCTTGGTGTAGTGGCTGGCTTGAGGCCGGGAGTCCTGCTGGATCGTCGCTTGCGTTGAACAGGTGTCCGCACTAAGCTCGGCATCGACATGGATCGGTTGGAGGAATCCGGCAGATCCAGGTTGTCTAAGGAGGAGCGAAACGGGCCAGGAGGGAAACCTAGCAACCAAAAGTTCCCGTGTCGAGCAGTAGTGGGATCGCGCCCGTGAGTAGGCGCATTCCAGCAGCCCGGCCGATACAGTCACACCTACATCTTTTTTCATTCTTATTTAATTTTTATTATGCCGCTTAGAGCCCAGGGAACAAAAAAGCACATGTTTCATTTGAAGACGAAAGTTGGGTGGTTTTAACCAGAGATGGCTTGATCTGTGGCGTTGCTCGAATATCAGCGAATCTATGCATTGGTTAATTTTTTCAGGACCAGAAACAGCTAGCTCCAGGTTCTCATTTAGTACGGATCCGCTATAGAATCCGAAGTGTACGAAAATTTATGTGCACTGGACCCTTCTTAAGTGTCGTAGCCGTATGTATAAAGAAGAAACGCAAAACAAGTTTGCGTGTTCGCTCTAGTTTTTTTTTAGTTGTATTGTTTCTTAAGTGTTGGTCTAGGATGCAAATATCACGGTAAACATTGTTGGGAAAGGAGAAAGACCGGGTCGCTATGCGCAACTTTTCCCCATGTGTGCAATTCTGTTGCCTAATGGGAACGTCAAACCTAGCAGAAGCCTAGGGTCCAATCGATTGTTCTTTAATCAATAGGACCTCAGATATTTAAACATTGGTTGTTTACAATTTTAGAACTTTGGTTGGTATCATTTCAAATGTTATGGTTCAATCCATCTGGCGTTCGTTCCGTTCTTGATGTATAAATAAGTAGACTTGTCGGAGAAACGTGGAATTAATATTGAAAATAAAGTAGATAGAGAAACCGAGGGAAACTGTTGTCAGATCTGTGTAGTGCCAAAGCATTAAAATTTCCTGTCAATTAATGTTTCAGACAAGTTGACACTGTCCATTTCACTAATATTGATGATATGTTGAGTATATACACATGTTGAATTCCCATCTCTCGAATATTTTATGTGAATGCCCAGGTTGAGATAATGACCTTTCTGCCTATATAATTAAAATAGTTACATCAGAATGCTTGGGAAAAACACTAAACAACAGGCTTCGAATAGGCTACATGGATTACGATAAATCCATGGTATGGCGTAAAAATCAGTTCAGTGCGCGCCAAGAAGCTGTCCTAATTTGAACTTACCAAATTTAAAATGAATATCGTTTACGCCACCAGATTTGGAACTCTTTGGCTTCTGTATTTAGAGTACATATGGCTTATTTCGCCTCTCGAAACCGGTTTCCAATTAAAATGGAAGCAACTGCTGACAGGAAAGAGTAGGCCTAGCTCTCACATTAAAATATCGGCCATAAACGTAAATGGAAAAGTTTTAAAATTGTTGCTGTTACGCAGTAAAAGCAGTTGCTATATTGTTTCTTCTTGTGGAATGTCAGTCACCTCCTTTCCTTTCTGTCGTTAAAGAAAAAAATGGGACACTCAGTTTTAGAGGAGCTACAGCTGATGTGATTGACTGGCTGGCCTCTAGTCTTGACGTAGCGTAATGTCAAAATTAATTTTTATTTTAACAGTTTTAACCAATACGGACGTATATACCATAATTCGAGATTATCTATTTCCGTGCTTTTAGCTACCATTTTGTTCCAGTGAGCAGTTCAGAAGAGACAAAACACGGAATGGTTCAAGCATCTATCAACCAGCTAATAAGAAATGTGCGGTTTTAAAACTTTTAATTTTCATAACGTTTCGCCAAACTCCCAGATCTTTCCTTTTTTCCGGTAAAAAAGGAAGTTGATATTGTATCCACTGGAATCATCCCGACACCAAGCCGAGCTACAGAAATGGATTTTTCTATTCCGCTTCTCATCAGCCAATACCGCTTTATGGTTCCGTGGCCTCAGGAAGAGGGTCGTTATTTAGCTCCTATATATCCGTTTCAGTCAATGGTAATAAAGTGTCTTGAAAATATAATATTTAAAAAAATATCGTTTCTTTTTGTGAGCAATAAAACCAGGTGTGGGTATGGATCTTTATTGCCCTGGTTTCCGTCGCGTTTGCACTTTGCATCATTTGGGGCTTTTATCAGAAGTGGGCTACAAACAAGCCCTTCAAAACTACTGTACATGTCACTAGTCTAAGCGCCTACGCTACCTATGTTGTGTCTGTTCTTACAAATCAAGGTGTTACAATATCAAGTGCCAAAAAGAACCGAATCCTTAAATTTAATTTTTATTTATTTTCAGGAAACTATTTTCATTTGCGGCAGACTTCGTTACGCATTGCTGCTGGAATGTATTGTCTGATGGCATTAGTTTTGATAAATGCGTATTCTGGAAATTTAGTCTGCTTTTTAACTGTGCCAAAACTGAAACCAATAGTCAGTTCTTTTGAAGATTTGGCATCGAGTCTGGATTTAAAAGTGGCAGTCGACGCGAAATCAGTTTTAGCTGATCGATTTCTGGTCAGTGAAAAATTGTATTAATATTTCATAAGATAACGAATAAAAATGAGTATAGGAGGCTTCTTCTGGTGTCGAAAAGACTCTTGGCGATTCCTTGCGGCGCGATTCCCAATCTTTATTGACAACCCGCGTCACGGCACTAAAAACAATGTTTAGCTTCAAATATGCTTACGTTGGGGTAAAGTAGAATACGGTCACGTAGATTAAAGTTACTTTTGTGATTGAGAGAAAATCTATATTCTTCTAATTTTCTTTGTACAAATCATACGTTTTTTTTTTCATCCTTAATAACTCAATTCCCCAGGTTGATCCAGTTATATGTAGTATCATCAATGCATCATATGACAAAAGATCTTCCAAGTGTATTTTCACAGCATCCAAATATTTGTCTACCTTTCAGTTTTTCTGTTATGGCTTGCCAAAAGGGGGGCATTACAACACACTTATCGATCACAAGTTGGATTCAAAATAATTACTACCATTATTGCGATCTTTTCGTTATTCCTTTAAAAATGATTGCGTGTGTATGTTGCAGATTACAGACAGCGGTAGAAATGGGCCTGATTAACTATTGGATAAAAAAGCACACGCCTCGTATTGACCAATGTTTGTTAAACAACCACAAGAGAAAAAGCACAACTCTTCATCAATTAAGAAGTCTTCAGCTTTATGAACTTTTTGGTGCCTTTGCCGTCTTGGGATTAGGTCTCGCAATATCCCTTCTGGTTTTTCTGCTTGAACAGATTATGCCTCAAACCGTTCGCCACCGAGAATTTTACCGTGAACGCAGCGATGGCGTAGTTTGTAACGCTTCTTTTTTGGCTTTCACGCTTTCAACGAAAATCCTTTTTGATTCAGACGGCCAAAAATAGCAAAACAAAACTCGTCATCATGCAAAAGCTGTGGTGGATATTTATTTATATACTTGTTTGCCGTACAAAAAATTGTAGAAATACCGGTCGATTGCAAGAAGTTAATTGCATTTCGTGATTTGGTGCGACAGTTTTTGGTTCAATGAAAAAAAGTTTGAACTTTAGCTGTTTTACTGCTTCATTCTGTCTAGCGAGAGGGCAAGGGTTGTTGGACTGCAGCCAGCATATTACTATATACATATTTCATCGATACAATAAACATATATACTATATATTTCAGTTACAATGCAGAATAAAAAGTAGATGTGATGCGTGCTCGCTTCCTAAAAAGAGCTCTCCCTAAATCTCAAATTCTTAATGTTTCAATAGATAATGACACATGAGGTAAATCAAAAGTACCAATGAATTCGCCGGGTATGTGGCGTATACCTGCAATCCTGCTTCCGGGAGGCTTGGTGTAGTGGCTGGCTTGAGGCCGGGAGTCCTGCTGGATCGTCGCTTGTGTTGAACAGGTGTCCGCACTAAGCTTGGCATCGACATGGATCGGTTGGAGGAATCCGGCAGATCCAGGTTGTCTAAGGAGGAGCGAAACGGGCCAGGAGGGAAACCTAGCAGCCAAAAGTTCCCGTGCCGAGCAGTAGTGGGATCGCGCCCGTGAGTAGGCGCCTTTCAGCAGCCCGGCCGATACAGTCACACCTACATCTTTTTTCATTCTTATTTAATTTTTATTATGCCGCTTAGAGCCCAGGGAACAAAAAAGCACATGTTTCATTTGAAGACGAAAGTTGGGTGGTTTTAACCAGAGATGGCTTGATCTGTGGCGTTGCTCGAATATCAGCGAATCTATGCATTGGTTAATTTTTTCAGGACCAGAAACAGCAAGCTCCAGGTTCTCATTTAGTACGGATCCGCTATAGAATCCGAAGTGTACGAACATTTATGTGCACTGGACCCTTCTTAAGTGTCGTAGCCGTATGTATAAAGAAGAAACGCAAAACAAGTTTGCGTGTTCGCTCTAGTTTTTTTTTTAGTTGTATTGTTTCTTAAGTCTTGTTCTAGGATGCAAATATCACGGTAAACATTGTTGGGAAAGGAGAAAGACCGGGTCGCTATGCGCAACTTTTTCCCATGTGTGCAATTCTGTTGCCTAATGGGAACGTCAAACCTAGCAGAAGCCTAGGGTCCAATCGATTGTTCTTTAATCAATAGGAACTCAGGAGTAGGTGCCTTTCAGCAGCCCGGCCAATACACTAATACAGCCATACCTAGATCTTTTTCTTTCTCCGACCCCCCCCCCCCGAGTCGCATGTATTTCTCGTTTTTTTAAAGCAAAGCCAATGTAGTAGACTTGTAGGCTGGTCTACTACTGACGAGCGTTCAGTACAGATCTGTGGAGAGTGAGAATTCTCCCTCTTCTTGTAATATGATACGGCAAGGCCTACGGTGCTTGACGGCCCATAGAGAGTAGAATTGTTACTCTCAAGCGGCAGTCATTGACCAGCCACGTACGGCTAGAGTCGACTTCAATACACACAGTAAACACTAAATATTGTCTACTGTTAGCAATCACAACATGGCGCAGTTGGTATTTTAACGAAACATCCACTCAAACGATAGTGCGGAATATTCACACATTTTTCGCAAAGTTCACCAATCACGTGAAATAAATGCCGAGGACAAGAAGCGGGGCACGAGGCCAAGCCTCCGGTGGAGAAGGCGACGGACCACCAGCCGATCAAAATTGCGGAAATCGACCCCGGGAACCGTCACCCCCGCCGATCCCTCCCGATTTTCTCCGTCTCTTGGCCGAAAGAGAGGCTGACAATCGTCGACGTGATGAAGAGAGCCGAAACTTCAACCGCAGACGTATCAACGTAGCAGGCATCGAAAAGATGTCCGGAGACATTTCACTGCGAGATTTTGCGTCTTGGAAAAATCAGTGGAACGACTTTTGCTACCTAGAGCGAATTGACAGCTTCCCTATACGAGAGCAACTATCCGCATTTCGTATGACACTGTCTAGCGCAATGCTACAAACGGTCGAATTGGTTATCGGCATAAATCAAACATCACTGTTGTCTCCATCGGATATTCTCGACAAGATTCAACAACACATCCGCAAACAGCGCAGCGTTGCATTGGATCGAATGGAATTCGAGGAATGCCGACAGGAGGTAAATGAACCATTTGACGATTTTTATATTAAATTGCGACGGATTGCCGAATGTGCAGAACTGTGTACGACCTGTTGGGATTCCCGCTTGTCGACACGCATTATATCGGGCATCCGCGACCAAGAGGCTAGAAAAAAGCTCTTGACTAAAACTCCGTTTCCCACGTTGCAAGAGGCTGTTGATTTATGTCGAACTGAAGAATCTGCCACCAAAAACGAGCCCATATTGGGTCGCTCGGGGCAAACTGAAATCTATCACTTCTCAAAGTCGAACAAAGACCCAAAAAGCAACAGTCGTAAAAGAAACGGAGAAACAGAGAAAGACCAGCAGACGGGCGATAGATGCTTCAGATGCAACCGTACACCCAAACACAAGCAAGGGGACATTTGCCCGGCTATGGGGAAGATATGTGACAACTGTGGGAAAGCAAACCACTTCGCTGCTGCTTGTAGAGCACCCAAGAGAAACAAGCCCAGTCAAGGAGAAAAACTAGTCCAATTTCAATCCATTAAGCTAGCACATCTTTCTCTTACTGCTCGGAAGGTTCCCACAGTAAAAGTGTCGATTGGCAAACCCGGCGGAAGACAGATTGACGTTATAGCAGTGCCCGACAGCGGGGCCGAAGGTTCTGTCATTGGACTTCACATACTCCACCTGTTGGGAGAGGATGAAGAGAACCTTCGTGATCCAGGTGCAGACAACCTGATCGCTGCAAACGGCTCAAAGCTGAGATCGGCTGGTCGGTTGAATTTAAAAATTCAATACTGTGGGAGGGAATCCAACATTGTTGTATTGGTGTGCCCTCAGCACGACGGAATGTTGTTGTCCTGGTTCGTGTCTGTGGCACTTGGCATTTTACCGGCGCACTACCCAGAACCCAGAGAAACAAACGTAAATGTTTTGACGGGTAAAGCTGTCACAAACGCCGTCGCTAATGGAATTATCGACACGAACGATGCCATTCAAAAGACGCCTTGGGCGCCCGAATCTTTAGGCCGTAGAGCCACTGATTCTGTTGACAATATGGGCGCCAACAAAACGGGCTCTAAAGTCAACGAAAAGACGCCATGGGCGCCCGAATCTTTAAGCCACAGAGCCACTGATTCGGTTGACAATATGGGCGCCAACAAAATGGGCTCGAAAGTCAACGAAAAGACGCCTTGGGTGCCCGAATCTGTAGGCCGTAGAGTCACTTATTCGGTTGACAATATGGGCGCCAGTCAAATGGGCCCGCAAGTCAAGAAAAAGACGCATTGGGCGCCCGAATCTGTAGGCCACAGAGCCACTGATTCGGTTGACAATATGGGCGCCAACAAAAAGGGCTCGAAAGTCAACAAAAAGACGCCTTGGGCGCCCGAATCTGTAGGCCGTAGAGTCACTTATTCGGTTGGCAATATGGGCGCCAGTCAAATGGGCCCGCAAGTCAAGAAAAAGACGCATTGGGCGCCCGAATCTGTAGGCCACAGAGCCACTGATTCGGTTGACAATATGGGCGCCAACAAAAAGGGCTCGAAAGTCAACGAAAAGACGCCTTGGGCGCCCAAATCTTTAGACCATAGAGTCACTGATTTGGTTGACAACACGGGCACCAGTAAAACTTGCCCGAAAGTCAATGAAGTTCTTATGTCACAGGGCGTTCAAGCCAGTGATAACCCAGAACAGGTTGCTACCATAAAAAAGATCAGAGCAGACTTGCTTATCGAATACGCCGATGTATTCGACTCAGGAGGGCCTCTAAAAGAAATGTCTGGACCCCCAATGAGAATCGAGCTACAGGCGGAATCAATTCCATTTTGCGTGAATGGCGCAAGGCCCATCCCGTTTGCTCAACGCGACACGGTAAAGGGAATGCTTGATGATATGGAGAAGCAGGGAATAATCTTGCCGGTCATTGAACCAACAGATTGGACCCACCCTCTGGTAGTAGTGACAAAACCCAATGGAAAGCTGAGGCTTTGCGTAGACCTTACAAAATTAAACAAGTTCGTCAAACGCCCCATTCACCCTCTCGTTTCCCCAAAGGACGCTATCAGCAATATCGCCTGCGGATCTCAGTTTTTTACAACCTTTGATGCCGTCAATGGATATTGGCAAATTCCGTTGGAAAAAGAAAGCCAATTGCTAACAACATTCATTACCCCATGGGGTCGGTACAAATTTTTACGCGGACCAATGGGCCTCATATCCACTGGGGATGAATTTTGCAGACGAACAGACGCGGCCATTGGACACTTACCAAGGCTAGTAAGAGTTGTAGACGATATGCTTTCTCACGCAGAAAACCTTAAGATTCATATAGAGGACGTCAGACAAATCCTCTCCGTCTGTCGGATGAATAATATCACACTGGGCATACAAAAATTCAATTTTGCGGTAAACCGCGCTGAATTTGCCGGGTATATTATTTCAAAAGACGGAATATCAGTAGATCCAGAGAAAGTATCAGCTATAGCTAAATTCCCAAGACCAACAAATATCACACAGTTGCGATCATTCATGGGGCTAGTTAACCAATTGACTGATTTTTCTATCGATATCGCCACGACGACGAACGCTCTTCGTCCTCTAATGAGAGCAGGTCACCCATTCATCTGGAATAGTGACCATGAAGAAGCATTTTCATTAGCAAAACGGGCGTTGACATCCCCTCCTATTTTGGCCCCCTTCGACCACACAGCTGAGACCATGCTCCAGACTGACGCCTCAAGGAAAAACGGCCTAGGATACGCCCTCCTCCAAAAACAAAAGTGTCAATGGAAGCTTATCCAGTGCGGATCCCGCTTCGTTTCTGACACAGAGAGTCGATATGCTATGATCGAACTGGAATTACAAGCGGTTGTCCACGCAACAAAAAAATGCCGCCTATATTTAAAGGGCTTACAGATGTTTACATTGGTGGTGGACCATCAGCCGCTAGTAACCATACTAGATAAATATACACTAGATGCTGTCGAAAACCCCGCCTTCAGCGCATGAAAGAGAAGCTCACCCCTTATACATTTAAGACTGTCTGGAAAAGGGGAAAAGACCATTCCATACCTGACGCTTTGTCACGGGCCCCAATAGACGACCCAACAGCCGATGACCTTGAAGAAGGAAACGATTTGACAAAATACGTTCAGGCAATTACAATTCAAGCAGTGACACGGATTACTCCGTCATCTGAAATGGAATTCAAATCACTGAGCTACAAGGACATGGTTATCGAAAACTTGAGGTCAACGGCAAAAACAGACCCAACATACAGAGAATTAGTCAGATTATGCGAAGAAGGATTCCCAAAATCTCCCGAAGAATTGAGTCCAAACCAGAGATTTTTCTGGAAAATTCAAAACGACATTTGCACCGAAGATGGCATTGTCTTATACGGGTCTCGAATAGTAGTGCCAGAGGCGAAAAGGAAAGAAATATTATTGAAACTTCACGCATCACATCAGGGAATAGAGCGCACAAAGCAAAGAGCGAGACGGGCTGTTTTCTGGCCTGGAATGACGAGCGACATAACAAACACGGTACGATCGTGTACTCAATGCCAAGAAAATCAGCAAAGTATTGCTCGAGAACCCATGGTACTTGAGCATTTGCCGAGTCGGGTGTTTGAAGAAGTCGCGATAGACCTATTCTCCCATTCAAACAATCATTACCTAGTTTACGTTGATCGTCTATCGGGCTGGCCTACAATTGACGTCTGGATAGGTAAAGATCCGTGCACGAAAGACGTTACTCGCGTATTAAGCAAGAACTTTGCAGATCTGGGAATACCAGTCAGGCTTCGATCGGACGGAGGGCCACAATTTAAATCGTCAGAATTTTCAACATTCATGGAGAAATGGGGGGTTTGTCACACTCTCTCCAGTCCCCATTACGCACAATCAAACGGACTAGCAGAATCTGCAGTCAAGGCCATGAAAGCGCTCGTCTTAAAAACTACCCCGACGGGACGACTGGACGACGACGCATTTCGTCAAGGCCTATTGGAATGGCGAAACACACCCAAGGCCCACGGACCGTCCCCCTCAGAAATTGTCTTTGGCCATTGCCTCAGGTCAATCATCCCAGCCCACCACTCTTCATTTTCTCAGAAATGGGAAATGGGGGAAACGTATATCAATAGCAGAAATGAGGGGAGAAAGAAAGCGAAGATAGCATACGATGCGCGTAGTCGCACTATAAAGCCCTTCGCCATAGGGACACCCGTCAGAATTCAAAACCCCACCTCCAAACGATGGGACAAGGAAGGGGTTATTATTTCAGCGGGGAGCAATAGGGATTACAAAATCAGACTCTCAAACGGTCGCGTTTATTGGAGAAACCGCCGTTTTGTGAGATGTAATTATCCTACAGATCACTCATCACCCGCAGCTAAGTCGGCGACTAAAAAAGATGCCGGACTCGGATCAGACGGCGGGACAGGTGGACAGCCTGATCGGGAGAGCGACACACAGGAGAACGCGGCCGAGATCCATAGACGAAGCTCACGCAAGAGGCGCACCCCATCGAGGCTAACCCTCTAGAGATTGATCAAGATTGCAACATTGAATTTCGTAAACAATGTTGCATAAATGTAGTTTAGTTTCCAATTGGGGAGATGTGGAGAGTGAGAATTCTCCCTCTTCTTGTAATATGATACGGCAAGGCCTACGGTGCTTGACGGCCCATAGAGAGTAGAATTGTTACTCTCAAGCGGCAGTCATTGACCAGCCACGTACGGCTAGAGTCGACTTCAATACACACAGTAAACACTAAATATTGTCTACTGTTAGCAATCACAACAAGATCTGGTTCAGTACCCATCGCAAACACACGAGCAAACACATCATTGCTCGGGTCGTGGAATTCTAAAAAGTAAATATTAAAATCTAAATTAATTTTTAAAATTAGTGTCCTATTTATAGAACTTACCGGACGTAATAAAAATACGCAATTTCAAAAAATTAACATTATCTTATTAATTGCAAATTCGGCAATCTCTGTATTTGGATTTCGGAAGTTGGGAAATGGGAACTTCATTCTTCTGCTCCTGCCTTCTGGTCCGTTACACGTGATTTTTTTTGGGGTCTTCGTCGGGGGATTCTTACAGAAGTTCTTTTCAATTTTTAGAAAGGCATTTGTCGTGTTGATCGTTTCATAGTTTACAACGTCTATCAGTTAAAAGCAATATGGTGAAATAAATGCATTTGTCCATTTGTTAAAAATGTGTATTTTTTAATGCATCAAAGAAAGACAACAAGAATATGGCCTATTATTCAGTGTTGCTTTTACGTGTTTTTCTCTTTCAACCTATGTTTTTGTTTCAGAGTGATGGCCCAAGTCTCGTGCAGTGCTCAAGTTCCCATTTCTTCCAGAGCAAATGAAGGCACACTTTTTATCAACTTTGAATATCTACCACAACTGCTGAGCTTATTTTGAAGCAGACTCGGTCAACAAAGAATGAGAGGTCAATAGGCTGGTTGAACAATGCATCAAAGGTATTACATTAACCTTGTATTGTAGAGTTTCTTCAACATTATATCACAATAACTTCTTTTTAGAGCCCCACTGTATTTGACTTTGAGAGCCTCTGCATATTATTGGTTGAGGCTTAGGAAGTTAGAATTGATATATTTACTGCGAATCATGATGGAAACCTGACTGATGCAGCAACACTGATAGTGGCTTTGGAAGCCTTCTGTCATTTTAAAATGCGAGATGTAAGCCTTATTGAGGGTTGTCAGGTTACCACTCGTACACTTGATGAACAAGACACGACCGGGTTCCACCCACCATCTTACATCATCCCCTTACTTTATGTTTTTGCCCTTTTCAATCAAGGGTAAATTTGTACAATTTACTTTCTCTGTATATACTTTCATTCATTACTAAATATCATCTTATAAATTTTATTACTTAATGGAGAACTTGTGTCTTGGACCGAACAAACTTGGAAGAACGTTCAGCGGATGGAAAGCTCGTTATGAGACTGGGTGCGTATGGAGAACTCTTTACTTTGCAGTCATCCAGGCGACGGAGTGTTTATTCACAAGGAAGCTATTTTGTCTTGCGCCAATGTTGCAGCTGTTGAAATGGTAGAGATGTTGAAGAAAGCTCTGGCGACCGATGGTGCTGAAAGGTTTGTTACTTTTGAAATGCATATTGCCTGTACAAAAATTAGTGTACAAAAATGAGTAATGGCAAAGTGGGATGCGAACTCATTTACCCGTCCTATTAAACACCCTAAGCCTTAAATAACCTGTAGACATCAAGGCTAGGCCGTCATAATCTAACTTGACGACCGGTAAAAAAAAACTATTCTAGTGCCTGTCGGCGCTCTCTCTGTCAAATGCCCGGAAAAATTAGCTGCACCACACGCTTGTGACGCAACTACCTGGAGATTCATTTCGTCATAAAACCTGGAGCCTGCTAATCGAGCTTGACAGAGTTTATGACTAATGGAAGTCCAGGAAGGCAACTAACAGCTGGCAATACGGATCGAATGGCAGACGAGCTGCTTTCTGATTTATTTCGTAATTTTTGCCAACGATTTTCAATGGATTGCAAGCGAGTGATTTTAATCGATCGAAAATGATATTATAATAGTATGTATTGAAACCGGAAGGTGACTAAGAGGCTACAAAACAGTACTAAAACCAAACCCATTAAATGAATTTAAAAAAGAATAATAAGCTAAGCTTAACTAAGTAATTTGATTAGTAGATACTACGAATTACTAGAACCATGAATAAAGTCGACTGAAAAGAGAAATTCCCTTGCGATCTACTTATTCCACGAAGAATTCCTTGGTGATTTCATTTCCGTCGACGATATCCTTGATTCGCTCGGCCTTCTTCAGCAAGTCTTCTAAATTCTTGACCCTCTCCTCGTATTTAGGTTTACTTTCTCTTTTCTCGTTTTCTATCATCAACTTGATGTACTCGGGGGTGGTGAGCGGGTCTCCACGAAGAGCGATCTTCTTCAGTAGATTCGAGCAGTGAGTGATGGTTTGGATAGCCTTGACGATGTCGTGTTTTAGCTGCTCAACTTCCGCTTCCAGAGCGTCCTTAAGTTGTGTGGCTGTCAATTTCTGTTGCAAGGCATCCTCGTATTTCTTCCGCACTTCGTACAGTGTCTTGGTTTCCGTAGCCAGGACGTAGCTCCATTGCTCTTCTTCGTTTGAGTGGTCCTCACCCTTGCACTTGCCTGGGCAGACCTTGCAGTTGCCTAATTTTAAACTTGTAAGATTAAAGGGATTTCCCCACGTAAGATTTGTTGGGCGCCAGAATGCCGGACAAAATCCATTCCACAAATTTGGATCGCAGGGAAAATGGCAGGTCGTTTCGCATTTCTTGCAGTTCATTGCAGTGCCTTCAACAACCGGCACCTTCTGCTTCTTGTTTACATCAACTTTCAACTCAAAGTTTTTGTTGGCGTCAACTTGGTCTTTGTGTCGGGTGATTTCCTCTTTGATCTTGCGCAGTTCTTCCATCTTGCGCAGATGGACTTGGATAGTCGATTCCAGGCCAGCAATGGTGATGTGTAGGCTCTCTCTGCTTACTAACACTTCCTTGGTCATCTGCAGTGATTTAACGGGCATTTTCGACAACTCGGTGAAGAACAATTTAAAGTTTTTCATTCCTTGATCAAAATCAATGGGAGATGATCTGTCATCTGCTGACTGGTTGGAAACGTAGACGGCACTGTTATTGAAACTCTGATGGCATGGAATCCCGTTGGTCATCCGGCAAGGAAGGTTTGCCTCTTTGATGGCTGCTAAGACGAGTGGTGGCCTTCCGTCGGCGAAGGTGACCATGAATCGAACGTTTTCTTCAATGTCTTTACCGAAAATAGACAAGACCGAGTTGAAAATATACTTTTGCGAAGCTGTGAGACGAGCAAGAGCAGATTGCACGACGAATCCAACTGCATCCAATTCCTATATCGGGGAAACAAAAAAAAACATAGAAATCAGGAGAAATATTCGGTGTAACTGGGTAAAATCACTAGCTCTATAAGATTCAATATTTCAAAAGAAAAACAAAGACGCACTTGGATGCCATTTTCATGTTCAAAGAACTGCTTGACCGCTGATGTAATCTCCCTATCGCGCTCAAGGCCCTCGGTGTCTCCAAAACCCGGCGTGTCGACAATGGTCAGTGAATAAGGTATACGGAAACCTTTAGTATGGTCAATCTACTCGAAAACGCATTTTTTGGAAGTGATTGCAAATCTGAAGTGTATTATACCAAAAAAAGAGAAAAATTAGGAGAATCTACCATAAAAAGGCTCCCGAGTTTTATGATAGCGAAGTTAACCAAATGAGTAAAAGAAAATTAGGTTAATGTGAAAAACTTGTTTTTCCTACTTTATAATTCCCTAAAAAATTGAATATTAGTCTATAATATGAAATAACTTATGAACACTATGCTCAATACTATATTCCTACTATCTAAGATAGATTTATGCTTATATGAACAATAGTTGTTGTAAAAATTAACTTTAAAAAGTACTTTCGTTACTAACGCACTTCGTCAAAAAATTGCAGCGTTGCTAGGCAACTGGCAGACGACTCCTTTTTCACTTAGTTTTTGTGAATTAAGAAGTGAATCTAATTTACTTGGCTGTTGTCGTCTGCCAGTTGCCCTAGCAACGCTGCAATTTTTTGACGAAGTGCGTTAGTAACGAAAGTACTTTTTAAAGTTAATTTTTACAACATTTGAATGGCAAGCGTGTTCTCTTCAATAGGCGCTACCTTGTAAGCGTTTCCGAGTGGGATAGAGGCCGTAAGTCCTTGCATTGTTGGATTTACACTGATAGCGACTGGTGCAAGGCCGAGATCTGCTTTCAGCTTTCTATAAGTGTTGGGAGGGATGTTGTCCATTAGGACAGCACCATTCAGCAAATCATCCTTGACGTCTTCCGAGTCCAACACATTGTTAGCCACCAAGATATAACTGAAGGAATTTAGTCGGTGTTTTTTCAAAATGTTGGTCAATTCGGGCGATATCAAATGGACGGCCGACTGGTTCAGGAAGGGCACAGCGTTTGACGCGTTCCCTGTGCGCAGAAGATTTTTCTTTTGATATGTTACAGTAGACTAATACAATTTCACTCGCGTTGTCATTAGGGTCTTTGATGAGTCTCTCTAAACGTTGGATTTCTTGTTGAATGATCATTTTCTTACTTATTTGCGTACTACTGAACAACACAATTAGAACCAAAAGAAAATCAGTTATGAGTGTACGGTACTATTTACTACAATGAATATGTTAGTTTTACATTACTTTGTGTATTAAAAGCCAGACGATAAAAAACACTCGATCACACAAGCGATGTTTTTCGTTACAATAAAAAAAACTTGTCCTATAGGCCGTAATGCATTCCTATTTACCGTAGATAAATTGTTGTCGATCATCTAAAAGCTAAAGTTTGTTACTCGATGCACGAAGAGATATGAAGTTGATACGAACTTTATCATTTGTAATCTGACATCGTCCGTTGCGACTATTTTTTTACAGTCATCCGAAAAAAAAATAAAATATCTCCAGAATACTGTACCGCTAATGAATATCCAATTAAGCTTCCCACTTTACCTCTTATAAATGGAAATAGGTACCGTAGTGATAGTAACGTAGGCTACTGTAATTATACATAACACGGAAGCTTCCGCCAGTAACAGCGCCATCATCGTCCGTCTTCTCCTTATGGTACAATCTGTTGCTGATCACTTTGCGCTGTGAAGTTCCGCTGCTGCATCCTTGTGGTTCTGAGCCTGGGCTATTTTGTTGCTTTCTTTTACGCCTTCTTTTCAGTTGCCAGACAAGACTTGAAGCGAGAAAGATTTCTTTGCTACTTCCTGTACTCATCGTATCTTCTCTCCTTATTGGCCAATGACTCCAAAGAGTATTCGTCTATCCACTTGGTCACGAGGACATGTCCACGAAAAAGAACATGGATGGACGTGTTTCCAAGCCTCCATACCAACCAACGTCTTGAGTTCCTTCTGGGCAGATGGGCAGTAAAAGGCAGTTTCTCTCAACGACCCCCGCCGCGTGTCTTGTACGTGTTGGTGCCTTTGCTTTTGAGCGGAGAGCGGACTTTGGAAGAAGACTCGCAGCTTTGGGGAAAACAAGTAACTTGAAACCATCGATGACAAGTGCGTTGCTATCTGGCGATGTGATCATTTCAATCTACTACTTATTATTGCAACTCATGTGGGGTGTCTTGTCGCCATTTATTAGCCAGTAGTGGATAGTGAAGGAGCTCTACTGAAACCAGGATACACTAAGCCTGCGGCATTGAACTTTAATTTCGCTAACTTGTTTGTATATTTTTATTGCATAACTTTTGCGCCATCAAGTGAGATAACTGATTTCGTTGGCCATGAAGTTATGGCACTGCCTAGTTGTCATAAGCGTTTTGCTTGCTGGGTTTGTGAGGCCAGGTTTAGGAGTAAAAAATACCACAGACTCGAGCGCCGAGACTAGTACACCCACCGACACGAAACAATTTGACCACAATTTACTTAACCGTTTGGAAACCATCGAAGTTGCTGTTCGAACGATCGTTTTCGCCCTTTCAAGTCAGAAAAGTGACCTATTCGTTCCGATTAATCAGATTTTAGAGCACGATCCCGCTATCAGGTCGATCCTATCTCTCTCTGCAAACAAAGTTCTTCCATCGATACAAGTGTTGATGGTAGCTTAAATGGCACTATTCCAAGGAATAGCTCTGCTCATCTTATGCTACAAAAAAGTACCATATGAGACAACGAAAGAAAGTCTAAATAATGAAACATACTGCTTTTCACGTTTATCTATAGAAGGACAGGGCCGCCAAAAGGACAGCAATAGTGTAGTTGATAACCTTAAAGGAGCAGTTAAATGCTCCCTAGCTCATTTAATTGACATCAATACAATTGGTAAGTCACCTTAACTTAATTGATAAATTAACTTAATTTTTCTGTGCTTACACGCACCAAAAAAGTAGAAATGCCGTTTTCGTTGATTGATTGACGTTTTTACGTTTTACACACGCACAAGCACAACGCCGCACTACTTTTAGTAAAGATGACCCTGATGACCGCACTAATTAACGTACGCCCTTCTGCAGATTTGACTAAGAGGCTCAATCACTCTTCCCACATCACAGCATCATTAAAGAATAACAAGTCGGACGAGTCCCTTGAAATCACTTGGTCGACACCATCTGCTGAATGACGTGAATGTCTTAGATTCAGTTCAGGAGTTTGGATTCGTATATACGAATCCGGCGATGGGTTCATGTTACCATCGATCGAAACCATTTTGTCTGTTCCTCAAAGTTGTTTAAAAGAGAATTTGCTTACCGCATTGTTCTCCATCGTTCTCTTCCCGCCGTCTTCACCATCTAGAAGCGAAGAAGAAACATGTAATTTTTCTTTAACCAAGAACCTTGTCCAATGTCGCGCTTATACTGTGGAAATCATTCCAAATTACCAGTCACTGCGAGGAATTACATTACGCACTGAATTTGTTGTCCCGCCAAAAGTATGTACGAAAATGTTTTTTAAATTTTTTTCCAATCGAATTTTGTTTTCAAGTCTAATTTAATGTAAACAGCTTAACAACCAATCCAACATAGCATCGCTCGTAAGCATTTCGGCTCTTTCGAGTTCGTTGATGTTAAATTGGGAAGATAACTCCGGGTGCGCACCACAACTGACCTCTTTTGAGTTGAAAGTATTCCAAGTAAGTAGGATTGGAAGCTGAAAATGCTAGATGCGCTCGATATTTCAAATTATCGCGTACTTGATTTCTTATGTATAGGATGGAATCGTAGATGACGACGAAGAAGCAAAAATCACGACTGTCAAAATACCCCGCACTTGTCTGAAACGATCCAAAAAGGAAGACAATCTGTTCTCGTTGGTTTTGCCAGCCGCAAAACACCGAGCATGTCCAATAGAGTGGAAGCCGTTGAGCCGTTGGATAAATGCCGTAAATACAGACTCGACATGAACTCCCAGTATTCGTCCACTTGGAATGGCCCGTCTTCCTCTTGGGAAATATTTACAGCGCAGGAAGGTAACTGTATGTAACATGTATTTAATAAATGTTCTTAGCTATACCTAGTTCGCTTGTTTGGTTACATTGTCATATTGGCTTGGCGTTGTAATTTTGGTTTTTGATCCAGGAAATTATTCTGCAAATGTTAGCGACATATTGAGATGCTCAATGGATGAGTTTTACTGTGATGGTAGATGTCACCATACACAATACATCTGTTACAATGGCTATCAATGTAATGATGGTCGGGACGAGCGGTACTGTCATTCCGGTGTAAGGAAATATTGAATAATTGGTCAATGGCATTATCTTTTTTGTTTATCTTAATCAATTATTTTTTCGTGGGTTAGGAATGCCAAGGTGGATTTCGATGTGGAAAGCAGTGCATACCCAAAGATCTCGTTTGCAACGGCGTGTACGATTGTCTGGACGGCTCCGACGAGGGCTATGATTGCAGTATACACTCTTGATCATCCTTAATTGTACGTAGAAACATTATTTGAAATAAAACTAACGGAATTTTATATATATCCTACAGCGGCTACGTGTCATCAGCTTACAAGCCCATCCGGACATTTATCATCCCACACACTACCGAAACCTACAGGCTACATCCATCCAGACAAAAGTGTCAATATTGTTCGGAAAACGACAGTTTTGATATCCGTAAAACCTAATCAGCAGATATGGTTGACATTTGATAAGTTTTCAACGTTAGAAGACGAGCATTTCGTCAAAGTAATTTTAGTTATGCAATATTGTCGAACACTTATTATATGGTGTACTATGAAAATATATCTTTAGGTTTACGATGGACCTTATTCAACTAGCCCTCTTCTGTCATGGAAAAGTGGATCAATAAAGCCATCATCCGTTCGCTCTTCTTCCAACGAAATGTTCGTCGAGTTCCCGTCTTATTTTGATAAAAATTACGGAATAACCGCTTTTTATACAAGCGTAAGTTTTCTTTCCTATGCACAAAGTTTCCTACGAAGTATTAAAAAAAATATATTGAAACAGGTTAATAGGACGGAGGAGCCATACGTTCCAGGTGCGTGATTTCGTTTAATCTTTATTCATCTTTGCATAATCACAAGTGAAAGAAATAAGTCTCGACAAATGTTTGCAGGCTGCGGGGGCTATATTATTAATAATAATGGCAATGAAAACGTTTCTATTCCGAACTTTTTTACCAATTCTGACGTCACTGACTGCTTTTGGTTCATTGAATCTAAAGAAAGTGACACTATTCTACTCCGAAGAAATAAACCCTACGGTTAAGGCCTTCGGTCTGAGGAGTAGTAATCGTCAATCGAGCTACTTTTTTTAGTATTAGGGTTGGTTTAATGCTTGGGACTGTGACGCAACTTTGTGTTTCGTGTCGCATCGGCCGTTGGCCTTAAAGATCCCAGTGGTTGGGATTAGAAAGGCGGTTTAAATATTATTTGTGACAAGACCCATCCGTCACTTTTCTCCGGCATTTCGCGGGTTACATTTTTTTTTCCTCGGCTGCCGATTGTAAAATATTCGAAACGTTCGTATTTTCTTCCAAATATCACGGCTAACTATATTAGATTAAATATCAGACTGTCAAAGTGCCCTCATGTTTGCACATAAATTTTTTCTGCGCATGTTGATATGTATGTGCGCTGTAAATAAGGCCCACCCCCAAAAAAAATTAAGAGCTGAAACGTCTTTTATTCTAACGAATGGCATACTGTTTCATATTGTTACGTTCCTCTCAATAAGTTGAATCGGAAACTTTCAACTATAATCAACGAAATATGCACCCACAGCGAGAAAGCGGCGAGCAACTATTCTATTTCTAAGAATTGTTCCTATGGGATTTCCTCTCTCACCAGAAATCCCATTGAGATTTACCAGTTAATTTCTTTGGATTTTTCCTATCGTGAATACATAATCAATTAGAAAAAAATACTATAGTGTTTGGTAAGGGGGAAAACTAGAAAAAATTTTAAAAATGATAGCAGTTGCCGATTTTTAATAGGACGTTCCGTTTTCAACGAGTAGGGCGCACAAAATTTTTGATATTCGGAGAAAATCAGGGGTTTTCTCCGAAAATCCTTAGCCTCAGGCGTAGACCAAAAGGTGGAATAAAGATCTACGCGAGTCCTGTGCGGGGCTAGTGCTGTCTTCCATTGCATTAAAGACCGCTAGGCCTTCGGCTGAGGACTACGTCCTCAGACCTCAGGGATTATGTTTTATTCTATCGGGCAGCGATATCAGCAAGTATTTTTTATTGTTTTAGATATTTAAAAAGAAGTTTGTATTTTGCATTAATTACTCGCACAGATTAGTAAATTTGTCATAAACCAACAGGTATACGACGGATGGAACAAGTCCGGTCTGTTACTATATAACGGAAGCGTGTCCCATCTTGAACAGAAAGTCATATATTCGGTTAGCCACAAAATGTTGGTTCACTTAAAGCCATTATTACCATTAGTAAGAAGTAAACTAGAACCACAAATCTTTTTGAACTGGAACATCTTCAAGGTACAAAACCCATTTATTTAACTTCTGGAAAACTGCCATCCTTATCATGAGTTCGAATCACCTCACAGATCTCTACACCACACTGCAAGTACAACCTGCAGGAAGCTACTGGAACAATAAAAAGTCCTAATTACCCGAGATCTTATTCCAACTTGACTGACTGTCGATGGAACATCAACGTAAACCTGGGCTCAAAAATCAGATTGTTATTTGCGTTCTTTGAAACACAAGAAGGAACGGATTTCATCTATGTGAGTAGTTCGTTTGCTTTAATGGAATTTAAAAATTTTATATGGGTACATTTTTCGCCGTCTTATCAGGTTTTTGACGGACCAACTGTGCACTCGCCCCTGCTTTTGGAAGCATCGGGAGAACTTTCAACACCTTTCGTTGTCACTTCGACGACCAACCAAGTTCTGTTAAGATTTACATCTTCCGATGACGATTCCACATTTTTACCTGGGTTCCTCGCAGTTTATTCATCGGTTTGACTTGTGAAAATTAAAAAGGGTCTTTATTTTGTGTAGTTTGTTGATATATCCCTAAGAAAGAAATGGGGCTGGACGGATCTCTGTTTCACTATTTAGATTTTTTTGTCTAACATGTAGTTATGGGGTCTGGTTGCTTAGAATCTTAATAGATATGGGTTAAAAAAAAGAAAACTGTACGTCACGGTGTACGACGACACATGTGAATTAAATGTCTGAAGTTTAAAACACAAATTGAAACAATCAATCCACATTTACCTGCTTCTGCCGCTTTGGCGCTTTTACCTGTACTTCTGTGATTGACTGATTTCTATGAATAAGTTTCGAGTTTTCGCAAGGTAGAGTTCCTGCCGCCGTCTACATTTATTAATGTGGCATAGCAGCTGCGTAAAAACTAATGCTCTTAAAATTTACCTATATGAAAAGAATTTTCCTTAGCGATAGTTCCCTAACAGCGTGATTATTGGCTACCTGTCGAACGACATCTTTTCTGCCAGGAATTTCTGGCTCTGCCAACTTTCAAAAACGAATTCTTCATAGTCGCGAGTGGAGCTGTGAGTTGTTAAATTCTTGTTGTCTAGTTCGACGAGACATTGTGACACATTGTGAGCACATAGTCTTAAGTTTAAACACCAACAAACAATCAAACTGTCCATTCCATTTCATTAGTTTCCGCCAGGTAGCGTTGCTATTTATAGACGGCCGGCCGCAGCGGTTGGCAAAATTGCAAATGGCGGCGTGACAAACGTGGGAAAGATACAGCTGGAATGCTGGATGCAGGTAAGTTGAAGCATTTCATCATTTTCACTAATCTAGCTTCAATTATATTTAAAATCTTGTCAGTCCTTTTACTAAAAACTTGTTTGTTACCATTTTCGACATTACGTAACAGACTTATCTTCTTGTAACATCACGTGGCGATCTCGAGAAACTTGATTTTAGTGAAAGAGAATTTTTGAGTGAGAATTAACCTTTGATTATGAATATCAAGTAAGCCTAGTCTGATTGTGATAGACTTTTCCCTTTGTGATGTGCTGTAGCTAGTTCTTAAAGTTCTAAAGCATAAGGCTGTGTTTTGCTGAAACTAGATAATGACCGAGAGACAGTTAAAGAATGCTATGTTCAGTATAAAGAAAACATGTCAAGTTTCATGTCTGTTTCTGCTTGATGCAGTAGTATATGTTGATTTTTATCATGAAGCAAATAAGAAGAAAGTCTGTTTTGTCTTGTCAGAGCTTATTTATTCCAATTTAGATGCTGTGTTATTTAGATTAATCAATTTCAATTTCTATTACATTTCAGGTTCTTGTTTCAGGCAAAATTATGTTCAACCTGCTTTACCCTGACGAGTAGGAGAGGTGAATCATGACCGCTTGGGCTTAAACTGTTGTTTGCCGTAAGGCAAGATTAGGTGGGATCCCCTGGAGTTATTGTCGTCATGACACTTGTCTCTCTCCCAGTGGACAATACAATACAGACCATCATTCTCAGCAAGGTATTAAGCCCTCGATGTTCAAATCTATGATGGCCACCCGAAATTTTCAACCAAGTCAGCAAGATGTTCTAGATTTTTTACTTCATTTCATCAATGTAACAGAGGTAAAACATGTTCATCTATGACAATCCTAAGATAATGTTCAAGTATTTCAAGTTTTGATCAATTCTTCGAATAACGAAATCTATTATTGCTTCTTACAGCGACACATTGGAGTTCTTCCGAAATCTACAGTCAGCCTGGCGGAGAGGGGCTGACTTCGCGTGCAAGTCCTAGGAATTGGTCGTATTTCACAAATGGTGATGTCAACAAACGGTGGTCACTACGTAAGCCACATTGAAATAGACGGAAAATGGAATTTACATTATATAGTAATAACGGGTACTTCTTTTTCTGTTTTTAGTTTGTTAAGAATGGAAGAGAGAAGAAGACCTAGATCTTGTCAACACAATGGAAATGTCAATAATTTTTATAGTATAACACCTGTACCATGTCATAATTCTAAATATAAAAAAAATATAAAAATCTTGAACCGGACGGTTTTTTAATTAACATTATCATTTCTTTTCACTCGTGCTTGTATGATTATTTCGTGAAGTTTATTATTACTTTCTAACGATCAGAGCTGACACGTCTCTAAAAGAGATAGTATCATTATTCATCATTTCGTTCGGAGCCACTCGTCGCTCGGTACGGCCCGTACCGTCCAACGAGTGGCATGGCTAACAGAGGAGCCGGAAAGAGAGAAGAGTGACGGTTCGGGCCAGTTCTTAGGGGATGCGATTGAACCTAGTCGGGCGCTTGGCTGTATTCACCCTTTCGAGACAGAGCCCATCCCTACCTCCTGCTGATCACATAAGCGACATCGACTGATGCAAGTTGGAGCATCAGTCGCCGTCTGAGTATATTACATGAGTAAAGAAAAACAATGATGACTCCTCTGCTACTTCACATTAGGTGCAACGCCGTGTTGTATCAGCTTGGCATCGGCAAGGATCACCCGACAAGTAAAAGAAAGAAAGTTTGTTAATAGGGAATTTAGTATTACGTACCATATTTATGCAGCAAACATTATAGGTAAATTTTAAATTTACCTACAAGACGCAACCAGCGATGATGACGCAACAACGGAGCAATTTTACCGCCTTTGAGTCATTACCCTGAATCAGCACCCTGAAAAAATAAAAGGAGGAGGTTGTTTATATTCAAACTTACACAATATATAAAATAAAAACCCGCTTAAGCCTACCGGTAGCTAGCAACGGAATACATAGAGATGTCGCTCACTGAGATACATGGTTGTTTACACCTTGGCTGTATTCACCCTTTCGAAACAGAACCCAACCCTACCACCTGCATTTCGGGTATGAGGATCGGAAGTGGAAGGATTGAAGGTTACAGGTAGAGTCCACACTTAGCTTGAACACCTGAGTGTACTGCAGGTTTGCGACATCTGAAAAATCAAAAGCCGAATGTTAGTTAATCAGTAATTAAACAAGTCGCAAGTTACGGCGCGTACCTAGTAATATTGCTCCCAAAAAATGGTTCTTCAGTCAAGCCTTCATCGGCTAGGCATCAGCAATCACCTGGAAAAATATACATAAATTGTTAATCACGGAATGAAGTAGATGGAGCACATTTTCGGAGACCGGAAATAAGCCGGAAGTGGCAAATACTGCCGCAATCACAAAACAAAGTAGATATTCGGAATCAGCGCCCTTTTCTGAGCAAGAATAATGTGTTAATATTGAAATCTGAGAGATTGACCAAATCGCAAATTTAAGAAGTCTAATGTTCAGGAAAATTCTCGATTTTAGACATGTTCCAAAAGTCGATTAAATTACGATAATCTAGCTCAGAATTTTACGAAGAATCCGATTCTGCCCTTCATTTTGCTGTACGACGTGTTTTTGTTACTTCCGGTCCACTTCCGGTTTTTTACTTTTTATTGTGTTCATCGTCTAATTAAGTATTAAATTGTACCTGGCAAGTTGGAGTAGTCGGAGGTTGTCCCGTTATGTGCAGTTGCTCCACATATGATGACACAAGCAGCTCCATGGGGGTTCAGGTTGGCGATGCTTGAAACATAGGAAAAAAGAGATGTTAGTCAATCTGAATACAATATACAAATTTCTAAATACACCCACATAGTCTGTCACTGAAGCGATCAGTTCTTAGGGGATACTACACCATGCACAATTCGAGAGACAACCTAGGGATATCACACAACAAACACAAAATGCATTAACAAGCTGGAAGTTACATACAAATTTTACCCTGCTTTATTCTAGCTTGATGTAAGGCAAACCCCAGCTTAATTCAAAGTGAGATTTATGGTTCATACCATTCAAACTAGGTACCTGAGAGGCTGAGACACAAAGAATTTAAGTCTGCTCATAACTCGTCACAAGGATGGATACAAAAATTCTTAAAAACTCCTTGATAGCTTAGCTAGCTTAGTCTCTATAGACTCTACTAAAATCTTACCAAATTAATCTAAATTTAAGAAAATGAATTGAAATCTTTAATTCGTTACCATTAATTCGTTACCATTCGAATTCCGTACGTGATCACAAAGTTGACAGAGAACAACAACATGCGGTGTTGCACGATTTGCGATTAGTTTACCTGCCATCGAAAGTGACTGACAGGCCAACAACGCAAGGCGCTTGACACGAGGGAATTAAACTGCACTGTATTGCTACGTTTTACGGTAGTGATGAACTGGAAATTTTCCGTTTACGTATTGCATTCGTTTTGGTAACCAAAACAGGACGTGTGCGGTGTGCAAGAGAATAAATCCTTTGATCATTTCACGTATTTTAAGGTTTTTCTCATTCAGCACATTATAAACATGAACGCAAAATTTGAGATCGCGGAAATAGTTAACATTAGCTGAACGTGTTTGCCATTTGAAGCGCTAGACGCTTCACTGGACTGGTGAAAAGCTATTTCATAAAGGAAACAAGGTTAATTAATGTAGTCGACAAACGGTGAAATGAAGTCTGAAACATCGACTAAAACATTGTGACAAATGAAGAGGTTGGGTGCGAAAAGTTTGTAGCTTGGGGACACAAAACTTTTTTGGCCAGAAACGGAATGTGCAATAGATGGCGCTGTCTAAGGTGAAGTGTCGGGCCGATTTATTTAAGAGAAAAAACCCTTTATAACCAAGGCCTGTCAAGTCATTCCGGGCCTCTTCTTAGAGCGCCACCTGTTGCAATGTTCGTCAGTGGCCAAAAAAAAAGTTTTGCTCCCCTAAGCTACAAACTTTTCGAACCCAGCCCCTAAAACTTTTCCTTTTCGCTTTAAATGAAAATGGAATGGCTACTGCATCTAAACACCTGATCCACTGATCTTTGTTACATTACTAGCTATCAGTGACGTTTTGTCCCCAGCCAACTCTTCCCTTGCCTTATACCACTTCTTCTTCATCTATCTAGCCTTCATTCAGTTCTAGTAATTTTATTAACAACCTCTTCAGTCAGTCTCCTTGTTTAATTTTCTGTACCCGATTTATATGGTCCACGGTCAATAAACGGCAACGCTCGGTTACCGAGTACGCCGTTAAAAGAAAAAAAATACCCTTAGCTTTTTTGTCGGGATTATTTAATCATCCCCTTCTGCAACCGTCTAACTTTGATTACGACGGGAAACGTCACTTTAGTGATGGACAATCTGCTAGTGTACAAACAAAGCAAGCGTGATACAAAAGATAAGTACGTTTTTATTTGAGTTAAACGATAAGATGCGAGCATTATGTGATCTGTTTCAAGTTTTGTAATGGTTTGTCATCCAGCAGCACCTAGCGGGCAGAATCTAAAGGCTACCTAGCTGCCGTGCAATGGGGCGCCTCTGTCTGTTCTGTGGTGGATACCGAGCGAGAGACAGGCGCCGACGGTCAAGTCTCTTTAACTCAACTTATTAGCCAACAAGTTTAATTAATTATTCCCAATCGAGATTGTTACAGTTTTCTTTCACTCTGTTCTGTTCTCGCACAGACGTAACGTACTGTACTGCTGTATTCGTTTTTTTTTAAAGAATAATTATATATTAAATGTTTTTGTTCCAACTTTTTCCAGCACTGGTTTTCATTATCGAAACAAGAACTTAGGAACAATGGAAAACACTGATTTTGGACCCTGTGCCAATGCGCCGCAATGGGCATCGGAACCGAGTAAAATGGAAGACATGCAAACTTTAATGAATGCTGTGATAGATTCATTGCAAGGTAACGGTAACGATATCAAACTGCTCCTAGAGACAGGCTTGGATTTAGATTCGCTAATCCAACAAGTTTTTACGAGGGACCGGTTGGAACAGCTGTACAACGTCGAACCCAAACGATTTCATTCGCAGAAGAAATCAATCAATCTGAAAGACGTCGATTCTATCATCGACAAATACATGGGGGGCTCTTACCGTTCCAACTACTCTAAAGACAGTAAAGTTCTTCAGCCATCCAACGAACTGTTTATATGGTGTGTTTTGACGAAACGACAAACCATGGCCAAATTGATTTGGCGCCGTGGCGACGGAGCCTTGGTCAGGGCCTTGGTAGCCAGCATGATGTACAGATCTATGGCAAAGGAGGCTGCCAATGACGACATTCTGGAAATGGAGATTAAGAAACTTCTAAGCTATGCAGAAGAATTTGATCAAGAGGCGTTAGATCTACTGGACCACAGTTACAGCCAAAATAATGGAAGTGCGCAAGAATTGCTGACGTGCAAATTGCCCAAATGGCCCGGTTTAACCTGCCTTGTATTGGCTTACGCATGTCACAACCGCAAATTAATAGCGCATCCCTGCTTCCAAATGATTGTCAACGATTTGTGGACAGGCGGACTGCTGACTCGACGGTACACCAATTTGAAAATCTTAATTTGTCTGTTATGTCCGCCTTTGTGTCTATTGTTGAGATATAAATCCGCGGATACCATCAAACTCCATCGTCTGCGACAATCTAAATTAAAGCTAATTAGTGACCGTGATATTGATCGTCGACCAATTTCAACAATTTCGAATGATGACGGCCTTCAGCCGAAATGGCCAATAAAATTTCTGGAATTTTACACGGCACCCATCACCAAATTCTGGATTTGGTCTATTGGATACGCCATCTTTTTGTTGATTTATACGTATACGGTACTGATTAGGACGCCTTCCCTTCCGGAATGGAACGAATATTACGTGTTTGCTTATTTAATCACCTTTGGTGCCGAAAAAATCCGCGAGATTGCAATTAGCCAGCCTTACAAAAGCAAGGACAAGTTGGCCGTCTGGGTTTCGAATCGGTGGAATTGCTTCGATGTGTTTTTCGTCCTACTCTTCTTCATCGGTATGGCCCTTCGACTCATCCCGACCACAACAGAATACGGCCGTATGCTTTACTCTTTTAACATCGTCTATTGGTGAGTTTATTACTTATGCACTGTAAACTAAAATCTGTGCAAATAATATTAATGATTGAATCTTAGATTCTACTATTCTATTCTATTTAACTGAATTGTTTATATTACCGTAGGTACGTTAGGATCCTTGTCATCTTGCGCGTATTTCAAACGCTCGGTCCTTTCCTGACGATGATCAGCCGAATGCTGAGAGTAATGACGTATTACATCGCCCTGATTCTCGTCGTGTTGATATCGTATGGCGTCTTCCGCCAGTCGGTGCTTTATCCCAACGAAGAGTTCTCTGGTCGTCTCGTCGCTAGTGTTATTGTCAAACCATCTTTGATGATATTCGGTGAACTATTTGTCGAAGATCTCGTCTCGGGTCTTCAGGAGGTCGAAAATGACCCACCCTCAACTGCCGTGTTGATTGCTCGTTGGCTGAACTTCTTCATGACAATTGGTTTCCTGTTCGTCGTCAACATTTTGCTTGTCAATTTGCTGATCGCCGTGTTCAATTCAATCTACCAGCAATTAAGTGAGAATTACAATGACTTGTGGAAGTTTCATAAGTTCGCCGTCGTTATCGAGTACGAACAGAAACCGTTTCTCCCACCGCCTTTCGTCTTCATCTGGCATCTGCTTTTCCTTCTTCAATGGTTTATAATAGAAAAATGTTTCCGTTCAAAAGACGGCAGCGTTCCGATTGATCTTATTGGACCAACAGGGTTCTCAGTGGGAATGAGACTCGCAGAAAACAACTGGGAACATGTGGCTAAGATTGAGAAAGATACGATGAAAGATTTCGTGATTCAACAAAACGTCGAGAAGAATGAGACAATTGACGAACGTATCTGGCTAATAGAAGAACAGCTAAGAAAACTGAGCAACACCAACGATCTTTCAGTAAATTCTAATTTGATGGAGGACTCGGTATCTATTAATCCTTTAAATGACTTAGTAAACAAAATCAAACATCGGACACTTATTGGCATTGAGAATGCCAATAAACCTGCACTGCAAACAATTTCGACGACGGATGTTACGATTCCCCCCATTGGAAGCAGTGCTTCCAGTAGGAGCACCTCTAATTCTTCGAGATCTTTTCCGATGAATTCATCAAACCGGCCCAGTACACCGGTCTCTCCCAAAAAAGGCTTCCGTATCCATCCCGTCCGTATTGACCTCGACAACATCGAACTTGTTGACCAGAGCAACGAAGACTCTAACCTTCTTGACGAACAGAGGAATATACAAGAGGTTTCTGTTTATTTCTTGTTTGATCAAATTCTTTTCTAATTTGAAATAGGTATAATAGTCATTATTGACATATTGTTCGCTTTTTTTAAAGGATGATTCAGCGGATGAATCGATTACGCACACTATGAAGAGGGACTTGGTCCGAAACTTGACAAAATGAAATCGTCCTCCTATCGGAACGTTAGAAGGCCGCGATTCGATAAATTAGCCATGCGCTTAGTCTTTGGCAACGCCACAAAGTTCACTAAGAGGGTAGCCCACAGTCAGTAAAAATCATCATAAAGCATTAATGGTGTCGCACAGGCAACTGAGTGACGCTAGGACGTTGAACTATATAGAAGATGGGGAAACTGATTTCTTCCTAGTCCGCTTACGGTAATCGACTAGCATTTTTAGTGGGCAGCTTATTACGTCAGTTTAACACGTCAAATTATTATAATTCTAATTTCTAATAATCGTTACGTGATAAATAAATTTATCTATTTCCATCTCACGGACATGTGTTATGGAATTTTTTCAATCCCTACCGATGAAGAGGAACAAAAAGATCTATTAGGGCTCCATTTGTTTACTTCACAGTACAGTACTTTAATAAGCGCTTAATAATTGCTACTTTCCCTTCTAAACTAGAACATATCCACGTACAGTACGTATAGCGCATTCTTTTTAGAACGCGCCACGTTTTTTTTCTCCTTTCATTGCTGCACAAATGTGCGTCTGTTTTAAAAATCTGGTAATATTTTCTCTTTTTTGTTTGGGGCTGGGAATACTTTGTTATCACTAAAATCAAAAGATTTTTTTCAAAATGATGAATACAAGTCTACTGATGTTTTCCTTGATAGCAGGACAGCGATGAAAAAACATGTGGCTCCAAAGCCCCGGAGGCTCGGACAGGCTTTGCTGAAAAATTGTTCCATATTTAACACATGTGTTAAGCATGGTTCACATCATACATAAACCGGGAAATTTTAAGCTCAAAACACGTTTTAAAGCACCTACTGCCGAATAGCTACCGGTATAAGCTAGCTACGTAGAATGAGGCTACTTTACAGCTAAATGGGTCGGGATTACATAGATACGGTGAATTCTTTTGCATATTTGTATAAAGGTAACATTAAAAGACTTAAGGATGTTAAAAATTTTGGTCTTGTAGTGCTTAATCAAATGCCTACAACGCACATTCTAATGTGTGTTCAAAGTAGCTCCTAATTCCTGGTTTTTTAAATCCCATAAGAGAACACAATGTTCAATTCAATTAAACGCATGCCAATAAAACATTTTATACAAAAAATCTGGAGATGGGATGGATACAGGCGGATTCGTTACTTTCTTAGCTTTTTTGATTTCTTCTAACTTGTACATTAATTGAGTTATTAAAAAAATTCGTTGTTTGTTCAAAGTAGCCCCATTCTACGGTAGCTATTCGGCCCGCAATATTTTGGAAGGACAGGACGGGACAAGACCGGTGAAGCTTTCTTGACTTCTTTGTACTTAAGTTTCTCTAACTAACCATTATCTAACGTTATTAATCAAAATCAGTTCACATTTGACATTGATTTCTTGAATGAAAATAATGTAAAAAGGCCTACTCACGGGCGCGATCCCACTAAGTCTGCTCGACACGGGAACTTTTGGCTGCAAGGTTTTCCTCCCGGCCCGTTTCGCGCCTCCTTAGACAACCTGGATCTGCCGGATTCCTCTAACTGATCCATGTCGATGCCAAACTTAGTGCGGACACATGTTCAACGCAAGTGACGATCCAGCAGGACTGCCAGCCTACACCAAGTCTCCCGGAAGCAGGATTACAGCTATATACCAGAGTCAGCTATACGCCACATACCCGGCGATAAATTCGTCTTTGCTATTCAAGTATTTCCTGTTCGCAAGCGAAATTTCTGAAAATCTGGAAACATTTAGTAGGCTATTAATATTAAATAATACATGGCATACATCACGTACGTAATTGATGCTGTATTGCAAATTAATAGATGAAAAAATTGTCCGATGACTAAATTTTACCAAGACACATGCGGTCCTTTGATAAGGGGGAAACACAGATAATCGTAAAATCCACTAAGCGAGTAATAAAACATTTTTTCGCTAAAAGGGAAAAATGCTTTCGTTCCACATTATACGTATTTAGATTAGAAGAGAGCAACTACTATCCCATATCAATATACAAGTTAGCTTTCTATATGTAACCACAAATAACCATGTAAAACCACAAGCCCTGCCCATTCAGTCTACAAGTCGTTATTAGTGGATAAGTTGCTTGATATGAAGAAACCACAAAGGCAAAAAAACATTACACATTATTTTAAAAAACCAAACTCAGAAAATGAAAATTAGATGAATTCTTCTACTCGTCCATCGCGCACTTGGCTGCGCAATGGAATCACAATTACGATCTTCAGAGAATTGCAACTCATGGCATTTGTTTCTGCTGGCTTGTTGCAACTTTTCCCATCGATTTGTTTTCCCCTTCCACAAATGGGGGTGGAAGGTCATCAATAGTTACTCCGACATTGTTATAAACCTTTTTCAGATAAAAGTAATAGAAAGTTCCATGACTGACACTGTCTTTCAGAATAGTACCTGGTTGGGTTCCCGATGTGGATGACTAATAAGGGCACCCACGCGAATAGCGTCGTTGTACGATGGAGGTGGATCGAAGCAACTGATAACCTCGACATAGGAAGGCGGTTGTTGGATGTCTATAGTTACGTTACTTGATCCGTGCGAATCTGACTCGATGTAGTAAGGTCTGTTGGCCGATTGCCTTGAGTTTTGGCTCACTACAGATCGTAACCTGTTATGGGCTTCTTGTTGCCGATTTTGCTAAAAAAAGTATAATAATTAAAACACATTAACATAAATTCCGAAATCAGAAATTCTTCGCTATAAATGCCGGAATTTATATACTTTGGCAGAACACCAACACCGTAAGACGCAGGTAAACATAAGAATCAGGATTCCGGAACAAATTATGGCTCCCCACCTATTACAGATTTGCAATCAGTATATATTCTATCATGGCTTCAAACCAACAAAATCATGTTTACTTACTTAAACTGATCAGCAAAATTGACCTGAACTTCTTCTTCGAACGACAAAGTCGGAGTAGTTTCATACTTTGTACCGATAGGTAGCATTGGCCGGAAGAGTTGCTTGCTGCAATTGATATTTGGATTCCGCAATAATTCAAGTGACAATGACCGATTGAGTCCTTGCTCGATCGTCTGGCGGTTGTGGCAGTCGTTTGGGTCCGACATATTTGGAGGAATGTTGTATTTCAGCTCCATGATGAACAATTTGCATACAATGAGTGCATGCAATGGTCAAAATCTCGGTTTCGAAAATTTCCACACTTAACAGTCCACCTTTTTTAGGTGCGCCCATGGAGATTAGTGAATCCTTGGCAATCGAGTTTGTGACGACAGCAAGCAATCGAGAAAGCTGTCCGGGACACACCAATACGGAAGAACCAAAACCTGTTTCTGCAACATACAGAGTAGTCATTGTTATTATCATGCAATTTGCAGGCATTAATAAAAGCATTTCATCACAAAGTCAAATTTCATCAGTCACATCCGGTTTAGCACGAGACGGCAATTTCGACACCAACCTATATATATATCGAGGTCAATATTTGCGACTCACGTCAAGATATTTCCAACAAAGCTTTCAAAAGCGTAGGTGCAGTGTACGTGTAAGAAAAACAAATATACCGAGAAAAAAAATATAAGAGTATAGTTTCACTTCATATTTGTTTTGCTTTGACTGGTGTGTCAAACCTTATCGCGGAAAAACCCGAGACGCACACAAAGAGCGAAGAACGTGACTGGAAATTAATGAGTACGCCAGGATGACGTCTAGTAAAATAACCTGCGTAAACAGTACCTTATCTTCCTCGAATTCGTTTTCTCCGCGTCTGTTTTTTCAGCACTATATCCTCAAGAGCACTTGAAATAAACACGTCTGCAAGCACAACAATCGATCTCGATGTCGAACTAGACAATTGCAAAATGATGACAGTATGCCAGTTATAAATGGATAAATACTGAGAATTGAAATCTGCCAGAAAGAACTAAAACAAAGGAGTTACGTTGACGCAATGCCGAACTGCTTTGTTATTTTTTTCACAATGGCGATACGTTTTGGCAAACTTAGAAGTCGTAGTTTTCCGGATTCCAGTCATCTAGGCTCTAGTCAGTCTAGCACGAACACACGATGGATCGTTGTCCACCAAACCACTTCCTCGACTGAGCTTGAGTGATCGTTTCGGCCAATTGCAAAAAAAGGAAAGAAAATCTCGTCACGGAAGAACCCACGTTCTAAGGTTTAAGACAGCTAGTTTCGTTTCGGTAAGGTATATCTCCCAATTATGGTTCTACCTCGTTGAAGGACGTTCACGAGGACTCAAAACATCCGCCATCTCTTACGTATGTACACTAAACTGAAGGGAAGGTTGCCAAATTAATGCATTGCCTCACGATTTTTTAACCACTAAAACAAAACTGCAAATTTAATTTCTAACTTTTTATTAATTTCAAATAACTTGAATCTAGAATTAATTGAAATCTTAAACATACCGACTTGTTTGTTTTTCAATCCAATCCAAGTTACATCATCTCTGCAGAGTGCAGACACTGCAGTAGTTTCAAACAGCTGACAGACGAAAGCTGACGTAGCCTTTGCTTGTGTTTTGAAACGATGTAATCATTTTTATCTAGCATGGCTGTAAGTTTATTCAGGGCAGCCCTATTATCCCGATTTCATTTTCCATCAAGTTTAAATTCAAAACAAGTGACCATGAATACTTTTACACTGCTGGCAGTTTTCACCCTTGGTGTGTTGTTTACGTGTGTTGTGTCGATACTGACAGTGTACATTCAGAAAGAGTTTGGGCATCATGAAGCAGAACGAAAAATTGAAGATTTGATAGCTGACCGACGAAAAATTTTAGAGAAATCTCAGAAGTTGATAATGATCCCTGATGAATCTCAACTGACTGTGTTTGATACAGATATATCCATTGATCCTGCCCTCTACGCTAGTTCTGCCAATGAGACTCCACCAAAGAATGATAAATATGGTAATAAAAGACATTTCAAGGCCAGTGCATCATAATATTTTTAGAATTTTATATAATTTTGTCTTTTTTTTTTTCTAGGGAATGTACTTGAAGCATTGGGGGCTTTGCACGCAGCATTAGAAATGAATAAAGGTGGGAAGCATGCAAAAGCTCTCAAACTTTTTCGACATGCACTTGCACTGAACCCAGAGCATCCTGATATATTGAATCACTACGGTGAGTTTTTGGAAGAAACTGAACAAAATCTTCTTGAAGCAGATTACCACTATTCAAGAGCTCTTACCTTTTCTCCAAACCACATGAGAGCACTTGTGAATCACCAAAGAACCTCACCGATAGTTGATGAATTAGACAATAATTTACTGAAAAGGATAGACCAAAAGCGGGAAGATCTTCTGAACATTCCAGATTCCAGTTCTGGGTTAAGAAGAATTAAAAAAGAAGCCTACTTCCAATATATCTACCACACATTGGGCATCGAAGGCAACACAATGAGTCTTGCTCAAACTAGAACAATTGTGGAAACTCGAATGGCAGTTGGCGGCAAGAGCATAATTGAACATAATGAAGTTTTGGGCCTCGACGCGGCCTTAAAATACATCAACAGCACTCTAGTCCACCGAATAGGTGCTATTACATTTGAAGACATACTGGAAATTCACCGACGAGTCCTCGGCTTCGTCGACTTGTTTGAAGGGGGCCGGCTCAGGTCAACTCAAGTTTTCGTGGGGAATCACATTCCTCCTGGGCCGTCTGAAGTTCAACTTCTGATGAAAGACTTTGTTCGCTGGTTAAACTCTGCTGAAACACTCTCTCTGCACCCTATCCGTTTCGCTGCATTGGCGCACTACAAACTAGTACATATTCATCCTTTCAGTGACGGAAACGGGCGCACTTCTCGGTTACTGATGAATCTAATTCTCATGCAAAGTGGTTACCCACCAGTCATCATCCGCAAGCAGGATAGAGGCAAATACTATGACTTCATCCAGCAAGCGAACGAAGGAGATGTGCGACCATTTATAAGGTTAGTCTGACATTGTTGTAGCGTTTAAACTGTTGTTTGCCAACTTGTGTCTATTTATTTGTGTAGGTTTATAGCAGCGTGTGCAGAGCAAACTCTAGATGTTTACCTATGGGCCACCACGGAGCATAGGACAAGTATACCTGAGCTAGCCCAAGAAGACGATGGTAAAACCATCATCGTCGACCAACACAACAGTTGCGTGGGCGGCTAAGAAATCTCTGGTCGTGATTATTTATCCAAATATTATCCTATTAAATAAATTCCTGTAAATACGCCATTTTAAAAATTGAAAATTTTGAATTCAGTGGTTTTCGAAATCGCACAATTGAATAATTTGAATTGAAATACAATTTCTTTACACCCTTCCGCAAATAGAAAAAAGTCAAAAAGAGAACTAAGTAATTGAGACTTGATTTCTTTAAAAAGCGACACTGAGTTATATTACACGACACCCAACTCGACTCACACCTTCAATCTTCAGGTCAACTCGGGATAAGTCATTGACATCATATACTATATGTTTCACATCTTACAAAAAAGGACGTTCATTCAAAAGAGGTATGAAAAGAAGATGATGTGGGAGGCAGACAAATCTGAAGAATTGCTTTGACATTCTGTAGGGCATCGAACACGCGACATTCGCTCACAAACACACATTCGCTCAATGTTTTAGCTGCACACGTTTCCTTCTTTCCGTTTTTTTTGGGAGGGGGGAGAATACTTAGCGCGGACATCCGCAAGTAAAGAAAGGGATGAATCCTTTTGTTTCATTGCTGATTTTTTGTTGTTGTAACATGTGAAAAATGGGGGGTTTATCATCGAGAGCTGATTCCTCGACGATCGATTAATATTAGCATTTTTTGAATTTATACCGGTCATCTTTGTTCAAGTCGGCGAAAATGAAAATGGCGGGAGAAAACATGAACAAAAAAAAAATATCCAAAAAAACGGGGAACAAAAGAGAGAGGAAAAAAACCAAGAAGACATTGTGGTGAGCATGATTGAATCTTCCGAGTTATTCCTTTTCAAAAAAGAGAAAAGGGAAGATTGGAGGGAAGGAAGGACGAACTCGAATATAAAAAAAATATAACACAAGTTCGTATAAACTAAAATCCAACATGAAACAGAAAAAAAGATGATGTAGAATCGTAAAAAAAGAACTTTACAAATGCCAATTATTGTGCTGTGGGAGCTTAGCTGCCAGAACGAGGCAGTTTGCGTTCAAATAAAACGTTTGCGACGTCGATATCGGATGTAGAAAAGACTTTCGAAAAAACGCTGGCCTACTTCTCTCACTTGATTAAACTTTAGACTGTTGGTAGTTATCGCAATCAAGAGGAAAACAAGATTAGGCGCACGGCAGCCGTTTTTGTTATTTTTTTTTTTTAGCAGCCGAATTCGTTGGCGGTGATGGCGTTCAAGTCCTTCATGAGACCTTCCAAATTGGCCATCTCCTGATTGAGCTCTTCGGTGCTGTACGAACTTTGAATCTTCTCTGGCGGTTTGAGGTCGTTACCGACGGCCGTTCTCCCGCCGACGTTTCCCTTGTGGACGATCGGCGGAGACGAAACGGGCACGGCCGCCATGGCCTTCTTGTAGGGACTGGATTGAGGGTTAGGATTGACGGCGGCCGACTGGCGGTTGCCGCTGTTATTCGGCGAGACTATCTTAATGGGCGGCGCCGATTGAGGCGGCGGAGCGGGCACCGTGAAGCTCTTGAGCGGATGGCCGAGTTGAGTGTTGCGTTTGGCATCGGCGTTGGCCAAAGCGGCGGCCGCCATCGGAGACGGCTGGCCGGCGGGGCCCATCATCAAATTGCCCGGCTGCGGATGGACGAGGCTGGAACGGCTGTCATAACTGCCCTGACTGTAAGTCGCTTCCGACGGCGGAGCGCTGACGTCCACCGTCACGTGAGCTCGACCGGGCGGGACGCTAGACGGGTAGATGCCTTGACGCGGAGCCTGCGGGTAAACGGGCCGGGAGTCGCTGTGTTGATTCAAACTGCCATTGGGTATCGGTGTCACCGTCGCCACAGCTGTCGACAAAAAAATAAACAAACAAAACACAATTAATAATCAACTACAAACAATGTTAACCGACGGGAAATGGAACGCCGTCGTCTCCAATAACGAGAAGATATAACTGAAAACAAAAAAGCCAGGTGGACAGGAAAAGCGGACAATAGACGGACGAAAACAAAACAAAAAAGCCCGAATGGGGTAGTAAGGCGAACGAAAACAAGAGAAACGGAAGTGGAGAAGAAGAAGAGGAAGAACTCAATCGGATAACGTATACTCACGTTCGCGGACGGGTTGGGTGGTGGTAGCGACACTAATCAAAAGGCTCTTGGGTTTAATTGGACGCCTGAGTGAGTTGCTACTTCCTGCGAGGTGGGCAGAGGACGGGATTGAGGTAAGAGAGCGAAACAGTGCGGGGTAAGGTCAAGGGTAGTTTTGTTTTAGAATGCAGAGGTTAAAATCATAAATTTGAAATCAAAACCAAAAAAAAAATAAGTCAACAAAAACAAAAAAAAAATTTGAAACGAGCGAAAAGCCATGCAATTAGGTTCAATAACGTAATCAAAATCAAACGAAAAATGGAAGGCTTTTTTTTCTAATTGTTGGTCTGTACAAAAAGATGAATATTGGCCGAGAGCGTACCTGCATAAGCGGTCACGTAGGCTGCCCGTCGGTCAAGCGAGTCGTTGGCTGCATTGCCGGGTCCGCGGCCAGCAGTGGATCCCGAGGCCATGCCGTCCAGAGAGTCGAGATCTTGCGAACGGCGCATATTGACCGGCGAGACGGTATTGACGGATCCCGAGCGCTGCAGGGACTTGTCCAGTCCTTTCATCTCCATCTGGTCGTGATGGATCCACAAATCAGGCGGGTTGTCAGCCTTTCCGAGTTTGCCAGCACCTAATCGGAAAATCGGGGCGTTAGGAGAACAAAGGCTCGCGTCAACTCAATTCCAATGCCAATTTCACCTTTGACGTTGCCTTTGACGTAGCCCTTCTTTGAGCGATCCGGAGACGTAGTCACACCACTATCCCTTCGTCGGAAGACGACGACCAGGACCACGCCCAGTAGGATAACGATAATACCGGTGGCAATACCCAGGATGATGTACAAAGTCGTACTGGAGATACCTCGACTGTCTGTTGAATCCCAAATTGATTATTTAATATTCATTCAGTTAAAATTAACATCTCTTGATACAAAACGATTTTTAAAAAATAAAAAATAAAAGCAGGGGTCATGCTGCTAAGGATTTACCTCTGCTGACTGGACTCGAGTCGTGATAAATGATACCATTGCCTAATTGGAGCAAAAAGGAGGTAGGAGAAAAAAAAATGGATAAGACTAATGCTAAAACATGCCAAAGGATAACGATCTAAAAAAAAATTCACTTGCAAGCAATCGACGGAAAAACAAAAACGACAATCTAGAAAAATCAAAAATTGGGATTAGAGATAAGTACTTGGATTGGTGCGGAACTGATTGGCGTTGGAGAAAGGGCCGTAGCCCTTGTTGTTCCTGGCTTGGATTTTGATAAAGTAAGCCGTGTCAGGCGTCAAGCCTTTGATGGTTGTCGTCATTTTATCGCCGACGACGCCTTCGACAACCCAGTCGCGATCACGTTGGGAGCTATCCGTCGTGTAGAAGATAACGTAACCTGTCAAATAGGCAACATAAAAATGTCAATCAATGATTCGCCCGTTTCGACTGGCAATAAGCTTCTAATCAAATCCCTTACCAGTAATCTGACCGTTGGGCTGTTTAGGCGGTTGCCAGTTGAGATTGATGGCGGACGGGTTCTCTTCGACTGGGACGACCGTCAAATCGCGCGGAGGAGACGACGGGGCCGCTTCGAAGGTGGTGTTGGGCACCACCAAGCTCCAGGGACTCTCTCGGCGGTTCTGCGGACGGAGAATCCGGTCAGTTGGATTTGATAAAACAAACATATGTCAGGACAATCTCACCTTGATGACTTTGACGGCGAATTCGAATTGGGTGTTGGGTTTCAAGTCGTCCAGCATGCAATTGAGGACTGTAGAGTTCACGTAGCGGTAGCGAGGGTTGCTGGACGTGTGGCTGGACGTGTATCTCACAACGTAGTATCGGGAATCGGAGACGGTCTGCCGCGACAAGAAGAGAGTTTGTGAAATTTCTTTTGTCGAAAAGAAAAAAAACCGCAAGAGAAATCGGCGGAAGAAAGTTTTACCTGGCTGCGGGGTAGGGTGGTGTCCGTCCAGTAGAGAACCACCGTCGTCGATGAGAGAACGATGGCTTTCAAGCCGACGGGCGGAATCAATGGGCTGGGCGGTTCGGGCGTCGATTCCTCGCGTGTGCGAACCGTCTCGTAGATGGGCCGTCCGTCTCCCATTTGATTGTAAGCCCTCAAGCTAATGACGTACTCTGAATTGGCTTCCAACTTCTCGATGACGAAGGCTCGCTGTTTTCCGTCCACCAATTTCGAGTAGACGTCCGGGATGCCTTTACCCCATCCGATCGTATAACCGCGGACCATGACATTCTGGTTGCTGGGCGGGTTCCAGGAGACGGCAATCGAATTCGTCATCGGACGAGCTGGATAAAACCGGAAAAAAACACAAACCGGAATCATCAAATCTGTTAATGGATTTATTAGTAGCTCATAATTACCTCTCAAAGAGCTGGGCGGCTCCGGTACTTGGCTCTCGTCCAGGTCGTTTTCGAACGTTTCGGCCGTCAGCCAGTCCGTCATCGGGCCGGAACCATTGACAGTCAGAGCCGAAACGCGGATCTGGTATTCGGTGCCGCGGGTGAGGCCCGTCAGGGTGAAGAGCCGGCGACTTCCGTCCGTCGTGGCCGTCGACCCGGCGTTAGGCGAGCCGGGATTCAGTGGCAAACGTCCACGGCCCGTCTTGGGCTTGTAACGAATCTTGTAACCGGTGATAATTCCGTTCTGGTTCTCGGCGGAGGGAGGATCCCAGCGGACGATGATGCTCTGCAAAAAGATTCCAAAATTAGAATCGCCCAGTCAAATTTATATTAGGCCATCAAAAATTCTCGATTTTTACCGCCGAGCTGGCCGGTTCTGCGACGACGTTCTGCGGCGTATCGGACGGGACGTCGGACCATGTCCTGGCCGTTGCCTCCTCCGTGCTGGTTCCAGGGCCGTTGTCGTTGAAAGCGACGACCCAGACGGAATACTCGGTGTAGGGTTTGAGGCCGTGTATCAGATGGCTCGTGTGGCTAGTGACGACCTCGTGCTCCTCGGCCGAGCCGACTTCCATGTAGAAGAGCTTGTAGTTTCGGATGGGCAAATGGCCGTGGCTTCCCGAGCCCATATCGGGTGACGCCCAGCTGGCCATGAGGCTAACGGGCGAGACGGCGGCGACGCTCAAATTGGAGGGCGCCTGGAGCACGTGCGGCTCGACGAGCGTCTCCACTTCCAGCGAAGCCGTACTAGCTCCGGCGCCGAGCTCGTTAAAAGCCGCTACGCGCAACGAATACTTCTTGCCCGGCTGCAGGCCCGGAACGTTGACTTCCTCGAGACGGGATCGGCTCGTGTTCACCACTCGTTCACTATTATTTAAACAACAACAGAGTTGAGGGTTAACCCAAATCGGATGATGTTTTCAAGACTTGATTATTACCGTTCGGAGCCTTCTTGTCGGTAAAAGACGGAATAGCCGATGACTGGCCCGTTGGTCCTGACGGGCTCTTTCCAGCGCAGCGTAACGAAGCGCGACGAGACAATCAGGGCTTCGACATCTCTGGGCGCCGACGGCAAAAGGGATCCGTCCGACCCGTCCGTCATAAAACCGTCCGGTTGACTGCTCTCGGGCGCTGAACTGTCGTCCGAGCCGGGCTGCGGCTGCGGCGGTTGGGCGACGGCCTCGCGTGTTCCTGAGTCGGCAGAGGAGGGAGCGGTTGTCAAATCCGTGGGGTTGGCCGACGTGCCGTTGTCGTAATCTACACGACGACGTTCAACAACGAGCCACGATGCGCCCAGCATCACATACAAAAAATCGCATGCCACCAAGGGTGAGGACGGGATGTAACGGATAGGGTGGACGTTGACAAGGGGATGAATAAACAAATCGAAAGAAAAAAAAAAGAAAAAGAAACGTCAAAAAACGAGGATCATGCAACACAAACACGGTGGGCCGTCGAGAGATAATTCCGTCATGCATTTGGAGCTGGTGAATTTTGGACGCGGACGAAACGGAAAAAAACGAGAATTCACGGACAGAAACATTACCTGAGGGTAGAATGGTCAGACTGGCAGCCGCCTGGACATTTCCAGCTGGATTGGAGCCGATGCACTGATAAATGCCGAAATCGGAAGCGACCAGACCGAGGATCTTCAAGTTGTTTCCGTTGATGATCTGTTTGGAGACGGGCAGAGTGATTAAAGAAAGACCTGGAAATATTCTTATTAGAGTTTTTTACCTGGAAATATTCGCTTTCGATGATGAGCTCTCCGTTCTTGGTCCACTGGACGGTGGGTTCGGGCCGTCCGTAGAGTTGGCACTCGAGCTCAGCGTCGTCCTTCTCGTGGGAAGTGGTGCTGCGCGGGCGGGCGACGTAGCGCGGCGGCACTTGAACCTCCAACTGGGCCGTAACATCCACAGAATCTTCCGTGTTCTCCGCCCGGCACTGATAGTCGCCAACGTCCGCTTCCGTCACGGCGTCGATTTGTAGGCTACCAGAGCCGACACGGTGGAATCGGCTGTCCAAATGGCTGGGCAAACCGCAAAAAAAAGCGACGTTAAAACTATGTTCATAACGGACCGTCCGTGAGAGCCGGACGGACCTAGAAAAGAAACAAAAAAAAACAAAACAAAATGTGACCCACTCTAGATCGATGGTGGTTCCGTCTTTGAGCCAGGTAATATCCGGCCTGGGATGGCCGTTGGCGGCGCATTCCAGCGTGACTTGACTCCCCTCAATGACGACCGTATTGCGCGGCGTGGCCAGGAAGTTTGGCGCTTCCGGCCGTCCGCCCTCCTCCAGTTCAGAGTGGACGTTGAGCTTGGCTTCGGCGCTGATTCGGTACTTGTCCACGTTCGACACGTTGCACCGGTAATAGCCCTAGAGGTAGAGTAGAAAGAGACAACAACGCATTTAAAATATTCTATAACATCAGCCGGAAAGAAAAAGACAAAAGTGACGGAAACGGCCTTCTCACCTGATCCATCAGTTGGACTTGTTCCAATTCCAAAGCTCCGGAAGGCAAGACGATCATTCGAGTCGAATCTAAATTTAGGGGCAGATCGTCTTTCAGCCAACGGACGTGAGCAGCTGGCGTCGCCTGAAAAAAAAATGGAGACGGAAGAAGAAGAATGAAATAAACTACTCCATCAGTCTCTCTACTTTTTTTTTAGTGCGCGGTATGCAAACCGGCGACTGGGCGACTTGCCCGCCACTGGCTCTCTCTCTTAAATCAATCTGTTAAATCATCCCTCGAAATTCGAGGAGAAGAGGCGCCTCATTCCCGTCGAGGCATCCGGCCTCGTCATCATCACCTTCCATCTACTTTTTTAAGTTTTTTAATGACCCGTCCTCTCGTGAAAGAAGGTTTCCAGTCGAATAAATAAGAGAGTCCGCCTAATTGGTGGCGGACTGGAAATGTTTTCTTTTTTTTTCTTTTTAATTTTGTACCATGACGAGGCAGTTGAAACGGGCCGTATCTCCGACTCGGACGGCCACGTCTTTGGGCTCCATCTCGAACCTGGGCAAAGAGGCGATTTGCAGCTTGGCCGCCCGGCTGATGATGGTCCCGACCGACGGCCTCGTGGCCGAGCACTGGTACAACCCTTCATCGGGTCTTTCGTTGCGCGTGTGCTGGACGCTGGTGAAATGCAGCGAGCCGTTGGCCAGCACCGACCTGGAATCGATAGAAAGTGGCCGTTAGATAATCAACCAAACGTGTTTGACGGGCTTGACTCATACTTTCGGCCGTCAAGGTGAAAACAAAACAAAAAAGGTGTCAATTGAAATTTACCTCCGGTTTTCGCCGTTGAGACTGAGGAGGACTCCGTCTCGTTTCCATTCGATGATTGGAGCCGGTCCGGCGTCTTCCATGTCGCGTAGCCAGCCAGCTGGAACACCGCAGTCGATGACAACGGAAGAATTCTTACTCACGACCGCATCTTGCGGCTCGGCTGTAAACACCAGATCTTCGTCACCAGCTGCAGACGGACACATGAAAAATAGAAGAAAGAAAAAAGAAAAAACAAGTTAGTTTGGGAGTTTCTTCTCTAAGGTTCTGGTGCGATTCCATCAACACTTCATGCCGGCCATTATTATGAATGCTGACGGGCGAGGATGCAGCTGGCATTTAGAAACACCACTCGCACGAATTTCCAGCTGTTTGCTCGGGGGAGTCGTTCAGTCGGGAACATATCGACGTGTTCCAGAGGAAGAAAAACAAAAAAACCCAAAAAAGAAAGAAAAGAAGAAAAGGATCTCTCGATATATTACGAGCGAATCCATTTATCTTAATCCAATTGACTCTGATGCATTCCGGATGGAGCAGTCGAGTTTCTTCCTTTTTCCCCGGCACTTCGACCCCTCGTGTCCCCAAAAGTTGGGCGCGTAGAGCATGAAACAAACTTGTCTCTGATGCGGAGCTGCGGTGCCCCCCTTCCCGTCTGATGGATTAGTCCTTAGCGACCGAGACGCCGTTGGCTGTCGTCTATTGTTATCAACGGCGACACACGATATTCTCTAGTCTAGTTCTCTCTGCTGTTCTCTCCCCCGCAGTGTTTGCGCCGTCCGCCGAAAATCGGGCTCCTTCCTCGTTACAAGTCAAAGCCGGACGCGTCTCTTTTGCGCAAACAAACCAACACAGAAAAAGAGGCGCGGTCAGTTTGTTTAGACGGTCGAGTGGATTCCGGGAGCGACTGGGCAAACTCCAACAAGGGCGGTCTCTAGTATACTTGTAAAAGCTAGTTGCAGGTCTTTCGACTAATGAAACAAGTCGGCCGGTAATGAGAATCCATCAGTTTATTCCGCCCAGCTGGTAAGAAGAAGGAACACGTCAACTTCGATTTCGCTGCGTTGTCGACACGAAGCTAACGAGCATCAGGATTCTCGAGGACGAGCGAGGCACGCGCGTGCCTTTCGACGACCGAAATGCGGAACACGAGGAGTCGCCGACCGAATCGATCGGCGACGCTGGGCCAGAGATATACGACAACACAATAAAAAGCTAACGACCAACAACGGCGACGTTTGATTTTTTCTTTCTCTGACAATGGCGCAATCAACGGCCGCCAAGTAGTATTGGATTCGTTCCAGAACTGCGCTAAGTGTTGCTGGCCGTCTTCCAGCGGTCCATCCGTTTTAGCACCGTTCCAAAAACAAAAAAACAAACTTGCGCGGAGATTTGTATTGATAAATTCATTTCCTTTTCTTTTTTCTGTTTGTTTGTTGGCTGGGGGCTTTAGGAATAAACAGATATCCATTAAGTTCTTGTTGGCCCTCCACAGTTTCCGGAAAGGAACGCCCTTTCCACGTGTCAATGGACTACCGAAGGAAAACCTAAACACGAAAAACTAATGGACGACCTATCCGAAAACAAAAGAAGAATGCTTCTCTAGTTGGCTCCTCTTCTTCTTCTGCTTCTTCCTCCCCCACCAACACGCGCATCCGGAAGGAACTCCCGAGTCCCCCATCTCCCCCGATTGGAAAACAATGCAACAAACAACATCATCAACATACAGCAGAGAACAACAAGACGCTATTTTCTAAGCAAGTTATGGGGGCGTCGACGACGTGCTCCGGCACATAGTTTGTTGCCTCTCTTATCTCCACCGTATTTTTTTCCCGAGGGAAAGTGGAGAGAGAGAGAGAGGAAAAAAATCCCGAAAAATACAAAAAAAATGTGTTAAAAATAAAATGACGGCCATGTTTGCCAGCTCGTTGCCGAGTTTATCGGCTAACCTTATTTCAAATGACTCGCTCGGCTCTTTGCAGCTGTCACGGGAAACCATCTGCTGAATATGCAAAGGGGGGGAGAGAACTCAACTGTTCGCTCGGATATTTTCACGCCGCATGAACGGTTTCTTTTATAAATGAGGAGCCTTCATTTACGTTTTATATTTTTCTTTCCGAAATATGTGATGGAAACAAAGAACCTCGTGCCATCTTTTTCAAAAATGGCCGTGTGCGTGACAAGAGCCCGAAAATGCGCTCAGCAACACTTGAAAGCCAAACCGAGAGAGACACCACCAAAGAGAGGGGGGTTTGGTAGTAGTTAAGTTCTCCGTTTTCTCTCTATATATATATATATGAAGAGGGGGGAGAAATTCTAAACTGGTGGGCATCTGGTGGAACATTCAGAGAGGGGTCTCGAACAGACACACACAATATACTGGGGAAATTGAAAGACGTGTTGTTTGGGTCCGTTCTGTCAAACAGTGATGGACGGTCGCGAGTAGCGATGGGAAATCGATAAAAATACAACCGAGAGAGAGAATGAAAAATCCGAAAAAGAGATAGATAAAAGTAAGGGCTGAGCAAGCCCGAAACAGACTCGGGACATTTGTTGATTCAACTGTTGTTGACCGGTCGCATTTATCACCGGAGAGAGTCTCTCGGCCAACTGCGCCCCAACGTCCACATCATTTCCTCCATTCCAATGGCGGATCTTGTCCGATACCGATGGAAAATCGATTCATCTCTTCAGTCTTCTTCTTCTTTTTTTCTCCGCCAGGTAAAGACCGAGGGAGAAAAGGAAGAACACAAGGAAGGGCCGAATGAAAAGGTAGGCAATGAGAGAAGGGGTTGATGAACATAGCCTCGAGGGATAACAAAAAGAAGCTACAAGAACCCCTCCGAAGGTTTTGTCCCTCTATGTCTACAATGAATCGCCGAAGAGCGCGCGCGCGCTATAACAAGAAAAAAGAGTCCGTTGTTGTCTTTCAGATAGACGGAATGGTGTAAATGATTGTCCCGAATTGAAACAGAAAATCGACGACATTATATTCGACAATAACGGCTGGATGCCGAGCTGTTGCTAACACACTGCTACTACCTTTGAAGTTTCGACGTTATCTTCAAAGGGACCCAACTCAAACAAGCGAGAGACATCACGGCCGTTTTGTCAATGAGCTATTTGGAAGCCGTTCGACTGATAAGACGGCTCATTATTAGAAAACTCCGAATCAAGTTTAAAGTTGATGTGTATAGAGCACAAAAGTTTTATAGCTTAGTATATATAAACTGCTGCTACTCCTCCTACCACTGGGGAAATCTTAAACGGCGGTGGATCCTTTGGGGATTTCGACTGAAAATAGGGCTAACAACCAAGACACAGCCTCCTTCTTCTTCTTCTCGGCCCTCTATAGATTTTCGTAGGGCCAAAAAACAATGAATCCTAATGAATCCGACGGCCCCATGCGGTGCGAAGACCCTAGTCATTCCCTCCTCTTCTTAGTTCCAAGGTTCTTTTTCCTTTTTAATTACCTGGAGATGAACAGCAGGTCTAACCCTCTTTTCTCTTTTTTTAGGGGTTTTTACATTCCCCATCGCCATTAAAAGAAGATTTTCGAAAAGAAAAAAAAAAAACAGAATCCGCTCTCGGACAGGCCGGGCAATTTTCGGTTGAACTCGGTGGTTTGCGTGAGCCGGTTAATGCGCCAAAGTCGAGAGTTTTCGTTCAAATGACACGTTGCGAGACCCCGGTAATATGGCAAAGTGCGTCGGCCGTGCCACTCTTCTTTGATTGGTAACTATTAACCGAGTTCGTCAGAGGGTAACGAAGATAAAGAAAAAGGCAAGGAGGTGTGCCCGAGTAATAAACTACACAACATTGTAAGTCAGTCACTATAGATGTGTTTTTTTTTCTTCCTCCCCATCCGGTCTCTTCGCCACGGACCGAAGAACCCCAGATGGTATAAAAATAAAAAAGGAAAAAACGGTGAAAAAAGTTATTCGGGCTGAACTTTTCCCCCCTTTGGAACGAGCCGAAAGAAGAAAAAGTTTAGTAACGAGGAGAGAACCTGTTTTCTTGATTTTATTTCTCTTCTGGAGAAGAAGAAGAAGAAGAGGGGCTAGGCCAGCAAAGAGACATATTGAAAAATTCTTTCGGTCTTCATTTGGAAGTTTTCAAGTCCTCCTCTCTCTCTCTTTTCTCCCCTTCAGAGTTTCTTGCATACAGAAAAGGTATTGATGGCCGATGGATAAGAAACATCCGCCGAATCGGGTTGTTGTTATAAGAGCCAGGCGATCTGCAGCCGAGCGCGTCACGTAAGGCAACAACACCTGACTTGTAGCGCGAGAAGAACGGCAGACTTTCGTGACGGCCAAATCAGATACAAACAACAACAACATCACAGAGAGAGAGAGCACCAGAAGAAGAGGGAAATCAAGAAAAAAAGAGAGGCGAGAGATGTTTCGAGATAAGTCGCAAGAGTTTTCGGGATGCGGGGTTCCGTGAAATCGAATCTAAAAACGAGTCTTCTTCTTCTTCTCCTACGGCTGTCTCTCAAGAGTCTTATCACTCAATCAAACGACCACAAAAGTTCTTTGTCCTTCCTACGGCTGCAAAGACTCGACAATATCCTCTTATTCATTTCCTACTCTCTCTCTCTCATTCTGTCTGTTGTGTATAGTCTCTGCCCCAGATTGGCAGCTATGGTGCAAAGCTGCCTTAAGGATTATAGTCTGTCAATCAATCCTTCTCCTTCCTGTCTACCCCCTTCTAGCCCGCATTGGACGTCCTGCTGTGAAATAGGGGTAGACGTAGTGCTTTAGTCTTTTGTTTCTAAGAGCTTAAGAGATCGAATTTCCTTCTCTCTCAACTCTCTTAAGGTTTTCCTCTTTTTTCCCTACTGGGAGATGATGGTAGCAGTGGCTTGCTAAAAAAATCATTCCAATGACAGAAGACTGCATGTGAAAACCAGAGACGGGATGTTGATGTCGTAAAAATACCTGTCGATGGGCTGAATTGTTGCTGGACCACCCCTATCGGCCGGCGTATGACAAAAGAAATCGGCCTGCCCCCATCTTCATTATCATTCTAGTGTGTGTTTTTCGAGAAGAAGAAGAAGAAGAAGTTCAATCGGTGTTGTTTTTCAAGAGAGACGACAACAGCTACCACTCTTCCATCTTGCCCGTCTGTGCCCTTTACGACTTTGACCGTAACGATCTCACAAATATAGTTGGAGGGGACAGAAACCAAATACCATTGTTGAATGGACAAATAAGGAAACGAACAATCTAATAGGCCGAATCGAAGCGATCGATGGATCGTCATAGGAGGATGTGTGTAGCCTCTGGTCCTCGAAAAAGAAGAAAAGGAAAAATAAAACAACCTCGACTCGTTTGGAATGTTTCGAGAGCCCTGAGCGATTTCAAGTCAAGAGGAACGACGAGTCGGGCTCTTTTTTTCTTCTTCCAAGCGAACTCAACAGGCAAGACCAACTGCGTTACGTTTTGCATCTCGTAAAAACAAACAAAATGACACACACCTGCTTGGTTGGAGCAATATCCGATGTCTTGGCAACAGACAAGGACGACGATGATAGCAATCCAATAAACATGAGGCCGCAGGGTGCATGCACGGTTGGACCATCGTAAACTTGGTAAATGCCAGCCCATGATGTAGATTTTTCTCTTCTTTTCCTGTTTTGCCCCAGACAGACACGTAAAACTCGTCGACTTACGAGAGCAGAGTCATAGTATTTGACGTTGGCTTTTATTCACACAACGCAAAATGTGTTTGGGATCGACACTGGCGAATTGACCACGAAAAAAGATATCACAATGCACGGCAATTAGTTTGATGTAGGCACATTCGCTACATGAACTCACTTCGAAATGATCCGAATCAACAAAGGTCCTACGATCGACTGGCCATCGCCATTGGGCATACCACGATAGCGTCCTCTGCAGATGATGCGCCCTCTCCCCAAGCTCTCACCGCCGGTACGCAAGAGACACCTAGCGGTGGATTGCAAAGCAAAACCAACAACAAACAGACGACGAAAAAATCGTCTGTTGTCTGTTGAGCCCAACAATGGCAACAGATGAGCGGAATTTTCGCTCTTACTACTACGAAAAAGTTGGATTTCGTGGTGTAGAGGAAAAAAAATCGCTGGAAATCTTGCTGAAAGATAAACCTCTAGATGTCATCAAGTTGAAACAATTTTGCTTGCGTTTCCCGGTGCCTGCTCTTCATCGCAACAAAGTCTGGAAAATCCTTCTTGGTATCACAGGCTCTTTTTGTCAGACTCTCTCTCGTGTTTGATTACAAATGCAGACTGTTACAACGGATTCGTTTCTTTTTATCAAGGGGTGTTGTCCGCGTACACCGACAGTCATCAATGGATCTGGGATCAGAGACAAATACAATTTAGTGACCTTACTCATGCTCTTGAAGTCATGGGTCATACAACAGCAGCCTCACCACCCTCTGAAAAACTACTTCTTGTGTGGTTGTTGGAGAACAGGTGTCTGCATTTTGATTATGTCATGCAGGTATTTTGGTTAAGGCAATCTGATCAAGCCCATGAATGGTCAATCAATTTCTTTGCCCTCCTAGCTTCAAAAACTAGATCACCTGAAAAAACTGGCCATTCTTGACACTTTGCTCAAGCTCTTTGATAGAGAAGTTGATGCCTACTGGTTGGCCAAAGGATTTTTTCACCTGTCCACCAAATTTATTCAGGGGCACTTGAAATTCAAAGAGTTACTGAAGATGAAGCTGGAAATTGAGGATTCAACTTTATACAGGTAAAATTTCATAGTTGAAACTTGCCATCAAACCAATTCTTTAATGAACATATTACATTAGACATATAAACAGCCTTGGAGCTATGGAGACCCTTCCAATGGAATATTGGTTTGGCCAATGTTTTGCTGGATTCATAGCTGAATCTTCTCTAGTCAGGTAACCAAATGTTTTTTATTAGAATTATTAAAAGTCTTCTGAAACTAAACAATAATAAATTTATTAAATTTTAGAATCTGGGATAAATTGCTTGGCGGTTCTACCCAAATTATAGTCTTTCTCGCTGTGGCTTTACTCTTGCATTTTCGGCATTCCATTTTAGCCTGCAAGAACGGTGAAGAAATAAATCTGTGTATCAGCAAGGTAAGTTGGTCGTCTAAAAGGGGAAAGGGCGCATCGAAATACTGATTCACTTTTTTCCTGTAGGTAACAAAAGAAACATCTGACATTGTTGTTAATGAAGCCATTGAATTGTGGCAAGAACACGGCGGGCCCATCGGTTTAACAATAGCCGATCTTCCCAAACAAAAATGAAAATATAACTCATCCACTTTTGGTGAATTTACCTATGAAATAAAGCTAAATTTATTATAAAACTTTCGTGTATAAATTTTTTTTTATTTTTGGAACTCTCATTCATACACTGAAATTGTGCCGTATTGAGTTTTTGAATTTGTCTTTAACATATGAATTCACAAATTTTTGGATTCATTTGTTGAGTGTATTTTGGATTACGACTACGCGAAATGTGCCAATGCATGAGCCAGAGAATGTAGTCCATGCTTCAACTTCTGCTTCTGTGCCACGTACCTGTTGAAGGAAAAACATTTTTCACCTTTGCAGTACCATTTCTCCCATGTCGCTCATGTGGCTTTGCAGCATACACTGTTATAACTGCCGTGAACTGATCCCGTCCTCTTGACCTCGTTGTCCCTGGTTAATTGGAATGCGTACGTGCTGTATGTTCCTTCAGAGAAACGCCCTTAGCTAATGACTCAGCTGATGAATGTAGTATTTGCCTACTATTCACAAATTCATAGTAGTTAGCAGCGCTGGTATGTACGTAGTGCCGTAGTGAATGCAAATCCCCATGGGAAATAGTCCCAATGCTATGATGCTATTATTCATGTTCTTTGTTCGACACTTGAAGACTCTTCATTAATGATCATTGCATCAAACCACTTGTCATCAAGCCGAACTAGAAGTTTGAAATGCTTTTCATATAGACAAAAAGAAAATTTTATTCGCCCAGTTTCACTCGTTATGAATGGCCTGACAGGCACCACACTTTTTCCGTCGACAGACGGGGCATGCGTTAACGTAAGTCATCAGTCCAACAATGAAACGTTCTCTCCGTCGCCTTCTCCTTCAGATCGACACATCGACCGTTCAGAATTTTGTTTCTCATCAAATACTTTCGGTCCGATCAGCTGTCATTCGTTACAAATGTAAATTTACTATTCATTTAGTCATTAGATCATCATTTAATAATGGACGTAAGTAGGCTTTGGTTTCGTCGCGCTTTTGCAGGGCGGCGTCGCACGGTTGCAGGCATATAAATGTCGTCTTCTGGCATAGGGGACCGACGGATCGCTATGCCCGCCTCGTCGTTAAGACTGACAGGTTGTTGATTCAATTTTTCCCAATTATCTATCGAAAAAATCCTCTATACACCTTCCGGGGTTCCCCAAAACTTTCAATCCGTTCAAATCCTTGTAATGAGGATATCAATTTACTCTGAGCTGACTGAAATTAGGATAGGGTATAAATAATTTTAAACCAAAAAAATAAACTAACAGCAGCATTCCCGACTAATTGGTAATACATACAGCAACGGGTGAAAGTTTCCTGACAGGATTAAAAAATTGGCTGCTTTTATTTTATACCCACTCATAGTTACGTTTAAAAAACTAACCCCTCACCTCTTCTGACCCCGGTCAATTGGGAAGGGTAAGAAAATAGGTATACCCTTTAGCACAGAACTACTGGTAGATGTAAAGTAAAAGCGCATAGTACGAAAATCGCGTCAGGAAACTTTCACCCGTTGCTGTATATCAGTAGCCCCTACTTTCAGTTTCTGAAGTCATGATGCTACTGCTACTTTACTTTGGATGGAACAGCTTCGAAAGTCAAATGTTTAGCCCAATATAGAACATACCCCCCCCCCCCCCTGATCCGCCTATGCTGTGAAAGAAGTAAATCAAATCTGAATTGCGTATTTTATTGTATTGGTGCGGAATATTTATGTATAGTTAGAGAAAAACCAAAATTAACAGTAGGGATGCACACGGATCGGATAGGATCGTCGGATCTATCCGATCCGAATGATTTTATCCGAAACCGAACCGATCCGAAAAAAATAATTTTTCTCTTCGGATCGGATCGGTTCGGATCGGACAAAGCAGACGAAAAATCCGAGAAAATCCGATCCGATCCGAAAATCCGATCAGACTTTGATATTTATACCCTTTATAATGAAAATATGCCATAATATGTAAAAAGACTTATAGCTCATTATTAGAACCCGTCGGTTTAGTACGCAATACGCCCATGCCATATACTCGACTCTTTCAAAATTTCAAAATTCAACAAATATTTTTTCAGCATCATCTGTTTTGTTACATGATGTTGGCACTAAAAGTATGTGACAAAATTTGCAAGATAGTGGGGCGGGGGGTGAGGGAGAAGCGATTCAAATTTTTCTAAGTTTCATGTAAGGCAGGTATAGAGAAAACGCTATGAGGGGAAGGGGCGTCAAAAATGTTCCCCAAAAAGCTTATACAAATCTTAAATGCTGGCATGATATCTTTGCTCTAAATTGGGAATCAATTACCAATATCGTTAGAGTTACTGTGGTTTGTGACAATAAGTTCATTATTGAACTTCCTATTCAAAAGTTAATACAGAACATACCCATCACCAAACAAACCACTGCAAACTTAAAAGTTTTGGGCGTGAGGCGGCGCTGCTGGAGAGTGGGTTCGAAAACAAACAAAAAATGATTACCCTTACCCCTACGTTATCAACTTTACTTGAAAATTCAAATGAAAGCAAAGATCCTTTAGCGGATTTCGGTTCGGTTCGGTTTATAGCGGATTTTGTCCGAACCCATCCTATCCTACTCAACAAAAATCGGTTATCCTATCCTATCCTATCCGAAAAAAACGCTATCCGTTTCCAATCCTATCCGAATCCGATCCGATCCTATCCGTGTGCATCCCTAATTAACAGTGACAAGTTGAACAGCAGTCGAGTGGGCACCAGCAACTGGAAAAACGTCGACAGAAAGGATGTCACAATCCAACCATGAGCTGCGTTGCTTGAAAGCAGAGTTCTGGATAGTTCTTGATAATTTCCATCCAATCCTTACGCGAGCAAATGGCTTTACCATTTTTTGCCATGAAATTCAAAGCCGTTTCGTGAAGCTTAGGGGAGTTGTGCAAGTGCGCCAAGACAAGGAATTTCGCTGCGTTTTCTACGGAAAGGATTTTTGAGAGATGTGATTCGCATTCTTCTTTTAATGAGTCGACGGCGTATTTGTCAGCGGCAACTAACAAACTGGCCACTTTAGTTCCGTCCTTGTCTCCGTTCTCCAACAATAAGGCACATTCCCCGACGTAAATGTAGCGAAAGAGATTCTCAAGTACATTTGCTTGAATTTCTTTGATCAAGACCATTCTCTTCTGGCTTTCTTTGAAATCGTTTTGAAACATGGCAGCCAAAACGGGACTTCCGGAAGCCAAGATCAATGTGTGGGCTTTTATTAACTGTTCTCCACATTTGAACGTCACATCAGAAAGGGTCTTGTTTTCCCACAGTTTTTGCAAGTGTTCCAGGACATTTTTTGTACCTTTCTTTACGGATTTCGCATCAGATTTGGTATCAATCAAAATCTCAAAACTAACGGTCCTCGCTTGGTTTGCTTCTCTGTATCGATTACAGCAGGGCGTATAGGCTGATGGCGAAATCCAGGACCACGCCGTTCGCCAAAAGGTTTTGCTCTTTTGCCCTTTCATTATTTTTTCCTTATTCGTCATTAACTGTTTGGCGCTATCGTAACTCGCCCAGGCAACGCCCCTTTTTAAAGAATCAGGTAGATTAGTCGTTTCCATTTCAAGAACTATTACAGAATTTTGTTCTAAACTGTAACTTAATCTGCACGAATTCATCACAAGATCATCGACCACTACTTCTCTGTAGCTGTTTGGTATGCTAGTCGATACATTTTTAACGGTCCATGAAATAGAGTACAATCCCTGTCGGAGTTCTTCAACTTTTGCCATGTTGATGGATGGCTGAATAGTTTTGGAACTATGGTGTAGAGTAGTTTGAATTTCAAAATACTCTCGGATGGTCCAAGGAAAGTTCATGTGAACAAATAAAGAATATGGTCACGTGCAGGAATCTAGCCAATTCAACACACATGTAGATTTAGTAGCGTAAGTAAAGTCGATCGTTACATTAGCCTACTAACCTCCGTTTTCTCAGCAAAGCCAAGCAGGCAGGAAACGATGTGCTTATAACAACAAGTTTTTGTCCAACACCAAATAGTGCCCACAGCTCAACTACAAAATTACTAGAAGGAGAGACAAAAACAATCATACAAAGCGATGGCGATGTTAAACTAAGACTGAATTTGTAGAACAAACCAAACGGAGATAAAACATCTCAAACGCTAGGTTAGAATAGACGAGTAGACGACGGCCGTTACTAATTATATATTAATCTATTCTTACTAAAAACGTTTTTCCGGAAAACAGTTGAAGTAAGGCAAGAACAAGGAAACCCAATACTAGGAAATGATTAGTAAGGAAGCACAGCAGTACGCAATCCACCACAAATTACAAACGTGACAATTCAATATCCCTTAAGGCGCATTCACACTGGGGTAACTCTTCTTTAACAGATTTCATCTTTTAGTATGGCCGGTGTATATAGCGTAAATAACGTAGCGCAGCGTATCGCGTTATAAGTGTAGTACAGGAAAGAATCAGTGGCCTGTCGTGCGGCGTCGTGGAGAGTCGGATGAGAATATAACGGATGAGAGCCAACAGCTCGATCCCCAATAGTGTGTTGTGTCCTTATCAATTTTGAGTTTGTTTTTTTCCTTTACACCTTTGAAATTCTTTCTTCTAGTATTCACTTGTGTTATGGTATACAATTGGGATACAAGGTGCCTTTGACCTTATTATATGGTCATTTTTGCCCGCATGCCAACCTTTCCCGGTCAGAGATAAGTTTGGGCTCATCGTTGAACCTGACTGACTTCCGATCTGCACAATTTGAAATCTGTTATGCTCTGTTCCCCTTTTTGCCACCTTCCGACTACACAGCCGTTACAGCTAGTGGCTTGATTTACCTATGCCTTATACCAGATCAGTCACGCTTTCTTTGAAAATTTGAATTGAAGTTGCCTTTTAGAAGCTAGACAATCATTTTTTATTTCAATATTTGTTCTGTTGATTTAAAACGATGTTTCAGAACAGTAGCTGAGTAGTTACGGTGATGGTTATCGTGGTAATAACCATAATAAATGATGGCAAAATACATTTTTTAATGTGCTAAAGTCAATTTATTATGTACATGAAGAATTTAGAAAGATACAAGAACTTGATCAATGAGGTTAACGCCAGTACAAAATGAACCAAATGAACTAATCAAACGTCATCAAACACGTAACAATTTTGAAAGCACCCCGGGAACGGGTTGAGAATTTTGATTGGTAGTGGTAGTGGTGAATTTTGATTGATAGTAAATCTACATCACACGGAACCTTCCGCTAGCATCAGCGCCGTCATCGTCATCCATCTTCTGGTACAATCTCTTGCTGATCTGTTTGCGCTGCGAAGTAACGCGGAGGTGAAACTCCTTCAAATAAGCATCTTTGCGGTTCTGAGCCTGGGCCAATTTTGTCGCTTTCTTTTGGGCCTTCTTTTCAGCTGCAGACAAGCCTCGACGTGGGACAGGTTTCTTCACAACTTCCTGAACATGCTCCTCGGCAAAGGACTCGAAAGAGTATTCGTCCATCCATTTGGTCACGAGGACGTGTCCGCGGTAAAGAACGGGGGACGGACATTTTCCCAATCCAGATTTCTCCATGTCAACCAACGCCTTGAATGTCTTCTTCATGGTGGATTTGCCATCGTGATTCACTTTGATGGCGAATTGGAAATCGTTCTCACCAGTGGCGTAGTAAACGCTGTTGACATGGTCGGAAGAAACGCAGCGCTCAATCTTCAAGGGGAAATGGGCTTCATTCCGTAGTTTCACCAAAATGGATCGAGTCTTCATATCCAAGAACTCCTCTTCCTCTTCCGAGTCGTTTACAGCAACAACTTGTTCAACCTGGGCATCCACGTTCTTATGGGCCAGCCATTTGTCGTAAAGAATCCGCTCTCGCTCTTGTCGAAGTCGTTTCTCTTCCGCTTTCTTCATCGCTCCATCCTCGTCTACTTGTGCAACGGGCTCGGCTGGAATGTCCACTGCCAGTTCTTGTTCATGCACTTCCGGAGTAGGATCCACATCCGCTTCTTGGACAATTCCGTCGATAACTGCACTCTCCGATCCTCGTCGGTACCAGGCGTATGCTGCCACAGCAGCGGCTCCAGTCGCAAGACCAAAACAAACAAAGCGATGCATTGTAGGATTACGGGAAATCAAAAACTTTCTGTAAAATCAAACTTAATTCACTGAATTTGGTTTTTTGGCTATTTCAATTGACTTGTGAAAGCGTATTGAAAGTAGTAGGTGAAGATAAGCTTGATACGACACTCTGTAAGTAGGTTCACGCACCCTAGACATAAGACTGCAACCTCCCGATTCCTTATTCTACTTCTTTTAAATATTGTGTTTCCTTATAAAAACCACTTTTGTCGCATTTTTTCATTATAATTTGGAATTTCGAACAATATTCAATGATAATCTCTATAAATAATTACATAGTTTTTATTTATTGGGTCGATTTCATTTCCTCTCGGACCGTTAGCGACCAGACCAGGAGAAATACATGTACCTAGTATTTCGCCTGGTCTTTTCGAATCGTTACATCTATACAATGAAGACCATGTTATAAAAGGAGCTTGCGAAGGCCTTTTCAGTTTTCACGATAAAGGATCCACTTCCAAACGACTACCTTGGTTTCGTAATTCGGTGCGAACAATTCGAAAGTCTTTTTTTAAATTATCTATATAACTATAAACGCCAAGATTTAGATACTTGTTCAAGGGCGTCAAGTTGTAAGGATCGTCTCCTGACAGTCCTGAGCCTCCAAGACGTGAACAATATGTCCTGTATCAAACATCGCCGAATCTACTTTATCCATTACTTCGGCTCTAATGTGTTGCGAAACTGGATTTATCCAAGGTGTTTTTACTGATGGTGGCCCTCATTGTATTTGATAATCATCTCCTATGTAGTTTTCATTTATTATCGTTTGATTTAGAGTTTGATGTCCTACCCGCAAATTGGGAAGGGCCTCGTCCACTTTTGGATCGTACAAATATCGGGCCCGTTTGTTACCGGTGGTGTGTCCTTTGACGTCACCCAGCAGTTGATCGACCGAACAACCACGAGCCGCAGCGACAGCTTCTTATAGACATAGAATGAAATACAAAACAGCGTGAATTACACCGATAATGTGATATGTTGCGTGCTGGGTTGCTATTAATTCAATATCGGAATTGCCGATTTCAGGCCGTCAGATTTTCAGTCCTTATTGTAAATACATTTGAACTTTTAAGACCTTTCGCTTGGACACGGGGAACATTTGTATCACAAAGACAAATGTTTTCGCCGGGTATATGGCGCATACTTGTAATCCTGCTTCCGGGAGGCTTGGTGTAGTGGATGGCTTGAGGCCGGGAGTCCTGCTGGATCGTCGCTTGCGTTGAACAGGTGTCCGCACTAAGCTTGGCATCGACATGGATCAGTTGGAGGAATCCGGCAGATCCAGGTTGTCTAAGGAGGAGCGAAACGAACCAGGAGGGAAACCTAGCAGCCAAAAGTTCCCGTGTCGAGTAGTAGTGGGATCGCACCCGTGAGTAGGCGCCTTTCAGTAGCCCAGTCAACATAGTCACACCTACATCTTTGTTTGTCTTTTTCATTCAGAAATTTGGTGTTGGTTAACTTGAAAGTTCAATCTTTTATTTCTTCAACCATTAGAAATTTCTTCACGGAACAAAAAGCAAGGTTCGCTTCTGCTTAGATAGCAGTAGGCTACGCGCTTTTCCACAGACACATGTATTGATGTATTCCATAGCGTATTCCGACGCGTATTCCACAGACACATGCGAAATTGAAATCCTAAAAAAAACAATTGCAAGAAGTAAAAACAACACCGACGTTTTGCTCGTGTAGTTCTAAAAGAAAACAATAAACGTGTTTAAATTATGGGTGCAACCGCTTAGCTGTGTTCAAACGATTATGAAGCAAATAGTATTTACAAAAATTTAGCGTAGCCTGACGCGCATTTTGCGCTTAATGGTCTTGTACAGTTTTAAGCCTTTCAGCGCTGTTTGTGACAAAAACACAAACTTTTACCTAATTTTCAAGGGATATTTACAATTTGCATTTTAAGTTAAAATTAAAATGTTATAATTTCTTTTTTTTCTAGCTACGAAAACACTGATTTCTTCTCACGATTATTCCATTTACTATTCTTGCTACTTTCCTCCTTCAGTTACTTAAATATTTTCGTAAGTAAAACCAACAGTGAGTATAAATTTTATTAGAATGACGGATTTTGCGTGCGATTTTACCGCTACCGTACTGTTTGACCACTGGAAATTTTGATATGATTATTAAAGGATAGTAATTAATTGTTCTCCAGTGGCGCAGTTGGTTAGCGCATGGTACTTATACGACAGTATTCAATGCAACTAGTTCTCATTGTGGAGAAATAGTATCCGTCGGAGAAATGCCGAGGTCGCGAGTTCGAGCCTCGCCTGGAGAATTTTAAATCACCTGTCATAATATTTGATTTAAGTCCTGTCACATCGCACGATGATAGGATGAAGGGGAAGACATTTTAAGTACACAAGAAATGTATTCGTGCTCATAGAGGCGATAAAAGCGAATAAAGCGGAGAAAAGGAAATAATCACGCCCCACACTCTTAATTACCGTACATAATCTACATAGACATTCGAATTCAAAACTTCTTATCCATTATCACGGTATCTCACTTTTTAGGCAAGTATTTTCTGGAGTACAACAACTACAATATTACCACCACTATACCTATATTGGCCGTGCAATTAAGCATCATGTTTTATGTGGCTAAAAGGTGGACTTGGACTTCGGACCTAATCGGTGGACTTTAAGACCTGAAGTCCACCGATCAGGTACCCCATTTAGCCACACCCCATTTTTCACTGAGCGCAAAAACCAGTTCTCGCTCAGCGCCCTTCTTCTAGAGCGCCGTTTAAATTCGCACCGGGCTCTTCTCGCATCAACTCTGCCTTTGCAACTTTACTGTATATGTTAACTTCTTGCAAGTACGTACTTGTGCTGCCTTGCTAGACATATTGTGACTTGTGAGCCATTGTCGACGGCTAATAAAAATCTGTAGCCAACACAACTCGATTCCAATTGATTTATTGAACCTGAATTGCGTATTTTATTGTATTGGTGCGTGATATTCATGTATATAGGAAAACTAGAATTAACAATGACAAGTTTCAACAGCAGAGAGGGCACCAACTGGAAAAACGTCGACGGGAAGATGTCACAAATCACAATCCAACCATGAGCTGCGTCGCTTGAAAGCAAAGTTCTGGATAGTTCTTGATTATTGCCATCCAATCCTTACGCTTACAAACCGCTTTACCATTTTTCGCCATGAAATTCAAAGTCGTTTCGTGAAGCTTAGGAGAGTTGTGCAAATGTGCCAAGACAAGGAATTTGGATGCGTTTTTTACCGAGAGGATTTTTGAGAGATGTAATTCGCATTCTTCTTTTAATGAATCGACGGCGTATTTGTCAGCGGCAACTAACAAACTGGCCACATCAGTTCCTTTTTTGTCTCCGTTCTCCAACAATAAGGCACATTCCCCGACGTAAATGTAGCGAAAGAGATTCTCCAATACATTTGCTTGAATTTCTTTGATCACGACCATTCTCTTCTGGCTTTCTTTGAAATCGTTTTGAAACATGGCAGCCAGTACGGGACTGCCGGAAGCCAAGATCAATGTGTGGGCTTTTATAAACTGTTCTCCACATTTGAACGTCACATCAGAGAGGGTCTTGTTTTCCCAAAGTTTCTCCAGGTGCTCCAGGACATTTTTTGCACCTTTCTTTACGGATGTCGCATTAGAATTGATATCAATCAAAATCTCAAAACTAACGGTCCTCGCTTGGTTTCCACTTCTGTATCCTCGATTAAAGCAAGGCTGACAGGCTGATGACGGATTCCAGGACCACGACGTTTTCCAAAAGGAACTGTTCTTCCCGGATACTTTCCTAACGAAACGATCAACGAGGTCGTCATACTCATACTCGTCATACTCATACTCGTCATACTCATACTCGTCAACTCGGTCAACTCTTTTTTCCTCATTCGTCATTAACTGTTTGACGCTACCATAACTCGCCCAGGCAACGGCTCTGTTGAAGGAATCAGGTAGATTAGTTGTTTCCATCTCAAGAACTATTGCAGAATAATTTTGTTCTAAACTGCAACTTAATCTGCACAAATGAAAATCATCAACCACTACTTGGCTGTTTGGCATGGAAGTCGATACATTTTGGATATTCCATGAAATAGAGAACAATCCCTCTCGAAGTTCTTCGGCTTTTGCCATCTTGATGGATGATTGAATGGTTTTGGAAATATTGTGTGGATCAGACCTAAATTCAAAAATGTTTACAGATGATGAGATTGAGATTCACATGAACAAAGCAAGGAGTCTATCAAAGCCAGTATACATGTAGATTTGATCACGTAAGTAAAGTCGATAGTTATACTGACCTTCTTTTTCCCAAAGGCAAGCAGGAAATGATGGGTTGGTAACAAAAAAAAGTTGCTTGTGCTTGTCCAACATCAATAAGTACCACAATGGTAAAATGGGTATGGAACCCACAACTCAAGCACACAATTCCTAGAAGGAGAGACAAAATTAACCATACAAAAGCGATGCCGATGTTAAACTAAGACTGAATTTGGAGACCAAAACGGGGATCACACTCAAATCAAACATTAGGTAAGAATAGCAGACGACGGTCGAACATTTTTTTTTTATGCTAACGTTTTCCCAGAAAAACCTGGAAAAACGTAATAATCAGGCAAGGACAATGACAACTGACAAGGCAACCCAGCAAGTCAGCATTCAGCAACCCAATACTTGCGATTAAGAAGTAAACCGAATATCTTGCAACAGTCGGATTTCTAAATATAGTTTTCAAAATGACGTCGGAAATTGATTAGCAGTACTTACAGATGCAAACAGATTTAATTTAACTTTGCTTACGGGCCTATACGGCGGTATCTAAATACAATCTTAAAAAGTCATTTCTTGTATTTTCCGGAACAAAAACATGTATGCATAACTAATCTAATGATTTCTATGTCAACAAATTCTTTGATAGGCACAATTCACCAAGCCAAATGAATGACATAACAACTTGATTGGAGTACAATACTCAAGCACGACGCATAATCGTGCCACGTAACGTTCTAGGTTACAAGCTTGTGAGGAATTTAAAAATGTGAAAAGACAAATAAAGAAAAAAGGACAATCAATCTGAAATGAATGGAATTCACACTTGATCGTTAGCGACGTCCGCGTCAAAGACCTCCTCATTGTTGATCAGCTTGCGAGTGAGAGCGGCATTTTGGCCAAGTTTCTGGAGATTCTCAATGCGAGTCAGGTAGCCTGTCCGACGCTCTTGTTTCTCGACGGCAATCATCAGGTCAATGTAATCTGGAGCGGAGAGAGGGTGCGGGCGTAGAGCGATCTCGTCGAGACGCTGGATCAACGGATGTGCCGTCTGCGCCAACTCTAAAAGACGTCCTTTGAAGTCGCGCAGTTGATTCGACAACTGTTCCAAAATCTCGGTACATGTGGCCGGGTTATCTGCTATGGCAGACTGGAATTTCTGGCGGACATCCTCTGAAGACTTTTGAGTTTTCTTCGCCACTTGTTCCCATTTGTAATTCTCAGTCGAGTGATTTGAGTAAGAGCAACGCCCTGGGCAAATCTTGCAATTGCCTTGTGAATCCATTGCGAAGCAAGCGGATGGATCTTCCCCTTCCGAGCACGGAGAGTGGCAAGTCCAACAACACTCTCGACAATTGAGAGCAAAATGGCTGACTTCTTTCTGTTCCGCCTCCACAGACTCCAATTCAAACGTGAAATCCTGATTGGCCGCCAATTCGCTTTCGTGATCGTTGAGAATCTTCTTCATTTGTTTCAATTCTTCGATTTTGACGAGCCCAGTGTGGATGAGCTGTTGGAGCCCTTCGACGACCACTACTATTCTCTTGCGCTCTTCCAGCACCTCCTTCGTCAGGGTCAAGGAAGTCGTCTTCATTCCGTAAAGGTCATGAAAAAAGTCTTTGAAATTCTTCAAACCCATTCGAAAGTAGAGACTGTTGAATGGATCCCTCTCGTCGGTGGCAAAGTAGCCGGAGCTGTTGAATTTATGGTGGAATGGTCTGCCGTTGGAATCCAGTGGATAAGGGATCTTGGCTTCTTCGATGGCGGCCAGGACTGGCGGCTCCGATCCGTCAGCAAATGTCACCATGATGCGAATGTTGTCGCGAATGTCTTTGCCAAAAATGGACATGATCGATTCGAAGACGTAGCGCTGAGTCTGTGTCAGTCGAGACGACGAGGCTTTCACCACAAAACAAACGGCTTCCACCTGCTGGATCCCTCCCGGTTGGCTAAAATACCGTCGAATTTCCTCGCGAATCTCTTCGTCTCTCTCCAATCCTCTCGTGTCGCCAAATCCGGGCGTGTCGACAATCGTTAGCGAATAATCAACGCGGGACCCTTTGACGTGGAACAGGTCGTAAGCGGTCACGTTCTTCGTTTGACTCTCCGTCTGGCTCAACTTTGGCTCCTGGATCAGCTTGAACCTGAAATCGTCTTCCCACTGGACGTCCAAAATGTGGTTGAACATGGCGTTGATGAGCGTCGTTTTACCAACGCCACTAGCGCCCACCATCAGGATCGTTTTGCGCTGGAACGCCAGGAGATTTTGAAAACCGAAAATACGGTGCTCAAGTCCGTTTTCGTCGGCGGGTTGGAGTAGGACATTGTAGACGGACATTCCAGTCGCTGGATCGGGCGATCCGTCCGCCAAAGAACTGACTTCTCGCACAACAAAAGCCACTCGTTCCGGCTGGTTCCTTGTCGAGATTTTTACGGGCACACTGAACGGACTGGACCCTTCCACTCCGCAAACTGCCGCCACTCGGATGTTGTAAGTTGTGTCCGGTTGCAGTTGATCCAGTTTCAACACTTTCTGACTGGTCTCCGCCTTCAATCTTTCCGGTTGCCCTTCCGGCCAATATTCGACGTCGTACAAAGTGACGGCAAAGTCCAAAACAGGAGGATCCGCCCAGCGAATCTTGATGGTATCCTCGGTGACGTAGAAACAGGAAATGTCTCCAGGCGGTTCGCAAACCGATCGGATCATCTCCGGCCCTACCTGAAGGCTGAACGCGCTCCTACCGGCGACGGTTGCGGTGGCGACGCGGCAGCAATATTGTTTCTGGTGAACAAGGCCGCTCAGTTGAATTGTCGAAGTCAAACCCGATGGAATTCTGGTCCAGTTGGTTTCATCCACGCAGCGATATTCGACCAGGTAGTCGGTCACGTGCTGCTGGCCTTGATCGACCGGACTCCAAGCCAAAACGAGTTTTCCGCGTCGACTCTCCTCGAAGTGGACGTTGTCTGGCGGCGATGGCAAAATAAATGGCCGGATGGATCCTTTATGACGCAGCTGGACAATTGGCAAATCTTGTCCGTCACCGATGAGGATCGAGAATTTCGGTTTAGAGCTGGACTCTTTGTTTTCCGAAATGAACTTGGCCAACTTGTTGAATGAAAAGGTGACGGCATTTTCAGAATGTTGAAAAAGATTTTGAAACGTAATGGCCACTTGCAGATCGGCTTGTCTCAGTGGCGGGCATCGTGCCAGTGTGACGTTGTTCCGCACGTAGCTGGCCATCTCCTCGATGACTGGGTCGTAGACGGGGAAAGGACGTGGCATCTGCAAAATCACAATGGGCTGCTGGTCGTCCAAGTGCTGATCATTTGAGCAGACGGGCACACCCGGAAGGGTTTCTTCCATCTTTTGGTACATGACGGACCAAAATCGCCGCCAACTGAACCATTGATAAAGTACATCCGTATTAAAAATGGATTCTTCGATGATGGACAAGCTCTTTGAGAAGGCATCCTCGGCGCTGCCGGCCCTGACGCTTTTGACCAGCTCGGTCATCCGATTTTGAAAGAGACGTCGGAATTGGGTCGTCGACGAATCGAATTGTTGAAACGCTTTGTCGTCAAGATCGAACGGATGAAGAGGAAGTTGGCGAGTCGCCGATTGAATCGCCGAGAATCGGATGAAAAAGTGGAGACATCCAGCGACGCATTCATCAGAAATGGGCCGGTAAACAGTCTTCGTGATGGTGGGACGGATCAGTGAGACTGGGCACAAGGAGACCGTCAGTGGGACGGCGGCTGATTGGAGAGAAACGGAAGACAACTTGTCGTAACACAACCGGTAAGCGTCGCAGTATGAAAGTTGGATCGATGGAACAGCGTCCCAGTCGGCAAACAGCTTGACTTTTATCGGTCCGCATGGAGACAAAGGAGGGTCGATGATGGCCGTGCTATCTAAAAGTCCGTCCCGAAAGCGACTGGCGGCGACTTGAAGAAATTCCTCGGCATCCTCTCGATCGGTCTCATCCACCCCGTCCAGCTGAAAGACGCAACGAGATTCGAGGCCGTAAGTAATGGCCGTGATCACGTGACTGGCTTGACCCTTCTTCAGAATAGCTGGATTGCAAATAATGTCCAGCTGATCCCTCGCAACTTGGTGATCGATTTTCTCGACTCGAAGCGTCGTGCGGATGGAAAGACACAAGCGGGTTTCGTCCGGCATCCAGCGTTCTTCTAGACAAGCCGCAGCTCCGCGATGGAACGGGCCAATCATTCCGGCCATCCAGCTGACCATCGAATGACGATCGTCGATGAAATCCCAGGTATCTTGGTAAGATTTCTGAATAGAAAAGACGTGCTGTTCTCCCTCAACTCGACGACAACCGGCCAACGCCTCCACCTCGTCCGGGTGCCACATTGAAGTTTCTGTTGTTTGGAAAAAAGAGACCAAGGCAAAAACTAAATCAGTTAATTGTTCAAACGACATTTCTGTATTGAAAAAAACATTATTATGAGCTGGTTTGACACATTTCGATTAAGGAAAAACAAAACATAATTTCCGAATTAGCTGAGCTTAAGCAAACTCAATGGAAAAACAATCGAGTCACTAAAAGAATTTCGACAATAATAGTGAAAAGAAATGAATGTTTTCAGTTGAAGAGATTTTGAAATTTCTCCATGCGAACGGCAACTTGATCGACTTGGACTGGAACTTCGACTGTCTTCGTTTCGTTGCGAACTTGACGGCCATCTTCGACATTTTCTTTTTCTTGTTCGATAGATGAATCGGCAGGAACCAGTGAGCTGAAGTGGCTGCGGCCGACGACAGAAACGGACGCAACACGGAACTCGTAGCCGGAAGGATCTTTCAAAGTTTTCAATTCGATGAAAGTGACGGGAGACGTTGTCCTGTGGCGAGTCCAGCTGCTGTCGCAATTCCCAGTTAACTTGTACTCGATCAGATAGCCAATGACGTCCGCCGATGTTTCGCAATTCCATTCTAGAACCAAACAGATCGACTTGGCCAGCAGTCGGATGTTGGTGGGCGTAGAAGGCAACTGGAAGTTGGCGTTCACCAGTTTGCTTTCTCGGTACAGCGCCAATTTCGGAGTGTACATACTAGTTGGTCCGCTGCTCTTGTCGTTGGCGATGATAGTCGTCATGTAAAAAGAGACGGACACGGCTGGTTGGCCATTTTCTTGATTGATTTCATACTGCTCCAGCATCTGGCCCACCAATTTCCGCAACTCGTGGGGTAAGTTCTTGGCCCCGTACCAAGGCATTTCCTCGTTTGATGGATCCAGTGTTGGACGGATGGGCACAATCCTGAGGTTGTTCTCGGTGTAATTCTTCATGCTTTCAAGCAGTTGGTCGGAGTGACCGCCCAGCTTTGGCAGGAGCAGTACAACTGTCCACTGGTAATTCACGTCGAAGAGTGCAGCATCCAATTCGGACTGGACTTGAATCAAAGGAACCCGGTCTCGCCCGGTTAGTCCAGCAATGATTCTCAAAAATCGAATTTCTTTTTTCTTTTCTTCCAGCCACAGACCAAATTTTTCGGGATGGAAAATTCCTTCATTTACGATGGCCAATAATTTGACGATGGAATGCTGTTCCTTAATTCCCCCAGAACGGATGGCCGGTACTAGGATTTTCAGTTCCTTGCGGAAGAGGGCGGCGTATCGAGTTAGACATTCGATAAATTGGCGCAGCGACAGACGAATATGTGGGAACAACTTCATCTGCCCGTCTTCTTTCAAAATGGTATTCACTGCGCTCTTGTTGTGACTCAGTCCGTCTAGCACCTGGAGGCATTCATCTAGCACTTCCTCGTCCACTTCTTCCAACGCATTTGTTTTTCCAAGTGGACGAAGCCACAGGGTAACGGGCACAGCTTCCTTTGGATTCCCTTCCATTGTCTCTATCAACTTGCGAAAGAGATCATAAGCTTCGGCCATTGAACAATCGCGGGGGTCTAGAAGAAGATCGCCATAAAATCTTCCCTTGCCGTTGAAAATGGAGCATTTCAGTTCACGCCTGTCTATCAAAGAGTGAACCATATAGTTCAGAGTCTCCTCCATTTCCTCTTCGACATCTTCCAGCAGTTCGCCCTCCTTTAACAGGCGAGTGAAAACGCAGAAAGCTTGAACACCGTAGCTCACTCGGGTCGTCACATGAGTCGCTCCTTTGTCTGTCGTGTCCGGCATCGATTCTTCTTCCAGCTCGTCGGTTCTGATAATCAGTTGCAAACGAACAACTTTTAAAGCTTGGCTCAAATCGGATTCGTCTTGACAATATTTGGCAGCTCCACGGAATTCGCCGATTAAATTTGCCGCCACCGAAGCTTGCAAGTGTCGAGAAAGATTGAGATGAGTCCATTTGCTGTTGATTTCGCTCCGACGATCAAATGAGAGACATTCGATTCGCAATTGTTGGTTATTTGACGAAGAACTCGAAGAGTTTCGACGACGGAAAGGAATGTTGTACACGACTGTGCAACCATCGTCTTCTCCGCCCATATTGGTAGATGAAGACATGTTGGATTGAGTTTCATCTTTAAAATCTGATGGCTGCTGAGCCCAACTTTCTGAAAACACGAAGCCAATGCAGGATTTGAAATTAGAAAGTTCATCACACCATGCAAGGCCATAGGTGTTTTGAGCATTATTCAACATTTCAAACATGCAAAGAATGTAAATTGAATTGTTTGCAAATTCAATGAAGATATGAATGGTTAAGAGCAAAGTGTGATGTGGTTTCCATCGATCTCCAGCATACACATACATCTATCTCTATATCAACCTTGGTGGTAACGAACAAGTGTACAAGTCTTAAAACCTCTAACAACAGCAGCAAGTTCTTTAAACTATTTAAGACAGACAGACAAATGGATAAAATACTGAAAATCACCTGAAATAAGGATGTCTGTGCGAAAGTCGTAAAGAGTTCCGATTTGAAAGGGTCGCCCGAGTGCGGCCATCTTAACCTCGTTTTTCTCGTCCATCGTGTTCTTCTCTACCAATTCGACATCAAAAAGCACAGAAACGCTAGTGTTAAGTTAGGGTTCATTAAATAATACACATTTAGATTACGATTCTTACCTCTTCGAAGCAGTTGTAATTCTATGAAATCTAGCTAGAAGACTGGTGACAAAGCTCTTGCAAGTTGCAGGAGACTTGACTATACACGTGTCGAGAGCTGTTGTAGACTGAAATTGAATAAAGGGAAAGGAAAGAAGACTGAAGAGTGAAGTGTGAAGACGTGACCAGATCACTCCCCACTCCCCACTCTTGCTACGTGGCTGCTGGGGTCTCTGGAGAATAGGAAGATTGTTTTTCAATTTCAACCAATGCGTGCCACGGCGGGTAAGTGCTGCGTTGAAAAGTCAAAGTTACACAAAGAAAAGAAACGTTCATGCGATGTTTTTCTTTTCTTGTCTCTCATTTCCTCGAACAAATTAGAAAAATTACATTTTTGATTCTGACTAAAACTAAAACACAACGTTGATGAAAAACAAGACTGCGGCCTGATCTGCACGCTCCACCATTTGGTGCCTGTTGTTAACTGTAAAGCACTATTCCCGCAAAGTTCCTGCTTACGCCGCGTTCCGACTACAACTAACGCTACAGCTAGCGGCTTGATTTCCTTATTACCTAACCAGACCTCGCTTTCTTTGAAAATTTAAATTTTAGTTTTCCATTTAGAGAGAAAAAAAAACATTTTTATTGAAGAGCTTTTTACTCTGTTGATTTCAAATGGTAGTTCAGAACTGTTCCGGTCGTATCGTTAATGAATAAAAAGGAGTAAACGATGTTCAAAACACATTTTTTTATGTGTGTGAAAGTACTAAAGTAAGTTTATTATGTACATGAATTTTGAAAAATACAAAACTTGATCAATGAGGCCAACGCCAGAACTAAATTAATCAACTAAATTAATCGGTCGTCATCAAACACGTAACAATTTTGAATGCACCCCGGGAACGGGTTGAAAATTTTGATTGGTAGTGGTGAATTTTGATTGATAGTAAATCTACATCACACGGAACCTTCCGCTAGCATCAGCGCCATCATCGTCATCCATTTTCTGGTACAATCTCTTGCTGATCTGTTTGCGCTGTGAAGTAACGCGGAGGTGGAACTCCTTCAAATAAGCATCCTTGCGGTTCTGAGCCTGGGCCAGTTTTGTCGCTTTCTTTTGCGCCTTCTTTTCAGCTGCAGACAAGCCTCGACGTGGGACAGGTTTCTTCACAACTTCCTGGACATGCTCCTCGGCAGAGGACTCGAAAGAGTATTCGTCCATCCATTTGGTCACGAGGACATGTCCGCGGTAAAGAACGGGGGACGGACATTTTCCCAATCCAGATTTCTCCATGTCAACCAACGCCTTGAATGTTTTCTTCATGGTAGATTTGCCATCGTGATTCACTTTGATAGCGAATTGGAAATCGTTCTCTCCAGTAGCGTAGTAAACGCTGTTGACATGGTCGGAAGAAACGCAGCGCTCAATCTTCAAGGGGAAATGGGCTTCATTCCGTAGTTTCACCAAAATGGATCGAGTCTTCATATCCAAGAGCTCCTCTTCCTCTTCCGAGTCGTTTACAGCAACAGCTTGTTCAACCTGGGCATCGTTCTTGTGGGCCAGCCATTTGTCGTAAAGGATTCGCTCTCGCTCTTGTCGAAGTCGTTTCTCTTCCGCTTTCTTCATCGCTCCATCCTCGTCCACTTGTGCAACGTGCTCGGCTGGAATTTCCACTGCCAGTTCTTGTTCAGGCACTTCCGGAGTAGGATCAACATCCGCTTCTTGGACAATTCCGTCGATAACTGCACTCTCCGATCCTCGTCGGTACCAGGTGTACGCGGCCACGGCGGCGGCGGCTCCAGTCGCAAGACCAAAACAAACAAAGCGATGCATTGTAAGATTACGGGAAAATTCGAAACTTTCTGTAAAATCAAACTGATTCACTGAATGTGGCTTTTCTGACTGTTTCAATTGACTTGTGAAAGCGTATTGAAAGTAGTACGTGAAGCTAAGCTTGATACGGCCCTCTTTACGTAGGTTAACGCACCCAAGAGCTAAGACTGCAACCTCCCGATTCCTTATTCTACTCGTTTAAAATATAAAGTTTCCTAATAAAAACCACTTTTGTCGCGTTTTTTCAATAGAATTTGGAATTTCCAACAATATTCAAAAAAGTTTTGATAAATAATCTTAAGTAAAAAGTTTTTAGCCATTATTTTCACTTATATCTTTGGGCTGACTTGTGGCCTTCTTCCAATTGAAACGGATGAAACCACAAGTTGGTATGAACAAGATTTATTTTCAATGAAATCCTTAATAAAATAATTATTTTGTTTTCTCTTTTTTTTTGTATTCCCTCTTATTAATGTATACCTGTAATCCTGCTTCCGGGAGGCTTGGTGTAGTGGCTGGCTTGAGGCCGGGAGTCCTGCTGGATCGTCGCTTGCGTTGAACAGGAGTCCGCACTAAGCTTGGCATCGACATGGATCGGTTGGAGGAATCCGGCAGATCCAGGTTGTCTAAGGAGGAGCGACACAAACGGACCAGGAGGGAAACCTAGCAGCCAAAAGTTCCCGTGTCGAGCAGTAGTGGGATCGCGCCCGTGAATAGGCGCCTTTCAGCAGCCCAGCCAATACAATCACACCTACATCTTTGTTTGTCTTTTTCATTCAGAAATTTGGTGTTGGTTAACTTGAAAGTTCAATCTTTTATTTCTTCAACCATTAGAAATTTCTTCACGAAAAAAAAAGCAAGGTTCGCTTCTGCTTAGATAGCAGTAGGCTACGCGCTTTTCCACAGACATATGTATGATGTATTCCGAAGCGTATTCCACAGACACATGCGAAATTGCAATTTAAAAAAAACAATTGCAAAAAGCAAATACAACTTCGACGTTTTGCTCGTGTAGTTCTAAAAGAAAATAATAAATGGGTTTAGATTATGGGTGCAACGGCAACCGCTTAGCTGTGTACAAACGATTAGGAAGCAAATAGTATTTACAAAAATTTAGCGTAGACTGAAGCGTTTTGCGACTTAAGTCAACCGGGCGCCTTTATAAAAGAGCCACCTCGCTTAATGGACTTGTACAGCTTTATAAGCGTTTTAGCGCTGTTTATGGCAAAAACACAAACTTTTACCTAGTTTTCAAAAGATATTTACAACTTGCATTTTAAGTTGAAATTAATGTATTATAATCCCTTTTATTTCTAGCTACGAAAACACTGATCTCTTCTCACTTTATTATTCCAGTTACTCTCATTCTTGCTACTTTCCTCCTTCAGTCACTTAAATATTTTCGTAAGTAAAGCCAACAGGGAGTATAAATTTTATTAGAATGATGGATTTTGCGTGCGCCTTTACCGCTAGTAACGTACTGTTTGACCAGTTGGAAATGTTGAAAGATTATGTGAAACGACAGGAAAAGTGTTTTCGTTACGATGCAAAACTGTCCTGATAAGAGAAATAATCGAAAAGAAAACCAACATACGCAACAAAAAAAAAAATTACAAAATTTAGAAAATACAGAAAAGGGGAAAGGGGAACTCTTCTGGATCAAAAGGAAAATAAGGACCCAACACCTGGGGAAAAACTTTAAGAGATATCATTGACCATCTTATTTAGTCTAAGAAGATAAGCCGACTATACGAAGTCCATATTGTGAGCGAAGCTTTCAGTTACCGTGCGTCATTTCTGTCTCCCGTATAGGACTAGGCTACTCTAGGCTATACCCAGTATTAATCAGTAAACAGGTAAACAGCCAGGATCAAAGCTGGTCCTCTGGTTTATAAGGGAACACTTTCCACAAAACATATGTTATAACTATTCCAAAGCCTTTAGGAATTGAACAAAAAACCAATCACAAACTTTAAAAAAAAAGACTTTGATTTTGAATTTAACCTGAGCAGAGATGGTCGGATTATTGCATTTTTGTTTTTTAATTTTCACTTATTTTTTTAATGACACGTTTGGAAACTCTATCCATGGAAACGCCGTTGCGTCACACGGTATTAATAAGCAAGCTTCTTCCGTTATACTCGATCACAAGACTGAGATAAGTTAATTAATGCTGTAAATAATATTTGTATCTTATTATTAAAGGTTGCGATGGGCGAGTGTTTATTGAAGATTCGGTTGTGATTGACGTCTCACTCCAGGCAAACTGCATTTTGCAAATTGAAACAGATGAAGATCACATTCTGGCTTTCTCAGTGGTCCAAGGAAAAACGTTTTCGGATGCTTCTGAATTTTTTACGGTATAAATGAATGTGCTAAAAGCGTTTTTTTAGTAATTTTCATGCAGTAATTTTCATTTCGGCTAAGAAAAGATTCACGACGGCGTTGAAGAAAACTCTCCGAGTCTCTTACTTGAGAATCAAATAGTTTACGAGGTAGCCAACAAAAACTTACCATTGACTATTTATTCAACAAAATCGACAGCCACTTTGCGGTTTAATAAAGCTCCAAACTCATCTCTGCACCTAAAAATCCAGAAAGTAATTTTATTCCAATTGATATATGTGTTAAGTAAGCATTAAAAAATGTTACGCTAAAACAATTTCCCAGGCTGTCGGCTGCCCATTTAATTTGGGAATAGAAAGCCAATGTGGCCGAATTGTGGACGAAGTATCTTGCTACTGTGCTACTTTCACTAAGGTAAATTTTTCTCTCTCAATCTCAAAAGGCAATTTTCTATTGTGGTTTCATATGCCATATACTTGACATTACTAATATTTCGGTGATGTATATTTACTAATATTTCATGCAAATCTGCTTCGGATTTTCGGATGTAAATACCTATCTACAGAGATCTCAGGCATCTTCATCGAACTATTGTATTAGTAACCAAATGCGATTGCTCTCCATCGAAGATAGGACGGAAGAGGAAGCCATTCATGTTGCTTGGGGTGCATGTAAGTCCTGTTTGGCAAACAAAGTTTTAGTTAGGAGTAACAGTAGCAATTTGAGTTTACTTTAAAAAATGTGAAATCACTGAAATTCTCTCCTTATTCCATTTTATCAGCGGTTCGTTTTTGGACTTCGTGTACCGATCTAAGTATTGAGGGAAAATGGTTCTGGGAATCAACTGGTTCAAATCTGTATCCTGGCTATGCAAATTGGGCTGTGGGGGAGCCAGATCAGTCAGACACTGAAGATTGCATGATTACTGCGCTTGACTCAATTGGGGGATGGGGTGATGTTTCATGTTCAGGTGGATATGATGCTGTATGTGAAGCGCATCCCTAAAAAATCATGTAACTGAAACCTATATTATGGAAATATAGAATTACATAGATATGGTCTTTCATAAAGTAAGTTGTAGCTGCATACATGTTGAAGGAAAGAGTTTAAAGAATAAATTGCTATTTTACGAAGTGCACCTTGTTCTTCTTTTGTGATTCGTATAGTGGTTCGTGGCCAGTATTCTGTTTTAGTTTATAGTTATTAGTGCGCCTCATTTCATTACCTGCGCGAGACCCACATAAATTGTCACCAAAACTAATCACATAAGTCTATACAATCTATATATAGTCCAAATATAAAGTCCAAATGTATCCGTTTGGGCACCCCTGTGTTAGTTTTTGAAGTTCAAAAGTATCCGTTCAATGGGCACCTTGTGTAAATTTTTGAAGTCCAAAAGTACCCGTTTGGGCACTGACACAAAAAAAAACTTTTAATTTTTAACTTTTAATTGGACACCAAACCAAAATATGTTATATTGATATAATTTTTCTTTATACAGCCATTATAGTTATTATATGTTTAATATTAGCCAACAAAATCTGCTGGCTCCAGCTCGCAAACGCAATCGTCGCCAGCGCTAGTAAAGCGCGATACTTATTCCGTTATTCGCATTAAATTGTGTGTAAAAGCCGAGTCCATGTTTCACAAACTGTTAAGATTTTGTTTGAAATCTTGAATGATCTGCAAATGTGAACATCTTAGTTTTTGGCCCTGTTGCAATTTTTTGGCAGAGTTCTTATCAACTTGTAAGGCTTCGCAGTAGAGCACGTCAAACATTAAATACATGTTGAGGCCGTTGTAGGCTTTTCGATCGCTGCCCACCCTAGTATTTATAATGCGGCTGAAATGCGATTCGTGTGTGTGTGTCATTTATCTTTTATGGGAAACCGGTTTCAATCGCAAAGTCAGACGTATTTAAAGTACTGTTAGGGCTCAGGTGTTGCGCATGTGCAACTCCTTTTGAAAGGTGCCCAAACGGCAACATTCTTAAAAAGGGTCAAAAAGTGCCCAAATGGGTAGACACAGTGTTTTACGGCTTTTAGGCTAAGGTTTCATATATTAATAACTATAGAATATATTATTATACAATTGTCTTGAAGAGAAAGTGTAACATGACGACAGATATCAGAGAAACGAAATTATGATTTTTTATGTTTAGAATATAAGCGGGTTAAAGTACTCAAATTTAATAAAATCGCTTAAGAAACGAATAACTTGACGGAATGGTGATAGGTGCGCGTGATAGAATACATTTGACTATTTGTCATCATCAAAGTTCATAATCGTTTACGAAAGTGGGGAAAAACATATTCCCCTGAAGCACACTATCAATCAAGAACTGTCAAGGGGCATAGTATGCATTTGCGGCTTTTTACTGCGCAATTTGTTTTCGAATCCAAAGTCTTCATTGACTGACCTTAACCATTTCCCCCTAAGATAACGGAATCATGAATGACATCAGCATGGATTCAATCAAAAATCAGAAAAGAATCGTTCATAAAAAGGGACGTTTTGCATATGAGAGTTCAGTAGATTTTTATTCTTTGTTAGTTTCATTTAACAAAGCTAACAAATTAATTGTCAATATACTTATTGCGAGAGACAGGCAAGGGATGGCTCTACATTTAAATGTTTGCACTTTTATTATCTTTTGTGTACTTGCAATCTTCATCCATGGAAATGCAGTTGCGCCACAAGGTATTAAGCATTTCCCCGTTTGCTGTACGAAAATAAAAGTTAAAATTTTGAATGTGTACGATGTTTTTTTTTTAAAGCTTGCGTTAGCCAAGTGTTGTTTGTTGAAGATGCGATCTTAATTGATGTATCATACCCGGCAGACTGTATTTTGCCAGTTGAAACCAGTGAAGATCGCATCTTGGCTTTCACTATGACTGAAGGGACATTTGAAGAAGCTCAAGATTATTTAACGGTAGAAACTAAGATCTAAGTGGTGTGGATAAATTGAATTCTTTTTTACCTGACCGTCATTGCTAACAGATTCAAGACGGACTAGAGGAAAATTCCACGACTCTATTGTTTGACAACCAGAAAGTCTATGAGGTATCAAACAAGAACTTGCCATCGACCATTTATACAACAAAGTCGACGGCCCTATTACGATTTAAGGGGACCCCAAACTCTTCTCTGCAGCTTATGATTCAAAAAGTAAACATTCAAAAAATAATGTTGTATTAAAAGTGTAATTAATTGGTATTACGTATATTTAAAATAAAATATAGGCTGTGACTTGCCCATTTAATTTGGGGACTGAGACACAATGTGGCCGTGCTGTTGACGAGATTTCCTGCTACTGCGCTGTATTCACCAAGGTCAGTTAAGTTAACATGTAACATGTAACATTTGAGTAGGCTACCGTAGTAGTTTTTGTAGTTTTCCGGTAGTTTTCCAACTAACCTGACGAAGAATATTTATATGTACAATTATTTTTCTGAGAACAGAGAACCCAGTCGAGCCAAACAAGTTTTTGTACTGGTAACCAAATGCGATTACTGTCAATTGAAAATATGACAGAACAGGAAGCCATTCAAACTATCTGGGGTAGAAGTGAGTATAGTATATATACACTGATAAGGATCTAAGTCAGAATAAAAGACTTTGTCTTTTCAATTGAATAGCGACTCGGTTTTGGACCTCTTGTACCGATTCCAATGTTGAAGGCAGATGGTTGTGGGAGTCAACTAATACATATTTGTCTCCTGGATACTCAAACTGGGGTCTAGGACAACCCAATCAACTCGATTCTGAAGATTGCATGTGTATTGGCTATGACTCGGATGGTGCATGGGGCGATTACTCATGTGGAGCTAGTTATGACGCAATTTGTGAAGCGCAAGCTTGACAAGGCCTTGAGTCCCTAAAACTTCTGACGCAATCACGCAATTACACAGACCGAGAATAGCAACAATGAAAATTCCCAATTACGTAATTGTAGATTGTGTCAATAAATTACCGCACTGGTAAAATGTGTACATATATTGTAATAAGTTTCTCGAAGTTGCATCGAACATCATAAAACACTGTTCGGCCATGCTCGAAGCGCGTCCGAAGCGTGATCTGTGATCACACTCTTTGGTTTCTCAAGTTAGACTAGCGCGCTCGCGAATTTCAAAACTGATCGCGAGCGGTTTCGCTGATTGAAAATAAAAAAGAGTATTGCAAAAAAATGTATCGTAAATATTTAATAAATGACGGATGTCTCCATAATTTCAGTAATTTCCCGAAATTGAGCGCGCACGGGCTCACGCTCGCAGTTTAAAAAATGTATCTCGAGCGCAATAAGTGATGAGTGAGCAGAGCACGCTCGTAAGCTTGCTGGAAATTGGTCGCCCTCCTCCCAGCCCTGGTATGTGTAATGAACAAAATAAAACCACAAGATAATTTTCAATTCAATATTTTGGTTGTTTTATTGAATACCAGCATATGATACTCAGACATAATTTTTTGAATAATAAGAACCAGCGCGCGAGCAGGCAAGACTGTACAACGAAAACCGCTGAATCTGAATCAAGGGAACTGAGAGAAATAAATGAAATGAAATTAGAGGTGCAGCATTTGGTCAATGTGGCAGGACACACTGTAGAACGGGGGAAAATCCAGACATACAAAGACGGTTTCAATTTTTGAAACGTTTATCGTCGGAGCAGGTGGCAATTTTATGGCTAATTGACTGCTAGATTCCCTTGAGCTTCATTATCCGAACATCTGGCCATTTTACTATCCAAAATTTTATTGAGTTCTTCCACTTTTCTTCCGTCGATCAATCCTTCTTTATCGGATTCTTGAAAGTGATCCTTGACGGACGTGACGTGTTTTTCTTTAAGATCGTTGCCTGTTTCGCTTAGTAGTTTGGCGATGGGCATCCAGTTAGTTTGCACCGCGATTGGCCGCGCTCCAAATGTCCTCGCTGTACATGACGGAATTGTTTGAAATCTTCTTCTTAAATAAGTAAGCAATCTCTATCTCTAATAAGTAAGCAATTACGATGCAAGATGCAAGAATTATGTGTTGGGTTCAAACCAGTTTAAACATTCCTCTGCATCACCTTGTTATATATGCCACACCGATTGAAACCTAAAGGCGAAAGTCATCTTATTTATAATGATCGTCCAAACTAATTTCTTTGTTTGTATTTTCCGGAACAAAAACATGTATGTATGTCCACACTTCTTTGATAGACACAATTCATCAAGCAAAATTGAACGACATAATAAAGACTTGATTACAGTAGCTACAATACTCAAGCACGACGCATAATCAAAATCAACAGTGACAAGTTTGAACGGCAGAGTGGCACCAAGTGGATAAAAACGTCGACGGAAAGATGTCACAATCCAACCATGAGCTGCGTTGCTTGAAAGCAGAGTTCTGGATAATTCTTGATTATTTCCATCCAATCCTTACGCGAGCAAACGGCTTTACCATTTTTCGCCATGAAATTCAAAGCCGTTTCGTGAAGCTTAGGGGAGTTGTGCAAATGTGCCAAGACAAGGAATTTGGCTACGTTTTCTACTGAGAGGATTTTTGAGAGATGTGATTCGCATTCTTCTTTTAATGAGTCGACGGCGTATTTGTCAGCGGCAACTAACAAACTGGCCACTTCATTTCCGTCTTCGTCTCCATTCTCTAACAATAAGGCACATTCCCCGACGTAAATGTAGCGAAAGAGATTCTCAAGTACATTTGCTTGAATGTCTTTGATCAAGACCATTTTCTCCTGGGTTTCTTTGAAATCGTTTTGAAACATGGCAGCCAGAACGGGACTGCCGGAAGCCAAGATCAATGTGTGGGCTTTTATTAACTGTTCTCCACATTTGAACGTCACATCAGAAAGGGTCTTGTTTTCCCACAGTTTTTGCAAGTGTTCCAGGACATTTTTGGTACCTTTCTTTACGGATTTCGCATCAGAATTGACATCAATCAAAATCTCAAAACTAACGGGTCTCGCCTGGCTTGCTTCTCCGTATTGATGACAGCAGGGTTGATGGGCTGATGGCGGATTCAAGGACCACGACGCTTGCCAAAAGGTTTCGTTCTTTGTTTTCCCTTTTCCTCTTCTTTCTTCATTCGTCATTAACTGTTTGACGCTATCATAACTCCCCCAGGCAACGGCACTTTTTAATGAATCAGGTAGATTAGTCGTTTCCATCTTAAGAACTATTGCAGAATAATTTTGTTCTAAACTGCATCGTAATCTACACGAATGGAAATTTTCGCAAACTACTTGGCTGTTTGACATGTAAATCGATAAATTTTGGGCGTTCCATGAAATAGAGAACAATCCCTCTCGGAGTTTTTCAGCTTTTGCCATCTTGATGGATGGCTGAATGCTTTTGAATATATTGTGGAGTAGACCTAATTTCAAATATGTTTACAGAAGATGAGATTGAAATCCATATGAACAAATAAGCAAGGAATCAAGCCAAAGTAAAGTCGATCGTTATACTAACCTTCGTTTTCCCAAAGGCAAGCTGAAAACAATAGGTTGGTAACAAACAAGTTTTCTTGTCCAACACCCAATTAGTAGCCTACCTACAGCTCAACTACAAAATTACTAGGAGAGACAAAAACAACCATACAAAGCGACGGCGATGTTAAACTAAGGCTGAATTTGCAGATCAACAAACCAAACGGAGATAAAACGTCTAAAACGCAATGTTAGAATAATAGACGACGGCCGTTACTATTATTTATTAATCTATTCTTACTAAAAACGTTTTTTCGGAAAACAGTTTAAGTAAGGCAAGGACAAGGAAACCCAATACTAGGAAATGATTAGTAAGTAAGCATCACAGCAGCAAGCAATACACCAACAAACGTGACACTTAAATATATCTGAAGGTGCATTCGCACTGGGGTAACTCTTCTTAAGATTTCATCTTTTAGTGTGGCCGGTGTATAAAGCGTAAATAACGTAGCGCAGCGTATCGCGCGAATGAGTGTATACAGGATAGAATCAGCAATCATTCCTGTCGTGGGGCGTTGTGAAGAGTCGGATGAGAATATAACGAAGGAGAGCCAACGGCTCGATCCCCAAGACGCCAAGAGTGTTGTGTTGTGTCCTTATCATTTTATTAATTTTGAGTTTGTTTTTTCCTAAACACCTTTGACATTCTTTCTACTAGTAATATTCAGTTATTCACTTGTGTTATGGTATACAATTGCCCTTGATTGGGATACAAGGTGCCTTTGACTTATTATATGGTCATTTTTGGGTCCCATCGACACAAGGATATACCCCGGCGCTGGAATGAACTTGAGCAATGCGTTGTTTGCAAATCGTTGGGTTTTATTATTCAAAAGCTAATAGCCCGAGAAGATTTTTTGGGGTACGACTCTGGAATCGCCTTTGCTATTCTAGAAAAATTTGAGAGCCTTTGCCGCCAGCCTTGGCCTTTATAAATAAGGGCCGGTAGGGACTACTTCCCTAGGCAATTTTAAATCTTTACAGCATGGAATATTTGTTTCGTGGTAGGCGTAACGGCAAACAGTGGTTAGTAGCGGCGCCATAGCGACCATAAACCGCGTGAGTCTGGCCAACATAGCGGCCAGGCACCGCCTCGCCACCTGGTCGATGTGTCAGCTTCCAGTTTTCATCATGCACGCACACAAACACTGTTGCTTTGTCTTTTATGCTTTGGATTGGATTGGATGGGTAATAAATTACTGTGAAATGAAACATCTGGGCCAGCATTTGGAGGAAAAATATTTTCAATGTTTCAAAATGTCTATCAACACGTGTGCAAAACCATTGCAACCACAAAACTCGTCGTACTTAGTCGTTATACTAAATACCAAACGATCACACCCAAAGCTGACAGAAGCTGAGAAAAGAAGTAAAGGACAACACATACAGTAATCCAAATGTCTCGACTTTTGGTGAGAATTAAAGCCTTTAAAAAAATTTTATTTAAATAAATTATTCTTTAACAATTTAACAAGAAAACTTTCTTGAACTATTAGATTTTGTTGATAGTAACCGCGATGAGCACTGTTTTGTTGCAACAGTCAGATGCATTGGCATTCGCTGAGGAGAACAACTTGCTCCTCAAAGCACAAAACATAGAAGGTAAGTTTCTCCAATCTATATATTCCGTCATTTTTGGGATATGATTATATCATGTTCTTAATTTCGTTATTATTACCGTATGACTTTCGTCGTGGATGAAGCCGGCGCTATGTGTTGCCGTCCAGGGGGCTTCTCTGCTCTTGTGTGGATGAGTTTCGGATGGATACTGTAAAAACTCTTAACGCCGGTCGGTGTTGGCCCCTAAATTCAGTTTACTTTACCTGTTGGAAATAGTTGTAAATTTCACCCAGCGGTATTCGAAACCAGATGACTGCTTGGCTCAATCACAAGACAGCCATCTAATGCCACGCACCGTGGGTGAACGCTCACTGTTCGCACCGACACCCACCCACAGTGCCCAATTTGGGAAGTATTTAAGTCGATAAGAATAAAGGTATTTGAGTCCTCACAACACTGTACACAAAGGTGACCGTCAAAGAGTATAGTCTAACTCCGCGGTAACTACACACAAGATAGAGTATACACAAAAACACAAAAGGTTGGATGAGTAGACGCGTCTACGTAAGGATGAAGACTGACTTGCTACACGATTAGGTGTCCTGCGGCTTGCAGTACGGCCTTCCACTTCTCGTCGTTCGAGTGACGTCCAAGTTTTCTGGAAGCACCTCGAGCAGGGGTTGGGGTGGATCAGACCTCTCTTCATCAAGCCTAGCTTCACCCTTTGTCTTTTTTTTACACTCCCCTCTCAAATTGTTAGAGAACAATTTGACCCGAATCTTTGGCGGTGGAAATAGCCCGCGTGACTGCGACTCCATCACTGAAGGAAAACTCGTTTGTTTTGTCGACACTTCCATTTCTAGGGGATAGAGATCTTGAATAGCTCGAGAGGTCATATGTCCGTTATGATTACGCAGTTTCACTACTCTCACTCGGCCATCGCGACCCTTGATCAATTCTGTTACAAGCCCTACCTTCCACTTGAGCCTTGGCAAATGATTATTGCGAATCATTACTATTTGACCAACACGTATATGCTGAGGAGACCCAGGTCGATCCTTTTGCGCGAAAAGTCGTAAATCATTCAAATAATGCTGGGTCCAATATCTCCAACCCCGATCGATCACTTGCTTTTGGTGACGCACTCGATTGGTTAAATCCTTATCACTGTCGTCGGGTGTAAAGGTATCTAAGTTGATGGAAGATGGGAGAGCTTGTGCTCTACGACCCATGATTAGATCACTCGGCGACAAAAGAACGGGGGAATCGTTTGGTGCATCAGGGTCTCGTACTAAGGGCCTTGAATTGATGATAGCTTCCACTAATTTCACTTGAGTCAACATCTCTTCATAGTTTAAGCACTTGAACCCGAGACTTCTCTTGATCGTCTCTTTAGCGATACGAACCAACCTTTCCCAAAATCCACCCCACCAAGGGGCCTGAGCAGGGATAAAACGCCACTCCATTCGATGACCGGCAAGAAAGGCGGCAAGCTGAGAATGACGTTTTAGGTTGTCCACTAATCGAGCTGTTTTGGCAAAAGCTCCACCGTTGTCGGACATCAGCGCACGCACATCTCTACGATTGGCGATAAGACGTTCCAGGGCTAAGATGAAGGAATCAGCATTGAGAGAAGTAACTAACTCCAGCTGTACAGCTCTCGACACAGGACATACAAAAAGGCAAACGTACACTTTTCTCACATCCGGGCCGTAAAAAGGTCTCACATAGAGAGGTCCCATGAAGTCGACTCCCGATACAAGAAACGGAGTCATTTCGACGGTTCGTTCAAGAGGAAGATCAGCCATCGGTTGAGCAAAGGGACGAGCGTTAAAACGGCGACACCTACCACACACACCTATCACCTTTTTGATTTGCTGTCTTCCCTTGATTAACCAGTATTTTTCCCGGAGGATGGAAAGCAGTAAACTCACACCGGCATGTAAGTACTTCTCATGAAGATGCCAGATTAATAACTCCACAATGCGATCAGAAGAACACTTACCAATCACAGGAAGTAATATAGGGGGATTACGCTCTTCGAATTCAAAGGTTTCTGCCAATCGGCTTGTCACGCGTAAAAGACCGTTTTTTCGATCGAACACTGGACGCAAAATCGCAATGGAGGAGGATTTAGATAACACTTCTCCTTTCTTCAGGTCTCGAAACTCTTGGGGAAATGCGGCTATCTGCGCGGAACGAATCCAATACAATTCTGCTCGTTCCAGCTCCGCAGCAGTGATACAGTCGACAGATATAAGTCCTAAGTCTTTATGTCGGACATAATCTTTGGCCGCATTGTTGTCAACCTCTCGAGAAGACCTCCCATAGTTACGTAAAAAACGGAAGCACCAAGAAGTTATGCGCAACACTCGTAGAAAGGAACTGAATTTCACTAGAGGCACAAGATCCACAATATTTGGGGAGGAGACATGAGTCACGACGATCGTTTTCTTTTCTTCGGAACTAATGAGAAGTTCTTCTTCTTTCGTCAAGGGAGGCATATCAGGAGATGGCCACTTATCTTCTGTTTGCTGCAACCAGGTCGGACCATTAAACCATGTAGCGCGATTGATCAGTTCACCGGCAGCAATACCTCGGCTAGCCCAATCAGCTGAATTTTGACTGCCAGGGCAATGACGCCATAGGGCCGGTTGACCGTATTGTCTTATTTCTTCAACTCGATTTCGCACGAACGGTTTCCATCGGTTGATATTTCCTCTAATCCACCCGAGGGCTACCTTGGAATCACACCAAAAGTATATAGAAACACTCTGAAATTGTAGCGCTGTACTGACGTAAGAGGCCAATCGACTTGCTAGCACGGCACCGAGCAACTCTAATCTAGGGAGAGACACCTTTTGGACTGGAGCTACTCGAGTTTTGCTGGTTACTAAACTGGTATGGAAAGAGTTTCCATATTCACTGCGGAGATAAATCACAGCACCGTACGCCTTGTTAGACGCGTCACAGAACACGTGCAACTGTAATGATCGACCTGATGCCGCATCACGAAAATACCACCGCGGAATCTTCATCTTACTCAAACAAGGCAAACTCGAGATCACGTTTGTCCACGGCTGTTGAACATCTTCGGGAATTACATGATCCCAAAGAACTCCACTTTCCCAAAGACGTTGAAATTGGATTTTAACGAGGAGTAAGACTGGAGACACAAGACCAAGCGGGTCGAAAAGTTTGGAAGAAATGCTTAACATTTCTCTTTTGGTAACGCGAGCAGGAATACTGTTCACAAGACGAGACACCCTTGCTTGGTCAAATGACCAAAAGTCTTCATTAGGGTTCCATATAACACCCAAAACTTTAGAGTTTTCGTCACTGCCAAGCAATTGCGAGGATACGACACCTTCTGACGAATTGCCAGAATCACTTAGGGCAGCTCTCAACGTAGGATCATTAGTAACCCATTTGGTTAGCTTCATGCGTGCATCCGAGAAGACTTTTACGACCTGCTGTACCGTTTGTATAGCTTCCTCTGATGACTCAGAACCAGCCAACAAATCATCCATATATAAGTTGTCTTCAATATATCTGGCTAAATCTGGATTCACTAGAGAAAGTTCCTCCAGAAGTTTTTTCACCACGATGCGTAGCAGGTATGGGCTGGGAGATAGACCAAAAGTTACTCGGTTCCATCTATACACTATCCAGGAATCCTTCTGATCCACATCTTCTAGATTTTCTATCCACAGGAACCGAAGGGCATCTCGATCCTCTGGATTAATTTCAATTTGAAGGAAGGCCTTCTCTATATCTCCGACCCATGCGATTCGATTTTTTCGGAATCGTAATAAAACTTCCAACAACTCTGGATTTAGATTCTCTCCTGTCTCTAAGCAATCGTTGAGAGAGGGTCGCGAGCCATATCGGGCCGAGGCATCAAAGACCGGCCTTATTTTCGTGGAAACTGCATCTGGACGCTCCACTGGTCGGTGAGGTAAATAGAACTCCGGATCATCATCCTTTTTTTCAGCAACAACCTTGCTGATGTAGCCGGCTCTAAGGTATTCTTGAATTTGTTCATGATAAGCTCTCAGCAATTCAGGTTTCAAGAGTAAACGTTGTAAAAGCCGCTGAAGACGTCCGAGAGCTTGGTCCAAATTTGATTGTAATTTTTCTTTTCCGTCCAATCGCCAGGGTAATGGAACCGAATACCGGCCTTCTGAATCTCTCGTAATTCGGTCTTTGAAATTTTCCAGCATATTAGGCTCCTTCATTCCATGATGTTTGTCTACAATTCCAAAATGTTCTAGATCCCAAAAGCTCTGAAGAATCTCCGTGCCAGCATCAATTTCCTGGGGACATTTAATTTTGATCAACATTGAGAGCGTTGAGGACCCCTGTGCTCCAGGCTGTCCTACACGACCGAAAACTAGCCATCCAAATTGACTAGATACGGCCAACAGTCCACTTTGACAGGCGATAGTTTTGTAGTTTATCAAGGAAGGGCAATAATCAGCTCCAATGACAAGATCTATTCCTTTAACACCCACCCTTCTGCTCGGTTGTTCGATTCTCTCATCTGCTAACATTCTTCCCTCGAGTTCTTGAACGGAGTGTAGATGCGGAGGCGATAAAATCGGACATAATGATGGTTGAGCAAGAACTTCAATCCCGAACTTCTTCGACGAGGGATGATGGCCACTGACTTCAACCCTTGAGCAGCGGACAGCCGATGCACTCGGTATAACGGTGGAACCGAAGGCACAAACAGAGATATCTTCTTTGCGAATCTCTGATAACTGTAATAGACGTTCGGCTGCTTCGGATATGAAAGATCGTTGACTCCCCTCGTCAAAAAGACAGGTCGCCTTCAGCCTTCCACCTGGTCCATGTAGATAAATCGTTGCGGTTTTTAGATATACACTCCCCTCTTGCGGGAGCGAGGAAAGCATCGTAGTGGTGCTAGACGTTGATTGCGAAACGGGATTCTTTGCCTGGCTCGAATCCTTGACTTGCTTGTTCAATCTTCTATCTCCTTCTGGACAAAGAGACGTATGATGACGCTTTTTGCAATTTCGACAATCTGGATCTCGATTGGTACAGCGTGAAGCGGGATGGCCAGTTCTCAAGCACGCATAGCAGCGTTTTTCTCTTGATACAATTTCTCTCTTCTTATTCAATGGTAATTCACACTGTCGTGGTGTATGAGATTTGTGACAGTAGATACAATCGAATAGATCGCTCGATTTCTCAGACTTTCCCTTTGACTGAGTTATCGTAGATAAGGCTGCTGCTGACGGAATCCATTTAGACTTTTTTACCTCTCGTTGAGCAGTATTACCTTCATCTGCTTCTCTCTTCTTTGAGCTTGATGCTTGACTTCGTTCATGACTCTTGACTTCCTTGCGGATAAAGCCTAGAACAGAAGTTACATCAGGTTTCGGATCCAGACCTTCTGTTTGACGATACCAGGCAGTTCTTATGCTTTTTGGTAATCTGTCAACAAGCAGAGATACAAGAGATATGGCATAACTCTCATAAGGGACACCCAGCGTCTGAAGACTTCTGGTCTTCACTTCTGCATCAATTAGAAATTTCTTGAGAGCTTGATGATTTCCTGGTGGAACGATAGGCAAATTGTGAATGAATCGGAACGTTTCCTCAATTATGACATCTTTGGAACCGTAATGCGCCTTTAATAACTCGAGGGCTGTATCATAGTTTGTTTCGGTAAGCAACAACCCCTCGATTATAGAAGCGGCTTCCCCCGTCAATGCTTCCTTAAGCTTCACAAACTTCTCTATTACTGGAAGAGCAGTTTCATGAACCGAAAGCTCAAAAAAACTCCAGAATTCTGGCCATTTGGAGATATCTCCTGCAAAGGCCGGAACCTTTGAGGAGGTCAATTTAGCCATCATCATAGCCATACATGAGTCGTTTGTACTAGCTCCGGATCCTGAAGCACCGCTATTGGGAGCTTCGAACGACTTCTGTATATTCCTTAGAGTTTCATCTAGTCTATTCCGAGCTTGAATAACCAGGCTCCGAGTGTTCTCCTTGTCTTGCACCAATTGTTCCAGTTTGGTCTCTTCCTGTTCTTCTTGTATGACTTCATCATAGAGGACAGAAAGGGAATTCCATTTTTCGGATAGATCTTCGATGTAGCCACGAAGCCCTGTGGGCTCATCGTTTGCTGCTTCTGCAAGAGCTTCATCACGGGTGTTATTGAGTTGCCTCCCATAGATTTTAATCAGCCGAAGTTTTTTCTCCATTTTGTTGCTGTTGAATGCTGTTGGAAATAGTTATAAACAAACAAAATCAAAAAGTTAGACTTGTTGAACGCTTATCGGTTCCTTTGTCCAGACTTATACGTAACATTTGCAACGTCCTTTGACGTTGACGTTGATTAAGCTAGATCATTCTAAGAGTCAGAAGCAACGTCTGACAACGTTTCTCGACGTTGACAACTACCACTGTTCATAGTACAGAAAGGGCACGTGAAGGATAAATGGGATATGATCAAGGTCATTTACCAACTCCTTACATGAAACTGCTCGGAATTTACTGATTAACCTGGCTCTACTCAAGGGCACCTCCAACCGCAATGGTTGGCCGTTTTGAAAAGATAGGGTCACCTGGATGACTTCTATCCCGCTCTATTAGGAGAGCTACCCCAACCTCACTGGTTGGCCGTTTCTGAAAAGATAGGGTCACCTGGATGACTTCTATCCCGCTCTATTAGGAGAGCTACCCCAACCTCACTGGTTGGCCGTTTCTGAAAAGATAGGGTCACCTGGATGACTTCTATCCCGCTCTATTAGGAGAGCTACCCCAACCTCACTGGTTGGCCGTTTCGAAAAGATAGGGTCACCTGGATGACTTCTATCCCGCTCTATTAGGAGAGCTACCCCAACCTCACTGGTTGGCCGTTTCGGAAAAGATAGGGTCACCTGGGTGACTTCTATCCCGCTCTATTAGGAGAGCTACCCCAACCTCACTGGTTGGCCGTTTTGAAAAGGAATTTGCATCTTCTTAGCTCACTGCTAGATTAGACAGCCATGAATTCGAGAGCCACACACCATTCCGGCTCGACGGACCATGTAAAAACTCTTAACGCCGGTCGGTGTTGGCCCCTAAATTCAGTTTACTTTACCTGTTGGAAATAGTTGTAAATTTCACCCAGCGGTATTCGAAACCAGATGACTGCTTGGCTCAATCACAAGACAGCCATCTAATGCCACGCACCGTGGGTGAACGCTCACTGTTCGCACCGACACCCACCCACAGTGCCCAATTTGGGAAGTATTTAAGTCGATAAGAATAAAGGTATTTGAGTCCTCACAACACTGTACACAAAGGTGACCGTCAAAGAGTATAGTCTAACTCCGCGGTAACTACACACAAGATAGAGTATACACAAAAACACAAAAGGTTGGATGAGTAGACGCGTCTACGTAAGGATGAAGACTGACTTGCTACACGATTAGGTGTCCTGCGGCTTGCAGTACGGCCTTCCACTTCTCGTCGTTCGAGTGACGTCCAAGTTTTCTGGAAGCACCTCGAGCAGGGGTTGGGGTGGATCAGACCTCTCTTCATCAAGCCTAGCTTCACCCTTTGTCTTTTTTTTACAGATACCACGCAGTACAGCTTTAAATTTATTTGTGCAACATTTCATTAGCTTTGTATTTAATGTAATATACTACTTAACAGCTGTATGCTATATACAGGACATTAACTTCTAACTTAACAACATTAACTTCTACCGTTCGTTTGTACAGTACATTTGGTAATACATTTACATTAGTTTTAAACTCGCCGTAAGATCGCTAATAACTTTGTGATGTAGTTATCCTGGTTTTCTTATTTCTTTTATTTCTTATTTACTATACGTGGTTATATTCTTTCACAGATAATATATTGATACATTTTAATCCGAATTATTTACATTTACAGCACCATGTAAAGATGGAAGACTCGGAAACCCGTGCTGTGGCAAAGGTTTATGTGACAATATGTGTTGTAACTGCCATCGATTTTTCCCCCGCCCCCGCAGGGGGCGCTCTTTCTCCCGCCACCGCAGGTGGCGCTCTTTCCCCCGCCACCGCAGGTGGCGCTCTTTCCCCCGCCACCGCAGGTGGCGCCCCCTATCTTCTTTCCATCTTATCTTCTTTCATGAAGCCATCTAGTGGGTTCAATTCCTAGCTAATACAGTTGTATAACTAGGAATTGAACTAGGAACTAGGAATTGAAGGAGTGGGAGAGAGGGTGGCAGTAGATGGCGCCCCAGGGGGGGTTGGTAACAGAGACAGCCAATCCTATCGGGCGGGAGGAAATGGGGGGGGGGGGGGGGGGGGGGGGAAGTGAACGAACGAATGGGAAACAGACTTCTGCGGGAGGATGGGTCAACTCCCTAGAGGATGGGTCAACTCCCTAGAGGATGGGTACCATTCGGGAGGAAGCTGCTTTCACGCAATATGGGTCAACTCAAATCGAACCATGAATCTGTAAAGTGATATTGCATTCGACTTTGCTGATGTATTGACAATTACCTACAAATACACTACCAAATGATGAATTCTCCACCCTCTGTTCCCATTTTATCACTAGATGGCGAAAAAACTAAAAAAAATTGTCTCCTCGTTTTCTTCCTTCTCGTCAACACATATTTTCTAAATGTCAAATCTGTTTCTTATGTTGGAAAAACTTTTCATAGATGTTTTCAGTCAGGACCCAGGAATTAGTAATTATACTTCAGACCACGTTAATGATGGCTTTTGTGTTGAAGAAAATTGCCCTTTCAGTTATTGAGCCCAAATTAATCACCAACACTCTGACCAACTGATGCTGCAAAATGACACAAACACCAAGTATCAATTACAATTATTACAAATTTCAATCTCATATATAATCAATCGCCGCGTGCGGCAGGTCCCTCTTGGTTTACTTTTTTTTAAACCAAAGAAATGGAAACGGGTAGGTAGGGATAGAAGAGTGGATGTGGGTAGCAGTGGCTGTAGTGTAGTGGTTGACGGGGTAAAATGTATGAATTCACGTGTTAAAGATATTTTTGGAAAGTATTTGGTATTTTCGCTTTGAAATTAGAAGGTAGTAAATATTTACGTGAAGTTATAGCTGTGGTTAAATGGGGAACAAAACTTTCATTTGGATTTTGTAAGGGGAAACGCAATGAAAGGGAAAAAGAAGTTTATAGATAGGCAATGTAGAGGATGTGGAAATGTAGGCATACTACGGATAGGGGTTCAATAGCTTTTTAACTGGAATCGAACACGGGTGGCGCTAGTGTACCCGTACTATCAGCTGGTCGGCGTTGGGATCTGTATAATGTGGAGCTAAGCTCCGCCCATTTTTTTTAGAAAACACGAAATGGCACGATGTTCCCGAAAATTTTAATATAAAATTTTTACACGACAATTAGAAGACACACCAATCGCTAATTACTAGCCTATCAGCATCAAGATCTATAATGCCGTTTAGGAGATAGAAGCGCTAAGGGAGGACAGAACAGAAAAGGGGAAGGGAAATAAAGGGTCTGTAGACCCCCTTGGTAAACCAAGAGGGAAAAATGAGTTCTATATTGTCCATTTTATTCAACTAATTCAATGTTAATTAATTAGTTCAATCGAGATGTTATTTTTCAGGTACCCCATTACCAACACTACTTTACGAGAGCTTCAAACACATCAAATCTCCACTGATCTAGATATAAGGCAGTTTGACGTTACCAGAAGTCTGATAGGAGAACAAAAAGTGATCTAATAAAATTAACTACAAAAAAAAAGTTCAGACCAACAATATTTCACCATGCAACTCACACAGGTATGTGCACAAAGACACCTCGTGATGGATGTCGAGAAGGAGGAGGGGAGACGGAGTACTGGCGGCATTCATAAATGACGTCACACGATAAGGGGATGAGGGGGTCTTTCTTTTGTGATTGCTTATTGTGACTAGGGGCTTTGGGGGTCTAAAAAATGTAATGTCAAGTGAGATAAAACATTTATTAAAACTTTTTTCTTAAATCGTGTGACGTGTTTATAAACACCGCCCACTTTATTTTCCAAATACACCAATCCTTTCATACAAGCACCCACTCATCTATGGAGCGCCAAATGACGACATAAATAATACATGCGCAAGCTTCAGTTTTTCGTCTGTTAATTTAAATTTCCCCCTCAAATGATTCATATTGTAAACCAGTTTACTACACAATATATACAAGTCACATTTTTACGAAATACTATATAGTAGACCAAATAATATGCCGTATGTATTATGCGTATTCTCACTTCCCGCACAATAAGCCGCCATCTAGGGAAACCACTCAAAAGGGAAATCGGCCCCCCCCCCGAACCGCCAGAAAACCGAAACCAACGCCGACGAGAGGTCTTGTCGCCTGCTGAATACAAGCCCTTGCACTTTCATCGTCGTAGACAGTCGTGGACGACCTACATTTAGTCCAGTTTACTTGGCCAACCGGAAAATATATATTGTTATTTTAAGACCTTTTGGTTACATATATCTTTGGTAAGATTCTAAGATACCTCCATGAAACCTATAGACAATGAATGAAACACTAAGCAAGGATCGTAATTTAAAAATTGTGTATGAAGAAAAGATCCCACATTGGCAGTGACTTGTTTCTCTTTAAATGGCAGTAGGAAAAAAACTACCTATCCAACAATGATATTAAATGCAATCCAGTCGTTCGTCCTCTTATTTAATCCACTTTACCGATTTTTATGGCTGATAGACTGCTGGATTCCCTTGAGCTTCATTACTCGAAAATCTGGCCATTTTACTATCCAAAATCTTATTCAGTTCTTCCAGTTCTCCTTTTCGTCCGTCGATCAATCCTTTGTTAGCAGATTTCTTAAAGTGATCCTTGATGGATGCGACGTGTGTTTCTTTAAGATCGTCTCCTGTTTCACTAATTCGTTTGGCAATGGGCATCCAGTTAGTTTGCACCGTGTTCCAAACGGCATTTCTGAATTGGCCGCGCTCTAAATGACCTCGCTGTACATGACGGAAAATATTGAAATCTTCTGCTTTTGCCGTTGCACCATCTTCTGGGTAGGTGACAGTCAAAACGGGGTACCTGTGGCAGGGGATTTTACTCTTTTTCACATCTTTGATGGCGCTGTGAATGTTGGCGTAGTCATCGTGGAAAATATTGCGTTTAGCCAGCTGACGCGAATCCTTTGGGACGATTCCGGTGACGGCAAAATCCGTCTTTTCAATGCCTTGCTTACTGGTGACGTGGCTGCCGAAAAGATTGATCTGCAAGTTGCGATTTTGCCAAACTTTTCGGATGGCTACGATAACGTCTTGATCTTGATCAGTTTCGATTAAGCTGGACAATGAGTGACGCAATTCCGTCTCTTTTGTCTTGTCCATCTGTTTGATTTGAATAAATTCACGCAACATGCATCGGTCATCGTCAGCAACGACTCCACGTTCAATTTTGACGACTGATGTTTTTGATGTATTATGACGATCTGTTTCATGACGATCAAAAACTTGTTCAGTACCCTCAATCTGAATGCTCACTTTTTCCTCCAAATGGGTCGACAGGACGCAACTGAGGGCGTCAGCACAGAATTGGTCGATGGGGACTTGATCACGAATGAGGATGGCAAATAGTTTAGGATCTTTCGTCTTTTTCACCAGCTTGAGACAGGTCTGGATGTGATCTGTAGTTTGTGAATGACAATTAACTTTCTCTTGCTCCCTCTCCTGTAGGATGCGCAACACTCGTCCAATGTAAATGTTGATGTCAACTTCATTCGAATGACTTCTGGTGGTCAATTCTGTCTTTTGCAGTTCTTTCGCGACGGTTTTCAGAATGTCTTCTAATGGGACATCGCCTTCCAATATGAATGTTCCGTCTACCGCGATGCCGACTAAAATCTTCGTCAATAATTTGACGGTTTGCTTTTGCTTGTGTCGACCGTAGTCGGCCCAGTGAAAATGTTCGCCCGTCAACAGTGCATTCATCGCAAAAAGGACATCCCCCACACCGGTCCCAATGAGTCCAACAGCTATTTGAGGACAGATTCCACAGTAAAGTAAGGTCACGGCGACGGCCAGTTGGAGGGCGCCTATAAAAATAATGGCGACCGCTCTGCAAATCATCTTGTCTGACCATTTCTTTTCTTCCAAGACAATGACGTGGTCGAAGCCCACAAGACTCATCAAATGGTGATTCTGATCGCTGACCTCTTCTTTATCGTCTTTTTTATTTTTATCATCTTTGAGAGAGCGGAGCCAAGCGTCTGGTGTCTCCATCGCTGCGTACAAGGATTGGCAACTTTTGAGGTAAGACGAGAGGCAATCAACGAGTTGTTTCTTTTCTTTAGCCGCTTTGGTCGGATAAATTGGTTGTAAAAAATCTCGAAGATTTTTCAATAGTTTGTTTCGAGGTTTGTTTGGTGTTTCACGGACAAGTTCACTGAGGACTTCGTCGATTGTCTTTTTTATTAATTTTCTTTTTCTTAGAACGTCCGTAACTAGATTAACGGAAACGATGTGAGTCGCCAGAAGATCGTCCCATAGTAAATCTCGATCGGATTGGAGAGGTAAATCGTCGATGGCGAAAAAACGCCCAGTATCGTTTACGTCGAGCCATTTGCGCCAGACCTTTTCGGCCGCGAATGTCTTTTCGATGAGTGATCTGACTGGAGCCTCATAAACAGGACATTTGGAATAATTAAAGGGCTTGTTGTCGTTGTACTCGGATGACAGTTGGCCTTGTTCATCGACGATATTTTGTGCTTTTAATTCACTCCAAATATCCTTACGATCTTCCTCGTTATCGATATTGACAAGTACCAAGTCGCTCTGTTCCAATTTGCCGAATGTTGATGCTATGACACAATGAAGTTTAGTTGCGTCGAGAAGGGCGAATTTACATGATTCAGATGTCAATTCCACGTGAGCATAATCTTTTTCATTTAAATTGGTTTTGGCGTATTTTCGGGTCAACATGATTTTCCCTTTGTCCTCCAAATCCTTTTTGGTGCGATACTTGGTGTTGTAAAAGAAATAGTCCTCAAATCCTCTTTGATCCATTTGGATCGGTTCAATCTCACTGTGAAATTCGTATTCAATTTCAGGGACGACAACGTTGTCGGCGAGTTTATGTAGGACGTCGTTCTCTGATAGGAAATTCCAGAATTTGTCTCTGGTCCAGCACCGATCCCTCACGGTTGATGTTCCGTTGAGCAATTGGACCTTAGCTAACTTATCTTTCATTGACATCTCATTGAATATGTACCGGTACTCTTTCTTATTCTTATTTTTAACTTTTTCTTCCTTTTTCTGTTTCTTTTCCTCGTTCTCTTTCTCTTTCTCTTTCTCTGGCTCTAAGTCTTCCTCTTCCCTTTTCTCTTCCTCTTCCTTTTTTTCTTTTACTTTCCCTTCATCTTTAAAGAGGAGAAAGAAAAATTCCTCTTCATCTTCCTTTTTCTCTTTCTCCTTCTCCTTCTCTTCTTTTTTTGCTTTCTTCTTCTCTTCTTTTTTCTCTTTCTTCTTCCCTTTCTTTTTCTCTTTGTCGTCCTCGTTGTATAGAATTTTCCTTAGTGATAGTTCCCTAACAGCGTGTTTATTGGCTACCTGTCGAACGACATCTTTTCCGCCAGGGATTTCTTGATTGACCTTGCAGGTGATTATTCTATCCTTAGTCAATGCTTCCATCAGCTGATTGACTTTGGTGGCGTCGATACCGGCCTTGATGAGACCGCCGACCGAGCACTGTCTGCCCAGCAATGACTGAACGGACTTGAGATAATCTTCTAATATTTCTACCATGTTCTTCTTCTGCCTTTTGTAATAGACATCGTTGGGGCTGACGGCAGACGAAAATGACTTTTGCATGGTGATGTGCTCCCTCAAGAGGATTTCCGTCGTTTGCAGCATAGAGATGAGCCGTTTTCTTTTGGGAATGCTACTTAGCAAATTACCTTGTTTGATAGCGATGAAAGCGCGGTAATAGTGAGCTGCCGGATAGAAAAATCTTTCTTTGGATCTGACGATTTTCCTGAGGATGGCATCGGCTTTCAACAGATTCGGCTCCGTTTTTCTCGTGGCCAGATGTTTGGCCATGACAATCAAACGGCCCGGTGTCATCCAGTCGATGTCTTTCGTTAATTTGAGGCTGTTGAGAAACGTTTTCAGCCGTCTCAGCAACTGTTCCAGCGACTGCGATTCGAAGGAGGTGATCGAGTCGAGCCACAGCGCCCATTGGTCCAATGCGCTGCTGCACACGCAACTCACCTCTTGTTCATCGAGTAGTTTCGATTTCTTTTTCGATCGTCGCAGTTCCAGTTTATGTTTAAGGTACTGGAAATACTGTGAGAAGTGGCGAAAACATTCCTCTTGTTTCCTAATGTTGTCGGAGAGATCTTGAGCCAGCCGAGAAATCCGAAGACTTTCTTTACTATTCCGCTCGAATTTCAGTCTGTTTATTGTACTCGGCTGTTGGCTAGGATGGTGAACGATAAGAATTCCGCTACCAGGTTCTGTTTTCCGAGCGGCACGGCCAAAAGCTTGTTCCTCGATCCGGAGGTTGTCCGGTAGGTAAGTCAAACAAATGTAGAGGCCTCCATTTTGGGACAATTCTTCGCTGATTTTGATGTCAGTTCCACGCCCGGCCAAGTTGGTGGCCACGATAACATGGCCGACATCTAGTTCGCTACTTTCGAAGACAAATTCTTCATAGTCGCGAGTGTAACTGTGAATCTTCTTGTTGTCTAATTCCGATTTTAAATCAGTTTCGAGCCTTTGATGAACTCTGTTCACTTCTTTAATGGATTCGCAAAAGATGACGAGAGAACGAGGTGTCTCTTTGTTTTCGTCAGACGAAAAAATCGTCTGTCGAGTTTCTTCTACAATAGCCTTCAGCCATTCGTCGCTGGTCTTTACGACTCGGGCTGGTTTCATTGTGAATTTCCTGGGGAAAGCCGTCGGTACGGTGACGTAATCGCATTTGTATGTTGTCTGAAGGAAGTGGCGCTCCGGCTTTGAACCCAAAGTCCCAGTTAAACCGGCCAGTTTTGCATATCGTTTGATGTACGTTACGTTTGAGATGAAGACGGATTTGAGACTTTGCAAAGTGAGGAGACATCCTTCTTTCAGCTGCAAAAACTGATGGAGCGCTTCGCCCCACTGCGACGAAGTTTGGTCTGTCCCCGTGTCCGGGTCGATGATAACCACTGATTTCGGTTTCGATGCTGATGGACCGACTACGTATCGCTCACCCTTTTGGCTTTTCAGCGCTTTTACGGCGTTTTCCAGCCAAGTGTCGAGATGCCGTTCGACGAAAGACAGAAAGTGAAACGGGATTCGAATGCGACGTTCTCGTCCAGCTACTTGTTTTAAGTAGAAAACTAGTTTCCCACTGAGATTGCCATCGTATCTAACCCTTTTTTCTGTAATAAGTTTGGCATCATCAACAAGCAATCGTCCTTGTCGGTCGACGACTTTTTTTTGCGTCAAATGAACCAATAATTTTTCAGTCTCCTCTTTTTCAATAGACAAGGCCAGTTGGAGATCTTTTTCGGTTATTATTTTGCCGTAAGGATCGTAGGGGACGTCTCGTCCAACTACTTGTTTTAAGTAGGAAACTAGTCTCTTACTGACATTGCCATCGTATCCAACCCTATTTTCTGTTATAAATTTGGCATCATCAATCAGCAATCGTCCTCGTCGGTCGACGACTTTTCTTTGCGTCAAATGAGCCCATAGTTTTTCAGTCTCCTCTTTTTCAATGGACAAGGCCAGTTGTAGATCTTTTTTGGTTATTTCGCCGTAAAGGTCGTAGAGGATGGCCGATTTGATGGGCCCCAATGGCTCATCTGCAGTTTTCATCCTCTCCTTGATGAAGACGTAAAGAGATTCGAGCATCTCCATGCCGGGGATGTCGTGCGATAGGTAAAGGACGTTGTTGCCTCGGTCCAACAACATGCAATCCACTTCGTCGACGATGACAGAGTCGAATGGACGGTCGCCGCGAATTTTATAGCCGTAAAATGTGTCGAGCAAATAATCGCGCTGAAAGTTTGACATTTGTCCGTAGACGACTGGGCATTTGTAACCGTCTGTCCGTTTCTCGGCTTTCTGGCTACAATTGTTACCCACTTTGATTTTGAAAGCCGCGTAGATGTCAGCCAATTTGGATTCGGAATCGCGTTTAGCTAAAACGTCGTTGCTGGTGATGATGTCCACCGTTTGGCCGGCTTTAACGCGTCCAATAGCAACACCGGCAACAATCAGCGACTTGCCTTCGCCGGTCGACACTTGTGCCAATGTTTTGGCTTCCGATTTTAACAGAGTCACGATGGCTACTTTCTGAGTATTCCGCAGAGGGAATCCCATCTTTGATTTTACGATTTTATCATAAACTTTGATGAATTCCATTATCGAATTATCGTCAGTCAAATTTAAACTTTTTTGTAACCATTTGCCCTTAATGACGTCCGAGTTATTCTTTTTAAAGCAACCGACGACGTTTCCGTCAATAGCCATGGTCTCTTTTACAACCTTCCGCAAATTTGAGTGCTGATTTGTCGTCATCTTTATAATAATTTCATTCACCGATTCTTGCTTGGTCCGTTCTTCATCTATCGAGTCGAGATATTTTTGTAAAATATTTGAAGTTTCTGGCCAGCAGTTTACAGATTCGTTGTTCCGCAATTTGTTGAATATTTGCTCGCAATTTAGTTCGCCTTCTTTGCTTTCCAATTGCAGTAACATGAAGACGGCCTCGTTCTTCTCTTCGTCTGTCAACTGAACTGTATTCATTCTTATTTCTTGATCGATTTTACTGTGCCAATATGTCAATCTTAACTTCGAGTACCAGTTGTCTAGTGGCAGGGTGCCAAGTTTCTCGACATCGTCTTCCTTTAAATAAATTTCAACTTTTTCAAGAAGTTTCAACAGTTTTTCCAGATTTTCTTTATCTAAAGCTCCGGGTTCTCCAGCCGCTTTTATACGTTTGCGTAATGTGCTGACCATGCCATCGCTCAGATTACGTAAAATTTCCCTCCACATGACTCTTTCTTCCTCCTCCAGAACGGCCAACAACTGCTCCTCTATTTCCAGCAAAAGGAACTCGTACTTCCAGTGTTCTTGTCTGAATTCACGGACGATGTGCAAGTAGAATATGGGGTCCGTGTTGCGGACTTGACAATGAGCTACGAACTGGGCCAGTGAACTCATGTCGCCCTCATTTGGTATTTCTACCGTCGCTTTATCATCGTTTGCAATGAAACGGAACAGTAACAATCTTTGAAGTAATTCATTTTGTCCGGTATCATCCGAAAGAAGCATTTTGATGGACGTATTGTACTTTTCTCCCAAACCATTCGCCCAGTTTTGAAAATCCAATTCCACTACTGCTGCTGGTACTATTTTGAAAATATAAATGTAAGAATATGTATTTTTAAGTAATAAAGAGTTTACTTCTTACTTGCTGGTTGTTTGTCTTTCCATTTGGTCGTTTGAACGGCTCGCTGTTGGAGGAAACGCTGCATTTTTGGCTTAACTTTTAGCGGCTGCCATGCACCGTCATCCTCGTACAGTAAATATTTGTCACCGTCGTTTCCTGGGCCGGCGTCATTCAGCGTACACTGGTACTTGATTCGAGGCAAACGTTGGTCATCTTCATCGTATTTTCCATCCTCTTGATTGGTGTAAACGTGAATTTTCCATTGGTTTTTTATGGCCAATAATTCCAACTCGGCCAAGCCGAGCATGCTCCAAGGCGCTCTGATATATTTGGCATATTCACTTAATAAATTTTGATACTTCTGACTGGACAGTTCTTGTTTCCCTGACGGCCAGTTGAAGTCTTCTGGTTGGGTAATAGTCGGTTGCAATCGATCGTCTTCATGTTTGAAAAATTCTTCCTTCAGTTCACTAGCATTTCGGAAATCTTTGTCATCCTTTGTAATTCGCAAAGAAAATTGTTTGTCAAACGGGAAAACTGCGCTCTTGTGCACAAGTTTAGAGTTTTGTTGATGTACATAGTGTCTAGGGTACAAAAGACTTGGAGGCGTAATATTTAGAAGATTGAAATTTGTAAACAGTTTGTCAATAAAGGAGGTATCGACAAAACTAGCGAGTTCTTCGCGAAAGGTTGCCTTCTCGTCGCCACTCGGTAAACCGAAAATGCAGTGGAAGGCGCTGTCGGGCCCATAGAAAGTCGGTTGCCTCTTCAAGCATCGAATCAGTTCTGTAGGACTCAGTTGTGGTAATTTTGAATCGCTATTCTCTTCCTGTCGCATAAAGTGCCATTTTTAGTTCACTTTTCAAGCTCATCATAATTTAAAAAAACGGCCAGATATAAAGCGATACCTGTGCTCCATTCGATGATGTCGTCATCATGATTAAGTGGGTTATCTATTGTTTCATATTTAAAAATACATTTTTTATAAAACTTATTAATTGAAATTATCTACCTATTGATATTGTCTTACTCGACAGCAAAAAGAGTTAAAGTAAGAAGTTGGGCTGTTGGTTGTCGCCGTGGACTAGGCAGCTAAATAAGGATGGGCCGCGGAAAGCTATATATATGTGATGTGACGCGGCTTGTTGACGGCCTTGAGCAGAGTCGTAAAGAGCAGTTCTTCCGTTCTCGTCTTACTGGTCAAGCCGCAATTCAAACCGACCTTCAGCATTCTTTTTCAGTATCCATAGTTTCTTAGGGAACTTGAAATGAACTATTTGTAACACGGAATTTGTTTCTGTTGAACAGATGCTAGCACGGTAGACGGTCACAAAAGTCTTTTCATAACAAGATTACTTACTTTCATTGGCAAATATGCCTTCACTTTTGAGCGTACGCTAAATTGTTAAGCCTGTTTCTACCCGCACGTCTATCGAAAACTGCACGCAACCGAGTGAACCAAGCAACTGAAAAATAACTTTTATCAGAATTGACTGTGTTTTTCAGATTTAAACGTATAGTGTAGCCTACCAACGTCACTCCCGGTGGAGATAACGATGTAAAATCTCCACTGCTATTTACTTTTTTTTTGCCAGAGACACTACACGGATGTAGACCGAAGGCGTGAGCTGATGTGGAATAAAAGCGGTGCACATGGGCCTCCCGCGAGTTTAAGCCTTACGAAACGAAACCTGACAAAAATTGCCGCTTCAATTAAGGACACATTTTGACGGTGGGTATTGTGTATCCTATGCACGAGTAGCCCAAAGGGATTTCACGCCAACAGCCGGTGACGTATTTTTTCTTGCTTAGAGATGGCATCATACAAACGGACACCATTCCGCATAGACACGTAAAAATGTAAAAATTGAACATTAACTATTTTCAATATTTCATGTTGGTTATATTGTATTGAACTTGGCAGCTGCTGCACATGTTGTAGAGGGAAGAGAATAAAGCCCGTGACGGGCAGGCGGGTAAGTTCGTTATAGGAAGGAAAGGGTAAGAAGGGTTCTTGAAACTCGCATGAAATCTACAAGGAACAAGTAAGAGCTGGATCATTTGAAATTAGAGGAAAAAAAACAAACAGAGTGATGACAAAAAAAGGGAAGAAAAGAGGCGAAAACAATAAAATAGGACGAAAGAAATAAATGAAATGGCTCAAAGCTGTAATGTTTGATGGTTGGTTTTGCTGGACCAACTCATTATCAACTACACAACGCTATTTACAAGTTACAAAATTCGCGATCGCGAAACTATTCCAACAGTGTTCCGCCTCGCAGCCACTTGATCAATTCCTCTTATCAATGTGCAGCCGCACCACACGACAGGACGAAAAAAATTACCAAAAAAACAAACAAACAAACGAGGAATGCACTTGGCTCTCTCTTTGTAATGACAAACGGCACTGGATCATTGTGAGGGCGGCGTGTGAGGAAAAAAAAAGTGTTCAATTGACACAATCAGTTAGCATCGCGGTTATAGGAGAGCTCGCGACTGGAGGGTTACTTTTAAAAAACGGGGGGAAATAGGGGGGGACACTATAGAGCACGCTGAAATATGGGGAAAAAAAAACAAAAAATGTGAAAAAACAATCGACTCTTTATTTTGAATGTCGCCAGGTAAGCGGGTTAATCTCTTCAAGTGGTCAAGAGGAAGGGGGGTCGGACCAAAGGTGGAGGAGCAAAAAAAAAGACGAGAAAAAAATAGTTTTTATCATTATTTCCCGAACGTGACGGTAATTCAACTCTGGCAGTCCTATACAGCGAGGTTATCACGTTAGCCAATAGGAATGTCAGAGAGGGGTTAGCCGAAAACAATGTAAAAAACAAACGAAAAAAGCGCCGATTGATTATGTTGGGTCATTGATTATTTTGTCCCCTTTTGCTTTCTTTCTTCTTTTATTTGTCGGTGTAAAACAAAAAAGGCCAAATCCGAATAGCTTCAGAAAAATTTTCGATTTCATCCGGATCGTGTCCCCGTACCACAGCTCTCACGGATTTTACGTCCATTCTCTTCCGCTTCTTCCTTCAATTTCTATCTTCATGTTTTGTGATTTCTTTCTTTGTTCGCTTAAATGACCAACGTCATGTCCTTTTTGTTGGGTAGGCTTTGTTTCTTGCCTTGCCAAAGGCCGGCGTGTATTGTGAACGCGTCAATTGTCACTGTCAAGTGTTTAGTATGGACTTGAGAAAAACACTTGCCACCAGAGTTGTACCTACAAACAATCAATCAATTAGATAAGGTATGCAAATTGAATAGACTGGAAAAATTTGAACTTACTTGAAAAATTTTTCGAACATGGTGTCATTCACCACTTTAGGCCCGGTGCCGTACATCTTGATAATTTCTTCTTTCTCCGGATTGAATGAGTAAAGGGCGCGGAATGTCAATCCACCATCCCTAAACAGCACGAGAAAGTTTTTGCTTTCGGACCTGGTGATCTCCTCGAGCACACGCTGTTTCGCTTCCCGGTTGACGACACCCGGAAAGACGCAATATTCGACCGCGTTCAGTATAATCGAACGGTTAGAGCGGGCCGCTGGCTGCTTGTACAATCGAGGGCCTAAGAAAACAAAATTCACTCAGAATAAAAATCACATTGAAAGATCAAATAAAACCCTTCGAATAGACTCTTACCTATGTAATCTTGATTTGAGCTAATATCACTAGCGCCATCGTCGAAACCGCGACGCTTGCTAACCAAACCGGGTGGTAGGGATCCAGGACCTGTGTGTCGCCATCAATCGAGATTGAAATCAACTTGAAACTACGAAACGTTTGACAACAATAACGTGCTCAACAATAACGTCCGTGCGGAAAAAGAACCCAGAACGCAAAAAAAGAGTGAAAAGAGTTGGAGGTTTGTGACAGACAACGACGACAACAACGAACGTATACCGGACGGTGACGGAAATCGTCGAAAAGGGGTGGAAGTGGGCGTGACGGCCGGAGAGATTCTCCGTGAAGGCGGATTCGTTCTTCCGCCCACACCTGCATCCCCATCTAGAACGGATCGTGAAGGAAGAGGAGAGAAAAGGTCGAGAAACGAAAGGAAGGCCGAGGACGGAAAAGAGACAAACAAGAGGTTTCACAATTGAGTTCCAAAATCCCAACGTATCAAAGTCACGACGTGAAATTTAGTAGTTCCAGTTTCACCACACATTGTTATTAGTGAAGTAAAAAAACACAAGAGCAACCCGTTTGCGCGTCATAAGCCAAATTCCAGTTAAAAGCGTCAAGAGCCATCAGACGGACAAGGAATGAAACGTTAGGGAGAAGTTTGTGTGAGTAGAAGCCCAAAGCAGGTTTGTTGTTTAGTTATGAAAGCCTCACCGCTAAAATCCATGAGAGAACCGCTACGGCGTAAGGCCATGTTGCTGGAGCGAACGGCCGGCCGTGCCGAAGCCGCCGCAGTTGCCGCCATCACAGTTGCATCCGCCTGTCGCCCGCCTAGAAAACATCACCACGAACCCCCAAAAGAGAAGCGTTTCATGATAGAAGCCAACAAAAAGCCAAGGGAAATAGGTGGTCAATCAAAAGATGTAAGCGATAGAAGCTGACAGTGACTTGAAGCTCATTCGTTTTTTTATATATTAGCGTTTTTAAGTTTTGTTTTGATTCAGAAGATTAGCCAACTCTTTCAGTTGTTTAAATTGTTGAGTGTCCAGGAAATGACGATCAAAATCCATCGTGAAATTGTGACGACAAATAAAATCATTTTTACCTGTCATGAAACCGCTACCCTTCCGGCCGGAATGCACCAACGGTGTATGGTAAGCTTCGTACGAGTCGGCTGTTTTAATGAAAATCAAGATAAAAAAATCAAATAAAAAAATTGTGTAAAGAAAACAACAAACAAAAGGTAAAAGAAGGTAAAACAACAAACATAATGACGATATAAAAAAGGAAAAAAAACTTTGTGGTTAAACAAGCAGAGTAGCTAACGACCGGCTAAGGGGAGACCTACCGTCATTGAGAGAAGAATTTGAGCCGCGATAGTTGCGTGAGCCGTACAAGTCCTCACGAGAACTGCGGACGCTGCCTCCGGATTCTAGCGCATGCCAAAGACATTCGAAATATAGTCAAAGCACAAAAACAAACAAGCAGTAGCTAAAAGGGAGCAAAGTCAACGTTGCCAATCTACAAGTTCATGTCAACGACCGTTTTTTACGGAGTGATTTTGGTGTTCACGTTTTTTTTTGTTTCAACGAGCCAGCGAGTGCGCGACGTTAAGAGCAACGCAACAAGATCATCAATCGTTCAAACTCAAAAAGCCTCGAAGGTTAACGCGACAGAAACTTACGTGGATATCTCGGGACCGATAGATCCTTGCGGCCCGAATGTCCTCGTTCCATGGTCCGATAACGATTGGGAGTTTGAGTGTCTAAGCCGAATAACACAACATCGAACAACGTCCAATTTATAAATTAAAAAATGAACCGAGGAAACGTAAATTATAAAAAAAAAATGTAAAAAAATGATAACGTGCAACGCGTTAAGTTAACGAAAAAGAGAGAAATCACAACAATAAAAGAAACAAATGGCTTACCACCGTGCAGACTCGAGTTTGAACCGCGTCGACTAAGAGTCGGATTCGATCCGCGAACTCCTTCTCCGCGTGAATCGCTCCGGCTTTCTGCAATGTCACCCAACCGTTAAAAGTCGTTTCCAAAAATAACAAAACCCATTCAAAAAAAAACAAACAATAAACGGACCTGCGAGATTGGTTCCCGAGCCTCGTTTGCCTTTGCTCGAAGACAGAGTTCGGGAGTTGTAACCATCGTTGGATCCAGCATCGACGTGAATGGTCTTGGGGCGCGGCCTGGATGGTGTGCCAGTGTTGTTATTCCTTGAACGCATTTTCGGTCCGGATTTAGATCCTTGATCAGGCATCTCGAACGGACGGCCCTGATGAGAATCACCGAATATAAGTTGGATATAAAAACGAATTGAAATTACGCGTCTACCTCTTTTTCGGCTTCTTCCATGGCTTTTTTGATCTTGTATTGTTCGAAAATGATGGCCCGTCGAGCTTTCTCTTCCTCCTTTTTCCTCTGTTTCTCTTCTTCCTTGGCACGCTCCTCTTCCTTGCGCTGGAGTGCTTCCTGCTCTTTGCGCTGTCGGACTTCTTCTTGTTGCTGCTTGCGCCTCAGCGACTGCATCAGAATCTTCTCCTTCTTTCTTTCCATCTCATCCATCGCCTCCTACAAGACGAATTCGTATTAATTAGCCATCCAACTCTTTTCTGCAAATTATTCAACTAAAACATAATTCAACAAAAAATCTTAATTACCGGATCGGGGTTGGCCAGTTCATCGCCGATAACCAGGCCCGTGGGACCTTGATCGTCGCCATCAGAGTCGTAGTCGCGAAGATTGCGTTCATGGCCGGGCAATGTCCCGGGCATGGCCGTGGCCATATTGAACAGCTTCAGCTCTTCTTGGCTGTTTTGTCCGAATCCAGAATCACGCGAATCGGGCGTGAAGGGCGAATAGTCGTCGCGGTTTTCTCGGGCCATCGACGACAACGACCGTCGGGGACTTCCTTCCTGCAATGAATACAAACAATGAAGAATCTGATGAGACGGAACGAGATAAACGGACCGATCAAGGCCAGGCGGACACGCCAACTTACCCTGCTGCTTTCCGCCTTGTTGTGATTGTAAGCCGTGGAAGAGTTGGACACGGTCTCGGGCGGAGCGGAATGCGTCGACATCTTTTTGGGCGATGGCTGCCTTTTAGCTCCGAGCTGAGGTTTCGGCCTCTTGGGCCCAGTTGCGACGTCGTCAAACGTGATGATAAATCCTCGATCGGCCTCGATATTGTCCTTGAGCTTGGCCGTTTTGACTCCTTCATCCAAGACCGTCTCGTCGGCCGATTCAGAGCCGGAAGAATTGGGCTGTGGAGGCAGGTAGCCGGTATTGGGCGATGGGGAAGCTGGACTGGTGCTCGGACTGGGACTGGCTCGGAAAGTTTTCATCAACGCCGGACGAGGCGGAGAAGACTGGGTCGCTTCGTGCGGAATCCTGTACGTCCGGTTGCCTGAGGTGATGTTCAAATTGCGCAGCCGCCTCGGAAGTACGAGATCCGCTTCGTCGACACCTTCATTGCCCGTCGACGACGGCGTCTCGATGAATGAAACGTTCTGCGGCTCCATGTCGTCGATCGAGGGAGTCGGCATGGCCGCGTGGAACACGCCACCAGGCGTCCCACTGGGCGACCCGACAGTTGAAGCCGATGAAGGGCCGTTGCTGCGTTGCGGAGTCAGCGTTCGGGTGGCCGGGACGGGTCTGGTGATTGTGGCCGACTGTCGCTGCTGTTGTTGCTCCTGTTTTGGCGTGGTGTGGAGGGATCCTCGGTGTAGTTCCGGCACTTCTTGCTGCTTGGCTTGAGCCGGCGTGCGAATGACGACCGGCTCGGCCGCCATTTCATTGGGATGGAGACGGAACGGCGCTCTCTGATCGGCCGCCGATGGATAATTATGTTGAGACGACGGCGTGGCGTAACCGTGAGGCGATCCGGCTGGTGGCGGACCACCGTAACCCTGCTGTTGGTAGTGCTGTTGTGGAGCTTGCTGCTGAGGCATCGGCTGTTGCGTCCTCGCCGGACTGTAATAGTAAGGATCAGGCTGCTCCTGCTGGAACTGGGAGCCATTGGCGTAGTAATGCTGTGGTGCGTCATAGGGGTTCTCCATCGGATGGCGAGGCGGAGTCTGCATCATATATCCACCTTGGGGTCCGTGCGGATCCATGTAGTTACCCTGATTGGGGTTCATCATGTAACCATGGTGACCCATCATCGCTCTCACCTGAACAGAAAAAATTACAAAAGGCCAAACCCTGTGATTAAAAGGTAATGCAAACGACCGGGCAGAGAATAAACATGCCGTGCGTGAGTCAAAGAGCCGAAGTGCATTTTGTTAGAAAAATAATAATGAAATCGAGAGAGAAAAGCCCGAAGCGGAAAAACCTACCGGTTGGGGAGTGCCCCACTGGGCTCGTCTCGGCTGTTGCGGCATACCGTAACCGGCCATATCGTCCGGCCGATACGCCATGGATGGTGGTGGAGGAGCCGGACTCATGGGCTGGGGCTGGCCCCAAGTCCGTCGAGACGAAGGCGAAGGTTCGTGCAGGTAAAACTGGCCAGGTTGGTTCGGATCCATCCCGACACCACCACCATTCATTGGCGGCGTCTGCTGGACGTGTCCCATGCGGTAAGGATCGTAAGGCATGCCGTGTTGTTGTTGCTGTTGTTGCTGCTGTTGACGCTGGGGGAAATCGTATTCGGGCATCTCGTAGTCCGGCGTCGGTAGCTGATGATGCATTGGCTGCTGCTGTTGCTGCTGGGGCGGCATCTGGGGGTGACTGGAACGCGACGGCGACTCCAAACCGGAATAGTCGACCGGACTGGCGTGTCCGTCCACATTTCCTTTGCCTTTGGCCACCGCCTGATACAACATGCCAGCAGTGTTAGGGGGTGCATAGCAGCGTGAAGAGAAGCAACCCAAAGACTACCATCACACACGATTCTCTTTTGTTTTATTTGTTTTTTTCTCTTTTCTCTTTTTTTTTTGTTTGTTTCTTTTTCTTTGTGCGCATCCACAAACTAGTGAGTTACGTCGCAGCTGGGCAAGACTTTGTGTGAGTAAGAGCTGTTGCTTCGTGGTTTAAAATAAAGCGGAATACTTTACCTGGAGGAAGGCCGCCTTGCCGACCTTTTCTCTCTGTCGGTTGGCGATCAGCTCCTGCTGCCTTTTCTCGGCTTCGATCCGTTTCCGCTTCTCTTCCATCTTGAGTCGAATGCCGTAAAGATCTGCGGCCGAGTTCATGTCGTCTGCCGTCAAATTCTCCAGGCGATCTTTGTCGACGACGGGCGTCTGCGGCTCCCAAGACGAGGAAGACATGGCCTCGGCGATGGTGATGGCCCCGCCCGGTTTCCGTTGCTCGCTGGTCCGTCTCGAATGGATGACGGGAGATCCAGCCGTGCTGCTGCCTTTACCTGGTGAATGATTTTTTGTTTTCACTACGAGTTTTGGAGAGAAATAGAGCAGTAAACCAACAAGTTGTTACCCTGCATCGGATCCTTCTCCTGTTGCATGTAGACGATGTTGATGGCGGAATTGGAGCCGAGACTTTCACGCAATTTCGACAGCTCGGCGAAATTGGTGGCGCGGGCGAGATTGACTCGGGAATCCTCAAGCATCTCGGCCGGCTCCGACGGATTAGAGGCAATAATGACAAATTGCTTATTGCCGTTGTTGCTGCCGCTCTTGGCCGTGCTGCTGATGCTGCTGTAAGTGGGACTGCTGGCCCTCGAACGCCTGTCCAGCTGCTCTTCGACGTCACGGTTGTCCATTAAGTAGTCCGACAGGTTCTCCTGGAGAAAGAAGAAGAAGAAAACAAAGTGACACCATTCCGGCGTTGATTTAGGGCTCCATTTTCCAAACTGTCGTTTCCCGTCAAACAACGGGCGCCGTTGTGTCGCAACTAGCGGCTAAGAGCGCGGGAAAAAACCAGCGATCCCAGACGGCGGATGCGGTTGGCGACCGAGATAAACATCAACTGGGGTGAAAACAAAATGTGTCCATAGCTACCTGGGAGCGGGTGCGCTCGTTGTTCGCCCGTCTCCAATAGTTGCCTCCTGATGGCGTCGAGGGTGTTCCGGCGGCTGGCGGGATCGAGTCGGGCGTGCAGGCATCGATAGACGGCCGCCTACCGGATTGCTGCAGCGTCACGGGCTCCTTATCGGGATTGCGGCCAAACATGGACAAATTGTCCTGACTGCCGCCGAAATTCTCGATCGTCAAATGCGAGTCGTCCGTGATCGAGTTGCGGCGAGAGCGACGGCCGGCGTAGCTGGTCGAAACGCGATTCGAAGGGACGCCAGCCGGCCCGGAAGACGAACGATCTTCGCCTCTTTCCTCCGCTTTCGTGTCCATGTTGAAACGTTCCTTGATGGCCGCGACGCGCGAGCCCCTCGGCGTCGCACCTTCGCCGCCCGACACGACGTTGTAGAGCGTCGGGACGGTTTTGCCCCGGTGGACGACAAAGGAATCGTCGCCATCCTGGCTTTCGGGATCCATACGCCTCCTGGGCGATCCGGCCGCAAGGGTCGTTCCAGTTTGTGGACTGTTAGCTGCACTAGGTATCACTATTAGTCGAAAATTGACAAAAGATTAGCAAATTCCGTCGCCATCCGTCAAAACACAGAGAGACTAAATTATCTAAATTCACGACAACATAGAAACGGATCGTGCTTTGATTTTGCTGTACGGCGCAACTCAAAAACTAAATTTCAGAGGGGGTCCGTGCCCATTGGTGCGTCTGTGGCCGGCTGATATATCTATCTACAATCAGACGAGGAAAACCGAAAAAGAAGAGAATAACGAAACCCAAAAAAGGTGTTTTTAAAAAACGCATCGCAACACTGGCAACTAAAATATTTTTTAAAAAATATCCAAACGATAGTTTTGGGGACGACAGCTAAAAAGAGAAAAAATCACATCGTAAAAAGACGGGCGAAACTCAACCAAAAAAGAAGAAGATTTGGTGGAGAGAGAGAGAGACCACACAGAGACAACAAGTCCGGTTGTGCACGTTACCGGCTTTCCCCTGCGACACCGCATCGTTTAGGTGCCTGTGCGATAGTTGCTGTCGCTGAGCGTGATGGCTCCATAATTCAGCGTATGACGGCCGACAGTAGTGGCACTGATCTGCCGGTCCGTGTTGGCACGGCCACCACCAATCCGGATAGAGCGTGTTCCGCGCCGATAAATCGCAGTCTAATTTGTTTGTGGGGGTTTTTTCAGTTGATAATAATATTCAATTGCGCCTTTTTTGTCATCTAAACTAGCGGTTTTTCTCCTTTTTTAAAAACTTAAAGATATTCGACCTATAAAAGGTAAAAACAAGACACCACGCCAGCCGGCCAAAACAGACAGGTCGACGGACTGGAGAGAGAGAGAGAAAAGATGGGTGGAATTGAGTTGATCGTCACGCGGCTGGGCGTTGTCGGTTGGGTTGTCGTGAGCCCCATTTATCCCGGTCACAAAAAAAGAAAAAAACCAGAGAGACTATACAATGGGAACGCGCGCAGCGGGTCGAAATAAACAGAAGGTAAAGTATTAAAAATATATACGTATATGTATATAAAAAAGAGGGTCAAGGGCGTATCGGTTGAGTGTCTAAACGATCCATCTTCGTCCAAGTAGAGAGAAACTCTCTATCTCGTCTGCAATTCCAATAAGTTTGTCTGCGATGACGGACTAGACCTTCTGGCTATAAGGAATATGAGATGTTGTTGTTGTTGTTGTTGTTTTGGGGCCACACCTAAAAATACAGCTGTGTGGTTCATCGCCCTCGTCAACGACGACTTCCCTCCTCCCACTCTCGACCCCAACAGCTGAAGATGACGGAAAAAGCGTTTTGTTTGTGTTACCTTCGTGGACGGTTTGGCGTTTGGTGCGGTCGCGTTCCTGCAGGGATCCTTGCCGACGAATGACAGTACTCCCTTTACCTGGAATGGAAATAAACAAAAGAAAAGAAGCCAATCAAATAGGTCCCGACACACAAAACGAATCCGTTTCCCCTCCGAGCGTGAAATGAAAAAAAAAAAGACAAGAGACGAGAGAGGAAAAGAAAGAAAAAAAGAGGACGACCGCAGAAACAATCAGACGCAACAACCGCAACACACAAGACTGGCGCATGCTGTCGCCTAACCCAAATCGGAGGAAAAAGAGTCAAAAAGCCATTACCAAGACAACACAAAAAGACGAGCCGTGCACAACTAGTATATGCCAAAATAAGAAGAAAAACAATTATCCATAGCTGTTAACTTAAAATATAATACAAATGTTTGGGGTGTTTTTTGGGGTTGTCATTCCGGGGATTTGTGTAACATGAAGTTAAGAAAGTCGTTCATGGGGGCAGCATTAGAACTGATACCTTTCCGTAAATCGGGAATAGATTTAACCAGCGGTTGTAAACTCGTTCGGCGGTGGAATGATTTCCTCAACGGCGACGACAGTTGGCCGCCATCCGCATCGGGTGTAAGAGGAGTGTCTGATGATGAAGGTGTGAACAGACAGAGAAAAAGAAAGAGAGAGCGAAGAGAGAGAGACCCCCCACCGAGAAAACAACAACAAAAAAAGAGTTCAGCAAGGGGAATATGCGAGAATTTTCTCTTAAAAAACTCTTTTTTTTCTTCTTCTTCTTCTTTTTCTTCTGGAAAATAAATATATACATCGGGAAACCAACCACCAACACCAGCCACCAGTACCCCGCAAAAAAAGAAGGCAAGGGGGGGTACCAAATAACACCGATAGCAACGAGAGATAATTTGTTCGGTTCTCAAATAACTAACAAACAAAAGGTGTACGAGAGAGGAGGCCAACATAACGGCAAATCGATGGGGTTACCTTCGTTGATGGGGAAGCGGTCCCGCATCAATCCGGGCGGTCGGACGCACTTGGCTGGCCGTACTTCGAGGATGTAGAACAAATCAGCCAGAAAGGCCAGGACGTTTTGTCTCACCGAACTATACAGAAAATAAAAACGATAACAAAATTGTTGTAGTTTTATATTTAGGAATTTAGAATTGAAAGAAAATAAAAAAAGAGGCCGTCGAAAAAATGGAATGGCGCAATGTACCTGTGCATGTACACAATGTCTTCGAGCCCCAGGTGGAAGATGTTGTTGGGTAACGACTCGCTGCAAAACTTGTGCACCATTTCCAGATTGTAGAGGCAATCGGCCATGGAGAATGGCTCGTTGGTTGCCATTCGGGTCCAGTCGACCAGGTCTGGGGCGTAAAAGGCCAACAAGCCGAGCAGGCAGACTCCGTCGCTCAAATCGCCCAGCTCTCGGAGGTCGGGGAAATTTGGAACGCACTCGCCCTGCGTCAAAATAACAACAACAAATTATTTTTATCATTTTTTTTTTTTCAATTCAAAAGACAAATGAGCCCAAAAGGTTTTTTTTCTTTTTGAGTTTTTCCGTGGGCGGAATCGGTTCCATTCGGCTGCCCATTTAAGGTAATACGAGTTTGGGCGAGCGGCCAGATTGGTTCTTATCGTGAACTAATCAGCACGTGATTGTGCCGTCCCTTTCACGCATTTGTTAAAAGGGAAAGAGAAGGACGATTGAGGAGAAAAATGTAAATGAATCTCTCTCTTTCTAGCTCTTACATTGCCATCGGCTTCGGCTGTCAACCGTTTTTTGAGCGACTGGCAGGCTTTGTTGATCCAGAGGAGTAGGGCCTGTTCGGCTTCCTTCGGCGGAGGCGTCTGGGAGGCGTCCAAATCGGTGAATCTCCTAATGGCGGCCACCACCCTTTCGGCCGACACGACTTCCTTGACAAACAGGTTCATGATGCCCTCCATGACGGCCATGTGGGCACTCTGCATCGACAACAACAACAACAACATCGACAATCAGGGACGATCCAATCGGTAGATAACTAATACTACAGGAGTTTTATATCGTCTCTATTATGAAGTATTGTAGAATACCATTCGGAGTGGCGATGTGTGAATGAGCGTTGTCTCCGTCAGGGCCACGTCGGACGGCTCGGCCACGTAGACGCCCTTCCTGGCCAGCGCCTGGATCACGCCCCAGTGGTTCAACTGGCTGTAATTGGGATCGGCGTATATGTGCGCCAATGCCAGGCAGTAGAGCTCCGCGTTGGCCAGGGCGTGCACGACAGATGGTTTCAGATACTCTTGATCCTGTTTGACAACATATTCCGTCGTCATTTAACATCCCAAAAGTCGAGTGAGAGATTTCCATCGCGAAAGGACACGACAAGTTTGTCTCCGGGGTATTTTTTCTGTTTTCTTTGCTTACCTCGACGTCGCGGTAGAATGGTTCTCTGACATCTTCGGGCACCTGATGACTGTACGATTTGGACAGAAGCCATTGTACGGACGCTCTTTGCTTCGCCTGGAACCAAATAGTCAAAAAGAACGGAATGTCAGCGAAAATAGTCATGATCCGACATAAAAGAAAACAAGCAAACAAACAAAACAACGATCACATCTATAAAAGGAGCCGACATTCCACCACGGGGGAATTATATATCTATTGTGATTAAAAACAACAAGGCGACCGGGGAGCGAGCGATTCACTTTCTTAGCTGCTGGGTGTTGCGTAAGATTTCAGTCGTCGTACGTCTTCAACCTCAGCATGAGGCCGGAATTTTCTGGTAATTTCGGGGAGAATGAAAAATGGCCTGTTGGGTCGACAAAAGACGGGGCCGCAGAAGAGGAAACAAGAACAAACGGCCGATTGTAATTGCGCAGTCTCGTGATCGGACGCCGTTCCGAGAGGCTCGTAGTAGTACGACGACGACACTTTCACCTTCAAATATGCTGATGAGTGGTGCCAAGGTGCGGTGCTGGTATGGGCAAACAATTTCCAAAAGGAAGAAGAAATCACGCAGAGGTTTTTTTTTTAAAGAGACGAGAGAATTTCTCGTTGATGGAACGAGACAACAACAACGCAGCGCAGACATGACAGTTGGCAGAAACCCCAGAAATGTTTCTTTCTTTCTCTCTCTTGCTGTAACCAGCAGTTGTCTCCGTGAATATCTAGTTCATCAACATAATGCACGTCGTCTTACTCATCGAAATTCCCAGCCGTGTGCTGTCTATGGCAGGAAGTTCAGTTATGCCAATGTTTTCCCACACGCTTCATCAAGTCACGTTGACCGATTGTTGTTGCGTCACTCAAACTGATTACTACGACACGATGACTAGACTTCTGCACTCCAGCAGAGAGGTGATAGCAGACAAGGATTGCCATCTATCTTGTTGGATGTCTGAAAGTTGCACTCTGCGTCAACTTTTCTGCAAGATGAGAGGCATGTTGCACAACAGGGAAGGTTAAAAGAGAGAGAGAGAGAACTCACCTCTCAGGTTTTATTTGTAAATATCCTGTGTGTTTCTCTGAAAGCTATGCCAACAGGCTCAAAGGCAAACTCTAAAGTATCACTGAAACTTTTAATGGAACAATGGAGTGTGCGATATCATGATCAACAAATCATAGTGGCCCTGCTGTGTCCTTATTCAGGTTGTAGGTCTCCCTCAATGATAGTCTACACCAAAATAAGAGTTGGGCACACAAGAGCCTTGGAGGGGCTCTGCGTTCTCAAAAAGCCCCAACAGCTTGGAATAAATCTGCCTTGCATGCAGTCGGTTCCTATCAGCTGATGAAGCCAGAGTTTTTACGACCACCACACACACAGATCTTTTGTTTCCCCAAAATAAGATGTGTGTTTGCAAAAAGAAAGACAGCCACAAACACTCTGTTTCCCTCAAGGTAAACAGAGCCCAACCAATTTCAACCTGTCATGTTGGCTCAGATCAATTCCTTTCTCAAAATCCGAGTGAACTATATACCTTTCGACGCGAATCTATTGGTTTAACGCAAAAAATGAATTTAAATTTCACCATTTCAAATGTTCATATTTACCATATTGTTGTTTACCCGGCGTCTACCCCCCTCTGTCGCAAGCGACACCTTTGAACTAAAGTAGGAAAAGCTGCGGGGTTATGAGATTTTTGGCAATTTTTGACATGTGAAAATTTCGTCAGATAATTGAATAAAACCCGTAATTCGCTAAAAAAACTCGTAAACAAAAATCAATCAACTTTTAAGTAAACAAACATGGCCGTCAAATGTGAACAATTGGCAACAGCGAGAGAATTTCGATTGTGAAAAGCAAATACGGTCAGCTGATGCAATTGAGCGGATACGTGAGTGGAACAGGTACGGCATGTACAGGTAAACAAAAGGTTCCCCCCACCAACTTGTATTCTCTTTTTTCATAGTCGTCCCCGACAAGGTTCAACAAGTTAGCCACTTCCTCTCTCTCTACCTATCTCTTCCCCCCGTAAGGTTGAAATGACGCAGAGAGACCGGATTCACGATTCATGAATTCCCATAGCTGGCGACTCTCGACGTACCACGCAGCTGGCCTTCTTCTACTGCTGCTGCCCTTTTTTCTCATTTCTTTTCTTTGTCTCTAACGAAAAAATAAACGAAAACGCTCCAATGGTTTATCGCGAACATTCCCGGCGGGAGTTCTTCTACTGCAGCAAAGATTTGCAGCGAGAGGCAATGAACGGCAACGACTTTTCAACAGCCGCGGATCGATGATGACTGTAGAGCCATTTTGTTCCACGTCGGCGCTTCTTTGAAGTGAGGCGAAACGCGAAAATCTTTTTTGACGAGCTTGGCAAACGTCGTCGTCGACGGCCAAAAGGAAAACGGTTATTTTCTCTCTCTCTCTGTCCGGCAATCATCTGAGCGTTTCTCCTCTTCTCGCAGGCTTTTTTTTAAACAGTTGAGGCGTCCGGAAAAAAGACGGTTGCCTCCCATCTAAGTGGATTGGGGAGAAAAGAGAAACGAAGCGGAAACTCTTCTTCCTCCCACTACAACTACTACACGCCACGAAAGAAAACCGATGGGAAAAAGAGGCCTTGATTTTCGTTTCACTCTGTCTTTTTCAATAACATTTTCCCTTTTTTCTCTTCAACGTTGGTCTTGGTTTCGTCTTCGAGAGTTCAACACGGCCGGAATACTAATCAGTGTCTCCAATACTATGCTGCTGGCCCTCAAAGTCTCGAGGTCAAAACCAGTCGATTAACGAGACAATTCCAAAATGTTTCGGGTCGGCACCGACTGACCAATGGATCACAATAATGGAAGGGAAAAAATAAAACGGAGTCTGAAAAAAGAGCATCTCTTTTTTCTCGATGAGAGAGGAGATTTCTCCCGACGGCCTTGTACTCTTCTCTCGCCGGCAGTCACACTGTCAATTCCCCCCTCCAATATGCAAATGATAAGAGCCCTACTAGTAGTAGTAGTAGTCGCCGCAGTATTATAGTATTCAAAGCGCGCAGCAGCGACCAGCAGTAACTTGACGGAACGCCCGATGGCAATAGCCCAGCCGGACAAGAGGCATAAACAAAAAAAACGGGTAGAGAGAAAAGCGCCAGATAAGAGAGAAGAAGAAGAAGAAGAAAAAAGAGAGAGTTGAGGAGTGACGATATCACCTCCATGGCTTCTCGCGGACGTAGAGATGCCAACCAAGACAACTGCACCATTTTGGCCCGTCCGAAACGCTGGGCGAAATATCACAATCACAGCAACAACACTTGATGGAACGCAATTTCAAAAAAACACTGGCGTCCACTCCACTTTTTCAAATGGTAAAAAACCAAAACAAAACACTAACGACAAAGTTGACGGCCCGACGGGCAACGCAACAGGTAAGCGACTGACACACGAGCGCAAAGGAAAACCCGTTTTTGTGTTCGATTCGTTCTCTCTCTCTCTCCGGCTTTGGGTACGCGCGTCTTTTATTATTTAGGAGAGTCGCCCGAGGGAAAGACACGGCACAGGTGGAGGCGCTTGGTGGGCGGGGAGATAAAAGGCGCAATGACGTCAACGACAGAGTCCGCAATCTGTGCGAAATTTGCCACGGGGAGGTCGTAGGAGAAGAGGGAGCCGAAAAACGACGTCGACGCCAAAATGCGCTAGAAATAACAGCTCGTAAAATCCCAAATCCCGCTAGGGTCGACAATTCCAAATTTCTCAATTTTCGCATCGACTTTCGCATGATAACTATCAAATACGGGAGAGGCAGAAGCACATCGATTGCCACGTGCTGCCCACAAAAAAAAAAAGTAAAAGAAAATAATTCGTCTTGGAGTCTTGGAGCCGGATGAATCACCCGACACGCGCAACGGCGCAAATCAACAGAATGAATAGAACAAGCAACTGGACGGAGCGGGTTTTTTGGCTCATCCGGGCGGCAACAAGGAAAAAAACCACCAAAAGAAAAAGAAAGAAAAAACACGCTGGTTAAAGATGCTAATCATCAATGTAAATAAATCGGTTGGTTTCTTGAATGATGAATCATCCAACGCAACAAAGTCAGTCGGTCGTCGTCGTTTCTACCAGAGCTACTAGTCATAAAAAAACACAACGAAATGGTGTGTCGTCGTTAAGAAGCCATAACCGGAAATGCGTCGTCGACGAGGCTTCCCTATTAGACACGACGAATAAAAAGAATCATTTTCTTCTTCTCTAGACGACTAGGTGTCATCTATCAACGTCTCGGGTCGAAAATGGCAAACTCTATTTCGCCCATGACCGATAATCGCCCGATATGGACACAAAACTGTCAGAGTGGCTCGCTCGTTCGCTGGCGGATCCGTCAACCTTTTTCGCGAGAACGTCCGCCATTTTAGAGTCTTCTCGGCGTTTGTTTCTTTTTTTTTTTTGTATTTCTGCTAGCAGGTGGAAAGCGTAAGAAGAGGACTACAATAGGCGGTGCAACAACAACAACAACTACGAGAAAGAAACAAGACAATGAAATGCGATCGTCGCGACAGTTGGTGGCGAGGAGTGTCTCATGAGCTACAAAAAAAAGAACACGGAAAGAAGAATGGAGGAGGATCCCAACACCCGGAATTATTTCTCTCTTCATTTTTTCCAAACGAATGAAAGAGAAGAAGAAGAAGAAAACAAACTACACAAATAAGGAAAAAATATATATATATATAATAACAGATGGTCCGTGAGTTGTTGATTTTTTTCGCGTCAATTGTCGTCGTCGTCAGTGGCCATCTAGCGGTCAAACTACGAGTCGAATACCTGCCACCACTGGGGCGGCCTCTGGCCGGGCACGGCGCAGTTCCCTTGACTGTGATGGATCCACAAGAGCATCCGACGGGCACGATCCTCTTCCCAGCGCTGGCGATCCGCTTCCGACGAGCGCAAGTTGTTCAATTGGTCCCAAAAGAGCCACTCGTCGTGGTAAGGGGCCATCCGGGACTGCGCTGCGCCGTGACTCAAGCCGGCCAGTCCGGCGAAATGGTCGTTGACCCGATCGGCAAAAAGGTGACTCTCGATATCGCTCCAAGACAATTCCGGATCGATCCCGACGGGCTCTTGTTGGTGATGCTGATGAATTTCTTCCGCTTCATCTTCCGTCGATTCCAGCCGCTCTTTCGCCCGTCGGCGTCGCCTCTTCTTCCTAATCCGCGGACTCGACTCGACCAGCAGCGGATCGGAAATGTCGTAGAGGTTCTCGTGCGGATACGATTCCATGCGCTGCTCAAAGAGAGCGTTGTCGTACCAAGCGCGCAATCGGGGGTCCAGCCCGAGCGGATAGTGTTCCATCCCGCTGGCCAGATGCTGTTGGTGTAGGATGTCGAGAGGCTCCATCGGCCGGGGTATTTCCGAATAATGATGGCCCATTTCGTCCGGCGAAATGGACGGATCGTAAATGGTCGGGTCGCTGATACTCATCGCGGCCGCCTGCTGGAGGAGCAGATGATGCGGATAGCCCGTCGAGTGGAAAGCCATCAGCGATTCCGTCGTCGGCGTCTCGTAACCGACGTCGTTGGTGTAGTACTCCGCCGGGAGGGAAAGCGGTTGAGGAGGCGCCGTCCTGTAAACACGCCCTTCGGCTTTCATCTGGGCCAGGGCGTTGAAGCTGGCCAAGATGGATTCCAGTTTGCTAACCACTTTGGGCTTCTTCTTCTCGGTCTGAACCAGTTCGGCCGGCCTGGACGGAGGCGGTGTAGAGTGATCGTCTCCGACGCAGTGGAATTTGTCGCGCAATCTCATTTTCAGTTCGCGGATCATCGTGTCCCGTTTCCTCAGACCAGAAGGCGCCGCGGTCGGACCAGCTGTCGATGCCGTTCCGTCTTCTTTGGCCTGGATCAATTCCGGCAGGGAGCGGAAACCGCTATCGGCCGATTGGAGGAGGGGCTCTTCGTCCGCAAAAGCCGGCAGAGACGGACTGTTGAGCGCTTCGTTGGCCATGTCGGTGAAAATGTTATTTCCAGCCGCCGACATTTTCAGAGAGCCGGGCGGGAAGAGGAGACGGAGACTGGTCGAAACGTTGGAATCTTCGGCCAGTCGGAGCGATTCTAGTAGTCGGGCCGTCTCGTCGGCTTCGTCGACACCCGGCAGCAATTCCGGCGGACGTTTACGTAAATTGCCGACGGCCAAAAACGGATTCGATTTATTACCGGGTCGCATCCGGTCCTCGTCGACAACCAGGCCGTCTCCATCGGGGTAGTAATCCCAGCTGGCGTCCGTGTCCACATTGGTGTAGTGCTCACTGTCCAGCGTCGATCCGGTCGACTTCTTGGCCGTCGTCGCCGCTTGATTGGCCCGGCGTTCTTCTTCTTCCTCTTTTAGTAGTTTTTCTCCTTGAAAAATGACGCTGCTGAAGCTGGCCAGACTGTCGCCATCATCGTCGGTAGACGGCCCGTTGGATTTAGAGGCAAAGGCGTCGCAAGAGGCAGCAGCAGCGCAGGATCCCGTTTCGGGGCGTCCCGCGGTAGGGTTGGGCGGAGGCGACGCTGCTGCCACCGCTGCCACTGCTGCCCGTCGGCCGTTTTTTGAACCGTTACCGGTTGGTGTCGACTTGCAATCGTCGCTCGAATCTTCTTCCTGACACGAGCCGTAATCGTTGAGATAGTCAAACTGCTGGGCGATACGCTCTTCCACCTCGTCCAGCTCGTCCGTCTTGATCGTCGAAGAGCCGCCGGCCTTCGGCTCGAAGATCAGCGTGTCGATGCTGCCGAAAAGATCTTCGCTCTCGTCCGTCGAGGCGCCGCCGTCGTTCTTGACCGACAAATCCGCCGCGACGGCCACGTTGCCGCTGCCCAAATGAGAGCGGTCCGTCTTCAGAGTCATCAGTCCGCCTCCAGGCGGGCCGCTGACCCCTTTGTCCGGCTCTTTCTCGTGCTGCTGCTCCATCGGCACGTAAATAAGTCCCAGGTTGATGTTGGTCAACGTCTGCGTCCCGGCGTGGACGGCGTCGCTTAGCAGCTCCTTGAGCTCTTCGTGTCGACGCTGGCGGACGCGCGGATCCAGCGACTCTGACGCTAAATTCTCCTTCATCCGACTCTTGAGCTGCTGGATAACTTTGGAACGTTTTTTGGACCGGTTATTGTTGTTGCGACGGCCCTTCTTCTCTTCTTTCTTGGAGAGCAGCTTCGACGGCGAGACGGGCTCGTAGATGGCCGAAGAACTGGAGCGTCTGGCCATGTTCCACTTGTCTTCGAGTTGTCGGGCTCGCTGGGCGAGATCTAGCCAGCTCTGATGGGCCGGGCTTCCGGCATCGGATCTGGTGCGACGGACCAGTTCCTGAAGACGATTTTCCTGCTCTTCCAAAATGCGCAGCCGCTCAAATTCCATTTTCCTCTGCTTGACCAGACTCAGCGGGACGGGTTCGGGCGAGTCCAGTCCGCCGCCGTCTTGTTGGACCTGTTTCGAAGATTTCTCATTATTTGGGCCGGCAGAAGAAGAGACTTTCACTTCCGGTTCGTGACGGCGTTCCGGTTTGACCACCCTGGGGATGATGGCTGGAACGACGGGCTGTTTTTGGAATGAGCGGACGGTCCGGTCGCTGCCGCATGAAGAGCAAGAGCACATGGAACATTCTTCTCCACCGTCGCAGCATCCGTCACAGTCGGACGGGCAGCTAGAAGAGGGCGATGAGGAGGAACAAGAATGAGTCGACGGGATTTTGGCCGTCTGCTGACCGCCGCCGCCCAGACTGCGGCTGTATTCCGTCGTGATGTAGTCGCTCTGTCGCCAAAACTGGGCGATCAGATCCGTTTTGCTTCTGGGATCGGGAGCCGTGCTGGGCGTGCCCAGCTTACTGAGAATGCCGGCCCTAGAGAGAAATTTCTGCTGGCCTTCATCATCCGATCCCGGCGGAGCGTGAACAAGAGCTCTCGTCACGTACAATTGTTCTGCGTGGTAATTCTGCCCAGCTGATGCAGCGGCCTTGCCGGCCGCCTTTTGTAATTTCAACTGCTGGAGCTCTTGACGACGGGCTTCGACTTTGGCTTGGTAAATGTCCGCTAAACTCAGTCCTTGATAGCTGGACGTATTCTGATAAATAGGCGTATCCAATTTGTTGGTCGTCTGTTGCTGCTGTTCCGGCTTGGCCGTTTTCTTCTTCTTCTTTTGTTGTTGCTGTTTCTCAGCTGGCTGGACGGATTTGGCAGATGGCGGATGAATGGCGGCGGCCGACATGTCCTCGTAAACGGGGCTCTTGCTCTTGCCGTGCTGCTGCTGGCTCTTCCTCTGATCGTCGTGATGGCGCGATTTGAGCGTTTGAATCTGACTGAGAATTTCCGCCCGGCTCATGTATTTCATGCGCGAGCGGAGCCGGCGGCTAGTCACCGTTTTCAGCATCTGCTCTTTCGACATGGAACGCCAAGAGTCCATGGCCACATGGTACGGTATCGGCTCGTAGATTTCCGCAAAACGCTCCTCCATCTCTTGCCACGAATCAGCGTCGCTGACGCCGTCCCGGTCCAGACGCTCGTCGTCTTCCGGCGCTTCTTCTTGATCGTCGTCCTCTGGTGTCGGGTTGAAATGCTGGCGGATGAAGCTGAGCTGGTTCATGACCAATTGGCGCATCACCAATTTCCTCGATTGGTACATTTCCTCCTCGTCGTCCTCGACGACCGACGTCGAATCGGAGCCTTCGGCCGGCATTCGGGCCTCGGCCCGCCAGTCGGTGGCGACGATGTCCGACAAATCGGCGAAACGTTCCTCTTCGTCGTTGTCTTCGTTGTGTAAATGGTCGAAATGGAGAGAGCGGCGCCGTCGTGGGAAACTGTCGCCCAGCAGCTGGCGCAGCGCTGGACTATTGGCCGGCTTTGTCGCTTTCTTCTTCCTCAGAGAAGAGTCGTCGTTTCTCTGTTTCTTCTTCTTCTTCTCTTTCTTTTTCTTGGCCAGCAGTCCGTCATCGTCGGCTGCCGGATCGGATCCGTCGATCGGATGCGGCGTCCACGTCCCTTTCCGCTTTTTAGTGTTCTTGCCCATCTTTTCTCCTTTAGTCTCTCGAAATCACACAGAACTTGAGTGGGGAGGTCAGAGCCTCGCCGCTGGGCCCATCCGCAACGGTTCCACTCCACCGCCAGGGCATTCCACCCCGTTAGAAAAAGAAACAAACAATTGGTTGTATCCGAAGAAGCAGCAAAACTTTGTTATCCGCCCGGAGCCATTTTTGGGACTGGAGCTGGAGAGAGAAAACGGCACTTGTGACTAGGACGGAGCACGAGAAGCAACTGACGGACCATCTGAAACAACCGGGCCAGTTCTATAACCACCACCACCACCACCTGGGGATCAACGTACTTGATTCCACAGAGACTTGACTCCGCCCCAGCTGTTGCGTCGCACCAAAACGTTTCGGAGGAATTATTTTTCGGTTGGGTAGAAAACACGCGCAATCGACGGGCAAGAAATAACAAAAGAGTAGAAGAAGAAGAAAAAAAAGAAGAAGCCGAGACAAGCATTTGTTGTTTCGTGTAAGTTACTCGGCGTTGCAATTTCTCCCCTTTTATTTATTGGAGACGGGCCGTGACGCGTTTTCGAAGAAGGCCGCTGCTGCCGTTCCTCACAAAATTGAGGAAAAGAAAACGTGTGAACGGTCTGTGCGGGCTTAGAGGTTTCCTGTCGTGCGCCCGTCACCGCCCTACTGGCCTCATAGTCTCGATTGTTCTCGTTCAGAGAGAGAAATTCGAGCAGCGATCAAGAAAAACTACATCAAGATTTTTCGGCCAGTAAGGTGCTCTCGGACAGGTGGTTGGCCTACTACGACGATGACGACAAAGAGCCGAGCTCGGCTGGACAACATCCTCAGGACCTTAGAAAAATCTGGGTATCAACATAGCCATCGGGGGTGAGATGATACCGTTACAAGAGCCAAAGGGCGTCTTAATCATTGAGGGGGTCAAATTGGTGCACAACAACAACAACAAGACGAAAGGGGAAACTTCAGTGGCTCGTGTCAACCGAATTTGGTAAATTGCTGGGATAAGGCAGATGGTCCAGTCCCGTTAGGCAACCAAAGTAGCGGAAGGGCCTAACGAAATCGACAACAATAAGTTCTGCTACGGGGAGGAGGAGGAGGCCAATGAGGTAAAACAATTAAAAGAAGGTACATCGCCAATCTGTTGCCCGTCACGGGAGGCTGCCGAAAGTAAATAGCTGGACAATTGACGCAACGTAAGGTATTTCGAATACTATCGATCCGACCGGAAATGTTGGCTCGTTATTATCGATAAAACGGGCCGTCAAAAACAAAACAAGAGAGAGAAAGAGAGAGAAAAGAAAAATAAACAAAAAGAAGGACGAGAGAGTTCTAACCGGTTGCCAGATAGCGTGGAATATTGGCTGGCCAGCGGTATTATCGGGCGGGCGTCGACAACAACACTTGGCGAGGTAGTTGAATATGACGGAAAAACCGACGGACGGCGGTTTCGACATCGGGGGAGTTATAACGATGAGAGAAAAAGACACTACGGCGCTAACTCGACGATTCCCAAAGATATACTGGCCGGCCATCCATCGACTGGCTGGAAAGTATAGCGGGAAAACAGAAAAAAAAAGATGGAAGAAGAAGAATTTCGACATCTTTCAAGTCGAGCAAGACGCCGGGGCGGAATTTCAAAAAAGATAGGGGAAGAACTATTTTTTTTTGTGAGTGCTCCCGTTGGCGCTTCCATCCGGAACCTACAAACTCCCGTCTCCGGTTTGAGAATAGAACACAGGAAACAAAAAAGGGAAAAGGTACGTCTTTTGTCCCAATAAAGATCATCGCCTCCACCTCCCTGCTGGGCTTAAAGTGGCCGGACGGGAGTGCGTGAACGGCAGGAGGGGAGGAGGTTCGGCGGCCCGTGAAAATACAACGGCCCGCTACCCACGCTGACAAGAGTCGGTTCGTTCAAACAGGAATGACGACGCACACGCACGTCCTTTTATGGTGAACGCGACCCGAGCCCTCTACCCACATGCCAGCCACCATTGTGGAGGATTTTGGTGGCATGATTTTTCTTTCTTCTTTCCTTCACAATATAAAGCGCAGAAAAAGAAGTGATGGCCACGGTCTGTGTGTCCTACCTGGAGCTTGTTGTGGCCGTTGTATCCCTGGACTTCCACCACGGGCATGTAGGCAAGGGGTCTCATTCTCGCAGCAGAAGAGGGTCTAGAATCCATTGTGGCTGCAGGCACGAAGGCGAAACTGTCAACAGCACCCTGAAACAGAGCGAGCATCACTTTCAGATGTGGAAACACTTTCACAACGATTCAGAGAGGCAACTACAGTGGACGAGGGCTGGTGGATGACAAACAGGATGCAATTGGAATCAGCTGAGACTTTGAGGAGAAGCCAATCAAAGTCACGAAAAAAAAAACCTTTCAAAGTTATGACAGCGAATGACAGGGCAGATGTTGGCCTCCTACATCTGTTGTGATCTATCGTCTTAAACTCAAAGGCGCTTAGTCTACCAACTCGTATGTCGATGGAATACCAGGCATCCAATGAGCCGGATCAGCATAAATACAAGGGTTGACAGGAGGATTTGTTATTTTTCATAACGGCGTCGATAGAGTCGAACGCCCTGGTCTGGGACAAAACGGCCAAAGCCAAACGGTCATTTTCGATTTGGTCTAACTAGTTTACCTCGTATCGCGTTGGGCAGTTGATAAGGACGCACGATATTGTAGTAAATATTAGACATCTGACTCGCACTCGAACGGCAGGCAAGCAGCCATTTTTTTTTCTTTTTTTTTTCCTTTTTATTTTTTGATTTGAAAACAACGTTGCCAGTGTTACCGATTTTCACCTCGACATTCCCCCCGAAAAATATTCCAAAAATGTCGGAATTTTTTTCTTATCCTCTCGCTGAAAGAAAAAAAGAATGAGAAAAATGGAGAAGTGTGCCCAAGCGCAAAAAAGGAGATTCGGTTATTTTCCAGTCCGAAGAACTTCAAGTAGCTCTCGGTCCGAGACAGTTCATGTTGTCGGCCACAGTGCGTGACTGTTGTGTCGTACTCGAGATATTACCTCCCCATATTTTTGTTTCTTTCGTATCAACAAACATTGGTGCGTGTATTGAGCGACTGGTAATAATGAAAATCCGACCGGATTAAACCAAAAAAATCCGATAAGAAACTAAGACAGTTTATGACATTATGTTGGGTAATTGTATACAAAAGAATTTCTTGTTGAAAAGGTAGAGAGGGAAAAGAATGCACAATTGTTGTATTAAAATATGACGGACTGTTCACTTTGCCATGTACAATTTAAAAAAATCAAAATAAAAAACACAAGACAAAAGAAAACAACTGTTTTGCACGCAGAAATGTAAAAAGACTACTCTCTTTCTTCCCCCGAAAAAGGATTTACACCATGTTTCTGTATATAACAGCTAGCTAGCATAATAAAGTACAAACTAAAAGGTACAAACTGTATAAAAAGCATTTCTTGTTTTCTTTTTGGTTAGCCAATGCTGCCCTAAATACGTATCTCAGGTTAGAGAGAATGATAAAAAACGGCGCTTAATTCTGGATACTAGAGACGTACAAAATCGAGGACTAGTCGATTTATGGAAGTTTTTTTCATGTTGTAAAAAAAAAACAGAAGGAAATCAGCTACATCTGGGTTGCTGTGTGAGTTTTTTTTGAAGTAAGAAACGACGAGAGGAGAAGAAAAAACCAAAAAGTTGAAGCCATTGGATTAAAAACAAATGGTCGATGACATGCTTTTTCTTGAGTTTTTTTTTGTTTTTCATAGTTTTGCTGCCCAATTTTGACGCGCAAATGGGTAGAGAAAACCTGTCAAAAAATAGAATGGAAAAAATTAGAAACTGTGCAGATATTAGACACGGTGGAGTAGTACTGTAGTAGATGTGGCGTACCCGAAACGGACGTTTCTTCTTTCACGGCTGGGCGCTCGTTTTGAGCCCTTCGCTCTTTTTGAAATCGATTTGAGCGTAGCTGGTGACGTCAGAGCCGAAGACGGCCGAGGCCGAAGACGGTCTGGGAATGCGCGGGCTCTTGGGCACTTGGTCGACGTTGTAGTCTGTATCGCTGGGCGTCGATCGCTGGCCACCCAGCGACGGTGTCAGATCCAATTGGGCGTAGTGGATCTCCCGTTCGCTCTGCACCGAAGTCGGTCGCGAGAGGAGCGAAGGAGACGGCGATTTCGATGGCAAAGAGGCCGGACTCGGCCCGTTAGTCAATGGTGTGAACGACGAGGTGCTCGTGTTCCAGTTGACGGCCTGCAATTCGCCGGCTATCGAGTCCTCGCCTAAACTGACCAATGACGTACAAGACGTCCGGCTCGTTTGCTGCTGCTGCTGCTGGCCAGGTGGAGATTTCGAATTTTTCCCGTTGACACCGTCGCTGTTGGAAATCGACATGACTCTTCCAGCCGGGATGTCGGTCAGCAGTGGGAAAAGTGACGCCGGTTTGTTGCCGGCAATAATGACTCGACTGGCCGACGACGGTTGGTAACTGTTGGATCTATTGAGACGGGCAATCAAGTTCAGTTAAAAACTAGGCCGCCGAAAATCAACCAAGAAATTTATATCTATATATACCTATGGATCAGTGTTCCGCTGGATCGCTTCATGGGCTTGTCTCCACTGCTGTGCCGTTTCGGCCCGATAATGGCCTTCTCCAAAGCGCAGACAATCTTCTCCAAGCTATTGGCCCTCTGTTTGGCTGGAATGGCGTTGGTGACGGCGGGTACGGCGGAAGCCGCTGTTCCGTTGCTATTACTGGACGAGACGGGCAAATCCGCCTCGACGTGATTGGCGGGGAGAGCGGCGACGACGACGACGACAGAGTTTTCTTTGTCATCGATGGCTTTCAAAGGTATCCGGACCGGTTGAGTGACCTCGGCTCTCGACGGCGTACTGGGCATGGCCGTCGGTGTGACGTCACCCGAGTCGGGCATTTCTTCAAAAGAGAACTTGCTACGACTGTGAAGGCTGTTGGCAGAAGACGTCGTCGTCTTGTTGGCACCGAAATCCATGTTCATGTAACCTTCGTTGCTTTTGCCCGCGCATTTCCGGCTGTCCGCCTTCTCCGTCGTCTTCATCTGGGTCATGTTGTTGAGCAAGACTTCCGGCAATGGCGATAGAGTCGGCATCAGACGGCCGGGACTGGTAGAATACCTCGTATGAGGCAGGACGTAGTCGTCGGCGTCCGCCATCCGGCTCAGGTTCAACGGCGGAATCCCGGTGTGGGGGGATCCCCGCGGAGTGTAGGACGGCCTCTGCAGGGCGATGCTGATGGGTTGCGAACTGCCCGGCTTGGACGAAAGGGTGACGGACGGCGGTGAGAATTGGGGATGGACCAGAGAGAAATCGGCAGACGGACTGGGCGGAGTCAATGGGCTGTGCAAGCTGCTGCGCGAGTGGCCCATCGAGTGGGAGCGCACGCTTTGACTCCGCTGATGCAACAAGAAGGCTGACGACAAATCCACATCCGGCGAGACGGGCGAAAGCGACTGGGCAATCGGGCCGGCTGTGGTGGTTCGTCGCGTCTTGGATGACTTGCTGGGCCGCTTCAGTGAAGAGAACGGGCTCGGCGGCATGCTCCTAGACGACCTTGGCAGCGTCCCGCCGTCCGTGTTCGGCGCCACGGCTGTTGGAGACGTGGCCGTCTTGCCGGCACTAAACGACTTGCGGCCGAAAAGGCTGGACAAGAAGGCCGATTTCTTGCTGGCCACTTTGGTCGTCGTCGTCGTCTGAGTTTCGGAATCCGTTTGCGATCCGTCGATACCGTACGGGCTGGGAATGCGAGAACGGACCGATTTGTCGGATCGGAAACTGTGCGACGACGATTCGGGCTGGTCGAACGTCATTTCCATGTAATGCTGCTCTTGTAGGCTTTCCTCCGTTCTCGAATGGCGGGCAGACTCGGAGCGAGGAGTTTGCGAGCCCCTCATAGAGGGCGAAACTGTTCCCAGAGCTAAAATCAAATCGGCCTGTCGTGATAAAAGTAGAAAAAGAGAGAGAGAAACGAGATTAAGAATAGGAGACGGACGTCGTCCAGCTAGAGAGAAAGGCGCTGCGTTATATACCTGAGACGATTGTCGCGACGGGTTCCTGGAAGATCTGGGCGTGTAGTCCATGGGTAAGTAGGTGAAATCGTCCGAAACGGAACCCGGATGAGACCCTGCTGGTGTCCGTTTACTGTTGTAATTCATGTCAATGTAGCTGCTGGACGAGGAGGACGTTAGGGGATCTCGCGCGATCTGACAGAGGACCGTGTTGAGAGAGGCCGCCGCGACTTTGTTCGGGTTGGATCCGTGGTCCATGGCCATGTAATCACTTCCGGGAGAGACGACGCCGCTGTTGCTGGCCCGTTCCGATTCAGAGACGGACAGACGAGCCACGCTCGACCTACTGGCCGGTTGAGCCAATTCCACGTACTCGTCGGCGCTGTCCTGATCGTGATCCGTTTTGGTGACGGACTTGGGCCGGCTGACATCCGGCGATTCGAGACCTCCACGCAGATGTTGTCGACTCTCGCCGTACTCGATGTAATCCTGATCGCGGCCTTGTGGGACACTTTCCAGACGTTCGAGACGTGCCCGGCCTTCCCTAGATCGGAAGGAATCCAATTTAGGTTTGCCGCCGCCACTGCCACTGCCTCCGCCGACGATGCTCCGGTTGGATCCGAAAGACGGACGAGATTGATTAGAAGCCGATCGTGGCCGACCACCAGCGCCGGTCGTGCTGGAATTGGTGGAAGCGACCGAGGAACGGCCTACACTATCCGACGAGCCAAATTGTCCGGTGTAGGAGGCGGCGGTGCAATCGACCTGGTCGACTCCCAAACTGTCCGAGCTCGTGTTGAAGCCGTTGAGGGCCCGGAATTCCAATTCCATCAGATCATTTTCACGGCGGGCCGTTGTTTGCTGACTTAGGAGAGTCCTGAAGAAAGTGCCAGTCGGGTTGGATCCGGCGTAGGCGACGTTGTTGGTCGATCCGGCCGGCGTCGAACTGCCCAAATAAGGGACGCTCAGAGACTTTTTACGTTGATTCTCTTCCGGCTGGAGCTGCTGTTGCTGCTGGCCGTGAGTCGGGCTCTGATGAGACGCCTTCTCGGCCGGCTCCAGCTCGTGGCGACTCGAGCTGACGGATGAGGACGATCCATTGTTGGAGGCGGATAATTTGCTATTGCCCGGCGTTACCCGGCTCCCGACGGAGTAGGCCCTCACCCGGGCATCTTGATTGCCCACTGAATGATGAGCAGTGGCGGAATAACCGGCAGAGGGAGCCGGAGCCGGTGGGGCGGCCACCACTTGATCTTGGTTGACGGTCGTCATTTTTCGTCCTCGAATTTCCGGTCGCGATCCGACGGAATAGGCTCGGGACTGGCGGCAACTCAGGGAAGAGAGAGAGTCGTCGTCTTCACTGGGCGTCAAAAACGAGGCCACTTTTTCCAGGTGGTACTCTTGGAAACGGCCAGCCGAGCCGGCCGGCGGTGTCCCCGAGGTAAAAGAGCTGGCCAGTGAACTTCCACTAGCCGGACTGAGCCTTCCTCTTAGGTGCTGATGGTGGACATCCCTGGGAACGCTCCTCCGGTACTGCATATCCATATAAGAGCCGACGTCTTCGTCTCGTGTTGACGTCACCGAACTGGCAACACTCTGAGGCGCCATGGGGACGTAGCTCTCCGGGGTATCCTCAAGACAGAAGCTGCTGGACCTCGTGTGCGTTCCAGAGCGCGTTCCAACGGATCCAGGCCCGCTACCAGTCGGGTACATGGGTATGTAGCCGTCATGGACACTTGGCGGCGACGCCCAAGAATTGGATGCCGTCACCGGGCTGGACATTTCCATGTAAGGATTCTGCGGGTGGAGTGGCGGTTTGATGGGCGGCGGGCCCGACGGGGCGGGCGTGACTCTGCTCTTGTATCCACCGCGGATGGAAGAATTGGAGAGCGAAAGGGCCCGTGTTTGGCCCATGGAAGACACCGAGTGAGCGCTAGGCGATGAAGACAAATGGCCTCTCGGCGTCATCGACAGGTAATCCGAGGTCGCCGGCTGCTGCTGCTCCGTCGTGTGGGACATCAATAAATAACAATCGCCACGATCCTCCTCCAAAATCGTCGACTCTTTGGGCAAACTGTTCTCAGGTGTCGCCGTGTGGCTGTGGCGACTTCTGACCATGTGATTATTCATCGGATGTAACGGCGCTGCTTCAAAGTCGTCCATGGAGAACGAGGAAGGTATCGACTTGACGACCATCGGCGGAGACGTTGAAGGTCCTGTAAAATCGGGGTTGTACAGGGCGGAAGCCGGGCGGCAGTCGGGCGGAGTGACGACGACACTTTCACTGGTCGTCCGCGATCTCGACGGAACGCTGTCGGCCCGATTCCGCAAAACTTCAGACGCCAGGCATGTGGGCACTGCGGGCGGAGCTGGTGAATTCCAGGAAGGCTGAAGTGACGGCCGGTTTTGCTCGTTCGCAGAAGACGACCTCGTCCTTGGTCTCGGCCCGAGATCGTCTTTGGCCGAATTCCTCATCGCTTCCATGACGGCGCCGTGGACGTTCTTAGCGGCCGCAGCGTCTTCCAATTCCATACGGAGCTCCCCGGCTCCCGTTATCGTTCCACGGCCCATTTCCATGAAGAACTCGCAATTGGAGCAGCCGCAACGACGGATCGTCATGACTGGAAACTCGAAAAGTTTCGCCGGATGGGTTATTGGCATCTTGAAGAGGGTCAAGACCCTCGAGGTGGTGTTGAGACACAGGCGGTAGGGACCGACAATGTTCTTCCGGCTGCCAAGATCTTTTCGCTGGATCGTCACCTGCCACACGTGGTCTGGTTAAAAAAAAAAAAAAAAAGGAAAAGAGAAAAAATGACGTCAACATCTCTCGGCTTATAAGACGACGAGTTCGTCTTCTAGACTACTAGTACTATTGTGTTTGGCTAAAAATAATCGTAAGCAGTTGATTGTTTTCATTCAGGCATTCTCGGAACTTTCGTTTCCCTATTTATAACCCCGGATGGTAAAGGAAATTTTTTTTTTGTCCTGCTACTCTCTGTCCCTTTTTTGTTGTTTTTCTAAACGACCTAACGAGTCTGACACAACTATTTGGTGCTGCATCAAATCGCGTGTCGCTGTAGGCAAACAATACATTCCAACCGTGTCGGTCGCAAGGCGCTCACTCCCTCGTGACTGGAAAAGAAAGCTAATTATAAAACCCCAAAGATTCCTTTCAAGAATTGGACCCCAGGACCTTTATGATCAAGCAGGTTATTTGTAGACTTGATTGGATCAGATGACTGGTGTTTGTGTGTGTGGGGTTTAGATGAACAAGATTGTCTCACCGTAAATAGGTTTGAGCTCTTCTCCCTCAGAGACAATGTCAACCAGCTGAATTCTGAGTAGGGTGATGAACCACTTGAGTAGCTCATCCTCCGATTCAAAGGCAATTGAGAAACAGTCTTCATTCGTGTAGAGGGCCACCACAAACTTGTGTTTGCAGTCCACCCTCCTGTTGATGTTGAAGCAAGACTTGATGAGTATTGACCTGGAAAGGAACAGTTGCATAAGGGTTACATCAGGATTGATTGTAGATGAAACTTGATAATGTTTACCTTTTGGCTGTCTGGCCATTCTTCCACTTCTTTTCTGAATCGAAATACTCCAACCGAGCAGGAGTATTTTCACTATCAGCGAAAAGGATGAAATATTTCTTCTTCATGCGCTGCAAAATGGGAAAATTACATAATGCATGTTGGACTTGGATTTGGTGTGGAATCATCGTTTTACCTTGAGCTTGTGCAGATAGCCAAAGAGTAGAATTCCCCCTGGCCTGTAAGGCTCGGTTGAGTCTGGCCTCCTGGCCTCTGCATGATCTGTCTGATCGATGGGCAACATCATTCTCAGCACGTTATGACCACTGGAAAGGGTGATGAGCTGCACATGTTTGGAGCTCAAGTCCAAGCTGCTGTCACTGGGAGCACAACTGGCAGACCAGACGTTGAGACTAGAATGGTACAACTGCCCACGCTTGCACCACCTCTTAAAAGCCCACTTGTGTGCAGCCTACAAGGAAAAAAAACACACTCACACACATACACTGTGTATGTCAGGCACACAGTGCTCAGAGAGACAATCTGGCCAAATGTGCGTCTTTGCACGACGCAGTGACCGTGTTGGGCTTCCGGAACTGGCACACTTTAACGTGCAGTGCGCCAATACGAAAATAAAATCCGGCCGTCAATCAGTCGGACGACGAAGAAGAAGCCATTCAAAAAGAGCTGGTGCAAGTGTGCATTAGCACGCACACACACACACACACATTACAGCAGAACACAATACGATTGTTTTCGATCTGAATGTCGTAGCAGATCGTGTGGGAGTCGAGTAGATTAGCTCCGTCTATATCCTACGGTGCTGCTGGTACAATTCGGATTGCGTCAGAATTGCAGCGAGCTCACAAACAGCCGGGGGAACCGAAAAGAGAGAGAAGCTAAAAAGTCACTCGCTTGCGAACCTCCTCTCTTCTCTCTCTCTCTCTCGAGTGGTGTGTGTGTGTACTGTATTACCAAGGTCACACACATCTGCGACGGAGTCGGACGAGAGAGAGGTGGGCGAATGGGTGGGGATGAAACAGACCTCTCTCGCCATTCATTCACGGCGTGTCTGCCTCCTATATAACCTCCTCACGCTCTTATTTAACCACCCACTATGTCTGCCGCCCACAGGGATCGACTAGAAGAGGGGGAAGGGAGACCTTTACTACTACGCCTGGTTTTTCCCGAAAGAGACCGTTGCAGCACGCACAAGCCATTCGGGAGACATTCAGTAGGAGCGAGAGGCGTGACAAGCAGCGCCACCGTCGGCTAAATTCGTCCAAGTCTCATTTCTTCTGAAAAATGCCAGTAGTAGTAGACTATCGGAAATAGAATACCTCCTCATACGGAAATCAATGTATTTTCCATAATATGAATTCTTACTTTGATATTCAAGCCAAGGGCGTCACCATTCTCGTACAAAACAAACAACTGACGCATGGTCGACTGTGAGACGCTCGTGAAATTACATTAGGGCCGTTTATCTCAACCAACAGTATCTCTCACGCAATTAATTAAAAACATTTAATTGGTCCATTTCTTATCGTTCAGAAAAATTACACTAATTAGAGGTTGCGTTGTGTTGTGATTGTTTGTTTGTGTTGCAACATTGTGTGGCATCATGCATTCCCACGCCATCGACCAACGCCACCTTGCGTTAATAGTTTTGATTACACATTCAAAATAAAAACAACAACAACAATAATCCCGTTAGAAATTCTCCTTTTTTGCTGGTGAAGAGGGATAATGATGTGATAAATATGTGCATTGACCAAGAGAATTCCACGAAAAAGGTAGGCACGTCTGGAAACGGCCCGGAGGTCTGGATTGCTCTCACCAAGGACGCGCCACATCGTAAACATGACGATACGCCCGTCACGCGGGATCATCAAGTCCGCTACCCTCTTCAGACGGCTCTCCACTCACGGACTTTTTTTCGACTTATCCACAAATAAGTCTAAGTTTAGCTTTATTTTTCTGAAATGAATAAATAAACTCTTTTTTGTTGTTACTGTTATCAAGATGAACGTTGAGGGGAATTTGATTAGCTTTTAGCACACGTTTTGTTTTGTTTTTGATTTCCCTAAAAGCTGAATTATCTAGCGAGGGCGTGCCCTGTTGTAGACGGCAAGAATCTCAAGTGGGGCACGTGGGCTGGTTTTCGGATGTGCATGAAAAGGTTTCGTAGAACGCCAGAAGGTTACATCACAGCTGACCGGTGAGCGGTATCGACGGTACTGATGTCACCTGTAATATTGGAAAGGCTGGCTACTTTCATCGGTTACACAGATCAGTTCTTAAAAGTCGCCGAAAGCTACAGTATGTGATGTGAATGCTAAATGATTTTTGGCAGAACTTGTCAGCTCCGTTGACACATCGATCCCGTGAAAAACATTGACATTTTCGACATCGTTGGTAACAATGAAGAGGATATTCCATCATCTAGACAATGTATGTGCCCAATAATTCTCCATAAATACTAATAACTCTTTTTCAATTTCAGAAAAGGTTTGAAGGGAACGCCAGCGATGCGGATCAGCTTTACAGGATGCAAGGTGATTGCTACTTTCCCAGAAACAAAATGTATTAGAGCCGAAAACGCGCACTGCATAGTCACCAGTAATATAAGTTGCTAGGAGGGAGAAAATTTGACGAGAATGGATGTTGATAACCAAAGGATCTCCAGGGGATCGCTACTTGCACGGGAGTTTCCCGCTGGATATATATTTTACAAGTGTCGTGTTTTGATTGGAAATATAAGTTGTGATTAGTCTACAGCTTTCGCGGTACAATAAATACAAGTCTAGCACTTTTGTGCGAGATTTACGACGAAAAAAGGAACTGATTGCTGGCAATATAAGCGGGCCCGACGGATTGCTTGGATGAATCCGGACAGATGCGGGAATTTCCCCATAAATTCTGCGGGTTTGAGAAATATTAAATTATGAATTAACCAGAGACAAGTAAAACGAAAATATAGGCTGCTTTTTTTCATTCACTTTAAGGCGCACATACTGCGTAACTTGAAAGTTCAAACCCAACTTGCTAGGCCCGTTGTGATGATAAACGATACTATATAGCCTGGAATAACTGATGGCCAACCACATGAAAAGCAGCCGACAAATCATTCTTTACGATGGTCAAGACTCAAGGATGAAGGATTAAAAGTTTCATTTATAGATTCGTTCCGTGATACATTACTTAGAGAGCTCCAAATGGCACGGCTTTTATTCTGGGGAATTCCCCCTCTCTCTGACGTTTTGGTTCCATCATAAATAATGTGAACGTTGAATTCATAACTCAAATGTCTTCCAAGTCTAGTTGAACTCTGGCCGAGACTTGAAGCCTCAAAATCATCAGTAAAGCGGAAGTTCGCCTCCAGTTTCCTGCTGTAGCGGCCTAATATTGAGAAACCGTTTGTTTTGGATAAGAAGGAAGGACCTGTATAACCTTATTCAATTAAAATTGTGAAAAAAACGCAACCTGTCAACTCTCGTTTGTAGTCTAGTAACCGACTATAGATTGGAGCGTTGGAATGAAGCGGACTGCATTTGACAGGCTTACTTGTTCGCTTGGCACAGTTCATTAACAGCCTACCGAACAAAGTTGTAAACTCGGGGCGGTGCGCACCGGTAGATTGTCTATTGATTAAGCATTCTAATTCTACTTCCGGGGAAACCCCTAACCAACCTCGCACCAACATCCTTGTCCTCAGAAACACCGAAAATAGCTTAAATTCGAGAGAAACTTTAACATCGTCACTTTACGTCCAACTCCTTTCGTTATTTATTAATGAAATACAAAGTTTATCCGCTTGACATTTCTCAATTTACGTAAACTATAGCCCCTCGCCGCCCGGCTGGATGGAGGGCGAGAGGTACCCGAAGGGTATCACAGATAAGTCGGCTATGAAGGTTATTTAATGGTTCCTCAAATAAGGGACATTATACTGCTAATGGCGATCTAATATATCCATTTATGGTGATTTGACAAACTTGGAAAAAGGAACGCAAAACTTCTGTACGGTATTTCTCTTCTCCGCTTTAAAAAATGAGTTACGTATAAGGAAATGAATTGTGAATAAATAGTGTGGTAGTCGCCCTTATTAGTTGTCGTTGTCCTAGACATCCATCAAGCTACAAAACGTGGGCCAACCTGTAGTGAAAGAGTAAGCAGTGAAAAAAGTGATAAGGAAATCCAGGAAAAACTGTTCAATGGCATTTGGTTTTCAACCGGATAAGTCCGCTCTCTCACGATCTCTGGTGAGAACTACTCTAACTCCTTCACTGCTACGAGTGTTAAATCAACCAACTATGTCCATCTTGCTGTTATCTAAAGAGTTAGCAAAATAATACGTAAGCACGGTCAAAGCAGTTCAAAACGGAAGTGTGTTTAGACTATAAATTACTATAGATAAAAACTATTTATTGTGTCCATCGCTTGTAAGCCGTTAGCCGTGTTGCGGATGGAACGCCTGATGGAACGTAACAAGTAATAAGGTAAGCGGGGCAGGTACACGTAGATATAGTATGGCCATAAAGATACCGCGTATGGAACCCGATGACTATGTTGAATAACATCAAAGTACATTACGAAGAAGAATCTAGTCGTAGACTAGTCTATAGTCATTTGGAAGTGGATTTTTTAACGAAGTTCTTATAAGTTATAACATGGTCTTCATTGTATAGATGTAACGATTCGAAAAGACCAGGCGAAATACTAAGTACTGTTGTATTTCTCCTGGTCTGGTCGCTAACGATACGAGAGGAAAGGAAATCGACCCAATAAATAAAAAATATGTACTTATTTATGGAAATTTTCATTGAATATTGTTTGAAATTCCTAGTTCTAGTGAAAAAATGCGATAAAAGTGGTTTTTATAAGGAAACTTAATATTTAAAACGAGTAAAATAAGGAATCGGGAGGTTGCAGTCTTAGTCCTAGGGTGCGTGAACCTATCTAAAGAGGGACGAATCAAGCTTAGCTTACATACTACTTTCAATACGCTTTCACAAGTCAATTAAAATAGCCAGAAAAGCCACATTCAGTGATTTCAGTTTCATTTTACAGAAAGTTTCGAATTTTCCCGTAATCTTAAATGCATCGCTTCGTTTGTTTTGGTCTTGCGACTGGAGCCGCCGCCGTGGCAGCATACGCCTGGTACCGACGAGGATCGGAGACTGCAGTTATCGACGAAATTGTCCAAGAAGCGGATGTTGATACTACTCCGGAAGTGCCTGAACAAGAACTGGCAGTGGAAATTCCAGCCGAGCCCGTTGCACAAGTGGACGAGGATGGAGCGATGAAGAAAGCGGAAGAGAAACGACTTCGACAAGAGCGAGAGCGGATCCTCTACGACAAATGGCTGGCCCATAAGAACGATGCCCAGGTTGAACAAGCTGTTGCTGTAAACGACTCGGAAGAGGAAGAGGAGCTCTTGGATATGAAGACTCGATCCATTTTGGTGAAACTACGGAATGAAGCCCATTTCCCCTTGAAGATTGAGCGCTGCGTTTCTTCTGACCATGTCAACAGCGTTTACTACGCCACTGGTGAGAACGATTTCCAATTCGCCATCAAAGTGAATCACGATGGCAAATCCACCATGAAGAAGACATTCAAGGCGTTGGTTGACATGGAGAAATCTGGATTGGGAAAATGTCCGTCCCCCGTTCTTTACCGCGGACACGTCCTCGTGACCAAATGGATGGACGAATACTCTTTCGAGCCCTTTGCCGAGGAGCAAGTTCAAGATGTTGTCAAGAAACCTGTCCCACGTCGAGGCTTATCCGCAGCTGAAAAGAAGGCGCAAAAGAAAGCGACCAAATTGGCCCAGGCTCAGAACCGCAAGGATGCTTATTTGAAGGAGTTCCACCTCCGCGTTACTTCACAGCGCAAACAGATCAGCAAGAGATTGTACCAGAAAATGGATGACGATGATGGCGCTGATGCTAGCGGAAGGTTCCGTGTGATGTAGATTTACTATCAATCAAAATTCACCACTACCACTACCAATCAAAATTCTCAACCCGTTCCCGGGTTGCTTTCAAAATTGTTTCGTTAAAATCGTTCGTCGTCGTTTGATTAGTTCGTTTGGTTCATTTTTGTACTGGCGTTAACCTCATTGATCAAATTCTTGTATATATCTTTCAAAATTCATGTACATAATAAATTGACTTTAGCACATTAAAAAATGTATTTGGGCCATCATTTATTGTGGTTATTACCATAACGATAACCATTACCGTAACTACTCTACGACAGCTACTGTTCTGAAGCATCGTTTAAAATCAACAGAACAAATATTGCAATAAAAAATGATTATCTAGCTTCTAAATGGGCAACTGCAATTCAAATTTTCAAAGAAAGCGTGATGATCTGGGATAAGGCACAGGGAAATCAAGTCGCTAGCTGTAGCGGCGGTGTATTCGGAAGGCGGCAAAAATGGGAACAGAGCATAACAGATTTCAAATTGTGCAGATCGGAAGTCAGTCAGGTTCAGAGATGAGTCCCAACTTCGGGAGAGGTTGGCAAGCGGGCAAAAATGACCATATAATATGGTCAAAGGCACCTTGTTTCCCAATTGTATACCATTACAATTACAAGTGAATGTGAATTACAGTTAGATTACAAGTGAATGCTAGGACGCCTAGGAGAAATACATAAATATATAGAAGGGTTACAACGAAGTGGTCAAGCCTAACCTGGCAACCCCGAACTCCTTCACGTACCCGCAGCAGACGGATATTATCAACCGACCGACATTATTTGTGTTTTTCTCTGAATTCTGTGATTTTCTTTGCACAAAATGCCATCTGTTTTACTAACGGATAGTATTTCTTTTGAACTTGGCGGTAAATACTTTGGAATTCTTATTCCTACCTATTTATTATTCGATTTTCCTCTTTCACTCTTGGACAGCATCTGAGCCATGGCCGTCGGACGTCAAATTGTACCAACCGTACGAAGTTGAACAGATACTTCTTCAAGACCAAGCTAATTCATTAGCAGTTCAAGTTTTTCTTCGAATGTGCGGGTTAGATTTTCAGGTAGATACAGAGAAGAAATCAACATGGGAACATCACTAATGACTTTGTTTATTCTGTTGTCAAGGTTGAAATGAGAAGCAATGCAGAACATATGTCACCATCTGGTAAATTGCCTTTCATCAAATGTGGTGCCTTTGTAGTAGCAGATCTTGATCCTGTTGTCAGTTTTGTGGCTAACAAGGTACATCTCATTACTTTTGGAACAAGCTCATATAATGACATTTTATTTTTTTTTCCAGGGTGTTAATCTAACCGACCATCTGGATGCTGCCCAAAAAGCAGACATGAGAGCATACATGTCTTTGGCCAACAATATTCTTGGCAATGCAGAGGTATTATATTCACCATGAATTTTTTAAAAAAGATATTTTAAAAATAGTGTGAATTATTTGCCAGTTATATATCAGTTGGTGTGATGAAACAGTCTTGAATGAAGTCACTTGTCCTCGATATGGTTCTGTTTATTCTTGGCCTTTGAACACACTGCTGACATGGAGGAAACAGAAACAGGTCACAAAAAAATTGTCTGCTCTTGGTTGGATCAGCAAAACTCTTGATGAGGTTAGTTTTGAGATTACTCTTAAATATAATTCAAAGTACAAATTTGATGTGTGATTCTACAGGTTTATGAAGACGTGGATCACTGCTGCAATGCGCTTAGCGAACGTCTGGGTAACCATCTTTATTTCTTCAATGATAGGTATTACATTTTTTAGAGTAAACTAAAGGTAAGGAGCTACTGAATTTTCAATTAATTCCTCCATTCAAGATGCACGGAATTAGATGCTGTTGTCTTCGGTCATGTCTTCACCCTGTTGACTACACCCTTGCCTGATAATCGTCTAGCATCCATCGTACGTTCCTACCCCAATCTGGTCGAGGCTTGTCAGTTCCTCGAGAAGACTTTCTTCCAGAAACCAACTGCGAAAACCGACAACGACAGCGATAATTTTGATTAAAAGCCTTCACTTAGTGTAGAGCAGTGATAAAAAAATGATAGTTAAAACACTAAATAAAATTGTTCATGCTACATTTTTCAACCCTATTATTGCATATTTGGGAAAAAAAATATTTACGATATTGTTGCGCTAAATGATTCATCCTTTAAAATATGTAAAAAAAAAAGTCGACATGCTTGTGTTGAAACGTTCGCTAGAGGGCTTCCGATTCAAAAACGCCTTAATGCATAACTCGTCACCCAGATGGCGAACGCAGGCGTTTCAGGCTTTGGCCGTTAGGGAGGACGGGACGGGTCTGCTTAGTCAGTTAGGGGACTTGGGGGAGAGAGTTTAAGATGGCGTCTAGCTTCCTGGACGATTTAATCTCGAACCCGTCAGCGGATGCCGACGCCGTGTCCGCGTTAGTTGGATCACTCGAGAGCCAGTTGAGTAATGCAAATGTGGGTGCTAGTAATAACACACAAGGCGGCAGCCTGGCTTTTACTACAAGCTCTGCCTCATCGGTTCCTCCACCACTCCAGCCTGCCAATGCCCCGGCCGCTGCCACCTCCACTGCAACGGCAACATTCGCGGGAAACGGTAATAGCCTGCACGCAACAACAACTTGCGCGCCAGCATTAGTAGTTCCGGTCGGATCGGCGCCCTCAACGGCTGCGTCTACAATCCAGTTGCCTAACACCACCACCGTCCATTCAATACTTCCCAATGGAAACCCAAGTGGTATTGCGTCTTGGTTAATTTTAAAAATGTTTGGTTTCATCTCAAATCGCAGCCACTTTGAACTTCGTATACAATGTATTTATTTACTCTACTTGACTCACTCCCACAGGTTTGGTCAACATCCAACAGTTTGGAGGTGGTGCTATTGGTTTACCAAATGGAACTGTGGCCACCAGCTCAGGAACACCAACAACGTTATCAGGGTTGGTTATCCATCAGCAACAGCAGAAAATGGTGGCAACAACTCCTCAGCAAACTACGATGATCATTCCGGCCAAAGTTAACCCAGCAACAACAGTGTTGGGACAGCAGCAGCAACAACAACAACAACAGTCTACCATGATGGGGACGAATGGGACAGCGATGAACCAGACTCAAGTGTTAAGACCAGCAACCCAAGTGGTACAGCAGCAGCCTCAACAACAGGCAACGGTGATAAACAGTGCCGGAGCGGGAATACTTCCGGCGGGTGTACAAGTAGTGAACATGAATGCGATGAGACCGCAAAACGTACAAAACATGGCCGCTTTGAACAATCCTGCTCATCGAGCACTAGCTCCCCGTGTAGTGTTGGCGCCTCAGCAGATGGTTGGAGCTCGTCCCGGACAAATGGGAATTACATTACAGGCCTTACAAGTAACGTATCGATTACTAATGTAAATCCCCTTGCTGATTGATTGTCTTATTCAAAGGGTTTCCAGGCTGCTGGAGCACAGGGTCACTTGCTCGTCAAGACTGAAACGGGCCAGTACCAACTTTTACGTGTTGGTCCTGGTCCTGTAGCCGGTACAACGACAGTAGGCTCCCAAGTTGTTACCTCAAACATTCCCGCCCTGCAAAATGTTGCCCAACAGCAACAACAACCGCAACAACAACAACAGCAGCAGCAGCAACAGCAGGCTGTGCAGCAACAGTTGCCCGTCGCCACCAACGCCGTTCCCGCTTTGAACCAAAACGTTGGGGCAACGTATCGTCTGCAAGTCCCTGTTTCCACAACTATCCAGCCAGTGCCTGCAACAGCTGCGGCACCTATCAGCGGGAATGCGGTCGTTACAGCTGCGAGTACTCCGACCCCCGCTGCAACCCCAGCAGCAAATCCAGCAAGCAATTCTGGACAGGTAAAACGACAAAGAAGATTTATAGGAAAAATAAGACAGAATATCAAGGATTTTTTTTCTTCATTTCACCATCAGATGACCCCCGATACGGCCAAAGTCAAGTGCAAAAATTTCTTATCCACTCTGCTTCGCTTGGCGAGCGAGCAGCCGGAATCGGTGGCCACCAATGTTCAGATGCTCATTCAGGGTTTGGTCGATGCCAAGGTCGAGCCGGAGGAGTTTACCACGAAGCTCCAACGAGAACTCAACTCCTCTCCACAGCCTTGCCTCATTCCATTTCTCAAGGTATTGTACAAATCTGATGGGATTACTCCACTGTCCACTTTTGTGGAATTTCTTCAAAAATCCCCATAATATCCTTTTGTATTACAGAAAAGCTTACCCTACTTGAGACATTCATTAGCTACACGAGAACTGCATATTGACGGAATCCGACCACCAGCCTTATCAACGGTCAGCACTCCACAACCGATGATCGTACAGCAACAGCCTCATCAGGGTGTTGTCAATCGGGTGAACGCTGGTCCGACACAAATACAAACGGTACGGCCAATGGGTGGACAAGTCCGAGTCCAGGCGCCTTCAATGGTTGCAGCCTCTGCCGGTACCTTACCTTCGCCAAGGCCACCCAGACCGGCCGCTAGTAAAGCTACTCCAAAGGCCAAAGCAGCCCAACAGGCGCCGAAGGTGACTGCCACATCAGCAGCGTTAGCTGCCACCACCATGACGGCCGTATCGGCCATCAAAACGGAACCTTCCTCGACGTCAGAAAATCCGACGCCTCTCTCTTTCACCATAACCCTGCCTCCAGTCGGTGGAGTTGCAGCGGCTTCGGCTGCCACCACAACCGGTCCCATCCCGTCAGTCACGGTGGCGTCGACTTCTGCGGCGCCGACATCCAGCACGGCAACCAAACCGGTGGCCTCTGCGTCGACAGTATCTGTCGGTGCAGGTGGTATCAAGGGAGTCCTTGCTGCGTCCATAGGACCCAAAGACGCCTCTAAAGAAAAGAAAGCTTTTACGTTTACATCGTCGCTAGCTGGTTTAAGTGGCGATAATGACATCAACGACGTGGCCGCCATGGGTGGTGTTAACCTGGCTGAAGAATCGCAACGCATTCTTGGCTCTACCGAGATGATTGGCACTCAAATTCGATCCTGCAAAGATGAAAATTTCCTTTTCACTGGGCCATTGCAAAGGAGGATTCAGCAAATTGGTATTTACCATTCAAATTGGTTTTTAAGATTAAAGTGTGCTCAACTATTTTTTCATTAATCTAGCCTCTCGGAACGGTCTTGGAGATCCCAGTGCGGAAGTAGTTTCGCTCATATCACACGCCACTCAAGAACGATTGAAAACGATACTAGAGAAGCTTGCCGTCATTGCGGAACATCGAATGGAAGTCGTCAAGACGGACGCGCGTTACGAAGTTCAGCAGGACGTCAAGGGTCAGTTGAAATTCCTCGAAGAGTTAGACAAGTTGGAGCGACGAAGACACAGTGAAATCCAGCGCGAGATGCTTCTTAAAGCGGCAAAATCGCGTTCGAAAGCTGAGGATCCGGAACAGGCCAAGTTGAAAGCCAAAGCCAAGGAGGTATGCATGAAAAATTCGCGCGCATCAAGTTTTGAATCGTTGAGCATTCATATAACGTTGGATGTCGATTGTTTAGATGCAACGGGCGGAAATGGAAGAACTTAGACAGCGCGAGGCCAATATGACGGCCTTGCAAGCTATTGGTATACGAAAAAAGCCTAAACTCGATTTGGCTGGTACAACCGGCTCTTACAACCAGGTATTTCATCTTATTTTGCGTGCGCGAAACTCTAGAATCTATTTTCAATATCTTGGTAACAGGTGCCTTTACGACCGCGTGTTAAGCGCGTGAATCTTCGGGATTTACTTTTCCTCCTAAAGGAAGAAAAAGGAACAGTACGATCCCCTCTGTTGTATAAAGCTTATCTCAAGTAGTCCTCCTTTCTTCTCTCCCTAGCCCCATACCGTCTCTTTATATCATGTAAGCGCTAACTTGTTTGTTTGCCCATCATCGTACCCGTGGTAACCTTAATGAGAGGGCGCCCCTAGGGCCTCTATATACACACCAAAACGGGGAAAAGAAGAAAAGCGTTAAATTGAAAATAATGGGCCTATGTGCGTCACGCCGACACTCTTTATGTTAATTAATAACAGCAACAACAATGTTATGCAAGCTGCTCTGTTCTTGTTCTCTTCTCCTCACCACCACAGCTTCAGTCCCCGCCCATCTTCTGTTGTACATACTGTTGATTTATTTGTGCGGGGCGGTGTGAAGTGTTTTTTCTATCTGCGAAGTGATGATGAAAATGATGTCTTTTTGTATGTATCAGTGTGTGGATGGTTATGACGAAATCATGGAATGCTTTATAATGACGACATCTTTCAATTGTGTATCAACTTGAAGAGACTCACGGGGACTCGGTTTGGTTAGCTGTCCAGTTTCCACGTGTCCCATTCTCTTTTTAAAACCCGTTTGTTCAAATATTCTTTTTCAACCGCATTCGATTGCAGTGCGAACGTGATGTCGGACCAAAACAAGAGAGGCGGAGAATAATATCACGTTTTTAGAACATGTGGCAGAAAGATGTTGTGCCCATACTCTTCGACCCTAAATTTTGTTTTGTTTCATCCAACTCATTTCACTCTTTTATTCTGTTTCTTTATCCTTGAAATTCTTCCTTCCAAAACACACTAAACTGCACACAGGATAACGTACAACATCGAGAAATCGACCAGCTTCACCTGCCACGATCTACCTATTATCATCTTAGTCTCTCTTTTCTCAAAATCCGTCTTCATTATCCCAAAAACCGAGTTGTGAGAAGAATTGAAAAGAGAATCACTATAGAAATTTTTACAAAAAAAAGGCAGTTGAATGGTTTGTCCTTTAAAGAAAAAATCGGGGCATTAAGCGCGCGAAAAAGGCGCCAAGCAATTTCCCGCGTGTTTTACAACTTGGGAGAATATTAATCGTGCCCTAGGTGGCGATCAATAACGTGTGACGTCACATATGCGCCGACCAATCAGCTGGCACGGAGTGTCGCCGGTGTTTCTGGATGGCGTGTTGATTTTCGAGTTGTCACAAATTTTGACTTTCGTGAACTTTTTGAGGCTCTTCGGAACCTCGGTGAAGTTACAGCTAGTACAATTGAATACTGGGTATTCTAAAATTCGCTCAAAATGTTTCGGCAGCGAGATTCTATTACAAGGTAACCATTGTGAACTGCGCACATTTTCTTGTTGTTGTGGATCCTATAGTAAACAATTCTTTTACAGCAGGTCTTGGATGTTAGCATCATGTGTGGTTTTTACTTTTTTGAGTTGTTGTGTAGCTCTTGACCCTCCAAATCTTAATTTGACACAAAACAAAGCACACATCTTACCCCCATGCCAAGCTTGCAAATCCTTAGTAGGATCGTTCAAAAAGGTGAGTATCTGCAACATGTCATCTAGATAAGAGCAAAAAATAACTCATTTTACATAAACAGGGGATGGAGAGAACTGCAAGAGGAAAGTTTGAAGGTGGTGATGCTGACTGGGAGGAGAAAAAGCTGAGAAGCTATGCCAATAGTGAAGTCCGACTAGTCGAAATTCAGGAGAAATTGTGTTCAGATGTTTCAAGAGGAGAAGATCAGGTAAATACTTTAGGCCTATCTGGTTGAGTCATTCCATATTCATTTTTATTCATCCTCTTAGTGTCATAACTTGGCTGAAGCTCATGAATCTACAATAGAGGAATGGTTTCTTAACCACCAGAAATTGCATCCAGATCTTCATGACTGGCTTTGCATACAAAAGCTTAAAGTCTGTTGTCCAGACCATCATTTTGGTCCAGAATGCAAACCCTGCCCAGGCTCATCCCCTGAAATGGAATGTAACTCAAATGGAAAATGCAAGGTTTGAATTAACAAATATTTTATTGGTTGTATCCTTACATTAATAATAATTCATAATGTACTTTGTAGGGCTCAGGAACCAGAAAAGGCAATGGCAAATGTATCTGTGATAAAGCATATACCGGTGAATTCTGCCTGCAATGTGCAAGCGGTTTTTATGAATCCTACAAAGACGACAAAAAAGTGCTATGCTCTGCTTGCCATCGGTCCTGCAAAGACGCATGCACACAGGCAGGACCGAAAGGTTGCTTGGCATGTAATGAAGGATGGATAATGGATACTGAACTCGGGTGCAACGATATTGACGAATGCCTAACAAACAAAAGCGCATGCAAAGAAAACAGTTTTTGCGTCAACAGCCCTGGATCACATTCTTGCTTAAGTAATTCAAATTTTTAAATCTATTTTAAAATTTTAATTTTCATCATTATTTGTCCATGTAGATTGTGATAAGGCTTGCAAAGGCTGTCACGCTGATGGTCCTGACAATTGTATCGAGTGCGCTGATGGTTACGAATTGAAAGACGGCGTTTGCGCAGGTACAGTAACTCTTTTTACTTCTCGCTTCATTCTTATTTAAATGGAAAGGCTTTCGTCTTTTGTAGAGCAGATTTCTTGTTCCTTCTTTTTGCATGGGATTTTTTCGTTTATTTTACAGCCACATTGGTTTTCAAAAAATTGGCTTTTCCTTGTCAACTAAAATTCAGCATTTGCTTATACATTAAATTGCTTTGTGGTGAAGGTCCTCAAAGTTGGGGGAAGACTTGGCAGGGATCCAGTCTTCGCTACTTAACGTATTTCGGGATGTGCTTGTCTACCTGCATCATCCTTCAGAGTAGCACTACTTTAGCTGCTCTGGTCGGCCTGTGTGTCGCTGCGTACATTTCCCTTTCGGAATACTCGATTCATAATGAAGACCCTAATGCTGGAAATCCGCTTGCTGGTGCCCAGATCGTCCAATAGCCAATTATTGACTTCTTTTATTATTTGTTTTCTTATAGAGTCAGACGTGTCAGAAGCTAAGCAAAACACTGAACTATGACGCTTCCCAGCAAAAGGCGTAAATTATTCCTTAATTCTGTGTTTTACGAAATGGCAATTGAAATATTCTCAATTGTAATTGTGCATTTTTCTCTGCAATACACAACGTGTTTGGTCTACAATCGTCTACATTCTAGGTAGTAACATGGATTTACCAGATTCGCTTTGCTAGAAGTCAAAGAACGCGCTCTTCAAACGTTCCTCCAGATGTCGTTACTGTCCAATCGCCATCCTGCCTCATCAACGTATGCATCAATAGGAAATCAGCAAACACATGGTTATTAGGAGACTATGGAGCTAAAATGAGTAACAAACAACCTAACACTGGTAATCTAATTATGCCATTTTTACTACTAGTTAATTAAGAGTCTCTTAAAACTTGCCACGAAGTTTCTTAGCGATCCATGCCCCTTTTTGAGCCAGTGTTTTTCTTCTGTTTCAACTGACAGTCTTTTGTTTTCAATGGGCAAAAGAGCCGCTCAATTTCAATTTTCAATCTTTTTCCGAATTCATATTTTTACTGTTCACATTTTTTAGAGTTTGTTAGTGTAAATACTTATGTTGGTGAAACCATGGAAGAAGACTATGAGATGGAGTCTTCATCGGAAGCCTTGACCACAGAATTGGAAGAAGGAGAAGTATTACAGAATGCCGAGTTGGTATGTGTTGATCAAGAAGAAATGGATAGACTTACTGCTGAAGGTAAAGTTGTTTTCATAATTTAATTTAATGGGCAGAAATTACAATCATTAATGGTTTTCTTAGAAGAGGCTGCTGAGATTGAGTTTTCTTCACCTAACTTTTCAAACCAGAGTAGCCCTAAAACAAAGCGAAAAGGACAAGACCTTCTAAGATATCATGTAATTATTTATTTTTAAATTTATTTTAGAATAACTTCATGGTCTTTTGAAATTTCCTTGTTAACAGATAGTTTCATGTCAAGAAGAATTGGAAGAGTTGCGTACTCAAAGTGCCAATGAAGATGTGTTAATCGACCCAAAGGATAAACTCCATCTAGTGAAATATGTGAAAATTGAAGGGAAAATTTTGAAGCTTTGGGAATGTGGCATATGTATGTAAAATTTTAGTTTTTCCTCCTCATTATTGAATGATTTATGTTTATTGTTTGATTTTTCATTAAGGTGCTAAGGACTTCAGACATCAGTATACATTGATGCGACACCTCCCTACACATACAGACGAACGAAAGTTTATCTGCGATGTATGTAACAAGGCGTTTCGTCAGGTAAGAAAAATCCTTTATGACGATAGTCATTGACGCTGTCTTCATGCAACTAAAGCACATTTTCCCTTTAGATGAGCACTTTGTCACAGCATCGCGCAATTCATTCGAACGCGCGCCCCTATGTGTGTGAAATTTGCCAGAAAACATTTAACCGAGTTTCAACATTAATATCGCATCGGCGGACGCACTTGGACGATAAACCACATAAGTGCCACATATGTGGTAAAGGGTTTCATCAGAAAGGCAATTTGAAAAATCACCTGTTTTCGCACACCAACGAACGGGTAAATACCTGAAATTGGGTACGGCTGAATGAAGTGCAAATAAAGACAACGTTTAAAAATATATTTTCAAGCCTTACCGTTGTGAAATTTGTGGTCGAGGATTCAATCAGATGTCCAATCTGGTGGTACACAAGATGAAACTTCACGGCCAGTCGACTCCAACAGAAGGAACAACCCGGGCAGCCAATCCCGAAAAATTTTCATGCAAGTTGTGTGGCGAAAAGTTTTCCAAGAAAGCCAATCTCACTTTACATGAAGGTCAAAAGCACAATATGGTAAAAAGCAAACCTCCGTCTGGCAGGAAAAGTCGTATCCCTGCTGAAAGCGGGAAACCCATACAAGTAAAACTGTTTGCCGAAAAAAATGAATTCGTATTAATTTTAGTCTTCAATCTAGGTCGCACCATCCACTTCAGTTACACTGCACTCGTCTGGGAGTACTAAAACTAGTTCAAAAGTTTTCCAATCCAAAAATGAAGATGGAAGTACAGCAGGATTACTAATTGACGCTATTCAGACTCCTAGTATGCAAGAAGCGAGAAATACTAATCAAACTGCGTTTGCTCTGCTCAAATCCATCGATGGAACCCCGTCGTTGGTCAAAATATTTGATCTTCCAAATAATAAACAGGTATAACCTGTCGTCAATTAAAAAACGATAATTTTGCTAAAAATATTTTTCTTTCTATCAAATGAAGTTATTGATTTCAGCAACGTCAGAAGATTTAGCCGAATCAGCTCGCAAGTCAGCTCTAGGAGATCCTTCGTCCAAACCCAGTCAAGTCAAGGTTTGTTTAAATATTCATCACTTTGTTATTAGCTATATTATCACACTTCGCCCTTTTCTTTAGGTTGCTGTGGTTGCAACCGTTTCGCAACAAATGGATGAAGATGGCCAGTTAGTTGTACGTATCGAGTCAATCGACGTGGATCAGAAAGTATTAGATTCCATTGAAACGCCCTGTCGCGACGACGATCCTATTGATATTGCCGCATTTAAGGACGAGGTTGCTAGTGCGTGCGAATTAGTTTCCGAATTGGGTATGGTATACCTAGATGAGCTTTTTGGGCGATTATCAAAATCCGCTTTGTTTTTTCTAGAAAACGATGAACAGGTTCATTTCGTCCGCCCTTTACCGGATGGAGGGTTCGAGATAGTAGCGGAATCGGAGGCTGCCAATTTTCTCGAGATAGTCGAGGAGGATAGCTCCCGTTCGGGTGATGCCAGTAATAGCAGCAGCCTTATGGACTCTGCTCAAATTATTATCACTCAAGATGAGGATGGCCACCTTATGCTTGAAGGAACACCACTTCAATACCTTCTGGGAGCCAACAACCAACAACAGCTGCAGTTTGTTCTAAACAACAGCAAAAGAAAATAATTGAACTCAATTTAGAATTGTATATTACAACTGTTCAGCAAATTCAGCAACTGCAAGTGTACATGGCTTTGTAGAGTTAACAAGAAACAGTTCACAATCATCTTCATTCAGGTGTCTTGTCAAATGTTCTATTAGTTGATGGATATCACCAATGGGCTCTGGAGATGGCAACTTGGAATCCAAATTGTAATACACAGAGTCAAACTGTCTAATGACCAGCCAGTGTTTGGTTCGGAATGGGAATAGTAGGCCACCAACTTTACTAGGACTTGGCAGATTTAGTATTAAACCCATTGTGCTGTTGATATCTTGGGTAGTGATTTTTCTCCGTTTGTCCCACCAAATCATGTCACAGTCCATTAGTTGAAGTGCTGCCATGACAACATTGACATCATAGTTACCCAAACCAAAAACTGAACGATGAGGATTAATCCAAGAATTTGGAGTTAACTGTAGGCACAGATCATCCAGCAATGTTTTTGTGAAAGCATCAGGCTTTTGAAATAAGTTGTTTAACGTGTGCAAAGCGCACAATTGTCTCGATTGTTTTTCGTGATAGATATTGGGTTTCGTTTTCATTGTGCTCACAAAAGAAGGCATCCGTGATGTAAACTAGTCTCCGGCTACCTTAGAAACATTTCGCACTTGTCTGAGTCAATCCCCATTCGCAACACGCGCGGGCAAAAAATTGCCAAATATCGTGGCAACCGAAAACGTTGTTTTTCAGTGAGATAAACAAACGAGACGTTGACAGCTAGAGCTCTTCGCTTCTGTTTAGCAGCAGCCACTCAGTATCTACTACCGCTAGTCCGCTACCGTCTATCCTCTGATCAGCTGTTAAAACGAGTGACGTGTTTCTTTCGGAATCGAAGTGTATGTGAAAATCGGAAACATCTCTGTGTAAAGAAAATACTGATACACGCCGAAATGGCGCAAATTTTGACGGAGGATTTGTCCTCTAACGGCCTCCATGTTGTTCAAGGAGAATTATGTATCCTGCTAAATTCTATGAGGAGACCATTCAAATGGTCGTCTCAAATCTATCAGGTAACTATATGTTCGACAGCATTGGTTCGAAATCTGATGTAATAATATGATTCTTATTGGCATAAATCAATTGAAAACCTACTCTAATTCATTTTGAAATCATCAGAGAATTTATAATTATTATTAAGTAAGTTTTGTCTCTCGATAATCTTGACAACTATCTTGTGTCAACAGGAGGAGGAGCAGGATGTGTTGCTTAAAAATCTAAACCAACTTAAAGAAAGACTTAACCAAGTCTCTTCCCTAGCAGAGCTAGATTTATTGAAAGTGCTTGGTAACTTTTTCAAACTTCAATGATGTCAACAAAAACTAATAAGATGATTGAATGAATGTAGGTCCCTTCCTTGAGGTGATCCGATCAGAGGACACTTCAGGCCCTGTCACTGAACTGGCTTTGTCTGCAGTTTTTAAATTCTTGTCTTATGGACTGATTGGTAATACTCTTTACCACATAGTTCTGTAGGATCAACATTTCTAATTTCTTTCTGCCACATCATTCAGATCCAGCACAAGAATCTGCTTCAATTGTGGTGGAAAGTCTAGCTGATGCTGTTACCCATGCAAGATTTGTTGGAACTGACAGTGGAAGTGATGAAGTAGTCTTGATGAAAATTTTGCATGTAAGTAATTATTTGATTTTTGAAAATAACAATTATATACATCCCTCACTACATCACTTATATTGATATTTTAGGTTTTGAGGATGTTGGTTCTTCACCCTGCTGGAGTCCTTCTCTCAAATGAAAGTGTTTGTGAAATCATGCAAAGCTGCTTCCGAATCTGTTTCGAAACACGTCTAAGTGGTTCGTATTAAATCCGTTATTTTTCTGCCCATATCTTACCTATTAATTCTTCTTTCTGCTGTAGAGCTTTTGAGAAAATCTGCCGAACATTCGTTAAGTGAAATGGTGCGTCTACTGTACGAACGTCTACCGCAATTTCCTTTACAAGAAATCAAAGGATCTGTGAATTACAAGGTAGAGCTATTGTCATAAATTATTCTACCACGCATTGATAAATGTACCTCTTTTAATATTAGAAATTGAAAATGAGAACGGCCGCCTATGATCCGTCAAGAAATAAGAAGAAATCTCGCTCTCCGAAGCCCAGGCCGAAAACTTTAGCCGTCCATTCGAACGGTGCACCAAAGTCGGGACTGGCAGTCGAAACACCAGCAAGTCCCTGCATCGAGTCACCTACAACCAAAGAGAGCGTTGATTTGCCGACGACGCCAAATCCGACTGGGGAAAACACGGTAGCCGATGGAGAAGTCACCACCGAGACACCAGTCACTTGCCAATCGATTGATCATTCTTCATCAATTGATGTGGAAACCCCAGTCGTTGCGATTTCTTCTCCGTCGGATGAAACATCGCCCCAAGTGATTGATGCCAAAGATTACGTCAACGCACAGGGTGTACGTTTTATTTCAGCTGAATCGGCGAATGAACAGGAATCGGGAGGCCGAACCCATGTGCCCTATGGATTGCCCTGCGTTCGCGAGCTGTTACGTTTTCTAGTGAGCCTCATCAATCCGTTAGAGCGGCAAAATAGCGAAGCAATGATCCACGTTGGCCTCAGGCTGCTAACGATAGCCGTAGAAACAGCGGCGGATGTTATTGCCGCCGTACCATCGCTGCTGACTCTTATCCAAGACGAAACATGTCGGTCTCTGTTTTCCCTCCTCAACTCTGAACGGTTATCAGTAGTTGCGGCCGCCTGTCGTCTTTCCTTCTTGCTTTTCGAATCGGCTCGTACAAAGCTCAAATTCCAACTTGAAACGTATTTGCTGAAACTGATGGAAATTGTCGCTCACGAATCACCCAAGGTAGCGTACGAGCGACGATTAGTGGCCCTGGAAGCCATGGCGCAACTCTGCCGTATCCCAGGTATATCTCTTTCTTGTTATAGTAAAGTAAATAGGTCTTAACTAACTCGAATCATTTGATTTACAGGATTGGTAACGGAACTTTACTTGAACTATGATTGTGATTGCCATACATCGGATCTTTTCCAAGAGCTCATAAAACACTTGGCAAAGAATGTTTCCCCAGTTGCGGCTGGTGGAATCTATACAATCCATTTGCTCTCGTTGGAAGCGCTCCTCATTGTCGTGGATGCCATCGAGTCCCATTGTCTTACCAATCAAGTAGACCTTATTTCATCAAATTGATTTTGGGGATTTTTGCTCAAATTTTGCTTTCATTAACAGAACGGAAAAGAAAACGGACAATCGGAGCATCAATCCAACTTTCGAATGCCACCAGCCGCTCGTAAGAGCCGTTTAGTTGAACTGACGGCAAATGTGCCTTCGGAGGAACAACTGTTTGCTATCCGTCATAAGAAGAAATTGCTTATAGCAGGCGCTGAACAATTCAACTCGAAACCAGCCAAAGGCATCCAGTTCTTGCAAGAAAACGGACTCTTGTCGGACCCATTAGATTCGACCGAAGTGGCCGTCCTTCTCCGCGAATGCTCCAGATTAGATAAAAAGATGATTGGAGAATACATCAGCAACCGGAAAAATCTGAATGTTTTGGAAGCATTCGTCCGCTCATTCGATTTTCACGGCATCCGCATAGACGAAGCGCTGCGATTCTACCTGGAGACATTCCGTTTGCCTGGCGAGGCGCCGCTGATTTCTTTGTTGATGGAACAATTTGCCGATCATTGGCACAAATGTAACAACGCTCCGTTCTTCAACGCTGATGCAGCCTTTACGCTGGCCTACGCCGTCATCATGCTCAATGTTGACCAGCACAACACGAACGTCAAGAGACAGAACATCCCCATGACGGTGGAAGAGTTTAAGCGCAATTTGACCAAAGTCAATGGCGGCCAAGATTTCGACTCGTCTATGTTGGAAGAGATTTACCAAGCGATCCGTAGCGAAGAGATCGTCATGCCGGCCGAGCAAACCGGATTGGTAAAAGACAACTACCTGTGGAAGGTGCTGCTACGGCGCGGAGCCACCAAAGACGGACGCTATATTCACGCTCCCAACGGACTCTTTGACCGCGACCTGTTCACCCTGTCTTGGGGACCCACAATGGCGGCTCTAAGCTGTCTGTTGGACAAAGCGCAAACTGAAGGGAGCGGCATCGTTGAATGGGTTTTGCAAGCCATCAGAAAAGTATCCACAGTGGCGGCTCACTTTGGTCGCACCGAAGTCTTTGACCACGTCGTCCAGACGATGATCAAGTTCTCTTGTCTACTCCCCAGTGGCGACAACCCACCCATTCAGGTGAATAGTCGACACAAGACGAGTTGTTATAGAATTTTGATTACCAAAAATTGATCTCTTTCTTTTTTCTCCTTCTCTCCCCCATCAAATCAAAGGCGGTCTCTTTTGGACAGAACCGAAAAGCCCAAGTGGCCACTTCGACAGTCTTCCAATTGGTGCAACGCCATGGCGATAGCCTACGCGACGGTTGGAAGCCGCTCGTTGAGTGCATCATGCAATTTTACCGCATGCGCGTACTCCCTGATGAACTGGTCGAAGCCGAGGACCCATTCGATCCGAATACAAAGGTTAAACTGGTCAGCGAGGAAATTCCACTTCGGTCAGAGACTTCGGGACTTTTCAGTTCCATTTACTCTTATATCGCTTCGGACGGATCAGGAAGTGGAAGGGCCGGTTCGGCCGAAGAGCAGGAAGCTCTCAGTCGGGCCAAAGCTTGTGCGCTTGAATGCAACATTGAGCAGCTCATTTCAGATTCAAAGTTTCTTCAGACTAATGCCCTCCAAGACTTTGTGAAAGGTATAATTGTTAAATTGAAAATTGCGAGTGCAGCTTCTGACCGTTTTCATTTTAGTTTTAATTGGCTCCAACGATGTGGCGACATCTAACACGGATGAATATGCCGTTATCTTTGTGCTCGAATTGATCTTGAGAATCACTGTCCAAAATCGAGACCGAGTCACTTGTATCTGGAATCCAGTCCGTGATCACATCTACAGGTGAAAATGATAAAACTTTATTGTATACAATTCCTGACTCAATTTTTTTGTAATCAGTTTGGTGATGGGAGCAGCGGCCTCTGATCGGATTTTCATCCTCGAACGGTCCATCGTCGGCCTCCTTTTGTTGACTGGTCGATTGATGCGCCGCGAAGACGTGGCACCGATCGTACTCCAGTCCCTAAGAATGCTGTTATTGCTCAAACCTCAGGTAGAGTACAGTTAGCATCAATTCACTTGGAAAAACTTTGGTCATAAACCACCTCCAATTGCAGGTTCTATCTCGAGTCTCGCGCCAAGTGTCTTATGGCCTACACGAATTATTGAAGACTGGGGCTGCTAACGTCCACACAACCGGCGACTGGCGCGTGCTCTTTACACTTTTGGAATGCGTTGGGGCTGGCGCACAGCCGCCATCCATTCGCGGAGGTGAATTGGCACCATCGGTATCAATGGAAGCGATCACAGAGTCGGCCGGAATCACCGAAGGCGAGGTCGCTGACCGCTCTGACGCCGGCTCCATTGACCGGGGTTACACTTCCGACTCTGAACTCTATGAAAACCGCGTAAGCCGCTCTGTTTCTTCACCCGGAGCATCCGGTGTTCATGGATCCAGTCCGGAACTGAATGTTCCAGTCGGTGGAGGAGGATGGATATTTGTCGGCCGACAAGGAGAAATTGAACATTTGAAAGGCAAACAAGCTCCAGGTCGTGAATACAACATCGTTCACGATCGTAAATTGGTAAAAACTTTTGTGGACATCGAATTTAATATATCGAAAATTAATTACATTATTTATTTATTACAGTTGGCTCATGACCCTCTGGCGTTTGTCAAATCTTGCGAAAGTTTAACTTTCTTAGTTCGGGACGTGGCGCACATAACACCAGAGAATTTCGAGTGTTCAGTCCAGTGCATCCGCACCTTTGTCGAGGCTAGTTTGAACGGAGGGTCTAACCGACAACAACAACAACCCAGCCGCCCACCTCAACAAAACGATAATTTCCGCCGTTCGAAATCGTTCCATGCGAGCGACTCGACAGAACGAAACGAAATTCAAGAGTTGCCCAACAATTACCACCAGGTAAATTGATAATTGTGGTCTAGTTAAAATCGTCGACTACTATTGCGGTTTTCCCCCCCATTTAGGTCCCTGTACAATTGTTGGATTTGATGCACACGCTGCACACGAGAGCTGCTCAAATTTACCAGTGGTGGGCATCTGAAAGCGGAGACCCGCCGTTATCCGAAGAAAAGAATGTATCCAGCAGCGTCCATCTGGGCCCTTCATTGTGGTGCCGAGGCTGGTGCCCTTTACTTCAGGGTATCGCTCGCCTTTGTTGCGATTCTCGCAAACAGGTGCGAACTACTGCCATCACCTACCTACAGCGCTCGCTGCTCGTCCACGATCTGCAAAGCTTAACGGCCAGTGAATGGGAGTCTTGCTTCAATACCGTCCTTTTCCCTTTGCTGGCCAAGCTGTTGGAGCCTCAACGCTCTACGGCTTCAACCCGAGCCCAGATGCAAGCCGACCATTCCAGCTGGGAGGAAACGCGAATTCGAGCGGCCACTCTCTTGTCGAAAGTTTTCCTGCAACACTTGGGCCCATTATTACAGCTACCGACCTTCACCGCCTTGTGGCTCACATTGCTCGACTTTATGGACAAGTACATGCACGTCGAACTCAACGACCTCTTGGCTGAGGCCGTACCTGAAATGATGAAGAACCTGCTGCTGGTCATGGAGACTGCAGGTGTCTTTGGAACGAATGCCGACGTAGATCAAAAGTCTTCCGAGACAACAGCTCCTCCGACACTTCAAATGAAAACACAGCTGTGGAACATGACTTGCGATCGCATCGACGTTTTCCTCCCGGGTTTGCGCCAAGAAATCACTCGATCCAAGACACCGGTTGCAAGAGTTCCAGCAGCAAGTCTTGCGGCTGATCCGGCCCTAGCGGCCCAAACAGAGCTCGAGTTGCCGGAATTCGTTCAGGAAGCGCAGCCCAATTCGTTGGAATCTGCACCAGAGCAAGTTGTAACCGAGACCGAACTTGTGAGACAAGAGAGTCCACTCGAATCGGCGGAGCCCGAGCCGGCTCCAGCCGCTCTTATTGACGAGACCAATGAAGTTACCGACGCTCCGGTACAACCCCAAGATCCCGTTTCCGACAATATTGCGAAGCCTGCCGTAGTTCCCGAAGAGGGACCGTCAACTCTCAATTTTGTCCCTCAATCAGTGTTTTCAGTATGGGACGTTCCAGATCCCAGCGATGCGGCGGCCCTGTTCTTTCACGACCTTACACCAGCCCCAGCGGACGAAACTCCAGTCAGCGAACCAAAGGACGTAGATGAGGATGAACCAAAGAAAAGCTTGGATTGTCACCAGCTGCCCATCCTGCCAATCTCTCTTATACCGGAAGACGGATCTGCAATGCCCGTTGTCCCACTTCCAGTGTTTACCGCACCAGTAGAAGATATTGTTGATATTACAGTCCAACAAAACAAGGTTGGATTGAAACCTCAATTTGACGTTGGAAGCAACTTTTCATTCATTTACGTTTCGGAATTCTAGGAACCGGCTAACGAAGAACAAGAATCCCGTTTAGGCGCGAGTCATTTGCCTCTACTTTTAGCCCATGAAGTCATCGATCAATCGTTGACTCCCATTCCGATTTTAGCTCCCGTCAACACTCAGGTGAGATAACAAGAAACATTCGAAAAAAATTGAAACAACAATTTTTCTAAATTTGTTTTTCACACGTTCGTTTTCAGGAGGATAATTAACGGCGATTCGTCGATACTCTCGAGGTTTATTTTTTAAGTCGCGAAAGAATTACGACTATTTGTAACAAAAAAAAAAGATATTCTTTTTAAAGAGAAAACCAATTATGTCAATGTTCGTGCTCGTGTTCTGAAGGTTGTTTCGGTGTTGAAGCTCTCTTCAAAGAGTGCAACGCTATTTTGATTGCCAATGATGAATTGTTTAGAGAACCGCCTCTATATTATTATCATATTAAAAGAAAATTTGTTCTATCATTTATCACAATGCTAACAGAAGATGTAAAACTAAACAAAATGTTCAACATAAAACTCGTAAAACTCGCGTTTTATTTTCAATTCTTCATTTATAACGTTCTGAATATAGGGGAAATGTATCGATTCCAGGACTTGATGATCACACTTGATGGAGGCGACATCAGGTACATGTCTAGGCAAGAGTTGCCTCTATTTGTGTGCGCTATGTTCTTGGGCGCGTTTTGTCGCCGTTTCGACGGCATCCATCAATGCGCTCCTAGACATATTAAACCGATTGGATATTGAACCACTTCATGTCGAGATAAGCGTATTAGAAGGCCATACGTCTGGACGAGTCATACCTGAAACCGGCTCTTTCAAGGGCATGGACGCCGGCAATAGTCGTCCCTCCAGGCGAGCACACTTTGATAGATAATTTATTGGAAGAGAGAAGACAAGATGTTTTCTTCAAGAGAACGGGGCATATCCATATCTATATAAGTATATATATACCGTCATCTTTCAATAAGGCGGGATGACGCTTGGTATCGAGAACCATTTTGGCCGATCCATAAACCATTTGGGCAGCAAATTGGGTCGCCAACGGTCGAGGGATTCCCATTTTTACGGCTCCGTCCGAAAGGGCCTCAATCGCCATATAGACCTGTATCACGTCGAGACGAGACGGAACGAGACGATTGGGGTTTAAACGACTCTGATGAGAATCTTAACGAGGCCGACTATGAAACAGTTGCCGCTTACATAGGCCGGGCCGCTCCCGCTTAAACCGGTAAAGGCGTCCAGCTGAGATTCGGGTACTTGGTGACAGATTCCAACACTTTCAAAGATTTTCATAGTCACATCAGCATGCTTACAAGATGCATGCTCATTCAGACAATACACTAAAAAAAAATGATACATTAGGATTGATAATTTTCATCAATCAAAGAAATGAATTACCTGTACATCCAGCATTGACCAATGCAGGAGTGTTGGGCATAACACGGATGATAGCCTTCAGGTTATCCACTTTTTGGAAAAGACCCTGTAGTGTAAAGAGAGAAAATGTAAGACTTAAATTGTCTACTGAAATCTTAAATACTCATATACACCTTTTCAAGTTCAGCAATGGTGATGCCACTCATTACGGACAATACCAATTGGTTGGCTGGCCCCTTACATTGTTTGAGTTCCCTGACAACGACTGGGAATAAGTTGGGTTTGACTGCCAGCACAACAATGTCACAGGTCTCGAAAACAGAGGCTGCAACATAAACAGATCAGTAAAACAATAAGGTTGAATGGGACAATGTTGGGTTATATACTGTTGTCATGGACCAGGATATGGCAATTCCAGGTTTTCCAAACTTCAAGAGTGCCATCGTCGGGAGCGTTGGCCCAGATCTGATCGGGTTTCAAAAGACCTTGTTTTACACAGAAAAGGACATGTGATAACCAAGATTCGATAGCGAAATACGAAGAAAGAGTTGAATACCGGATGCAATCATTCCTTTTCCAAGGGCTTGAGCGATATTACCGGCTCCAACGAATCCGACTTTAGCTACCGACAAGTCCATTTTTTAATTGTGTACCTAATCGTGGAAGAGGACAAGACCGAATGAATTCGCGCGACTCCCCGGAGATTGGCGGACGTTTGACAGTCGGCGTTTCTTGGTGCCGGGCAGTCAAATACAAGATCACTAGATGGCGTCATTTTAACGAGAAGAAATCATTTTTTTTTTGCGGCAGAGAAAGACACAGTCAAAAAGGCGGATTCCGTCGGCGAGGCGCGGTGATGTTTGTGTATATGTGTCTGGTCAAAAAACGAGAACAAGCCGAGGGATTAGCGCACTCGACATGGGAATTATATCGATCCATGGACCTACGGCTTTTTGATTTTCTTATTCTGTCCCTACTGGCCTAGTTCGACGACATAATGAGGCTGAGCTGCTGGGAAAAGTGCGTAGCTAGGGCGCATCACTTCACGGAAAACATCAGCATTTTCTCTCTTCCTTTCTCTCTCGGCTCCCTTTTTGATCTTAAACGGCGATACTTAGTGCCGACTTAAACTGGTCTCCGTATCAAAGACTTGTGTGCCCGATGCCGACAAAAAGGACAAGTTAAAAACTGAAGGCCTGATGGACGGCAAGTTTTTCACTCAGAGAAATATAATAATCATAAAAATTGGTAGCCCATAGTCGTCGTAGTAGTAGGCTAAAGGGCTTTCGCTTAAACGGTATATCTATACCCTATATCCATATCGTCCGGTCCGGTTTTTAATAGACGGAGCACCCGTGTACAATTTTTATATGACGGGGTGTCCAGTCTGTCTCTGTGTCGGCCCGTTGCCTTGTGGGTTGTGTTTTTTTTGTCCGTATTTCGTTTTTCCCAGGGCCCCCTGAAGCCTCTATTTGGCCCCAAACAAGTGGTACCATATCGAACCGGCGGTGCGACCGACGACGACAATATTGACCATATGCCCTGCTCTATGGTCAAAACTGTTGGTCATAGAGCCGGCCGGCCATATAGTAGTAGCTGACGAACCGGCTAGAGAGCTGAGTTAGGACAGGAGGCAGCAATCGGCCAATACGCGTGGAAAGGAGAGACAGCACACAGGGCTATTATAAGTTGAGCCCCCATATTGTATTGTGTTTATAGATGGATTTTTTTCGGTCCTGTATGGCTCCCAACAAACCATACAGGAGAAGAGGAGAATAGCCTATACGCTTCGACTCGATAGAAGGATGCCGACCAGATCAAAAACGCTCAGAAAACTGAGCAGCATCCAGCACTGATGCGCTGCTGGGCTCTTTCTCTCCACCGTTTTTGTTGTCTTTTTACAACCTTGTCGGGGCGGCAGTCACAAGATATCATCGAATCCGTTTTTTGTTCCCATCACTTGCCAAAGCTGATGTTTCGGATGCTGCCGTCTTTGCTGCTGCTCCTGCTCCTGGACGGACGCGACCGACCGGTCCGCGACACGACGGGAAATATGATGGGGGATTTATAATGGCCTTTTACCCTATGAGCTGATGCTGCTGCTGTTGGGTAGACGAAACTGTGTCACCGTAACGGTCATTTATATTTCATCGTCGACTTTGACGTGGAGGACTCGCGATGACGATACTTTTTTTCCCATAGAGTGCTCCAATGATTCTTCTTCGGCTTCTGCTGCTTCTGGTGAAAGTTAAATCAGCCGTCAGCCCTATCTCATAGCTATTGAGTCGACATCTTTTTCAAACTCTTAATAGCTGCTGTTATATAGTTTTGAGTATAGTTATATAGTTTTAGTCCGAGGAAATTGCGAATAAGTTTTAGAGATGTTTACAACTACATTATTAACCCTTGACGAAACGTTTCAAGCTTATTTAAACTCAAAATATAGGCCTACTTACCAAATTTAAACTAAATTTTCAGACCCATATAGAAATTTAATTTAGAATTTATAGGCTACGCTAAGTTTATAATTCAGACTTTGATTTTACTTTAGTCTACATTTAGGGTAGAGTAGGCCTATAAGGGTTTTAAGTTTAAGAGAGAAAAATTATAGACTTAATATATGTGTCATATAGACTCATAGGCCTACAAGTTGGTGCTGATTGCTGAAACTAAAAAATCAACAGATAGCCTACATCGCTAAACGAAAAAACCAATTAATTTGAAATTTAGCCTATTTAATTCTTAACGAGTCTCGAAAGTTAAAATTCAATAGATAAAAGTTCCATTATCTTTCTGGCGAGAGTTTAGAAACAACAAAAACAGCGACGGGGCGCAACTTATACGACGGTGTAAACGCTGTCTAACGAATAATGTGTTGACTTTAGTAGGTTGGTAATAGAAAAAGCTTTTAAACGTCCTTACACACTGCTGCTGGTGCTGTTGGTGCTGTTGAGAGGGAAGTATAAGGGGGAACGAATAGCATACAGGTGTGGTTATTAGTATTTCCTGATTTCCTACCCAGTCACGTTTCGCACGTTGCTGATGCGGCGCGGCAACGGGTCGGCGTTTCCCTTTGAGACGCCCGATGATGTGTGCACCTCTTCTAACCTCTACTATGTACATATATATACTCGTCGTCGCTCTTTTCTCTTTTTCCTCCATACCCAGCACCCACCAACATGCACAAGGGGGTATATAATAACAATATCACACAAGCAATCGAAAATTTCTATAGCTGATGAGCGAGCCGCGCTGTTTGCTTGATATTCTCCGTCACAGAGAGCTCGCCGATGGCTCTCTGTTGGTTCCTCTCATTAGCGACCGGTCGCCACATCAACCAGCATTCGGTCGCCCGACGGTCTGAAAACGAGACGAACACTTAGCACATGTTACGTGTCTCGTCGTCAAGCGGCATATAGGCCCTTATAGATCTACCGGCCAGCAGCAGCTCACCATGTTACGCTCCTCTATAGCAAAGCGCCTTACATGGATTCCATCCAACATCTCTCTTTTCCTTGAGATGACTCTTGATATGTTGTGTTATATAGCTGTCGTCCGTACCGTTCTAATCAATGTCGCACCATCTTTGAGCGCCCGATCGAGTCCTATCATGACTTTTGATTTTTTGATTTCCCTTCTTATATGGACTTGGAAGTATATTGCACCGACAGCCTTCGCTTAGATCTGCCATTCCCGCTGTTTATCCTTTATCAATATTCCGTCGAAAAAACTTTCCACGAAATTTATTCAAAAAGGAAGATGATGAGGCGAAATTTCATCGAATTATTTTAATTATAACAGCCTGTACAAAAATTTTTAATAAGTTGAAAAAAATTCGTGTCAATTAAATTTACATGGGAGATAATTCACTTAAAGCCTACACACATGTCGAATGTCTTTTTGCGCTGCATCATCTTTCCTGGAACGGTTATAATATAGGCGAGCTACCATCACGGGCAATAAAGACAGCAAAGGAGACAAGTAGCCAAAGTTAACTTCCAGTCAAGATCACGGCCTATATAGCTACTTTCTAAGTTATATTGCACGTTGGACAGAAGCATCAGCAGCGAATTCGTGAGAGCGGACAGTGAACGGTTCCCATGATTCGGTACGGCACTCGGTTTGCTCACAGAGCGATACGATGGGAACGTAGAAGCAATCAAGTTAAAAGTTCAATAAGATGTCATTGCCGCTGCCGGCTGCCGCATGTCGTAAAAATAAAGGAGACCGGCCAGAAAAAAAAAATACATATATATAAAAAAAGAGGCAGAGAGAGAGAGAGACGGAATGATTTCATCCTTTAAGTTGACGAGAGCCGTCAAAGAGAAGCCCATGTCTCGTAATGCTTTTCCAGCCGATCACTATGAGCGAGAGGGGTGGAGCTAGGGTCGGTGATTGGCCTGTTAGCGACCGTCAGGGCCAATCGGCTACTGGCCTCAGGCCCGAACCCCAGGAGGCGGAGTCAGCCCTGGGGGACTCTCCGGGTATATAAGGCCCGGCAAGAGCCATCGTTCAGCATCACTCAGTCTCCTCTCTTTCTCACTGCGACTTCTCCAGTTGCCTGTGTTCCAAAATCCTCCTCCAAGTACACTAGTTGTGCTCACTCCGACACTCAGTGTTTTACTCGTTTGATCTCTCAGTTTTCGCTAAACGGACGTCATCATGCAGCCCCTATTCAGACCGATGGAAGGACACCAGCTCCACCACTTCGCCAACTTCCACCATCTCAACCATCATCACGAAGCGATGGCCGCTGCTGCCGCCGCAGCTGCCGCCGCCGCTCGGATGAACTCGACTCCCGTCAGCGACGAAGAGCTCGACATGGATGATTCCGTCTCCTTGTCCAGCAATCAAGACGGTTCTTGCACATCGCCGCAACTCTCTTCGTCGTCAGCTGCTCGTCAGGACAAAGTCACTGGTAATTTCAACGCTCGATCTTTGCTATTAATTGAGGAACAATTGAAACTAAATTCGAATTTTTTCCCTCTCTTTGTAGAATCCCAAAACAACATGAACAACGGTGCCGGATCTTCGGCCAGCGCTTCGTCTGAGGCCATGAACAACCAACAAGGTCAAGGCCCGGCTGTCCGTCGCTACAGGACGGCTTTCAGCCGCGAACAATTGGCCCGTCTGGAGAAGGAATTCCTCCAGGAGAACTACGTCTCTCGCCCAAGACGCTGTGAACTCGCCGCCCAGCTCGGTCTCCAGGAATCGACGATCAAGGTCTGGTTCCAGAACCGGCGCATGAAGGACAAACGCCAACGTATGTCCCTCGCCTGGCCCGTCGCCGACCCCATGTTTGCCGCTTACCTCCTCCAAGCCGCCGGATACCCTTACCCACTCCCGTTGCCCGGCAATCCGGCTGCTATGGGCTACGGTCCCCAAGTTTCGGCTGCTGGACCCATCGGCATGAACCGCTACTCTCCTTACGGAGCGATGCCCCTCCGCCCTCATCCCCACACACCGCCGACTCCATTCGGTTTCCCCGCCACTTCATCCCCGCTCTGCGCCAGCTCTCAACTCCGCCTGCCCGGCTACCCAGTCTCGTCCAGCAGCAGCCCCAACAGCGCTCCATCCAGCGTTCCTCTTTCCCTCAAGATGCCGTTGACTCCGCCAGCTCACCAACTGCGCCTGCCGACATCTCCATCGGCCCTGACCAGCAGCCGGACACCGTCTCCAGTTTCGCCTCTCTACAACAGCGCCCAGCCGGCCAACAGCAGCTTCTCTTGCGATCGCTCCGACCGCTCGGATCGCTCCGTCAGCTCACCGATCACACCGCCTGCCACTCAGACATCACCGCCAGCCAACCCACCTCGTCTTTTCCAGCCGTACAAATTGCACGACCTGCCAGCCGAGAAAGCCTAAACATTTAAATTAGGCCTACTGGAAGTAACAAGACTGTATTTAACAACAAAAATACCACCAGTGTATCATTTCGACGTTATCTCACTATTTTTGCAAAATGCTGTGCTGCTGCGTCTGTTTGTTTTTCCCCCCGATTTCAACAACATCCAATTTTATATTTCATCATTGTCGTCGTGCGCGTCTCCGCTACATCAAAGTTCCTCTGAAAAGAAAATTTTATAATTAATACTCCTCAATGTTTTTCCACAGCATCTTAGATTTCCCACGATATGATGAATATTTCTATTCGTTTCAATTCTCATTGTAAATAGTTTGCTCTCGATGTCAACATATTTACCGACAACAAAAATACATTTAGAATGTGCAAAATAACTTTTTCTCTCGTTTATCGTTTTCTTTTTCGGTTATTGGTTTATAGTACGGAGGAGGATGAGGTAGTACAGTAAATACGGCCTAAATGGGAAACGAACACAGCAATCTCATAAAATGCGATAAAGGGCGAAACCATGCAGCAGCCTGGGCCGGCGAACTTTGAACCGACTCGGTCCCAAACTGCTCTTTTCTTCTGTTCAAATGGCAAATTGGCCATTAAGTTTTACTGCAAAAAATGGCCTCCTCTGTGTACAGTATTGCTGAATGCTGTTGCTGCCCTTTTTTGATGTTTTTCAAGTCGTAAAAAAATAGAGGAATATATATACGGCAATATCAGAGTGCTGGGTGCATAGAGACGAGCCCCGAAAAACAGGTCAGCGTCTAAAAGACTATCAGAAAATTGAGGGAGGAAAAAGACTCGGGTCAGCTTTTCGACGATCCAATAAAGACGACGAAATCGTCGTCGTCGTCGTCTCGAGATACGAATGCTGCATCTAGAGACGCTGGATATGATTGATATCTAATTCTCCATGTAGCTGCTGATGGTATCGATACTCGAGACCTTGCATTTTTTTCTTCCTTGATTCATTTTACGACCATTCCATAATCAGAGAGATTTGGCATCCGTCGTCCTCTTTAGAAGCTAAATAACTGACGATAGTAGTATAGCCTATCATATCCTCGACCTAGATATATTCCGCCATCCAAATACGGCTTTCTTTGATTGGGGGAGGCGGATCGTCTTCCGTATTGCACGTCATTGGCATACCTTTCATATGGTAGTAAGTTTGCCATCATATTACGGGCCCATAAGGCGCAGCTCGCGTCTGTTATAGATATCAAGCCATTTCAGCCTATATGGGTCGTAGCCTATTGGTGGCTGCTGCCATTTAGACTCAAATAAATTCATAAAAATAGGGGTCGTCCGCCAAAAAAATAGAGCTCTATATGGCACACAAGTCGCCAAAAAAATCACAGACAGTGCAATACGTTTTTTTGCGCGCGCGCCAGCCATCTCGTATATTTTATATTGGTCAACCCCCATTCAAAAAAACAGTAAAAAAAGAAGACCGGCCGTTTTTTTCCCGTTTCGACAGGCTACGAACTTTCTCTCGGCGAAAAAATATATCGGCGCGCACCGACCCAATTGTATATGCCAGGCGCGTCGTAAAATGTAACCTGTGTGCCGATAATAAGCCAAACTGCGCTGCCACTTTGCAGTCTTCTATAATATACCTGGCTGTTTTTTTTTCCGCAAAAACCCCCACCTGTAAAAAAAAACGGAAGAACGATATATAGTTTTAGTGTTTTACCCCAAAATGTCGTCCATTACAACGTCAACAACATGTAGGCTAGAGACGAAGAAAGAACAACATCTTTTATACAGTTTGTGTCGCGCCAGAGCGTCGCATATCCAACAAACGATTCTTAATCGTTTTGCGATGACGACCAATTACGAAATGTAATTAAGATGAAAATCCTGCAGGCCATTAAGTCGAGTTTAGATATTATATAGCTTATTGCTGGAGCGCGCGAGCCAAAGCTTTCGCCTATATAAATATAAACGCGGAGCAGAAAAGTGTGTTTTGACTGGCGAGCTTAATGTTGTCTGAAGTTTTCGACCCTTGCCGGCGCGATTAGTAAGGAAAAAAGTATAACGACCTGACCCGTTAAACGACGGTAATAAGAGATGGCAAGATTTTGAGGGCCAGCAGCAGCAGCAGCTAAAGGGATGGACATTTCCTCCTGAAAAGCCATCAGCATGTGATAAATAGGCAACTACTACTACGACTCGCTATCAGTATACACGGGCGATATGGACGACAGTTTCAAACTCTCTGCTTTGGTATAAGCACCTGGTCAATCGTAAAATAGCCACTTTTCTTCTTATGTTGCTCTACTGTCCAGCAGCAGCAGTGTTGTCCTTTTTGATATTTTTCTTTTCAGGAGGCTTGTGGAGCGCGTCGTGCCAGTACAAACTGGCTGAAAATCGCCTCCATTTGAGCCCCCTCTTCACTATATACTTCTCTGGCCGAAAAGATTGATGAGTTTTCATTCGGCAACAAAAGGTAGGCCAGTTCGCTTGTTATATCCATCGTAGGCCTATTACCCGACTAATACTCTGAAAGGCTAGTCGCCTTCTCTATTTATGTATATATATGAAGGTGTCGCTCTACGACGACGAGAGCAAGGACGTTTTTTTCTTCTTCTTCTGCTCCTCTGTATTGTTCATGATCGCGGGGTTCTGATGGATAAATGATGAGGGGGGCAATTGATGTTTGGCTGAGCCAAAACTAGCGCGTGTGGGTGGCGGACCGGAACAAGCAGCAGAGGTAGGCTACTACTATACACACCACTATAGGTCTTATGGAGGAAATATAGCCATTGGAGGTAAAAGGTAAAGTAACTATACAAAGAGACGAGAGAAGAGGCCGGATGGTCAGCAGAAGTCCCGCCGAGAGAGAGAACTAGAGAGTATAGAAGTCTAGATGAAGACGACCCACCAGGTGAACTTGTATAAGCTAAAGAGGATGAAAAAGAAGAAGAAAAAGGCTTGGAAGTATAAGTGAAGTTGGACTGGCGCTGTGCAAGCACGAGCAATGTGTCGCCCTTCTGTCAGTTGCTGAACTGCCTCAAGTCCGGCCAGCAGCAGCACCCAAAAAAGAGCAACGAAACAAGTGTCATAAAAATAACCCAATAAGAAAGAAAAACCAAAAAAGAAGATAGACTTGGTGGGAGGTCAATGGTCCAGTCTTCTTCTTCTTCTTTGACTCGAGAAACTATAGAATAGCAGCAAGCTATACATGATGTTGGCTTCGTCGACTTCTTCTGACCGAAGAATATCATCAACTTTCCTTCGTCGCGTCGTCCTTTTTTTTCTCTCTCTCCCTTTTCTTCTTCTCTGGCTGTCGTAAATAGCTGCATCATCGACTCTTGCCCGAGAGAAACTCCATCAGGACACTAAAAAGCAATATATTCATAAAAATACGTGTGTGTGTGTGGGGAGGAGGGCAAGGTGTGCCGGCCAAGGACCACACATCCCGATCATTTGGTTCACCACAATCAGCTAAGAGAAACATACATCGCCTCTAGGTTTCTACAGGACAATTTATATCCTATTCGACTTTTTAAGCCGGTAGACTTTTGAAACCTTTTTTTTCTTAATTGATATGGCTCCTTCAATAACGATAATGATTATTCGACAGGTCTGGTTTAACTCGATCATTAAATAGCTAGCAGAGTTTTCTCTAATTTTTTTAAATTTTATAATAAGAGCCCAACAGGAGACCCCTTAGCATCAACTCAGCTGACTTTCATCGTTTCTTTGCTACATATAATTGACATGCCAGCGCGACGACGAGCTGGCAGCAGAAGGTTGAGCTGTTAATATTCGGGGCCGGACAGATTGAATAGACAAGAGTCAGCTAGACGAACTGAACAGAAGAAATAACTCGAAAAAGAGTCTATAAGAGGCGTGCTGGGTTATACATGGGGCACAGACGCACACACAAGTTTTAGGGGGGAGCCCTGCCCACCGACCATACCTTCATTCTCTGTGGAACTCTATTACAACCCCCCTCTGTGGCCTACCACCGTCTAAACGACGCAGAACTGTTGCTCTCAATACCCCCCATATATCTCAGTGTGGTGTATACTCTACTCCTACACACAGCCTATAGCTCTATCCTGTCCATAGAGATGTGCTAAAACTATTCCACAGAAAGAAAGGGAAAAAAACAGACAGACAGAGATACAAAAAGAGAGCTAGAAGGCTCTAACAGGCCACCCTGAACTGGGATACGGTCATTGTGGGCACCCATGGCAGACCCAAACACAGTGTTCAACACCAAAACACAAAAGGAAGAACGAAAAAAAGGGCAGAATGCATCGAAACACAAAGATTTGAAAAGAATGCTGGACCGGCCAGCAAAAAGAGTCACTCGCTATAACAACACCGGTCCTCTCTTTTCTATGTTCAGGTCCGTGTGTATATAGACAAGACGTCAGATGTTATTGAAGCTCAGTGACATTTTGATTCAACAGTTCACTCCCACCTTCTGCCGGCCGGCCATTATGGGCCCCCACAACTTCTACGACCCTAATATACATTGGAGAAACGCTGGTGACAGCGGCCTTATATCTCGAGCTAGGAAACTGATACTATCCTCTACCTATACTATGTGTGTATATATATATCGACATGGATCAGAGTTAAGACCATGATTTAAAATGATGGGCATCAGGAGGTGCGCGCCGGCCGAGCGGGGGATTTTTGTCCGGTCGGATAATAGCCAACATCGGCTATATAGACGGGACGCAGGCGAGCGAGTCATCGGGGCGCTAATTTGCCAGACTGATGGCCCTGGCTGGCCTGCATAATCCCCTTGGTTGCTGCTGGCCCAGCAGCCGGAGCCAGAAGAAAACCCCCGCCGTCCACACGTCTCTCTCCGACACTGTGATATATATATTGGTTAGCTATATAGTTGACTGGCCAGCTCTTTTTCTTTTCTTTTTTTTTGTCTTCCGTTCTGCAGCAGGGGCGCCCTAGCGGAGTTAAGAGGTTATAGCAGAGGGTGAAGCCGATGGATGGGGTTTAGCGGGGTTATATAGACGACCGACGACGACGTGGGGGCCTCAAATTGAGCAATAAAAGTCTCAACGGGGATCTATAGAAGCCTTTGCCTATAGATTTTCTATTCACCGGGCTAGTATAGCGTGCTGAAGATGTTCGGCCGTCGTTTCTCCCCCGTTTTTACACATTCGGAAAACATAATAGAACAAAAGCCTATACGGTATATAAGAGCCAGAGCGCGCGAGCCCTGCCGGACCACCTGGTTAGGTCGTATTATCGGCTAGAGTTAATGAAGTCCGCAAGTCCAGCAGAAAAACGCCATTGAGAAACTTATATAGGTTGTATTCAAAGTTGATGGTAGACTATAGGGTCAGGAAATCGTTTTGGAAAAAAATTTGCTGACTCTAAACGATACGACGATAGCCTACTCTGAGTTTTTGATGCTGAGCAGCAGATAGAATTGATTCCAGCAGTTTGACAATTCTCCTAAAGGTAGAAGTTGAAGAAAAGGAGTTTGAAGGAGTCTGAGGGGGCGGATTATATTGACAGGGACCATCCATCAATGTCAGTCGACTCGCTCATCTGTATACACACATCTCTATACTTTGTCCGGCCCGTTCGTATCAACGAGTTCAGTCTATCGAGATGTGGCCAGCCGATTGGCCAAGAGACAAAAAAGGCAGGTCGAAAGGTCAATACCTCTCTGACTGAAGCAACATCGGCAGCAGTCGTATATACGTTTGATTGGATTAGCGTTTTTTTTTTTCTTCAAGAATATAGAAGAAGAATAGAAAAAGTTGAAAAGGTTGAAAAGCTACGAGCGGGCTGGTAGTGGACTTTGGGGCGCGCGTTAATCCGCCGCCCGATGATGGCCGTCTCAAACCTTGCTGCTGCTGTCTTTTGTGCATATATCAAAGAGAGTATAACTCCTCCTACACAATGCGGTCAACAACATAGATACTACATACTACACCGAAATACACTCGCGCGTCAATCTTTCGAGCCATTTGATTAATCACATTCCGACTTGGTGGGTGTTTTTCACTCACCTCTGCATGAGACGGTGCAGGCCAGCAGCTTCTTGCCCCAACTGGATGCTCTGCATTCCGAGCGCAATTGACCGAAAGGTCCTCATCGAATGATGGATGACCTTTCACAATCTCTATTAGAAGATGTTCTTTCTCCAAATGGAGAAACAGAAGGAAAGAATGGAGAGAAAGCCACCTACAATGCTGTCGACGTTTTTTTTTTCTTCTCTTTTTGACTTCTTGGAAAATGTCTTTGATGGAATGAAAAACGACTACGAGTATCCGGTTCCGGGTAAATTTGTACACAATGGGATTCCAAACCCCTTTTTTATTGGAAGAAAATGAGTCATCATCTCGGCTCTTTTGATTTAAGAGGATTTCGTTCGACGGCGATAGTTGCATTTAAATATCACAGACAAATTTAGCTGAAGATTAATTGACATTTAAGTTTCAGATATATTACGTAAAAGTGTAATTGAATTGAAACTGAATGATTTCAATTGATTAGAGATTATTCGAAATTTTGCAACGTCTAATTTTGTCAGAAACCCCTAACAGTGAAGTGAACAGTTGCAGGAATTTCTTCGCAAATCAAATTGTCATAGTCGCTATTGTTTGCTTTACAAATGTGCAATTGTGTACATTATTTGTTAAAGCCAAGCCCCAAACTGGAAGTGGAAATAGTTGTGGGCCCGAAAAGTCGACCTTCGATGTCGGTGGCCGACCCTGGCGACACATTCCTGGTGGTTTCTTTCTAGGCTAGCCCACCATCAAGTAAGTGTCCATTTTTGTGGTCCATTTGGTGTTTGGAGAGAAGATGGTCGACCTTGAAGCTCCATGTCTCTCATTACCGATAATGTTATACAATGTCAAACTAATTCCAAGTCTAAGTCTAGACCAGATTTCAGACTCGAATTCTTCCTAGCTACTAAATCATGCTGAGGCCACTTATCGTTGACTGACTCTTTAGATTGAAACTTATTGATTCACCACCAGGACACTATCAGTCTCTTTTCCTGCAGCCCCACCCTATCCTATTTCACTGTCACAATGGCCTTATATTGTCTAGGCGCGAAAAGAAAAAGCTGCCAGCCAACAAATCCAGTCGGACCGTCGTCCATGAATTATTGACGAGGCAGTTTGGGCTTGGCCGAAATGGCCGCGGACATTTCCGACTGCTCAGCAGCCCGTTTTACGTATCTATCTCCCCTAGTCCATCTCGGGTCCTCGCAGTCTATTTGCTATAGCGCTAGTGTGTAACATTAGACGATGGCTTGTTGCGGAACGAGCTGGAACAAGCCCGGAGGGCGACAGGGGAATATAGAGGAGGTTTGCGGATGGGTAGTGTCGTAAATTAAACGCGTCAATGACAACAATGCTTGCTTCTGACATGATAGACACATTGCCCGGCCATTACGGCAGATTGGCCATTGGAGATATAACAACTATATACGATCTGCTCTGTGTCGTCGTCCTCCTCCTCCGTGTTTCACCGAATCAGTCTATCTCCACTACCCTCTCTCGGAGCTCATTAAAGCTGCTATATTTACTGCGGGATACGATATTATTCAAAGCCTCCCTCTTTTTTTTCTCTTTCTCCCCTCCCCATCAAAGGGCGGCCCGTGATATGCTGCCGTCCAGCCGCCAGCGCAGCCAATCAAAGCGCGATCCTTATCTCGCCTTGCGCACTGCAGCTCTTCCCCCCTCTGTAACGTCACGCTGTACATAACAGGGCACAATACGGAGAGAAAACGGCGGCGGGACCAATCAGTTGAAACAACTCTGCCTGCTCCATTCCAGAGCGTGCCCAGCAGCCGCCGCCGCCCGTTGTCATTCATTTAGTATTCATAGAGTCGCATCGCTGATGGCAATCTTTGCTCCAGAGCAGGGCCCTAAACCTTTTCTTTCTGTAAATTGGCGTCGTACGGTCCGATGATATACTATAAGTTGGAATGGAATGGCGACGTTGGCTTGTGCTCTGATGAGTCGTACGCGATAGATAGATAGATATCTAGAGCAGAAAGGAGAGAGAAAAAGATGGTACGTCTCGATAGTACCGAGGGCCAAAAAGAACACCCTAGAGACAAATAGCCTTTTCTTTTCGTACACGACTTTCTTGTACTTTTGCTGAAAACTCCGGGCTTTATTCTCTAGACTTTCTTCGGGTGAAGACGAGTGGTGGCTGGTGATGGTGGTGGGGCGGCTAGGCGACGGCGGGCTGATTGGCGCCGCGCTGCAGCTGTCTGCTAGTCTTTTCTTAATTGCGATGCATGTTGGCAGGAAAGAGACACATGTGCTGGCCTTAAATGGCTCTTCAAGTGCTCCACTGTAGTAGTAGTACACGACTCGACGACTCTACATAGCTTTTTGTTACCGAGTTACGGAAGACGCCGACTATCCGGCGCATGCTCTGGCCCGTTTTTGCGCGATATCATTTCGTTCCGTCGCTTTAATTATTTATTCATCTCAAGCTAGGCATTTTTTTTTTCTTCTTAGTCGGGGGAATTCTTTTTTTCTAAGCTGATTTGGGTAATAGCGCGGAGGGGTTTGTTTGGCGGCGAAAAGAAAAAGGTCAAAGGTGACGGCATCATCTTCTTTTTTTTGACTCTGACCCGACCTTTAAGATGTAGGCTCCTGGTTGCTGCTGCTGAAGAGGGTGTTAGAGTCCCCTTTAGACGTTCAAGTGGACTCGTCGCGGCGCCCCGCTTTTCTTCCATCATTTGTTTCAACTTGCGCGTTATATTTCTTGAGACTAAAAGGAAGACATGATAGTGCATAAGAGATTCTCTCCGACTCTCTCGAGTACGTAGATAAGCCGGCCGAAAGAGTTTTTGTTGTTTTTGTTTCGTGAGAAGAGCCGCCTTGTTAAGACGTTCGAGTGTCAACTGTAAATCACAACGCGCCCAACTCTTTGTAATGTTTTCCTTAATATCGTAGTAGCCCTATTGGATATGATGACACGAACTGGTAGTAGTATTTGGTGTTACCAAGACGTTTCCAAGTTCCCACGGACCTTATAGGCTAAAAGAGAGTCATAAAAATCAGAAGAAGCTATATAGAAATTTGCGCCACTATAAACCCTCTCTCTCTCTCTTCCATATCGATATGGATGTAAGATTTTCTGTCGAGAGAGGGTCTCTCTCGAATCGGACACAGTGGACGCGCTTTGAGCCGTTCGGGATCTCTCTGGCCGTTTGGTAAGGCACAAAAGGGATACGCCAGGCTGTTTATTGTGGGGGGAGGACGGGCCGGTCGGTCTGCTTGTGTACCCCGAGTAAAACAACGGCACGGTTTGAAGCGATCCACACAATATTGTGCCTGTGCGCGTATAGAAAACCGCACTACACAAGGCCCTATAGCTCTATAGAGAGAGAAGCGTATCGAGCCAGTCGTAAAAACAACAACAACAACAGAGAGCATAGTCTCCTTTTCTTGACCGTCTTCTCTCTCTTTTCTCTCAACGGCCGAAAGAAGAAGAAGAGGAGAGCGTGGAGAAAGAGCGTGCAGCTCTTGTTTGACAGCTTCTTCTTCTTTGGGTCCTTCTTCTCACGTTAGCCATGGTGCCTGTAGATGGGCCAGCCTCTCTTCTCTTCTTGTCTTGTTTAGTGGTTGGATGTTGTACCATCAAAGCCGTTCGGTAGAAAAACTTGTCTTTTTTGTCTCTCTCTTTCTCTCCTTGTTGGATCGGCCGCCGCCCGGCCGCAGAAACCGACAACAACGGGGTCTCTCCCTCTCTCTCTCTCCTCCGTCTTATTTGAACCGCCTTTTCGTTTCACTCCGCCTCCGTATTGCTCTTTTTTTTGGGTGTTGTGTTTTTATGTATAACCATACGTATATAGTGTTTACCAGATATGGATGGAGAAAAGTGCAGGAGCCGGAGCGTGTGAACCGGCAGCAACGTCTCAATCTCATCGTCGGGGTCCCTGTCTCTGATGCTGGCGCTACTAGTGGGGAAAGTACTATATGGATGCACGCTGCTGGCCTATTAGGAGATGGGACATGGGGACATATATAGCTTCGTATTATAGGCCTATTCCGATCCTGCTTATAGTGGCTTTATTTCGGTCAGCAGCAGCAGCCAGTTACTTGCTTGACTATTTGGTCGTGCTCCTTCCTTTTTTATGTCTTCATTCCCAGGGCGCAAAAGAGACGGAATCATTCCGGTTGACATTGCCACATTGAGGCTTTCATTTCCGACTGTTTAGAGACCGTGAGAAGGCGGCAATTACGTTGGGACTCTTAAAACCTTCTTCTTGGGGTTAGATTGGGACTTTGTCTCTTTGACAACAAACTCGAATGGAAATCAAATCCCAATTCATTTAACAAAATATTCAGCTGGATTTTATATAGCAATTTAAATTTTCGAATAACTATAAACATATCTTTTTGTGTGATAATAAAATGAACAAAGAGTTAACAGCTGAAACAAAATCTTCTACCGCAATAAAAAGTCTTACTTTTAAAATTCAAAATTAAATAATCAAGTCAATGTTTCAAAGATTTTCAGAAATTTATGTCTGTCTGTAGGATCGCACTAAATGTGCTAATTTTTAGAATCCCTGTAACTCGAGCCGCTTAAACTCCTTTTATAATGTGTAGTTGGCAGTTTTTAAAGGAGCCAGAAGATTTCAATAGCTCTAAGAGAGGCGGCTCGGTTTTTTGAGTGTACGAAATAGTTAAGCAAGTCGGCCGAGTCTCAATTTCATATAACTTTTATATAGAGCTAAATAGGACTTGCTCCTCTATGGCCGGACAAAGGGGGCCGTCGTCACCCATCGATCGGGCCGCCCCCCTGTTTTATTTGCCGAGACGGTATATATTTTGTGAAGGGGCGCTCCTGCTGTTATGTTTTTTCGACATCTCCACTTGCTTCTTCTCTCTTCTTTCTGCCATTTTTTTTACGACAGCCTTCACGTTATCAACGCTGTCGACACGATGGACTCGACCAGAAATGTGTCGAATAACCCGAATTGGTCACGGGCGCGAGCTCCGGCGAAACATGTCCGTCTCGCGGAGCCGCTTGTCTATACACACCACTCCAAGTGGAACACGGTTTTCTTCTACTCTTTTTTTTGTTGGCTTGGGTTGGGGGTTAAAACATGTCAATCTTTCACGGCTACCGACATCGGCGGCATCTCCAAAAAGAGGCTCAACAAGTAATATATATCGAAAGAAGAGAGGTTGCAGTTCAATATTGATCGGTGGGAAACCGTGCATCTCCGTACACAGTTGCCACGCTTTGATTGTTTGTTATGGGACTTGAGGGGTCGTTGAGAAAGAAAAAAAAAAGGGGGAGTTGTACTACCTACACAGCTCGGATATACAACAACGTCACGGTTTTTCTTTTGGCTTTTATTCTAGACGTCGAAAAAACTTTTATTTTAAATTATATTCCCATCGAATAAGCTTCTAGAAGAAAAAAAAGACGAGTGTTATCGATAGGAATCGTAGTCGGCGATCATGTAGGCGGCGGACGTGTAAATCCACTCGGCCGTAATTCCCGTCCGTCCCTGGATCCCCCGCGTTCAGCCTCGGGGCTGCTGGACAAAAGAAAATGAAATAAATTGTTAGACATCGTAGTAGATGTCGTAATTCAATAGGCAATCAATCGATCATTCCTCCTTTTTATTTTCGACTTTGGCGACATTGAAGCGCCTTCTTTTTTCTTCTTTATTGGGCGCGCCCCAAAAGAAAGAAGAGTATATGTAGGCTACACTATCGACGAGACTTTTTGAGACGAAATAAAAGGCGGCGACTTGGAGACTTTTTGGCGAAAGAATTAAAAGAAAATAAAGAAGAAATTTTTTTTTCTACTTCTTCTATTCTCTTTTGCGTTGGAGAGACAACTGTGCGATAGCCAAAGTCTCTCCGGAGAATGGGCGGCCAGAGGATTATTTAAAAAAAAAAGAGGTGGCGCTCGTCGGGGACCCCGGCAACTTCTTCACTGCGCGCCAAATAGTTTTCTTCTTTCTTTTTTTCTCTTTTTAAAGGGCTGATCTTCTTGTCGGTGCGGATTAGCGAGTTTTCTATTCAATTTTTTAAAGAAATACTTTCGATGGCTAAAGCCAAGAGCGAAACAACACAAAAAAATTGAGGAATCATCTTTTTTTTTGGCCAAAATGTTTTGACTTTGCCGCGCGCCGAAAGCGATGATGTCTTGGGCTCATCCCGTGGACACAAGGTATAAACGGTGTAACAATCTGCGGCTTTCAAAGTCCCGAAAAGAAGAGGGAATAGCTCAGCATTTATTGTGGGCGACGCGGCCCAGGTATAAATATTTTTATTTAAATACAAATATTTTATACCTCTTTTTTTGGGGTTGTTGTCGGCTGGAGCGGACCAATATGGAATGTTGCTAATGTCTCTCTCTTTCTCTGGGACGCAGCAGCCGACTCGTTTTGATGACGGACGTGCTAAAACGGCCACCTTTTGCCCGGCTCTCTACATGATTGGGAATGTGGTGATGGAATGTATCGAGCGCCTTACAAATCCATTAGCGTCTACGTACGCGTTCAGGTGCGCGGAAGAATCCGAGTTGAAGAAAAAATGTTGTGACTATTTATGAATTTTCTAATTGTCTGGAGATAAAATTTTTTTTTTTTCAAAAAAGAATCCGACGGTGTTATAAATGAAGAGGCATTCCGAGGGAGGCCATAGTTACGACTGCGTCGGACCCATCAATAAAATATGCAAATACTATAAGGGAGAAATATAGTAAGAGAGAGATTCATTCTCTTGATGCAAAGTCGACGACGACGACGCGCCCAAAAGTTGCGCGGCCGTCATAAAAAAAAGAACAAGCCCCGCTAGCGTCGTGTATAATAAAGATGATGACCGTCATGATGACCCGCCAGCCGCAACTGGCCGGACTCGACTGGACTTTTGTGACGTCATCCGTGTCTCCTGAAAGACCAAATACTTCACTTCCACTTTGACGGCTCGGAAAAAGGAAAGCGCGATGGGAATCGATGGAAGTTGTTCATCGGAATCGAGTGGGTGGTGTAAGGGAACTTTTGTGGAATCGAGGCCGTGTGGCTTCGATGATTTATTGCATCGACAACACAACAGAGAGCCGAGGAAGATATAATGCGTCTTATATACCCTCTTACCTTTTATCTATATCATATAAGTAACACTGAAAGACAGAGAGAGAGAAATGGAGTTTCCTATAATAATACGCGGAGAGGGGCGCCGAATAGAACCCGAGTTTTTCCACGGGCTAGAAATGTCACACGGCCGCTGACTGGGAGGTCGGACACATTTTTCTATCTACACACACACCTAATCCATTGTTTTTTATCTCGTAGGGGAGAGAGATTCTTCAGGGTCTTTGTCAAGAAATCATCTTTTTTTTTGGTTGTAGAAAGAATTTCGAATGATGAATTTCTTCCAAGTTGCCCAACCCTCCTGGATCTATCCCTTTTGACTGCCGACTCCTCCCATTTCTACGGCTTCATAATGAAGAATGAGACTAGCTGGCCCCTCCCTCGTTATCATTGCGTATCGGGCTCCTGTCGCCGCCGCCGCGCAAAAAAATCATGAGAACCCCCAAAAAATAATGTTGTATAGAAGAATGATGTGTCATATTTTGATGATGACGTCAGGTATGATGACACTTTCGTGACGGTGCCGACATCGCCGAGCGATGCTAATCATTTTCTTTTTCTCCCCTACCACCACCTCAATGCCGCCACTTAAATGATTATACATACAGTTTTCGAATCGGGTTTGCGTGTCGACGGCGTTGTAAAAAATAAAATGTCGACCACCGACATTGATGCCAGTTGGTCGCGGCAGGTGTTTTTTTGGCGCGTTTCGGCACTTGTTGCCCAACCGCATCGGCTGTGGAGTTTTTATTTGGCCGGCGAAGAAAGAAAATGACCGTTGATAGATGCTTGGCGGCATCAGCGCGTTTTTTTTGGCGGCGACCAATGCGTTAATGATTCTTTCTGACGGCCAATGAAGTAGACCTCGGGGACGAATTGGCGCGCTCTCTGCTACTACTACTACACTACTACCATCCCGTACAAACATTTATAGATAGAGAAGAGAAGGGCCGGGGCGGCTGGCCATCAATCCTCTACGGGCTCGTATCGGCAGACAACACGAAATATCAATAGTTTGATGGCAGGCAGTTTCCAAGACCAATTCGTCGACTACTAATGGATATGTGGCGGCCCCGTCTCATCTCAGCCCGTGCTCTCTCCAAATGAAACCTACACTAGAGACGCGAGACATTCTTGGCTCGCCAAAGAGGCGCGAAGATCTTAAGGGGCCGCCAACTATACAATTTCAGCGTCGTCGTCGTCGTTATTTTTCTGTTGCGTTGCGCGTAAAGGAAGAAGCTGATGGACTTCCGCTAGTGACGTCACCGGGCCGGATGGCGGCGGTCCTTCCTTTTTCTCTGCGCAACTTGAGAAAATAAAGAAAACTCTGTGACAGTATTTGGTGGAAGAAGTGAAGACCACTTAGTGAAAGAGCGCGTTCCAGGAGAATGGACGCCGACACTCCAGCACCGACTCTTTTATTTTGAAATTTATTTTCCGTCGCTGTTTTTTTTGTGGAGGGAAAAACGGTCGTGTCGCATCGGAACTGGTCGCATTTTCTCGAGAAGTTTTCAATCGAACACATTTTTGTTAGCTTCTAGATTGTTGCTGATGGGCTCAGCTGTTGGCCGTCCATCACCGTGCGCATCCCCAGGAAGCCAAAACATTTCAATAGGCTGCAAACGAATTGGATATATCTGGAGCGGCGCTCATTAGCTATGCATCGAAACCTAAAAGAAGAAAGGAGTAGATTGGATCGGCGCGTTCCCTCAGTTGTTATCCAACTCATCATCTGCCCTAGTCGACTTTATGACAGCTCCCTGCTCCCTCTTACACCCAATCTCTTTATCGTGAAAAAAAAGAGACTCGGGGGAGATGGGAGTTGCGCATCTCTTTAGCATATTGCGCTCTAGAGATGATGCCGATATACGCCGTACGATCCATCACGGACGGAATTGGCCCGCTCGCTTTTTTCTACAGTGATTTGTAGGCCTACTGATTGAATTTGAATGCGTTTTTTTTTTTTGGGAAATTTCTCCCGCTCTTTTTTTAGGAAAAGAGATGTGTGAATACCGGAAGCTATTCCGCGCTCCTGGGAGCTCCGCATCGGAAAATGTTTTTTGGGGGGACTCGACAGGGCTTTTAAAAGTGCTCGTACAACGGAAACATCTGCTCGTGACGTCAGTCGTCCGACACCACTCAACCAGTCAAATTGAATGATAGTTGTTCATTAGCTGCTCCATTACCGAAAAGGACCGATGGGTTGCGTTCCATCACCTTGTTAAAAGTAACTCGCAGCGCGGGTCCAAACAGTTTAAAGTGCTCTCTATGTTCTGTTGCTCCGGGTTGAATAATGGATTCGTTGATCCGTATGATCATTGGGAAATGGTTTTTTGGACCAAGGTGGCTGGAAAAGGAAAGAAATAATGTTGTGAAATTGAAACGCCTTCCGAATATAACCGTTTCTATAAGGAGCGATGGAAGTAGAAGAAGACGAGAGTTTCTCTCATTTTTTTTTCTTTTTTTTTGTGGATGTGCGTCATAAAACCATCAAAATATCCCTCGGAGAGGTTGGAAAAACTTTTCCTTTTGTTGTAATATAATAATAATAAAAAGAAAAGGCAGCCGCTCTGGGCGCGCATCTATGCAGGTATAAGCAAACGGAGCAGCGCAGCTTCAGGCCCGACGAGCGGACGAAAACCTTTAAAGAAAAAAGCTGGGAAACCTCATTTCTTTCTCTTTTTCTCATCGTTTTATTCCCAATACTAAAGAGCTAGTCAGCGCTCTTGATCATCATCTGATGTGTCGCCGCCTGTCGGCGACAAGCAACTTATCCCTTCGGAGAGAAGGCACTCTCCACCGTCCCTTGGCTATAAAACCATTGACTTTATACCGTCTATGGATATGGAATGGGCCAAACTATGTCGACACCGGCTTTGACCTTTGAACTCTTTTTCGCCATCTCTTAATAATCCGTCTCGCGCCAGACCTTCGACTATAAGGCGGCATCGATCGCCAAAAGATATCAAGCCAGGCCGAGAGGAGACTCTCTTGTTCAAAAGAGAAGAAGAAATAAAAAGAAAAAGCTGCTTTACTCGTGTCATATCACGTTGAGGAAAAAAACTCATTCCAAAGGTTGGAATGGCTCGCGCGCGATCCAGGTGACTCAACTTGACGAAAGTTGGGGAATTATTATTATTCAGCTGTAAAAGCTCTCATCCGAACTGCTGGCCGGCTCTAATGAAGAGATAATGGACGAAGCGGACGAATGATGCAATCATGACCATATTTATAATTTTTCCAGGTCTTTTTGGGAGGTGATCGTAAAACTTGTTGAAGAACGAAGAGAGAGAGAGCTCTGGTTGTCTTAATTTTTTTGTTATCAGAGCACCAGCCTGGCTGCAGACGACATAGTGTCGTCAAGTCCATTTGGGATGTGTTGTTGTTGTTTACGACCCGCAATTTTAGTCCTTTACGACCCGATGATGAAATCCATTTGGAAGGACCCGTTGAATTCGATCATGGGCTTGTTTTCCCCCTTACCAGTCTGTCCGTCTATGCAATCTGAATATGGAGAGCAATCGAGTCGGTCCACTTAAGAAATGAAGAGCACGCGTAGAGTCAGCTCGGGCGGGGCGCTCTGACATGTTCTTTTGGGTTTTCTTCTTGTTTTTTCTTTTGTCGACTCGCTGCGTCGTGGCCCGCCATCAACTCTTTATGATACGGCTCTCATTCGCGGGCCACGCGATATTCATAGTTTTCCCTTTTAGGACATCTTTTTGTTGCTCTTGGTTGGCTGTTTTCAATTATTATTGACGACGACCTTTTTGCTGACTTGCCCGTCGAACGTGCTGCGCTTTTAACGAGGAGCTAGTTGACCCGAAACATATGGTTTTCGTTTGCATCGGCCTATCAATTGGTTAACTAGATTGGCCTTTGTTGTTTTCGCTAATTGGTTGGCACCGTCTCTTCACCCATTTGGATTCGGTTTTTCGAAAAATTCTGAAATTCGCATCACAAACGCCATCTAGGGGTGGATATAACAAGTTGTTGTAAGCTCCAACCTGATTTGGGATTTCGATTTGAAAAAATGTTTGTATTTTGATTGATAAATCTAATCATATTATCATGGGGATTTAGGAAATATGTGTGTAGGTGAACCGTGTAGATACGTAACAAGCTCTTGTTTGCGTAAAAACAGTTTTTTGACACCTTTTCTATCGTTTATTGAAAACCTTTCTTTAAATGAGCAGGTTCTTTTTTAAAGTTATTACTTTTTAGCGGCCTTCTGCTCTTTGTCTTTCTTGGATTTCATGTAAGACCCGGTGATTCCGGCATTGATGTCTTCTTCGACGACTTCGGTGAATTTTTTCTCCACGATTTCTGTCATCGTGAAATGTGATTATTTATACATTATAATAGCCTTTAGAATTTAGATTATGAATCAATTTTACCTTTAATGTACTTCTTGCCGTCTTCTGGGAATGTTACAGCGCCACCTTTCTTGGCACTCTTCTTATAGACCTTCAATTGTTCCTCCGTGTACATGCTCCTTATAAGAGAGTTGATGAATTTCTGAATAGCGGTTTTCTTAAGAGTCGCTATCACAGCTTCATCAACCGGCGTAAAAGCCTGTATTATAGTTAAATAGGCTTGAATGATCGAGTCTTTACCTACATTTTTTCGACGAGAATAAATTAAAGTAGTATAATGAACTTACTACTGCTGGGGCTGCCATATTATTTTCTGTAGCACTCGCTTTTTCGACACTTGTAGCAGCAAAGGCAGGTACGTAATGGCGTAGCGAGAATCGGACAAGTGCAAGAACCTTCGAGTTCCTGGGCGCGGCCTACTTATTTACATACGACGGAGGCACGGAGCGTGGGTTGCGCAAAAATCAGTATATACAGATAATGGTAAAAGATACGGGAACACATTTCCGTTATCACCTGAATCAATCTGTGGGTGAAAACGGAAACGGGAAGTGCTCTGGTCCACTTGCCATCAAATTCAAGTCGTATATTTTTCTAAGGCCTATTTAGTTTGTCAGTGTTTTCACTTTTGCCAATAACACGTAGTTTTTGTCATTTTTGCCATTTGGTCGTTTCGGTCTTTGATTTTATTTTTCTAAAATTTGTCTCTCAAACGCCATCTATTGGAAGTTGTAGTAACGTGTTGTAGGACCGCCATCTACTTCTGAGAAACGATAGTATTTGAGGGACCAAGTATTTGTGATACTTTAGATTGAAATGAGCCTTTATTTGATAGAAAATAAAAGATTAGTGAAGAAAGTCAATCCAGATTTCGTCTTATAGTGAGGTATTTTTACCCATTGACGTTTCACGTCTCAAGGGTGGTATACTGGTACAACAATTGTTACCTTTATTCCATGACCGTGTGGCCTAATGGATAAGGCACCAGACTTCGGATCTGGGGATTGCAGGTTCGAGTCCTGCCACGGTCGAAATCGGAGAAATCTTTTTTATTTGATTTTCCTCGATTTTAAGTTTTCAAATGAGAGAAAGCGCTATCCGTTTAATCGAGACATCTCTCTAAGTTTTTGTCGCGTGTCGCCAATTGATTACTTTCTATTCATAAAATCAAAAGCGCAATTATTCTCCTCCAAATTGTATATCTTCATACATTTGTCCGTATTTACCGGGAAGTTAGTTTGAATCATTGAAACATCAGTGAGTACGAAGAGTACGCTGACGAGTAAATTGGTGAAAAAGAGCAGAAAAAAGTCAACTGTCGCATCGCAAAATCAGGGTTTGTGATTCGTCGTTGACCACTGACAGGTCTGACAGCATCTTAGCGGATTGCGTGTTATTGAAGTTATTTTGCACTTTGCGGATTGTGTTGTAACCATGGGTTGTAACTTCAACATCGCTCTCCTCCAGCTATTAAAGTTTCTTATATATTTTGGAAAAAATGCAATAACAATCGACTTCCCGCTCTTTTTACTCGAAATCTAGGTCTATTCTGCTATTCGTCAACTATATGCGATGAAGGAGGAAGATTGTCTTCTTTTTCTTTAAAGGACAACGATGAATAATCTTGACCCGGAATTCCTTGTTTAGATTTTTTTTTTGCTTGTTTTTCAAAAGTGATATTGTCTTTTACACTAGTCAGTACCTTTCTCCCAGGACCGTGTGGCCTAATGGATAAGGCACCAGACTTCGGATCTGGGGATTGCAGGTTCGAGTCCTGCCACGGTCGTCTGATTAACTTTTTTACTACGTTTTCATTATAATCAAAAGTACTGCATGGAGCAATGTTGCCCTTTTAGCTACGATGCAACTTATTTTTGAATTTTTCAGAAACAAAATCGAGATAGAAAAAGTGATTGTGCTGAACTATAACGCTGAGTAAAAATGGTCGTTGAACAGGATGTGAAATGGTGAATTATAATTTGCCATTAAATGTAAAGGAAGACAAATCCTATTACAATAAACTGAACACCTTAAACTAATATTTACCTACTAGTCAATATTTAAAGCACCGTGCGATGTACTACGTATCAAAATCTAAGCGCGCGACCAGACCCCACAACTGTACGCATGTTACAAAACACGTTACAAATAGAGATCCGACTTCCACCCTCCACCCTTTTCCTTTCTTTTACCAACAAAGCTACGTATTAAAAAAACCACAACAAAAAACAAAGACCCATTACTATTTTCAAAGTCATACCGATGAATAAACGGCGAGGAACCCAGGTAAAAACTCGGAAGTGTCTGATGATCTAAATCTTATCAAAACTTCGTTTGTCGTTGAATTGACAACAAAAGGGGTTGAAAGCGCTCCGGATTTTTGAAACAGTAATGGCGAGTGCTCAGTCGCTCCGTCAAAAACCTGAAAAGACATCCAATAATTTAAATATTTAAAAAAAGATAATTAAACAAAACCAAACCACTCACGTAAATGAAATCCGCTCCTTCTCGTGTTTCAAAGATCGCAAATAACAGTCTAATTTTGGAGCCCGGGTTTACGTTGATGTTCCACCGACAATCAGTCAAGTTAGAATAAGATATCGGGTAGTTAGGACTCTTTATTGTTCCGGTAGCTTCCTGTAGGTAGTACTTGCATTGTGGTGTAGAGATCTACGAGTTTAAAAATAGAATTAACATATTTTAGTATTGGATTATTATTGTTAATATAATTGATGTACAATAATAATAGTTTCGTACCTTGAAGATATTCCAGTTTAAAAAGACCTGTGACTCGTGTTTACTAACTTTAACCGATGGTTTTAAATGAATCATCATTTTGTGGCTGGCTGAATATACGACTTTCTGTTGGAGATCCGTCACGTTTCCGTCATATAGCAACAGACCAGACCTGTTCCATCCGTCGTAAACCTATCAAATGAATTTGAATACTTTACCAACCTGTGCAAGCGAATAATGTGAAATCTAAACTTCCTTGTTACTCTTTGAGTACAAGTACTTGCCGTTATTGCTGCTCGAGAGAACAAAGCATTCGTTGAAGATTCGGCTATATCCGAAGAATTTCTTCTAAGTAACATGGTGTCATCACTTTGCTTAGATTCAATGAACCAAAAGCAATCACTGACGTCAGAGTTGGTAAAATAGTTCGGAATAGAAACGACACCATTACCGTTGTTGATATAACCACCACAGCCTGCAAACATTTGCAAAACAAACGGTCATCATAATTAAATGACGATATTCCTTTCGTTCAATTTTATTATATGTAAGAAGAACGTAGGCTATACGATGTCACGCACCTGGAACATATGGCTCTTCCGTCATGTTAACCTGTAAATTTTGTTTATTACAAAATAAGAAATACTTTATAAGAAATCCCTTTGCTCAGGAAGAAACAACTTACGCTTGTGTAAAAAGCGTTTATTCCGTAATTAGTGTCGTGGTAAGATGGGAACTCCACGAATAAATCGTTGGACGAAGACCGAACGGAAAATGGCTTTTGTGTACCGCTTTGTGATAACAAAAGAGGGCTAGAAGAGTAAGGCCCATCGTAAATCTGAATATATTTTTTTCACTCATGTAGATTATGCTTATCAATATTGCATTAATTTTAATTACTTTGACGAAATGCTGGTTATCTAATGTAGAAAACTTATCAAATGTCAACCAGATCTGGTGATTAGGTTTTACGGAAATCAAAACCGTCGTTTTCCGAACAATATTGACACTTTTGTCTGGATGGATGTAGCCTGTAGGTTTTGGAAGTGTCACGGATGATAAATGGCCGAAGAGGCCTGTAAGTTGATAACACATAGGAGAGACATACGCTGCATCATAAATGAATAGCATTATTACTTGATTTTTGTTTTAGAATGTTTAACGTAAAGAATCAAGAAAGTACCGGTACTGCAGTCATAGCCCTCGTCGGAGCCGTCTAGACAATCGTATTTGCCATTGCAAACAAGTTCTTTGGGTACGCACTGTCGTCCACATTGAAATCCACTTTGGCATGTCTTTGAGCCACCAAGCTACAATTGAGTAAATTATTTCATGCATATAAATTTGACTGTCAAGTAATGTCTGTTTCCTTACGACTTGATCACAGTATCGGTCGTCCCGTCGATCTTGACATCGGGTGCGACGATTGTTACACACGTAATCGAAAGAGATACAGGCACCGTCGCAATAAAAATGATCCTTTTGGCATTTGAATGTGTCGCCAAAATTCACAGAATAATTTCCTGGATCAAAATGAAAAGTTGTCTATTTTATACATTTTTTGGGTGGTGTGTATAGTAAGTTTTGATAACATGGTGCCCCATACTTCGGACACCTCTCGATCACATGCCCATAACAATGTTTCCATTTCAAAAAGAAATAAAAACCAGATGATAAGCTACAGGCTAACTTATTGTTGTACTCTAGTTAGATACATTTGTTGAGATTCCTCTAACTTATATAATAGAAATATAAACAACATATGAACAGGCGAACAGCACAGGGTACCGAAACTCTTTCCGTAGGGAAAAATACGTAAAATTTTCGTAAAATTTGTCCGTGAGAACGAGACGAACTCATCGTATCCTATATAAAAAATACTGTCATGCAATCTCCTCCCGCGCGTTTTCGACCCTTTGTTTAACGAGACATCGGTATGTAGTCAATCCGGCCCCGGCCTTTCCGGCCCAAAAAAATATGTGGCAGGATCGGCTCGCAAAATAAACCAATCCGGCCCCAACTTTCCGGCCCATGCGTTCCTAAGCTATTCCATCACTCCCTTACAGCAATATGAAATCTAAACAAGTCAGTTAATCGGCATAATTAACCTCATTATGCGACAACTTTACATTTCTGAAATAACAAATATATGTTTCATGGATTTTCCGAAACCTTGATTAAAACATAACAGTTCTAAGTTCTTTGCAATGCATGGCAATCATTTACCATGGCTTTTACCTTTTAAGCCGGTTTGAACTCGGATAATACTATATTTTAGGGTAGATGGACCGATACATTTGATTTACATTATTAGATGATTAGATGTTCGATTTTTTAAAAATCCTGTTCCCACCTCTACTTCCCAGCCCCTACGGACTACCCAGTTTCCTCCTGATTTCGTCTTCATTTGTTGTCATCAACAATTTAAAATATTGCCGTGGTCTCACGGGCATCATGCTATGTAATTTACCACTCGTTGCAAGCTTTTACATTCCGATTTATCTAGAGTATAAGTTTTAAACCCTGTAGCGCCACCCAGTGGCCTTTGTGCTTAGAAAAGCAACTCCTATCGAAATGGCTTGGGCCGGAATGGCTGGGGCCGGAATGGCTTGACTAGCAACCCGAGACATCTTGTCTAGTCAAAGAAAAGAGCCAAAAGGGCGCGGGAGACCTGAGGCCTTTTCGGCATACCAAGCAATGCTGCTGCTTGAACTTTCCTGTAGGATTTTCCCGTAAGAGCTCAAGTAAAGTTGCCGAACCCTTTTTGGGTTGCCGTGGTTTACTTCTAACTTGAGAGGACAGTTCTAGGTTCTAGCACAAGTAATTGCCTTGCTATGCCGAAAAAGGTTCTACTTGTTACCAAACTTTCTAAGAAATTATGTCAAGAGACAGCATCAGCATTGGCGGTGATCTTGATTATAAATGGGATTTATTTAAAAAATTAATCAGATCCAAATTGTACGTTATTTTGGTGCGTGATTCAAATCAAAATCGCCCCAAAATTTGATTTAATACGCGATTTACGTATACAGTGTTTTGAAGATCAGGTGCGATTTAAATGGGACGACCACACTAGGTCCCAAAGACACTAGGTATACTACTGGAGTTATTTAAGAAAACCGTCGAGAAAATGCGTTATTTTCTGTGATCCAAGTAGCTGGACGGTTTTACGGTAATGTACGTACCTTCCTGCGCTGTAAATATTTCCCAAGAGGAAGACGGGCCATTCCAAGTGGACGAATACTGGAAACTCATATCGAGTCTGTATTTGCGGCATTTATCCAAAGGCTTCCACTCTATTGGACATGCCTGCTGTTTTGTCGGTAAAACCAACGAGAACAGGTTGTCTTCCTTTGTGGGTCGCTTCAGGCAACTACGGGGGATCCTGACAGTCGTATTCGCTCCTTCGTCGTCATTTACAATTCCGTCCTTTATCAAGAAATGGCAAAATATGGTAACATTCAAAATAATTGAAAGAGAGAGCGCAACTAGTATTTTCAGGGCTTATCCTACTTACTTTGAATACTTTCAAATCAAAAGAGGTCAGTTGTGGTGCGCATCCAGAGTTGTCCTCCCAATTTAACATCAGCGAACTCGAATGAGCTAAAATACTTACAAGCGGTTTCATAATCGATTGGCTGTTAAGCTGTTTATATTAGAAAATTAGATTCGAAACGAAATACTATTGAAAATGAAAGCAATTTCCTACGTACATACCTTTGGCGGAACAACGAATTCTGTATGCAAAGTTATTCCTCTAAGCGACTGGTAATTCGGAATGATTTCGACTGTATAAGCGCGACATTGGATAAGATGCTTGGCTAAAGAAAAATGACATGGTTCTTCTTGGCTTGCAGACGATGGCGGTGGCGGCGGAAAGAGGACGATGGAAAATGAAGCGGCTGGTGAATTCTCTTTTAAACAAATTTGAGGAACAGTCAAAATAGTTGACGATAATTCATCACTGGATTCGTATATCCGAATCCAAACTCCTGAACTGAATGTAAGACATTCCGCAGAGGGTGTCGACCATGTGATTTCAAGGGACTCGTTACTCTTGAAAGATGCTGTGATGTGTGCAGACTGATTGAGACTCTTAGTCACACCTTCAAAAGGGTGGACTTGTCAGTGCTGTCGTCTTTACTCAGAAAGTTAAATGTATTTGAGACTTGGAGTAGATGGCTCACCAATAGTATTGATGTCAACCAAATGAGCTAGGGAACATTTAACAGCTCCTTTCAGATTATCGACTGCATTACTGTCATTCCTTTGACGGCCCTGTCGTCCTTCTGTGGAAAACGAGAGAAGTTGTACGTTTCAACAGTTAACTAGTTAACTTTTGTTGTTTTACCAGTGTGCAGCATCATATGGGCAGAGCTATTACTTGGAATGGTAACATTTAAACTACCATCAATATTTGAGACTGTATCGTTTGGTAGAACATGGGTTGCTGCGAGAGATAGGATCGATCTGATAGCGGGGTTCTGGTCAAAAACTTGATTAATGCGAATGAATATGTCGCTTTTATGACTTGAAAGGGTTAAAACAATCGTTTGAATAGCAACTTCAACGGCCTCCAAACGGTGAAGTAAATTGTGGTCGATTTTTTGTGTGTCGGAAATGGGTACACTAGTCTCAGCGCTCCAGTCGTTATCACTTTCTACTCCTAAACCTGGCTTTACAGACACAGCAACCAAGACATTTATGACAACTAGGCAGTGCCATAACATCATGGCCAAGCAAATAAGTAATCTCGGCGCAAAATTTATAAGAATAATATAAAGTGAACGTTCAACGTGTCCTAGCTAGTGTCACTAATAAGAAAGCCTCATCCACTATACTGGCTAATAAATGGCGACAAAACGTCCATATAAGTTGCTTATCTAAACAAGATGCAACAGATTCGAATGATCCCGGCAGGTTATCAAATGGCAACGCGTCTGCCATCGACGGTTTTAGGTTACTGGTTTTCCCCATGAAATAGCTGGCGAGAAGGCTGGCGAGTCCTCCTTCAAAGCCACGCACTCTTAAGGAATAGCACTATACACAACTTCGGTCGTTGAGAGACATTTAAAAAAAATTTAACTAAGATTGCCAAAAAATAAAATGTCAGAGTCTGAAACAAAATCAATTTTTGATCATGAATAAAACTGTGTTGCAAAAAACCTGCTGCTAAGGAAAACTAAATATAGCCGGCTGGTGTCAGGATATCATATAGCAACGTGTTGATGCATGGTCTTAAGTTACTGGTTTTCCCCATGAAGTTGGTGAGTCATGTACTAATGTCCACTATCGCTCCGAAGCTGTAATAGGCGACACCAAGTCTTTATTGAGAGAAATATTTTTACAAAATTAAGAAAGGTCGATCGCCAAAGAGGAACATTGAATGTAATATGTAAAAAAGTACGATACTGCTTGAAATTTTAAAAATCCTTTGAATAAGTTGTCGAATGGGCTAAAACATTATTCCTTCGTCCAAGATCCAACACATCACCCTAACTTTATGTTGATAGTCGCCAATTTATTTACCTGTTTTTAACCTTAAATGGGAAATCGATTTTAACATCAGGCTGTACAAACTTAATTGCTGTTGTAGAGTAGTTAATGGTTATATCGTTGTAAATAGTAAAAGATAGTCAGAACACATTTTTAAATTTACTAAAGTGAGTTTATTATGTACATGAATTTTGAAAAATACAAGAACTTGATCCATCAATGAGGTAACGCCAGATAACAGAATGAATCAACTAAATTAAACAGTCATCATCAAACACGTTAATAATTACCTATTATTATTAACTTTTCTTGTCTGCTTTCTTTTTTTTTGCGTTCGCTTTTATTCTAAGGAATAATAAGATTTTATCAATCTATTCAAAACTGGTCCCCTCTCTTACTCTGGTTTCATGAATCGTTGCAAACAGTCTAACACTTTAGTTTCAACCGACCTTAATTTGAGATCAATTACAGGTTTTTATGCGATGCGTTGGCATTATTCTCAGAACGACTGTGAAGTTGGTTTTCTCGTTGTCTGTCATTCCTTATTGTAAGTGTGTTTAATTAAAATATTTTATTTTATTATAGTGATAGAGTATATAGATGAATAGGAGCTCTAATTGCTCCCAGTTGACTGATATTCAACAAGAACTTCAAGAAAGTCAAAAATTAAAGTTAGAGAGTGTCCGTCGAGAGTGAATGAGAGATTTTACTGATGGTGATGGGGGATACCGGGATACGTGGTGGCGTTGTTTTAGTGTTAATAATATCCAGTCAGCTGATCGAGCGGTGACCGGGACAAACTTAAAAACGTGTATTCTTAAATGTGTACATACACATACTGAACCATACTAAAATAAAAAGTCTACTAAAAGTAAAATGACAAATTTTGTATGAAATACTAGAATAACGATGAAAACCCTGCGTGTATATTTTATTGTTATAAGTTCAGGAATTTTAGCGCATAGGGTTAATATGATTAGCGGTGTTTCTTTGCAATGTCATAATTTTGCTGTTGCCACTTGTCCTTAGCCGATGGCTTCCTGTTGGCAGTATTTGGTTTCTTAGTGGGTAGCTGCTGAGTAAAGTATGAGCCATAACAGGATCTCCCTTGCGCCATCACTGCCGCCAGCCTTTCTTGTTTCGTGGCTCGTACCGCAGCTTTATTGACATTAAAGTTAGGGAGAAAGCCACTGTTGAAGCCGGTTTGGCCGTCACTAGAGTACCACCGGTAGCTCAAACCTACAGGTATTTGGGATTTCTCGTCATACCTGATTGCTACTTCTATGTCAACGGTTAGATTAGGATTCGCCTGCGCGAATCTGTACACGTCACTTTCTATGTAACTATAAACACCACGATTTAAATACTTATTCAAGGGCGTCAAATTGTTAGGATCGTCTCCTGAGCCTCCAAGACGACGTGCAAGAATGTGTCCTGTATCAAACATCTTCTTATCTACCTTGCCCATTACTTCCGCTCTAGAGTCTGGCGAAACCGGAGTTCCTTTGTCCAACGTACTCTTACTGACGGTGGCCACGTACACTTCTTCTCTGTAAGTTGTTTCCGTTTGATTGCGAGTCTGGTGTCCTACGCGCAAATTGGGAAGGGCCTCGTCCACTTTTTGATCGTACAAGTATCGGGCGCGTTTGTTACCGGTGGCGTGTCCTTTGACGTCACTCAGCAGTTGATCGACCGAACAACCACGAGCCGCAGCGACAGCTTCGTATAGACATCGATTGCCAGGTACTGACCCCTCAGCTCCGGCTAATGGTAGGTTAATAGGTTGTCCATCAGGTCCAGCTAAGGCGACATGCCTCGTTCCGTCTTCATTTTTAGTATAGATCAGCTTCAGTGCCTGCTTCTTGCTCGTTTCTTTACCATCAGGATTGTAAGTGAACGTATCCTTGTCAGACCCACTTGTGTAATCTCCAACAGTATCGGTGATTTCCAGCGGTTGCCCTAGAAAATCAGCTATTATCTGCATTTCAAGCAATCCTGCTGTCCGACCATTGCCTAGGTTGGCGATGACTTCATCGAAATTCTTCGGCTGGACGACGACGTTTCCGTTGTGGTCTCGTTCCATTTGACAGGCTCCATCTCCAACTTGTCCTTCCAACTGGGCCGCAACGGATGCAGCCTCTTCATCCCTCAGTTTCTTACCATCAGCATTATTATTATGGCCAAGTGACGTAGATCCGCTAGTGTTAGTTTCAAACAGAGAACTGATCTGTTCCATAGCCTTTTTCCCCGCCGACTTTGCCAAGTTTTCGATTTTGTTTTGCAACCAGGGCTGTACCCAAGCGCTAGTGACGCTATCCAACATGTGCTTGACAATATCCTGCTCCACTTTTTGTCGGATTTCGTACTTGTATTCGTTAAATCGATCCCTCTCTGATTTCGCTGTCATCCGCACAGTGGTTTCAGTGTTTCCCAAGGATCCTTCTGTCGAACTCGCCGACGTATTAGTGGGTCCATCGACTGAAGATTGGCCGTCGTCTTCATTCACAGTTGGTGGCGGTACCATAACATTTTCTAATTTCTTAGCTTCACAACAAAGAATTCTATCGACATTGTCGACATACTCCGGCGCATGACCAACAAGGTTAACAATGTCGGCTCCATTTTTCAAGACAGTGACGACTTTCATGGCTTTAGCAGAGTACGAAGCGATTTTCCCCGCCATTTTGAATGTGTCGTGAGCTTTGTTCAATGTCTTTACACCGCCAGCCTGTTTAAGGTTAAAAATCTCGTTTCTTCCTTTGTTTTGGAGGACGTTACCTTGAGCTGACACAACTTGGGCCGACTCGCCGAAGCATTGGCCCATGGCTCCCCCAACCGAACACGCTTTACCGGCTACCTGCTGTGCCCAGGCGGTATGCAGCTCCGATTGGCCGGCTTTAGCGATGCCGCCGTCGATGATTTTCATGGTTTCTGCTAAACTTTTGCCACTCTTTTTCATCTGTTCCCAGATGGAGTCCAGAGTTTTTGCCAACTTCTGAAATCTACCGGAGAAGATGGCGCCGATGAGATGTTTGATGTGATTCAAAACATTTTCAAAAATGTAGGTTTTGAGCCACGATAGGAATTTATCGACACCCAGTGCGGACATGGCTGATAGAATCGCTTGACCACATTTGGTTAAAAGTTTCTTGCCGGCCGCCAACAGCAAAGACAAGCCAGTTTTGCCCTGGAAACCATACATGGCGGCTCTGCCAGCCATTGCGCCACGGGACAAGTAAGCTCCAATCCCGGCGGTGGCCACTGTCAAACTCACACTCCATATTTTGTGAGTCTTATAACTTTGCCACGAAAACGAGCCCGACACACCATTCTGTATAGCAAAGATCATGTCTCCGACACCTTCGGCAATCAGTCCGTTAGCGATCGGGCTGGCCAAACCACCCGAAACGGCGTTGAGGGCCACTCCGGCTACGATTTGCGCCACGCCAATCATGGCAACGACAAAGGCTCGCCAATCCCACCAAGACTTTGCGGCACTCAATAACAAAACCTGATCAAAAAGTTGATCCTCGAAATCTTGGATTTCGTCGGCCGGAAAAGAGCGTTCGTTGTCACTAGAGAAAAATTCGGGCAAACGACGAAACGAAGCCGAAACGGAGGGAATCGTTTTCAGTTGGCCGATGGAGCTCGTCAAAGCATTTGTGACCTGAGAGCGGAAAGTCTCCAGATGTTCGTTCCTCTGACGTTCAGTTAGCCATTGTTTGATTTTCTCTCCTTCTTTTGCTACAATGGCGTCCAACTCCTCTTGGTCAGACATTAGAATATCTATTGCCACCTTCAAACCGGAAGCTTTGTTGTTGCGCAAATAGGAAAGGACATCGCTTGTGGTCACTTCTTTCACGGGTTCTGGCGGCGGTCGATGATTAAAACAAATCCTTTCGATGCTCGACATTGATGCGACTTTAGCTTTTATCTTTTCAAAACGTGATTGGACATTTTCGTCGTTCTGTCCATCTTTGTCCGAGAAGGAGACCGTTCGATCCTCCACGACACCTTGATCCAAAAGGTAGTCCCATATTTGGCGAATAGCGTCATGCAAGTCCATGGGGCATGGCAAATCTTCTCGAGAAACTAATTCATCTTTTTTGTTCTTTTCAAGTGGAATCCAGGCCGTTATTAGGCAGTAATATTTCTTCAAAGTCTCTGGCAAATGGTCAGTAGGGTCCTTTTTCCATCCTTGCTGCGGATTTTGTTGGCCGACGAGTTTCAACAGACGGCCCTGGCGTTGATCAGTTTGGACGAGCTTGCCCTCTTTTTCTAAAAATGATTTGAGTGTTTGGGTTAGATTCGCATCTTGAATAATCAATGAAGATACGACAGAAAATTCATCCCCGTCGTGGTCTTTCAGCCAATCAGCAAGAACTGTTTTGTAATCGGCCAACTCCTCCGGTAATCGATCAACTAAAGTCTTATTTTCTTCTTTACCAAAGGAAATGATTTGCTTGTTGATCATTTTTTCGTCTCCAATGAAACCTTCTTTGATTAATGTGTTCCATAGTTCGTCTTGTGTGACTATCGCGTTTTTGAAATCCATCTTGTTAATTAGATAATTACTCTTTGAGATTTTGTTTTGAATTATTTGCAGGACCGAATCTTTGCAATGGGTCAACGTCGAGGGCCATTCGATCTTCTTTTCTTTACATTCCGTGTCAATCCACAGTTCCTTCTCCCTAATGGAGAAATCTTTGGATAGTTTGAAGGGAATACAAAGATCCGATCCATCCAGGCTCAAGAAAGTCTCCACCAACTCTTGTGCTTCGGCTTCGTTAGTAAAATGCATGGCAATGGCACGGCGCATAGGCCTTCCCAGAATGTCTTCGATGGATGAAAGGTGGACTTGTAAGATACTCAGCATATTCGTCACCTGTTCCTCGAACCGGTTCCGACTGCAAAAGGCACCACCTCCTCGTCGATGGATTCCAGCTGTCAGTTTGACGACTTCATTGGCCGATGTAAGCAACTCAATTTTCGCTCGAATCAAGTTCCTGGCCTTAATTAAAAGGGGTTTGGCTTCGTTCTTTTCCTTCTCACCCGCCTTTTGAAGGATACAATTAGCCTGGTATATCAACGCTCCTTCGCATGCTTTGGGTTCATCGCGTTCTACTCGTTTATAGCATCGAATCGCTGCGGATTGATTAGATTCTTCGTTGAAACGACCAAGTCCTAAAAGTTCTGTCGGAGCCGTGGCAAACATGATGGAATCTGATTGGCGACCAATGGCCAAACACTGTTCTTTAAACGATTCAAATTTCCTCTCGGGACTTTCCAATTTTTTGGTGTGAATGTTCTCGATGAGAGATGCGTTTTCATCAAGCCACAAAGCCCATCGATTGGTCAAAAAGTTAAGTTGCAATTTTTGATCTAAGCGACCTTCGTCCGTCATCATCTTTTTGACAACTTCATAGACTTCTTTGTGGAATTGACTAAACAACTTTTCTTCCAGCAGGATTCTTTGCAGTCCTTCCGCTCGGATCTTTTGCAAACGGCGACTCTCTACGACGTCTCGTTTCATTTTGATGCGTTGCAACTCGAAAGCAGAATCGTTTTCTAGATTAATCATCGAATTGCAAATGACGAACTGAAAGCTGCCCAGCTGCCCTGCTCGAGCCGTCCTCCCTTCGGCTTGCGCTTCAACCCGGGCGTTGGGTGGAACGTAGCTAATAATGACGTGGAGTCCACCGTTGGTAGCTAAATGTTCATCGATTTTGAAGTCGGTGCCGCGTCCGGCCAAATTGGTGGCCACGATGACATCGCCGGGCATCAGGGCCGACTCTTGCTGCTTCTTCTGAAAGTCTTTATCAAACGAACTGACGTACATTCTGATGTTGATCCTTTGGCCATCTTGCAGATGTTTGAGTTTTCTGTGAACGTCTTCGGCCGCTGAAATGTTTTCGCAAACCACCAGAACTGCCCGTGGTTTCTTTCCATTCACTTGCGCCTTTGTTGCATCGAAGACGTTGTCCAGCCAATCATCTTTCGTCGAAGCTAACAATGGTTCCTCCTCGTGACAGAAACGCTGCTTAAAGCGGGGCATTTTGAAGAAATCGACGTGGAAGACATCGTGAAGTAGGTCGCACTCGGCCGTCGATCCCAGCGTTCCCGTCAGGCCGTACAACGAGGCTTCTTGGCACATTTGATTGAAAAAGCCAATGTTGGACATGAAGACAGCCTTCAAAGAGACGGGACTCAATTTCAGCGTATGTTTCAGCTGCAAGAACTGATGGAGGCCGTGTGACCATTGCATTTGTACTTGCTCCACGCCCGTTTCCTTATCCATGATGACAACCTGCTGTCCTCGGCCGTCGCCCAGATCGTCCACTTTGTAAGCGTCTTTAGTCATCACTAGGTTTTTGGCTCTGAAGGCGCTACGAGCCCAAGCCAACAAATGACGATCGACAAAATTACGGATGCATTTTGGTACTAAAATTTCGTTTTCGTTCATTCTTGTTTGAATGAAGGAACAGATTTTAGCCATGTCGCTCTCACTTTCGGTATGGATATCTGGAGCGTGAACGGCGTTCCAAACTTCCACAAAAACCTGCAAGAGTAAATCCATCTCCGGAATTTTGTGTGACAGGTAGAGGATGTTCTCACCTTTGTCGAGGAGCATACTGTCCACTTCGTCGACTATAATGGCTCCCGCTACTCGATTTCTCGTGATATCACGGTCGTAGAATTGACTCAATAAAATGTCGCGCTGGAAGTTGGACAAGTCGCCGTAGATGACGTCGTTGTTGTACCTTTGGCGTCGCTCGTTTTCGTCCTCGGTACAAACGGCGTCGCAATTGTTGGCCACGGTGACTCCAAACAGGTCGTAGAACCATTTCATCTCGATAGCGTTTCCTTCGGCCAGAACGGGCGAACTGGTGATGATACTAACGTGACGCCGTCCCGAACGATGGCTCAACACGTGATAAGTGGCCAACAGAGCGGTGATGAGTGTTTTGCCTTCTCCAGTCGATATTTGAGCCATTCTTCTATTCACTGATTTCTTCGTCTCTTTGTCGGTTGAAGTAAAGAAAATTAAGACAGCTAAAAGTTGTACATCTCTAGGATGGAAACTGTGTTGCAATTTAACAGCCTGACAAGCCACTGCCAAGAATTCTACGATGTTCAAATGGTCGTCGACCGATTTCGACCACTTTTTTATGTCGTTCTTTTTCCACTTGCCAAAATCCTCCACCCTGCGCTTTTTGATTTTTTCCATGTTGTCGAGAAGATTTCTTTGTTTCTCGTCGTTTCCTATGACGTTCTGGCAATTGGGGTCTATGCTCATTATACGGAGAATATCTTTAGCTTGCAGGTCCTCTTTTGAGACTTTTTTCAATTCTTCTTGGATGAGTTTTTCGTCTTGGATGATCTTCCAGATTAAATCAACTTGTCCAGCTGGTAGCGTTTGGTTCCCAAGATTTGCAAATTTCTCGCCGATCCATGGATTTTTAATTAAATTTTTTAACATTACATCTAACATTTTGTGCCTAGCGACTTCGTCGAGATGTTGATATTTCAAGCAAAATTTTTCTAGAAATTTATCGGTTGTGTCTTGACCAAAACGGCGATCCAGTGTGCTAGTTAGCAGGCAAGCTAGTCCGGACGACCACCTGCAAGTTAGTAGTATTTGACGTACCACTTTTGGCCATTGTCTAACAGACGAATCGCGGAAAAGGCTAACATCGTCAACCTGTCAAACAATACAATAACAAAATAAATATTTAGTGACCTAATTAAATTCAAAATTTCGTACCTGTTGCAAAGTTTTGAGATGGGAAAGCATGTCTACGATAAATGCCAAATCGATGCTGGTTCCCATTCCGGCCGTCATTTCCGTTTCCTGTTTGATTTTGCGCAGCAAAATTGTGAGGATTTCCTCTCCTTTGCTGACTGAGATGAGACAAGTCTTTAAAAGGGGAACCAAAGTCCAATATTGACGCTGATTTTCTTCAGAAACCGATTTGCAGTCCGTCTCTCGATTTTGTTGAAGTTTGCCAACAGCAGTGGTGATTGACCTAACAAGCAAATCGGCAATCCACTGTTGGGGTCGACAACTCATCGTTGATTGAAACAGCTCTTCCATAGAATATTCAGCAACTGCCGAAAAGAGATTAATCACCGTACTAAAAGGTACGTCACCACACGACTGAAGAGATTTTAACACGGTTTCACGACACCAGAGCAACCAATGACTCTCGATGCCTTCACGCTTAGCGAAGAAGTAAGCTCGATTGAAAGATTTGTTAAAGTCAATAATAATTTGTTGTTTCTCTGTCAATTTTCTTCTCGCCAACTCGTCGGGAGGAGGTTGGTAACTGTTGAACGGGGCCCATTGATTCAGTTCTGTCGAATCGGAGTAGTAGTATTGAATGAGGTCTACGTAAACTTTATTCACGGCTTGGTCTTTCAACGCGTTTAAGTAAGCAACAGGTGGCTGAGACTGAAACAACTTTTCGGTTGCTGTTTCGCCCACAATGTAAACGTATTTTCTCTCCTCGTCGTTCAGAATGTCAATAATGCCAGCAACAGAACTGAAACGGTTCTCCTTGGCGTTTTTGCTTTTACCAACAAATTTCATGGTTTCTTGCAAACGATTGTACATTACTTGAATTTGATCTTTAGTTTTGAAACAGTCGCTGGATTGAATCCAGCGCTCTACGTAGGCCAGTTCGATTGAATTGAGCGAATTTTGCTGTTGCTTCTCAAATGGATAAAGAGCGCCAAGAATTGTCTCTTTTTCCTTTCCATAGCTCTTCTGCTTGCAAAGATTTTTGATGTAATTGCACACAAAATCTGGGACTGTTTTATCGTCCCAGCTGCGTTCATTGGCTTTGCAAAGACTCACCAGGCCACCTAAAAAGAGTTGGTTGATTTCCATCTCATTTTCGCCGAGAAATCGGGTGACGTTCTTCAACTGATCAAGGGAGTCTTTGAAATTGAAGATTTGGTTCACATCTTGGCCATCGAAAGAACTAAATTGGCAGGCTTGAAGTCGTGCGGTTAAGGCCACTTGCATTGTTATTAATGCTTGCAGAGTATTGTTGTCGTCCCTGCCCAGCAATAAAGGAGTAACTGTTTTTAGGAGATCCGTCCAGTCTGTCAAAGCGGCTTGTAAGCCTCCCTGGACATTGATGTCTTCAAAGAGCTCTCCGGCAGCGACTGCTAATCTCAATTTCAATAAATTCTTAGACGGACTTAAAAGGATTTTCATGAAAGAAACAATATCGGGATTTACGGGATGAAACTCTGCTGGAACGCATTTTTTCCACAACGCAATTCGTTTCTTCAACAGAAACCCCTTTTCATGAGTGATGCTGTAGACGCGGATGTCAGTTTCATCTTTGAAAACCCCAAATGTCGCTTCGTTAACAATATCCACGTCTGTCGAATCCTTCACGTGCTGGATAAAATCCGTAACTGATTGAATGGCGTTTGTTAATGTTTGTTCATTTTCATTAACTTGATTAACGAGCGTGTTGATTAAAGCTTCACCATCGAACATTACCCATTCCACCATTTCTGTAATTTCGGAGAAACTCTGATAGATTTCAGTAGGAAATTCAGTTGTAGTACAGAACTCGTCCAAAGTTCGTTTACAGTCTTCGAGTTGGGCCGCCATCTGAGACACCCTGTCAATATCGCTGTTGTCCCATCCAACCGGAAGGCATTCTATCACCATCTTCACGTCACCCATCAAGGTAAGTAGAGAACTTATCGTCTGTTCATTGAACGACTGTTTCGATTGAAACAGCATCAAAAGAGAGCCAATAGTCGACGAGTACCAATTGTCCAACATCCAGCTGTAGTCATCTGCAGAGAAAAATATAATTTAAATAATAACATCCACAAATGTATAATTGATGAAAGTACCTTTTTTGGCTATGAAGTTGTCATTAGCTGGGTTAGTTGGGGTCTGAGAATCTTTTGAAGGGATTCCCTTCTTGAGATTTTCAACGGCGGCCTCAACATGTCTCATGATTTTCTGAATCTGATTAAAATCGTTGGCCATCCGCCTGAGAATTTCACTCTCCAGTTCGGCGGGTTTCTTGTTCTTTAGCGACTCCCACTTTTCGAGAGATTCCATCGGCGACAGAAACCAACTAGTCAAGAGAGCGTACTTGACCAAAAGGATCTGAATTCGACGAACGGCTTTCTTTGGTTCGATTAAGGTTTCTGTTGCCGTATCGACACAAACTTCCTTCCAGTTGTTTTGGATTTGTTGTTGAATCTGCGGGATCTTGTCGAGGCAATCCTTCCAACGTTGGAAGTATTGGGCAACAGACCGCTGTCGAAACTCTGAAAGGAAATCTTCCCAGTCTCGCTGGGCCGATTCGTCTTGAATAGTTTTTGAGCAATCACTTCGAAGAAGCCGACTAACATCCTCCATCTCGGTCGCTGTTAATGAACAGCCGCCGTTAGTGTAGAGATAGAGAGCCATTCTCAATTGCGGTTTCCATTTGTTGACTGACTGGGATGCTATTCTTTTGTGAAATTGGCGGAAAAAAGCCACCAGCGATTCTGCGTTCGGTTCTACTCCGTCACCAAAGGAACCCGTAATGCCGACTTCATGTTCCTTGATCCAGTTCATCAAAGGTTCTCTCTTTTCGTTTTTCTTTAATCGATTTTTTAGCTCTTTACACAAATCCAATTTCTTCTTGTAAGATAACCTGCAGTATTTCCATTCGAACGTGGTTTTGAGTAGTTTTACCGATGGTTCTAGTGCTGCCGACAAATCTTCCTGGCTTGACGAGGTTTTTATTAATTGATAAATTTCTCTCCATTCAGGATCCCAGTAAAGTTGGTTGAAAATTTCTTCTAGTCGGAAGCAAACTTCATCTATGCCTTCCTCTGAGTGGATATCGGTCCACAAGCGAACCATGTCCATCTCTTCTAGAGATATCTTGAACCTTTCGAGGAGAAGCAGCAATGTCATGACTACAGTTTCCACGCTGCTGACATGAAGCCACACCTTTAATTGGTTGCCAATTCCCAATTTCGACAAAGCGAAACTTTTCAGCATTTTCATCAACTTCTCTTGTACGTTGGGGTCTTGTTGATTTATTTGATTCAGATTGACAATTACGTCGTCAAAGAAGGTCCCCAAAGTGGTTGCGGGATCGTTATCAAGACACTGAAGAAAAACTTCTTTGAAAAGCAAATGGCATCCAGCACGACTACCTGCATCAACAATATTTTCAGAGACAAGTGAAAGTAATTGGTCACCCAACACATTCTTCAACATGTTTTTGGCCTCTTCGTCGCCTGTGACTTCTAATCCTTTGTTCTCTTCCACTGGCTCTAAAAGAGACTGAATCTCCTTGTAACTCCATGGCAAAAGTCGGAAATGATACATACAGGCCACAACATCCAGGCCATTCTTAATGCACTGCTGTTGTTTCAACAAACTATACGCCGGTCGACCGGTACCTGCCGGTCGGGTGACATTGGGCTTGCGACCGACAGGTACCGGTCGACCGGCGATCCTTTATACAGCACGCAGCGCCTCTGGTAGACTCGCTGAGTAGTCTGCTCTTAAATCAAATCAATAAATTGGAAGCTGTCAAGTAACAATTTATTTCCTTCTCATATTTAACTAAGAAATCTATTATTCAAAACAGTAGCTCTACTAATTTTCTGTGAAATGCCACGAAATCTGCTACGTGTCCCCAAAAATCCAAAAAAGAATTGTTTCCACCAAGGGAATTTTAACCAACTACTGGATCGAGTTGACTCCCCAACCGTGAACGCTTCTCTTCGACTTTTAAGAGGGGCTAATAAGAAAGATGGCATTCTCTGTTCGTTATTTCCAGCAAGAAACAAAAGATCGAGGACTGATTCAACGTCTCAACATCCCAGACATTCTTTGAACAAGAAGAATGGAATAGACACGAGTGATGATCCAGGTTTTCAAGACTTATCAGAATATAATATCCCGAGTTAGTTTAAAGCTTAAAACTAATATCTATTCTTACTTCCCAGTTATTTAATTCATCATTTTTATGCATATTTTAGAAAAAACAAATATTGATGATGAGGCAATGTTAAAAGAAATGCTGGATGCTATTCAGATGGAAGTGATGGAAAATGTTCAGTCAGAAAAGACGACAAAAATTCCCAAACCAAATAAGAAGAGAAAATGGAGTACCAACATTACAAGATATGAAGAGATATGGGAGAAGGATTACGGGGCCTTATTTGATGCTTGTATATCTTCAGTTGCTGTAAATATCTCATTTTGTATGCATTGCAGCATACAAATTTTTAGCGTCATTCGCTGCAATTGTTGCAACCAACACTTATGTGAACAATGCGATGTAAGATTTCACTTTGATCATCCATTCCACATTCGAGTTCAACTTAAAGGACTCGAAGCAGTCCCTCTGAAGCCAACTGAATTCATTATTGATGGGAAAAAAACAGATAAAGGTAGGCATTATTTCACTGTCTATACATCTTGCGAACTGAATACTTATCTTACTCTTATTTTATTTTGATACAGAAGTCCCAATTCCTTGTTTTGTTCCAGTACAGTGTCCCCACTGCAATTTGTTCAATGAGCTTAAGAGAACAGCTGGATCAAATAGAATGAAAGTTGTGACAGAACAAGGTAAATTATCTAAAAAGAAGGTGTATAGAGATATGTGTTTACTTAATTTTAATATTTCTGAGCAGGTCGCTTCGATCTTTATTGCACTTCGTTTATTTGCTCTTCGTGTGGAAAATCAACCGAAGCGAGCATTAAAAACTATATGCAATCTGGGTTTTGGCCCGGATACCCGTCGAAAGATTGTAGCTATCTGTTTTCTACAACTGTTCTTAGCTTTTGGCACCGTCTAAAAAACAACACGCCAGGGACATCACTTCTAAAATACGTCGAAACTCTAAAAAATATTTCCAAGTCATTCGGCCGGGTATGTTCATAAATATTGCAGGACAAAGTTTCGTAAACATACTGTATTTCTCTCCATTGCAGAAAGATACGATTAATGAGGTGTTATTCAACTTGGCTAGCCAGCATTATGAGCACTTCGTTAGGCACTGCGAAAAATATGTTTTGAAAAGAAAACACGACGGTTGCTATTCGTGTGGTAGTGATCCTTTAGCTTGCCACTGTGATGGTAATCGTAAGATTTACCGATATAATATAGACTCACAGTAAGAAGGGTGTACATAAAAGTGTTACTATTTGAACTTAACCATCGTTGATCACACAGGACCACTGATAAAAAGCCTCTTTTGCAGCAACTGGTCGATATTTTCCCCGATGACAAAGAAATCGTCGAATTTGTAAAAACAGTGGATGCAGTTCATCCTCGAAAGGTAGTTATGTTCGACTTTAAAAGTACCCCTGCCTGTTATAAACGCTGTTTTCATTTTTGTTGGATTAGGGAAAAGAAAAGAAAGTTGCGGCAACGCTTTATACAAGGCTGGCCGGGCAGACTCCTACAGAGTAAAAAATCAAGACGAAACGGGATTGATTATGTGTTCGTGTCGCCACGGAGTAATTTTTAAGGCATTGGATATGTATGAGGGAGAGAATTATCGTCTCGTTCTTTGGATGCTGAAAATATCCCACAAGCTGGGGTACAAAATTTTCTGTTATGACGTGGTTTGTAATTTTGTCCGCTTTTTAAAAAACTTGGTGGTCAAGGCACCAGAGTACAAGTACTTATTGGATGAAATAACTTTCTTCCTGTCGCGAATGCATGGGAAAACGCATGAGTGGGTGTGTCAGGTGAAATTCCAATAGCATAATTATTACTAAGAGAATTTATTTATTTATCTTTGCTATTGTTAGCTTGAGCATAGCGGTCATTGGAAAAAGGATGCTGGACTCACCACGGGTGAGATGCAGGAGCAAAGCAATGCATACATGTCCCGTCTAGGGAATGTGACAAAACATATGGGAAAAGCAAGTTCGTTAACAAGCCGTAGTAGTTATCTAATGAGCCCATCATTGATTGGCTAACTATTTTTTATAGGTCGCAGAGATCATCTAATAAGCGCTATATTAGACTGGAACAGGCGAAAGGAAGATAATATGGCCGACTCACTCTGCAGAAGCCTACTGATGGTAAGAACATGCCTTGAAGTCATTGTGCAGTCATACATTTCGGAGCTGAAATAGTGTCCAATTTTTCTAGGCTAAGAATCTTGAAGTGAGGTACAAGCGAGAGTTTGAATCTCTGTTGGGCAGCAGGAAAGAGTCAAATATGCAGGATTTGGCGGATGAATTGTTGAATGAAGGAAAAAGTTACAAAGGTTCCGTAATTTCAGAGACGGTTTAGATTTCAATTAAAATTCCCTATCAATTGAATAATAATAGGTTCAAGAAGATTAAATCAAATGCCGCAGACGACTTTGGAAGACGAGTTAGAAGGCATACATTGGCACATCCAGGTCTTACAAGAAAGGATTAAGAACGGAAAAGGTAACAAAATACAAACCAAGTAGTTACTTTTAAACCTTCGTAATAAACAACCTCTGTTTTAGATGGTTCCAAAGCACGAAATGCTCTTCGAAATAAAGTCACCATATTAAAAAGCAGGGGAAAGAAAGTTGTTGCACTGCTGAATGACATTCAAAAGATATATCGTGTAAATGAAGACGTCATTCACTCAGGAAAATTTCCCTGGCAGCCCTTACAACAGAGTGGTAACACATTTATTGATGATAAAACTATTGTAACATTCAAATATATTTTCTCACATAGTTCCATTCTATCAACGATACCAGCTGGTAGATAGCTGGATGTTATTCAATCGCAGCAAAGAAGAAATAAATCAGGTGAAAAAAGAAATGAAGCAATACATTGCTTCCCTTATGAGCATTCACAAGGAGATTCGGGAACACATTCAGAATATCATAGCTGAGGACCTCCCTTTTCCAACAAAAGAAAATCCTTTTCTAACAGTAAGTGACCTATAATTCTTCATTCTTTAGACATAATTAATCAAAACTTCATTCTCCCTTTAGTGTTCAGAGGATAACCTGTTGAAACGGGGGAAGGTTGCAGCTGCCAAAAAAGAAATGTTGGATCTCTCAACAAAAATATTGGAAACTATTTCTTTCTTCAAACATTACCTGGATTCCCCCTGGAAGAATTGCAGGAAGCTTTAGAAGATGATGGTGAAGAAGTTGCCGAGGCCATTTGGAATGAAGTAGAGGAGGAGCTAGCTGCATTAGATTTACAGGATAAAAATTACAACGAGGAAGACTTGACTAAACTCTAATACCATCTCCACTCTTAGTGCATGGATTTAATCTTTTCTATTGAGCTAATGTTTGTATGAACTTATATCGAGCCTGCTTGCTGTCTTACTTTTCATTGTCCATAATAATGAGATCTCGAAAGTAAAAATAAAGCAATGGAACCTGAAGGAAAGAACCAAGATTAAAGTTGTATTTATTGAACATTCTCTTTGATACCTGCATAAATAAACATTGAATATAAGACTTAAAACTTGTATACAAATCAGAATCTGTCATGAAATTTATGATGAGTGCGTGCTTGGGCTAAATTGTTTTTTCTACTTACTGTACCTCTTCTACTGGGAAGGGTACTGAGTCTTATCCGTTGATGGGTGCTATAATTCGTATTCGAAAGACCTGAATTCATGCATATAATGTCAAATTACGTCCAATCATCTCAATTAGAAACTTGAAGTTACTATTACCTTGTATTTTAATGTCTGCTTTTTCAAGTGGGTAAGCGATTTAAAACATTTGTCTCGATTCTTTTTACAAAAAAAGAACTCATTATAATCTAAAATTTTTTAAAAGAAATAATTATATGAAGAAAAAAGAACCCTTTGTCTCACTTACCGACTTACGTTTTGACGTTTGGCGACGAAAGAGCTAAAAGCGAAACATGTCTGCTAATCACGTGATCTTTACTTTGGGCAAGTAGCCGAAGGCAAATTGGAGACGATCGAAAAATCTCCCCAAGTAATGGCCGACGACCCGCCATTCTTCGTTTATTTTGAAGCATATGTGCTCTTCAACAAAGCCAAAAAATATGACACCTTTTTAAAAACATAGAGCTCATCAATAAACATAACATACTGTAAAATAAGCTGAGTCAAATAAGGGGAAAGGGTCGAACACAAGGCCCAAAGAGAGCTTATTTGAATTTTATGTAGAACATTTTGATGTTTAACATTTATTAGCAGCTCATTTTTTACTGAAATGAAGTCAAACTTAGTACGAACGATAGAGAATTTCAAGCTACACAACATACTTAAAGACGGAAAATAATTGATTTAAAAAATGGGTAGGAAAAAAACAGAAAGTCTGTATTTGCGGCGTTTACAAGCCGAATGTACTTTGAAAAATTATTACTCGTAGTTATTCGACTCAAAAGTACATAAAATTACATGAAAAATGATCGCATTGACTAGCGCTTTCGAAATATATAAAAATAAGAGGGTAATTTAAACTAACAAAATTTTTCTTTTCGAAGATGATTTTTCAAATGAAATCCACTGCAAGCAAGTATAGGCGTAGCCGGCAAACGGCATTTTAGGGACAAATTTTAAAATTAAAGCCAAAATTTACCACTGATTTTTAGATATTTCAAAGCCGCTTGTCATTGCGATCATTTTAATGTAATTTTATGTACTTTTGAGTCGAATAACTACGAGTAATAATTTTTCAAAGTTCATTCGGCTTGTAAACGCCGCAAATACAGACTTTCTGTTTTTTCCTACCCATTTTTTTAATCAAATACTTTTCGTCTCTAAGTATGTTGTGAAGCTTGAAATTCTCTATCGTTCGTACCAAGTTTGACTTCATTTCAGTAAAAAAACGAGCTGTTAATAAATGTTAAACATCAAAATTTTCTTCATAAAATTCAAATAAGCTCTCTTTGGGCCTTGTGTTCGACTCTTTCCCCTTATTTGACCCAGCTTATTTCACAGTATGTTATGTTTATTGATGAGCTCTATGTTTTTAAAAAGGTGTCATATTTTTTGGCTTTGTTGAAGAGCACATATGCTTCAAAATATAACAAAAATGGCGGGTCGTCGGCCATCGTTTTCGGTAGGTTTTCGGCAGTCTCTAATCTGCCCCCGGCTACTTGCCCAGAAAGTAGATCACGTGATCAGTAATTGGTTTACTCATTTTTTAAGCTGACGCCGTTAAGGTTGTTTCTGAGTATTATGTTCGATGATGATTTCTTCTACATCCCTTGGCATTTTACACTTTTGTTTTGAGCTAATTGCCTTTTTTAAAAAAATTATAATTCGCAATCAAGCATGGTCAAGAAGAGGCCTGCTCAGCCCGTAGTGTTCTAAGATCGTCTGGGACTGGGAGTTACAAACCGCGTGGAGTTGACGTTTTGACTCTCGCGGGGTCTCTGTATGTGTCACACACGTCTTATTTGTTGATTATCCTTAATATTTTTTAATATTTTTGCTGGATTATGAGTGCGTGCTAAAAACTAAAATTCTTTCTTTGTGTCTGCTAAAATTGCAATATCATGGATGAAGTAGTTACAGACTCATCTGCGAGAACAACAATCTGGAACCCCTCAAAATCTAAGTCTCAAGAAGTCAGAGGTTCAGACAATAGTCAACTTAATATCAGGGATCAGGAAAATCTTCTGGAAGAAGACGATGATGTCCCAATTCAGGAAGGGGAGTTCAGAGCAAGAAAGAAAAACAAAATACTTAACTACCATTCACTTCGAGTAAGCCTCAGTTCTGGTGTTGATCTTGTGTGCGGTGTTGTACTAATAGTTTTTTTTTGTCTTAGCGTATCAGAAGGAGAAGATCTACATTGGAAAGGAAGCCATCGTTGAAGAAATCAACTAGGAATGATCGTACCAAAGAGATGTTTGATCTGGTAAGTAACAATGTCTAATCTCTCATTTGTAATAATCTGGACTAATTGTTTATTTGACTTTAATTTTTGTAGGGTGAATTGCTGTCTAGCCAAAACAATTCACAGTTCATAATGATGGGTATCAGTTGTAACCCTGATTGCGATACCATATCTCATGAGGCATATGGAACATATGCAGCTGACACCATGAATTCTACTGTGGGACAAGAACTCCTTCAACAATTCATTTCTGGCTGGGCCTTAGTCAAATCAACGTTTCCGTCGGGTGTCACAAAGCCTACCAAAGTATTAGAAAACGGAGCTACAAATACTGGCAGCACAATGACGCAAGTCGTTAATGGAGCTCTAGCAGTCGTTAGTAAAACTCTCTCGCGTTTCAAGAAACCGGTGGAATCAACACATCCGAGGACTACGAAAACCGTTTCCCCTGTTGAAGAGAGAGAAGTTGATACGAGTGTCAGGGATTTGGAAGAAGGTTCATCCACGTTAATCAGAAATCGAGTAGGTTATTCATACATCTTGAAGCGAATATCACCTATATTTTCTTTTTTACCTTTTAAGATGCTTTTGGAGAGAACAGAGACTCCTATTTCAACTGGGTTTTTTGAAAGTGACGTTGAGATCGATATGAGTGATATAGAAGATGCCCAAATAACCAGTAACCAGGTATGATATGAGCATAAGCAAAACAATAATGACTCTTTAATTATAGTCCATTTATTCTGCTTCAACAGATGAATTTATCCGGAATGGAAACGCCATTATCGCCTGCCAATGAAAGTGACCAAGAATCGCTTATCAGCAATTCAGTGGACGTTTCTTATCCAGCTAAGAAAAATCAGGTATTTCGTTGAAGATTATACATGAATTTTGGAATTTATTTCAAAATTTGTCCTTTCAGGTACGGAGTGCGTCCACACTTAAAGACTCTCTCGATCAAACTGCAGAGGCTTATAACCTTTCTGACAACCAGGTAATTTCAAAATTCAGATTTGGATCAGTAAAAAAATTTAAACTCGCTGTATAAAAACAAAGTTTAGCCTACTATCATTAACAATTTAACATGGCTACTATAGGTTACCCAAATAGCAGTTACGTCAGCCAACAATGTTCCAGCTAGGAGGCGAGAGAAAAGGAAGGTCGCATCAAAGCGAAAAGTCGTTCAGGTTGTGTATGGCGTATACATCATTCAATAACGTTGTATATATATTTTTTCACGTTTTACAGTTTCAAAATGATTCACCATCAAATTCAACGTCAGTTGAGCCCGAAGAACTGGGTCTACCTGCTGATGCAACGGCCATTATTATCAATAATGAGGTAACCGTCTTCATTTCCTATGTAGCTAAAATTAAATTGTAATATGTAATAAGAATATTTATTGTGATATAAACTGTTCTTTAGGTACACCAAATTGAAAGCTGTTCGTCGATCACACAACCGGTTACAAGCCAAGTGCTGAAAAGAAAGGCCACTAGAACTAGAACTGTCACATCAGCTGTCAAACGTAAAACTACTGCCACTAGATCTCAGCGTGCTGTGTACATTTGCCCAAAATGCAATGTAAATTATGCCAAAGATAAAGGTGGCAAAGAATGGGTGCAGTGTTCGAAATCCTCAAAGTGCCCCGTATGGGGACATGTTGATTGTATGGGGGACAACTTCAGTTGTAATCGATGCAAAGTCCTAGAATAAGAGAGCAAAGTTGTTTAAGGGAATTATCAGTGAATCTTTCTACGAAGAAAGGAATTGATGATTTTATTTCTTGTGGTGACTTAAATTTTTGTGACTCATACTTCAGTGTAACCTTGGCAGCAAACTGTATAATTTCTATATTAGGCAATGTAATTTAAGGATCTACAGTCCCCCATGTAAGATTATGACGACTTTTGACATTCCATAACATTATCGACCTAGAATCACTGTTGATACGAAATAGCCTACATTTTCCCATGATAGCTTACGGCGAATGTTGATATTTTGCAACAATATTGATTCTAGGTCAATAAAGCAATCGAGTTGTAATAAGACGCCATATTATAATCTACCATAGGGGACTATACACACCGTAGTAACATTGCCTAAATAGAAATTATATAGTTTCCTTTCGAGGACAAACAATATTCAGATACAAATTAACCCAGTCAACTCAAATAAATGTGCTCAAAAACTTTGAATTATAACCTTCATTTATTTTAGAAATCGGGAAATGGAATATAAACAAGCGGGTAATTTGTTCTGGGAAGGACTGCAGTGTTATAACTTCTCATTGTATTTCAATCTTTGGGTTAATTCTCGTTAGAAGTACCGAAGTCCTTGGTGTGCCATTTTTCTGTATTTTTCCAAGACTTTAGACCTACTGGCATGCATCGGATTAATGTTAGACCCAATTATAATAAATATGGCTGTAATTCAGTATACGAATAGCATTTTGTTTTAAAAATCTAGGTTGCACTTAACTCGTCCTTTCCTCTATAAAATGCTTTAGCAATAAAGTCGGGACAACCTCTTATCTAAAACTTAAAAGGCAATGGGGCTCGGTTTGATAGTTTTGAAGGCAAAATTTAGTTAAGAAAAAGATGGTATACAGTCTTCAAAGGAATTCATTAAATGTTTGTTTGATTGAATATGGGACTTTTCCACAAGATAACGTAGCCTACCTGTAGTTAAAAGTTATTCTTAAGCCACGTTTGGTGCAATTAAATTTCAAACATAACAGTATGTCTATAAATTTAGATTGCCATTTAACTCACATTTTCCTCTATTAGCTGCTGAAGCAATACACGCTGGGCAACCTATGAAATAAACAAAAAAGGCACTGGAACTTGAAGAGAGATGGGAATGCATTCTTCAAATGTTCAATTTTAAGAATTTTGTGTGATAATTTCTTAGACTTTTCCCCTAGTTAATGTACCGAATTTATAGGTTCTCCTAAAGCCACGTTTGGTGCAGGTACGTCTATTAATACCATAATAAATAACCTAAATGCGCCTAAATGCCGTTTTTCTCTGCTTCCTATCTGTAACTCGCAATTAATGTTATCAAATCAACACACGACGGTGACATAGTTACAAGCAGACAAAAAGCGACTCTCAGCTAATTAATCATTTTATTAACAGAGTACGTGCTTTAAAATTTGCCTAGAAAAGAAAACTTTTAGATTTAGTGTATTGAGAATAAAATGAGTTCTTTCTTGCCGGAGAAAATTAACTTTTAAGTCCCGAGTCCAATATCTCCCTGTGAAAAACGAGAAAAAGGCTGAAAGTCCAAAACAAATGACGACAACTTCGCTCGCAGTGAATAGCCTCTATTTAGTTTATTAATTCTGTCCTGGTGAAAATTACGGTCGCCTAGCAACTGTCAAACGTTAGACCGTTTTGATTGACGTAAAAGAGAGTAAACTACTCAGCGAGTCTACCAGAGGCGCTGCGTGCTGTATAAAGGATCGCCGGTCGACCGGTACCTGCCGGTCGCAAGCCCAATGTCACCCGACCGGCAGGTACCGGTCGACCGGCGTATAGTTTGTTGCACTCGTGTCTATTCCATTCTTCTTGTTCAAAGAATGTCTGGGATGTTGAGACGTTGAATCAGTCCTCGATCTTTTGTTTCTTGCTGGAAATAACGAACAGAGAATGCCATCTTTCTTATTAGCCCCTCTTAAAAGTCGAAGAGAAGCGTTCACGGTTGGGGAGTCAACTCGATCCAGTAGTTGGTTAAAATTCCCTTGGTGGAAACAATTCTTTTTTGGATTTTTGGGGACACGTAGCAGATTTCGTGGCATTTCACAGAAAATTAGTAGAGCTACTGTTTTGAATAATAGATTTCTTAGTTAAATATGAGAAGGAAATAAATTGTTACTTGACAGCTTCCAATTTATTGATTTGATTTAAGAGCAGACTACTCAGCGAGTCTACCAGAGGCGCTGCGTGCTGTATAAAGGATCGCCGGTCGACCGGTACCTGTCGGTCGCAAGCCCAATGTCACCCGACCGGCAGGTACCGGTCGACCGGCGTATAGTTTGTTGCACGAGTGATGATCCAGGTTTTCAAGACTTATCAGAATATAATATCCCGAGTTAGTTTAAAGCTTAAAACTAATATCTATTCTTACTTCCCAGTTATTTAATTCATCATTTTTATGCATATTTTAGAAAAAACAAATATTGATGATGAGGCAATGTTAAAAGAAATGCTGGATGCTATTCAGATGGAAGTGATGGAAAATGTTCAGTCAGAAAAGACGACAAAAATTCCCAAACCAAATAAGAAGAGAAAATGGAGTACCAACATTACAAGATATGAAGAGATATGGGAGAAGGATTACGGGGCCTTATTTGATGCTTGTATATCTTCAGTTGCTGTAAATATCTCATTTTGTATGCATTGCAGCATACAAATTTTTAGCGTCATTCGCTGCAATTGTTGCAACCAACACTTATGTGAACAATGCGATGTAAGATTTCACTTTGATCATCCATTCCACATTCGAGTTCAACTTAAAGGACTCGAAGCAGTCCCTCTGAAGCCAACTGAATTCATTATTGATGGGAAAAAAACAGATAAAGGTAGGCATTATTTCACTGTCTATACATCTTGCGAACTGAATACTTATCTTACTCTTATTTTATTTTGATACAGAAGTCCCAATTCCTTGTTTTGTTCCAGTACAGTGTCCCCACTGCAATTTGTTCAATGAGCTTAAGAGAACAGCTGGATCAAATAGAATGAAAGTTGTGACAGAACAAGGTAAATTATCTAAAAAGAAGGTGTATAGAGATATGTGTTTACTTAATTTTAATATTTCTGAGCAGGTCGCTTCGATCTTTATTGCACTTCGTTTATTTGCTCTTCGTGTGGAAAATCAACCGAAGCGAGCATTAAAAACTATATGCAATCTGGGTTTTGGCCCGGATACCCGTCGAAAGATTGTAGCTATCTGTTTTCTACAACTGTTCTTAGCTTTTGGCACCGTCTAAAAAACAACACGCCAGGGACATCACTTCTAAAATACGTCGAAACTCTAAAAAATATTTCCAAGTCATTCGGCCGGGTATGTTCATAAATATTGCAGGACAAAGTTTCGTAAACATACTGTATTTCTCTCCATTGCAGAAAGATACGATTAATGAGGTGTTATTCAACTTGGCTAGCCAGCATTATGAGCACTTCGTTAGGCACTGCGAAAAATATGTTTTGAAAAGAAAACACGACGGTTGCTATTCGTGTGGTAGTGATCCTTTAGCTTGCCACTGTGATGGTAATCGTAAGATTTACCGATATAATATAGACTCACAGTAAGAAGGGTGTACATAAAAGTGTTACTATTTGAACTTAACCATCGTTGATCACACAGGACCACTGATAAAAAGCCTCTTTTGCAGCAACTGGTCGATATTTTCCCCGATGACAAAGAAATCGTCGAATTTGTAAAAACAGTGGATGCAGTTCATCCTCGAAAGGTAGTTATGTTCGACTTTAAAAGTACCCCTGCCTGTTATAAACGCTGTTTTCATTTTTGTTGGATTAGGGAAAAGAAAAAGAAAGTTGCGGCAACGCTTTATACAAGGCTGGCCGGGCAGACTCCTACAGAGTAAAAAATCAAGACGAAACGGGATTGATTATGTGTTCGTGTCGCCACGGAGTAATTTTTAAGGCATTGGATATGTATGAGGGAGAGAATTATCGTCTCGTTCTTTGGATGCTGAAAATATCCCACAAGCTGGGGTACAAAATTTTCTGTTATGACGTGGTTTGTAATTTTGTCCGCTTTTTAAAAAACTTGGTGGTCAAGGCACCAGAGTACAAGTACTTATTGGATGAAATAACTTTCTTCCTGTCGCGAATGCATGGGAAAACGCATGAGTGGGTGTGTCAGGTGAAATTCCAATAGCATAATTATTACTAAGAGAATTTATTTATTTATCTTTGCTATTGTTAGCTTGAGCATAGCGGTCATTGGAAAAAGGATGCTGGACTCACCACGGGTGAGATGCAGGAGCAAAGCAATGCATACATGTCCCGTCTAGGGAATGTGACAAAACATATGGGAAAAGCAAGTTCGTTAACAAGCCGTAGTAGTTATCTAATGAGCCCATCATTGATTGGCTAACTATTTTTTATAGGTCGCAGAGATCATCTAATAAGCGCTATATTAGACTGGAACAGGCGAAAGGAAGATAATATGGCCGACTCACTCTGCAGAAGCCTACTGATGGTAAGAACATGCCTTGAAGTCATTGTGCAGTCATACATTTCGGAGCTGAAATAGTGTCCAATTTTTCTAGGCTAAGAATCTTGAAGTGAGGTACAAGCGAGAGTTTGAATCTCTGTTGGGCAGCAGGAAAGAGTCAAATATGCAGGATTTGGCGGATGAATTGTTGAATGAAGGAAAAAGTTACAAAGGTTCCGTAATTTCAGAGACGGTTTAGATTTCAATTAAAATTCCCTATCAATTGAATAATAATAGGTTCAAGAAGATTAAATCAAATGCCGCAGACGACTTTGGAAGACGAGTTAGAAGGCATACATTGGCACATCCAGGTCTTACAAGAAAGGATTAAGAACGGAAAAGGTAACAAAATACAAACCAAGTAGTTACTTTTAAACCTTCGTAATAAACAACCTCTGTTTTAGATGGTTCCAAAGCACGAAATGCTCTTCGAAATAAAGTCACCATATTAAAAAGCAGGGGAAAGAAAGTTGTTGCACTGCTGAATGACATTCAAAAGATATATCGTGTAAATGAAGACGTCATTCACTCAGGAAAATTTCCCTGGCAGCCCTTACAACAGAGTGGTAACACATTTATTGATGATAAAACTATTGTAACATTCAAATATATTTTCTCACATAGTTCCATTCTATCAACGATACCAGCTGGTAGATAGCTGGATGTTATTCAATCGCAGCAAAGAAGAAATAAATCAGGTGAAAAAAGAAATGAAGCAATACATTGCTTCCCTTATGAGCATTCACAAGGAGATTCGGGAACACATTCAGAATATCATAGCTGAGGACCTCCCTTTTCCAACAAAAGAAAATCCTTTTCTAACAGTAAGTGACCTATAATTCTTCATTCTTTAGACATAATTAATCAAAACTTCATTCTCCCTTTAGTGTTCAGAGGATAACCTGTTGAAACGGGGGAAGGTTGCAGCTGCCAAAAAAGAAATGTTGGATCTCTCAACAAAAATATTGGAAACTATTTCTTTCTTCAAACATTACCTGGATTCCCCCTGGAAGAATTGCAGGAAGCTTTAGAAGATGATGGTGAAGAAGTTGCCGAGGCCATTTGGAATGAAGTAGAGGAGGAGCTAGCTGCATTAGATTTACAGGATAAAAATTACAACGAGGAAGACTTGACTAAACTCTAATACCATCTCCACTCTTAGTGCATGGATTTAATCTTTTCTATTGAGCTAATGTTTGTATGAACTTATATCGAGCCTGCTTGCTGTCTTACTTTTCATTGTCCATAATAATGAGATCTCGAAAGTAAAAATAAAGCAATGGAACCTGAAGGAAAGAACCAAGATTAAAGTTGTATTTATTGAACATTCTCTTTGATACCTGCATAAATAAACATTGAATATAAGACTTAAAACTTGTATACAAATCAGAATCTGTCATGAAATTTATGATGAGTGCGTGCTTGGGCTAAATTGTTTTTTCTACTTACTGTACCTCTTCTACTGGGAAGGGTACTGAGTCTTATCCGTTGATGGGTGCTATAATTCGTATTCGAAAGACCTGAATTCATGCATATAATGTCAAATTACGTCCAATCATCTCAATTAGAAACTTGAAGTTACTATTACCTTGTATTTTAATGTCTGCTTTTTCAAGTGGGTAAGCGATTTAAAACATTTGTCTCGATTCTTTTTACAAAAAAAGAACTCATTATAATCTAAAATTTTTTAAAAGAAATAATTATATGAAGAAAAAAAGAACCCTTTGTCTCACTTACCGACTTACGTTTTGACGTTTGGCGACGAAAGAGCTAAAAGCGAAACATGTCTGCTAATCACGTGATCTTTACTTTGGGCAAGTAGCCGAAGGCAAATTGGAGACGATCGAAAAATCTCCCCAAGTAATGGCCGACGACCCGCCATTCTTCGTTTATTTTGAAGCATATGTGCTCTTCAACAAAGCCAAAAAATATGACACCTTTTTAAAAACATAGAGCTCATCAATAAACATAACATACTGTAAAATAAGCTGAGTCAAATAAGGGGAAAGGGTCGAACACAAGGCCCAAAGAGAGCTTATTTGAATTTTATGTAGAACATTTTGATGTTTAACATTTATTAGCAGCTCATTTTTTACTGAAATGAAGTCAAACTTAGTACGAACGATAGAGAATTTCAAGCTACACAACATACTTAAAGACGGAAAATAATTGATTTAAAAAATGGGTAGGAAAAAAACAGAAAGTCTGTATTTGCGGCGTTTACAAGCCGAATGTACTTTGAAAAATTATTACTCGTAGTTATTCGACTCAAAAGTACATAAAATTACATGAAAAATGATCGCATTGACTAGCGCTTTCGAAATATATAAAAATAAGAGGGTAATTTAAACTAACAAAATTTTTCTTTTCGAAGATGATTTTTCAAATGAAATCCACTGCAAGCAAGTATAGGCGTAGCCGGCAAACGGCATTTTAGGGACAAATTTTAAAATTAAAGCCAAAATTTACCACTGATTTTTAGATATTTCAAAGCCGCTTGTCATTGCGATCATTTTAATGTAATTTTATGTACTTTTGAGTCGAATAACTACGAGTAATAATTTTTCAAGTTCATTCGGCTTGTAAACGCCGCAAATACAGACTTTCTGTTTTTTCCTACCCATTTTTTTAATCAAATACTTTTCGTCTCTAAGTATGTTGTGAAGCTTGAAATTCTCTATCGTTCGTACCAAGTTTGACTTCATTTCAGTAAAAAAACGAGCTGTTAATAAATGTTAAACATCAAAATTTTCTTCATAAAATTCAAATAAGCTCTCTTTGGGCCTTGTGTTCGACTCTTTCCCCTTATTTGACCCAGCTTATTTCACAGTATGTTATGTTTATTGATGAGCTCTATGTTTTTAAAAAGGTGTCATATTTTTTGGCTTTGTTGAAGAGCACATATGCTTCAAAATATAACAAAAATGGCGGGTCGTCGGCCATCGTTTTCGGTAGGTTTTCGGCAGTCTCTAATCTGCCCCCGGCTACTTGCCCAGAAAGTAGATCACGTGATCAGTAATTGGTTTACTCATTTTTTAAGCTGACGCCGTTAAGGTTGTTTCTGAGTATTATGTTCGATGATGATTTCTTCTACATCCCTTGGCATTTTACACTTTTGTTTTGAGCTAATTGCCTTTTTTAAAAAAATTATAATTCGCAATCAAGCATGGTCAAGAAGAGGCCTGCTCAGCCCGTAGTGTTCTAAGATCGTCTGGGACTGGGAGTTACAAACCGCGTGGAGTTGACGTTTTGACTCTCGCGGGGTCTCTGTATGTGTCACACACGTCTTATTTGTTGATTATCCTTAATATTTTTTAATATTTTTGCTGGATTATGAGTGCGTGCTAAAAACTAAAATTCTTTCTTTGTGTCTGCTAAAATTGCAATATCATGGATGAAGTAGTTACAGACTCATCTGCGAGAACAACAATCTGGAACCCCTCAAAATCTAAGTCTCAAGAAGTCAGAGGTTCAGACAATAGTCAACTTAATATCAGGGATCAGGAAAATCTTCTGGAAGAAGACGATGATGTCCCAATTCAGGAAGGGGAGTTCAGAGCAAGAAAGAAAAACAAAATACTTAACTACCATTCACTTCGAGTAAGCCTCAGTTCTGGTGTTGATCTTGTGTGCGGTGTTGTACTAATAGTTTTTTTTTGTCTTAGCGTATCAGAAGGAGAAGATCTACATTGGAAAGGAAGCCATCGTTGAAGAAATCAACTAGGAATGATCGTACCAAAGAGATGTTTGATCTGGTAAGTAACAATGTCTAATCTCTCATTTGTAATAATCTGGACTAATTGTTTATTTGACTTTAATTTTTGTAGGGTGAATTGCTGTCTAGCCAAAACAATTCACAGTTCATAATGATGGGTATCAGTTGTAACCCTGATTGCGATACCATATCTCATGAGGCATATGGAACATATGCAGCTGACACCATGAATTCTACTGTGGGACAAGAACTCCTTCAACAATTCATTTCTGGCTGGGCCTTAGTCAAATCAACGTTTCCGTCGGGTGTCACAAAGCCTACCAAAGTATTAGAAAACGGAGCTACAAATACTGGCAGCACAATGACGCAAGTCGTTAATGGAGCTCTAGCAGTCGTTAGTAAAACTCTCTCGCGTTTCAAGAAACCGGTGGAATCAACACATCCGAGGACTACGAAAACCGTTTCCCCTGTTGAAGAGAGAGAAGTTGATACGAGTGTCAGGGATTTGGAAGAAGGTTCATCCACGTTAATCAGAAATCGAGTAGGTTATTCATACATCTTGAAGCGAATATCACCTATATTTTCTTTTTTACCTTTTAAGATGCTTTTGGAGAGAACAGAGACTCCTATTTCAACTGGGTTTTTTGAAAGTGACGTTGAGATCGATATGAGTGATATAGAAGATGCCCAAATAACCAGTAACCAGGTATGATATGAGCATAAGCAAAACAATAATGACTCTTTAATTATAGTCCATTTATTCTGCTTCAACAGATGAATTTATCCGGAATGGAAACGCCATTATCGCCTGCCAATGAAAGTGACCAAGAATCGCTTATCAGCAATTCAGTGGACGTTTCTTATCCAGCTAAGAAAAATCAGGTATTTCGTTGAAGATTATACATGAATTTTGGAATTTATTTCAAAATTTGTCCTTTCAGGTACGGAGTGCGTCCACACTTAAAGACTCTCTCGATCAAACTGCAGAGGCTTATAACCTTTCTGACAACCAGGTAATTTCAAAATTCAGATTTGGATCAGTAAAAAAATTTAAACTCGCTGTATAAAAACAAAGTTTAGCCTACTATCATTAACAATTTAACATGGCTACTATAGGTTACCCAAATAGCAGTTACGTCAGCCAACAATGTTCCAGCTAGGAGGCGAGAGAAAAGGAAGGTCGCATCAAAGCGAAAAGTCGTTCAGGTTGTGTATGGCGTATACATCATTCAATAACGTTGTATATATATTTTTTCACGTTTTACAGTTTCAAAATGATTCACCATCAAATTCAACGTCAGTTGAGCCCGAAGAACTGGGTCTACCTGCTGATGCAACGGCCATTATGATCAATAATGAGGTAACCGTCTTCATTTCCTATGTAGCTAAAATTAAATTGTAATATGTAATAAGAATATTTATTGTGATATAAACTGTTCTTTAGGTACACCAAATTGAAAGCTGTTCGTCGATCACACAACCGGTTACAAGCCAAGTGCTGAAAAGAAAGGCCACTAGAACTAGAACTGTCACATCAGCTGTCAAACGTAAAACTACTGCCACTAGATCTCAGCGTGCTGTGTACATTTGCCCAAAATGCAATGTAAATTATGCCAAAGATAAAGGTGGCAAAGAATGGGTGCAGTGTTCGAAATCCTCAAAGTGCCCCGTATGGGGACATGTTGATTGTATGGGGGACAACTTCAGTTGTAATCGATGCAAAGTCCTAGAATAAGAGAGCAAAGTTGTTTAAGGGAATTATCAGTGAATCTTTCTACGAAGAAAGGAATTGATGATTTTATTTCTTGTGGTGACTTAAATTTTTGTGACTCATACTTCAGTGTAACCTTGGCAGCAAACTGTATAATTTCTATATTAGGCAATGTAATTTAAGGATCTACAGTCCCCCATGTAAGATTATGACGACTTTTGACATTCCATAACATTATCGACCTAGAATCACTGTTGATACGAAATAGCCTACATTTTCCCATGATAGCTTACGGCGAATGTTGATATTTTGCAACAATATTGATTCTAGGTCAATAAAGCAATCGAGTTGTAATAAGACGCCATATTATAATCTACCATAGGGGACTATACACACCGTAGTAACATTGCCTAAATAGAAATTATATAGTTTCCTTTCGAGGACAAACAATATTCAGATACAAATTAACCCAGTCAACTCAAATAAATGTGCTCAAAAACTTTGAATTATAACCTTCATTTATTTTAGAAATCGGGAAATGGAATATAAACAAGCGGGTAATTTGTTCTGGGAAGGACTGCAGTGTTATAACTTCTCATTGTATTTCAATCTTTGGGTTAATTCTCGTTAGAAGTACCGAAGTCCTTGGTGTGCCATTTTTCTGTATTTTTCCAAGACTTTAGACCTACTGGCATGCATCGGATTAATGTTAGACCCAATTATAATAAATATGGCTGTAATTCAGTATACGAATAGCATTTTGTTTTAAAAATCTAGGTTGCACTTAACTCGTCCTTTCCTCTATAAAATGCTTTAGCAATAAAGTCGGGACAACCTCTTATCTAAAACTTAAAAGGCAATGGGGCTCGGTTTGATAGTTTTGAAGGCAAAATTTAGTTAAGAAAAAGATGGTATACAGTCTTCAAAGGAATTCATTAAATGTTTGTTTGATTGAATATGGGACTTTTCCACAAGATAACGTAGCCTACCTGTAGTTAAAAGTTATTCTTAAGCCACGTTTGGTGCAATTAAATTTCAAACATAACAGTATGTCTATAAATTTAGATTGCCATTTAACTCACATTTTCCTCTATTAGCTGCTGAAGCAATACACGCTGGGCAACCTATGAAATAAACAAAAAAGGCACTGGAACTTGAAGAGAGATGGGAATGCATTCTTCAAATGTTCAATTTTAAGAATTTTGTGTGATAATTTCTTAGACTTTTCCCCTAGTTAATGTACCGAATTTATAGGTTCTCCTAAAGCCACGTTTGGTGCAGGTACGTCTATTAATACCATAATAAATAACCTAAATGCGCCTAAATGCCGTTTTTCTCTGCTTCCTATCTGTAACTCGCAATTAATGTTATCAAATCAACACACGACGGTGACATAGTTACAAGCAGACAAAAAGCGACTCTCAGCTAATTAATCATTTTATTAACAGAGTACGTGCTTTAAAATTTGCCTAGAAAAGAAAACTTTTAGATTTAGTGTATTGAGAATAAAATGAGTTCTTTCTTGCCGGAGAAAATTAACTTTTAAGTCCCGAGTCCAATATCTCCCTGTGAAAAACGAGAAAAAGGCTGAAAGTCCAAAACAAATGACGACAACTTCGCTCGCAGTGAATAGCCTCTATTTAGTTTATTAATTCTGTCCTGGTGAAAATTACGGTCGCCTAGCAACTGTCAAACGTTAGACCGTTTTGATTGACGTAAAAGAGAGTAAACTACTCAGCGAGTCTACCAGAGGCGCTGCGTGCTGTATAAAGGATCGCCGGTCGACCGGTACCTGCCGGTCGCAAGCCCAATGTCACCCGACCGGCAGGTACCGGTCGACCGGCGTATAGTTTGTTGTGTTGTTTTTTCCGACACACGGCTTGTTGGAGGTGGTCGACCAGGTGTAGTTTTTGGTTTTTCAATAAGAATTGCGCTAATTCTATGTCTTTATTGATATTTTTGAGACATTGGATCAACCCTTTGGCATCTTCTTTGAAATTCAAGATAATGGCTGTTACTGAATCCCACAGATTAGGTTCGCGGATTTGCAGCACTAAAGATTGGGCCAACAATGAAACAGTTTGAGCGATTTCGATATCATCAGAGAATTTGGCAATAAGATTGTCGAGTAGACGGGGTCCTTTGAGCGGAAGTTGCCCATCAACTGGCGCGACTGAGCAATGATTATTCTCATACGGAAATAAAACAATTAGGTCGTCCTCTTCTTTTTTCTCAGCGTCGAACTGATCTGTAGTCTTTTCGGCAATTCTTTGCGTTCTCTCCGTTAACGTTTTCTTGACCTTATGTCTTCGAGTCAGTTTCAATTCCGCTTGCATCCGACGAGTAATCTCATCTAAATTTTTTTGCTTTTCTTCGCTCATCAGTCGATTTTTCTCAGCTTCACGCATGCAGTACTTGTTTTCGTCGGTTTTCGCCATCCAATTCTCGATATCATTCATTTTTCGAGAAACCAAATTGTTCACGCGTTCTTGGTTCTTCTGGAGAGCCTCCAGATTTTCAAGAGCTAATTTTTTTTTGTCCCTCAATGCCTTGATATCTTGCGCTAATTGACTCAATTCAGCGTTCTTTTTGTGGCTGAAAGTGCGTCCTTCTACTACACATTTGGCTTTTCTATCCGACAGAGTCTTGAATTCTGCTTCTTTAGCTGCCAGGGCCCTTTCGTTCCGTTGAGCCGCTTGCTTTGCTTGTTCACAAGCGGCATTTATTTCCTGATGTCTTTTTTGTTCTTCCTCTCGTCGGAACTCTGTTTCGGACCATTTAAGGTGTAGTTCGTCGATGAAGGACTCCTTCACTTGCATTTTTTCTTCCTTATCCACTTTTACTTGTCGATTCGTTGCAAGAAGGCTGTTGAATTCCGATTCCTGGCGTTGCAAGTCTGCCAAAGCCTTAGCTTTTCTTTTAATTTCCTTTTCCTGATTGTTAACGCTTGTGGCGTCGGAGCTGATTTCACGTTCAAGATTGATTACAGCTGCAGCTGAAGTGGTCGTCGTGCTCGACGTTGTCTTCCAGTGGTTCGTCGAAACAGCTGACATGGCCTTTTTCGGTGTCGCCGTTTTCCTCTGCTGTCGGTTGGCTTGTTGGCCATGTTGACCATGTTGACCATCCCTTGCTCGGCCTTTATCGGCTCGGATTCTCTCGATGCGATACCCAAGAACGGAATCACTAAAATCGCTATGATAAACTGGTTGGATCTTTAAATCTCCTTCGTTTCGGCGCCAATTGCCAGTCGCCCACATGAGTGGACTTCGGTCGTCTGGTTCGAAAACGCGAGCCACGTCCAATCCGTTTTCACCACCTTGACCACCTTCGCCGCCTTTACCTCGTGTACCATCTTGACCATCTTGTCCATCTACGTTTGACTTGTTCACAGTGCCTGTTATGTTTTTGTATTCGCAGACGACACAACCTTTAAAGCCACCCTGACCACCACATCCGCTATTGCCTCCATTGCCACCCTGTTTCCCCGCTGTTCCACTTGTACCACTGTCAAAGTATTTCTTGGTACAACTCGCAATGCGACGAGGAAGAGCCAAGAGCCCAACAACGGGCACGAACGCTGCGGACATGAGAGGATAAGTTTCGTAGCTTTCCATTTTAGAGGGAAGTTGTCCATTTCTCCCTTTTTCCCCTTTCAGTCCAGCATGGCCTTCGCCGCCGTCTTGGCCGTCGGCTCCATTCCCTCCGTTCGCTTTGACGACCAGGTGACCAACTAGAGAGTCGCATTTGATTGTGACGTGCCCCGCACTTTGTCCGGCTTCTCCATGTGCTCCGTGACTTCCGCTGACGCCAACTCCAGACCCGTCGTCGGCTTTTTTCTTTGCATGTTGAGTAGCATTCCGGCCCGATGTATCGATGGTCCGTTTTCCCTCACCGACTACCTTGATTAAAGGTGCCGATAGAGTAAAGCTGATGCCCGGCATTATCCAATCGCAATCGATGTAGATGACGCGAGAAGCGTACACGTGAACTTCTTCACAACACTTTGTGCTTGTTGATAGTTTATTCCTGATGTCGCTGAGAATTATGGCTTCTCCTTCGGTTGCTCTCCATGGATGTCCGGTGGTATTCCATTGCGACTCAGTTGCCATCCCTGTCAGAATACGACGGATTTCGTCTCTGGCTCCCCTAGAATTGTTCTCGATATGAAATATCAAATTCGCGCAACGTTCTTGATTGATGACTGACGACAAATTGAATTCTTTGATTGTCTCTCGAATCAGCTCTGTCACATTTTTAATGTCAAATAACCGATGGTTACCCCTTTTTTTGGCAAATTCGTAAAAAGGCAAGGAATCACTTAGATTTAAACGGAAACGATCCCAAGCTAATTTTCCTTTTTTTCTCCTGATTTTCTCTTTTTGGGCTTGAAGCATGGCTTCCGCACTATTGATATATTGCTTAATTGCCTTTTGTTGGTCTTTGGTCTCAGACAGTTGGATCTCAATGCTCTCAATTTCTGACTCGGCCTGTTGCTTTTCCTCTTCTAATTGAGCGATCGACTCGTTTACCTGGTTGATGCGGCGTTGGATATCGTTAGCACCTTGCTCCGTTGAATCCAGCTGTCGTTGAATTTCCTCGACGCCCCAGTCCATCGAAAGAAATTCATTCTGCACCCGATTCTTTTCAGCTTTGAGTTGTTCAAGATTTCTTTGGCATTCCGCCAGTTTATCGTTGATGCGTTTCTCATCTTGTTGGTACCGCGCGACGGACTCGTCGCGCAATTTCAAAAGAAGTTGCTCTTTAGTTTCGGCTTCCTTTAAGTTGGCCTTTTTGTTTTGCAATGCGGACTCGGCTTGGTACCTTGGTGCCCACGTTTCTTCCAGCTCATTCTCCAACTCTTTCACCTCTTCGTCCGCTTCTTTGATGCATAATTGCAATAGACGATTTTGTCGCTTTGCCTCTTCTTTATTTTCGACGTCTTTCTGAGAGGCTTCAGCATATTTCTTGCTTCGCTGAATGCAAGTGTCTCTACCGGCATCAGCCAAACTCCGGAGAAGTTCTTCCTTCAAATCTTCAGCAGCATTTTCTACTTCAATTTCTATACCGTTGACGTTCTGTTGGTGGTCCAGATATGGTGCTAAGTCTTGGTTTAATTTCGTCTTCAGCTCATCATTGAGACCCCAGTCGTTAAACAGAGTCTCAAAATGTTGGAGAGAAGAACCGGAATTCTCCACATCCGATTTGAAGCTAACCATTGTGGCTTCCATTACGTCATCGTCTAGACAGCTCTCAAGCTGATGGAAAAAGAAATGTCGAAATTCCCTGGCTAGGTCCATTAAAAGAGTGGGCCAATAAAGTTGCGAGCCCCGGGCCAAACTGTGGTGACAGACGATGCAGCTGAATAATTCCGTTTCCTTATTTTGCCAAAGATAAAAAGACTTTATGGGTTGGGCGTTATCTCGATTTTTTTTACGCAAAAGCTGAAAAGTCGCCTCTTTTCCGATACAGACCATATTGAACGATTCAGAATCAAGATGAAACCACTGAAATTCGTCCATCAATTGACCGATCTCGTTAATTATTTCACCTTGTTGGACCTCACGGCGTTGCATTATTTCGCGTCGTTTCTGCTCCAGTCCTATGCAAAATAAAATCCATTGTTGTTCGGTGTTGTTTGTTGTTGCAACGAAATCCGACCCTGGAGACAGTGCTTCTTTCAGGCTCGTTATTTCATAGCGTCCAGATAGGTGTTGACAGAAACAAAAGGCAAGAGATTCCAAAGTAGACGAGACGTCACCCTCGTCAGTCAACACCAAGCCGAATTTCTTGAAATGATCTTGCACTTGGCGTCGTTTCCAGTCTTTCCCAATTGAGGAAATTAAACCTCCGAAGATAGAATTAACATATATCACATCTTTGTTCTTTTCCATTTTAACCATCCAACTTCCAAACTACGCACGACGGCTTTCGATGAGAACTTAGTAGCACGATTGACCAAAGTTTTCAAATGTTCAATTTGAAGTGGTTCTGTTTCTCGTTGACAGTCTCAATATAACCTAAGAGGTGCGGCCAACACTATTTCGGGCAACCGGCAACAACCAACGGGTGACCGGTTCAGTAATAAAGTTTCGACCTTGGTTTGCTTCGACTCATCACTGATGGCGTTGGCGCCTCTGTTTCATGCGACGCCTGTTGGGCCATGATTTTCCTCTGTGATGAATGTAAGCGAATACCGAGAGCGTGCGCCATCTGGTTGAGTTAAAAAATAGCTTGAATGAAATTCCTCAAAGTAATTTCGTCAACGCGGCTCGGGTAACAGAAATAAAACGCAGGGCCGTCTCTCGCTCGTTAATGGGCCGCCTCTTTTAGGCTTTAGTTTGCATTTGACATAAAAGTTTCAGATAGCCTAAACTAGCCTAGCGTAGCCTAAACTAGTCTAAAAGTCATTCCTCTGGTCCCGAAGTCCGGGCGGCTGCCTAGACTGCGACCAACAAGTTTCGATCTTAATTAGCTTCGACTAATAATGGCGCCATCAGTCTGTTTATTGCGATGCCGGCTAGGGCGTAGTTGGATCCAGTCGCCGCCAAAAATACGTACGTACAGCTAGCGGCTTGATTTCCTTACTTTCCCAGACCTCAGACCTTCAAAAATTGAAGCTGTGTAGTTTACTATTTAGAGAGGAACTACTATTTAGAGAGGAACAAGCGTTTTATTTTATTGGAAAGCTGGTTCGGTTGATTTAAAATGATGGTTCAGAACTGCCATGGTCATAGAGTAGTTAATTGTTGTCGTGGTAAATAGTAAAAGATGGTCAGAACACATTTCTAAATTTACTAAAGTGAGTTTATTACAGTACCCACGGAAAGTATTTGAACACCCCCCCCCCCCCTGTTGTGCCGGTTTTAACACGGCGCCTTATGGCGAAGTTTTTTCGCTCTCCTTCCACGAATTTTTTAGATGGAGAGTTCTTAATTTTTTAGTAAATAAACTACCCCAATATGCATGCCAGTGAATTATTTCAGAATTTTCTGATCACGGGATCATATAGCAAAAGGGTAGTTATCAATTATTTGAACGGCAGTCGTCCTCGTAGTCCTGAAAATCAATTTCTTCATCAAATAAAACTGTGTTGCAAAACTGCTGCTAAGCAAAACTAAATAAAGCCGGCTGGTGTCAGGATATCATATAGCAACGTGTCGATGGTCTTAAGTTACTGGTTTTCTACATGAAGTTGGTGAGTCATGTACTAAATCCACTAAAGTCCACTATCGCTCCGAAGCTGTAATAGGCGACGTCAAGTTGTTATTGAGAAATATTTTTACAAAATTAAGAAAGGTCGATCGCCAAAGAGGAACATTGAGTGTAATATGTAAAAAAGTAAGATACTGCTTGAAATTTTAAAAATTCTTTGAATAAGTTGTCGAATGTGCTAAAACATTATTCCTTCATCCAACACATCACCCTAACTTTATGTTGATAGTCGCCAATTTATTTACCTGTTTTTAACCTTAAATGTGAAATCGATTTTAAAAACAGGCTGTACTAACATAATCTGACCGTGTGGCCTAATGGATAAGGCACCAGACTTCGGATCTGGGGATTGCAGGTTCGAGTCCTGCCACGGTCGACTGGTCTGACAATCGTTTTTTTTTGAATTTTTTCATTAGGATCGTAGTTCCCGAATGAGGCATTGTTGCACGTTTACCTACGACCCAACGGCTTTTTGAATTCTTCGCAAAAAGTAATTTAAATTTAAAAGGTTAAAAGGTGTCAAGCGACTTGCGTCGCGAGGTTCCCGGAGGAAATGGGGTTGAAACTGGTAGAAATGAAGAACGGCAGGTGAACGTGCAAATAGAAGTATATAAGGGTGGGAAAACCAGGTAGCAAACAGGTAGCTTAAGGAGAAAAGTATACCGTATCATGATAATGGATGGTACAAAATGGTTGGAAAACTATATGAACCTAATTAATATACATGAACGGAATCTCGTGGCCGTCGTGGGTTGTCCAAAACCCGCCTTTTGGCTCTGAGCCTCTTGACTGCCGTCGACGACAGGTAAACTAATCCTAAATCGCGCAACAGCGTATTGTTGTTCTCTAAGGCTAACTTGCATGACATGGATGGATTTGAATGGTAACTATTTTATTTTATTTTCATAAATTTAGATAGTTTAATTGATTAAAAAGGGGTTTAGTAGATATTTGGTAACTATCAAGGGTTTTAACAATATGTGTATCCATCGTCTTGTAATGAGTAGACACTGTTGAACTCTTTCTGTCTTAGGTAGTTGTTGAAATGGTAGCTCAATTATAAATTTCACTTTGAAGCTGGAATAAGCCGTATGTTGAGCTAGAAAGCAATGCATAATACGTGTAATTTATTGTATTCCAGTCTCCAGTATTTATTCATTTAATAGTGTTGGACACAATGATGTTTCTAGTTGCTCTAAGGGTAAAAAACAAAAACAAAAATAGTATTTAATTGCTATGTTTACTGAAACTGTTTTGCAAGTTACTAATTCTGTACTTAATTGTTCTGCCAACAGGGCAGGCCTACTAACAAATAATAATTGCTTTCGAGGATGGAAAAGCTTACAAAGGTTGCAAGGAACATTCTTCATTTAGGCCCATCACTTACCTATTTCCTGTTCTTAAATAGGTTTGGTATATTATAGGTAAGATATTATTGTGTTGATTGTTTGTGGTGATGCAATTCTGCTTTCCTAATACTTTTATTTTTTTTGTAGCGAGATCCACCTTGCCAGATAGATGTTATTCAGTCATCCTAGTCTTGTGATTTCATTTCCCTAGAGAAAAATACTAGGTATTCCTCACATAAGTGCAGTTACTCCACATAGTGGGACCATCTCCAACCACTCCAACTTTCCAATAACAATTAAAGTGGACCGGAAGTAAGAAAAACATGTCGTATAGTAAAATGAAGGGCATATTCGGAATCCTCGTCAAATTCTTTACTAAGGAAGCGTGTTTCAATCAATTTTTGGAACATGTCGAAAATCGAGAATTTTCCTGAATGATAGACTTCTTAAATTTGCGATTTGGTCCATCTCTCAGATTTCATTTCAACCCATTAATCTTGCTCAGAAAAGTGCCCTGATTCCGAATATCTACTTTGTATTGTGATTGAGTCAGTATTTCCCACTTCCGGTTCATTTCCGGTTCCCGAAAATGTGCCCCATCTACTTCATTCCGTCATTAGTAGTTTCTATTTTTTTTTTTCAGGTTATTGCTGATGCCAAGCTGGTGAAGACTTAACTGGAAAAAAATGGGAGCGATATGACTAGGTTCGTTGAAACTTGCGACTTGTTTTAATTATCGATAAACTAACATTTGGTTCTTGATGTTTCAGGAGTCGCAAACCTGCACTACACTCAGGCGTTGCAGCTAAGTGTAGATTCTACCTGTAACCTTCCATCCTTCCACTTCCGATCCTCATACCCGCAATGCAGGAGGTAGGGATGGGCTCTGTTTCGAAAGGGTGAATACAGCCAAGCGCCCGACTAGATTCAATCGCATTCCCGAATAACTGGCCCCAACCGTCACTCTTCTCTCTTTCCGGCTTCTCTTAGCCATGCCACTCGTTGGGCGGTACGGGCCGTACCGAGCGACGTTTGGCACATCGAAATTACGAATTACGATTATTTCTTAAAAGATTGTCTGCTCTATTAAATAATGATTGGAACGAATGTTGTATATTGTTGGCATAAGTGTTTATAATAGAATATGGTAATGAAGTTTATAATATATTATGATAAACCCTACAAAAATCAAATTAATTTTCAGTAGCTTTAGAATTTACACTTCTCCGCCAAGGTTAGGTGGCGAATTCTGCTAGTATTTCCTGACGTCCAACTTTAAGTCGTTACATGAGGATTCGAACCTCCAATCTTTGGCGTCACAAACCGACGCTTTGCCACACGGATATCACAGATATGTTTATGGTGAATTATAATGAGTATTTATGCAGTAGGAGAAGAAATTTTTTTCAAATGACTTCTATAGTACCTTAGTTTAAATATTCATTATAATTCAACTTACTACATGTCAATGGTAGCCGTGTGGCAAAGTATCGAGATGCGACGGCAAAGGTCGGAGGTTCGAATCCTCATAAAATGACTAGTCGGTTGGACGCTTAATAATGAAGGAGATCATGAAGGAAAAAATGGATGTTGCACTAATATCAAATTGCTAACTGCATTAATATTCATAACATATAAACGGTAGCCGTATGGCACAGCTTCTAGATGTGACGCCAAATTTATCGGAGGTTCGAATCCTCATATGACGACATGTAACTGGACAAACCACAAGCAAAACTCGTTAAAGATTAATTAATTATAACAAAGTCCACAAAAGAACCCTGTTATTTCGAATTTTATCATAAATTTATTACAAACATAATGTCCAACGACACATGGTATGCCTTACAACTATTTTATGAACGATCAGAGCAGAAAATCTCTAGAAGAGATGATCGTTTGTCATCATTTCGTTCGTTGCCTCTCGTCGCTCGGACGGACCGTACCGCCCAACGAGAGGCATGGCTAAGAGAAGCCGGAAAGAGAGAAGAGTGACGGTTCGGGCCAGTTCTTAGGGGATGCGATTGAACCTAGTCGGGCGCTTGGCTGTATTCACCCTTTCGAGACAGAGCCCATCCCTACCACCTGCTGATCACATAAGCGACATCGACTGATGCAAGTTGGAGCATCAGTCGCCGTCTGAGTATATGACATGAGTAAAGAAAAACAATGATGACTCCTCTGCTACTTCACATTAGGTGCAACGCCGTGTTGTATCAGCTTGGCATCGGCAAGGATCACCCGACAAGTAAAAGAAAGAAAGTTTGTTCATAGGGAATTTAGTATTACGTACCATATTTATGCAGCAAACATTATAGGTAAATTTACCTACAAGACGCAACCAGCGATGATGACGCAACAACGGAGCAATTTTACCGCCTTTGAGTCATTACCCTGAATCAGCACCCTGAAAAAATAAAAGGACGAAAACTTTCCCAAAATGTTTATATTCAAACTTACACAATATATAAAATAAATACCTGCTTAAGCCTACCGGTAGCTAGCAACGGAATACATAGAGATGTCGCTCACTGAGATACATGGTTGTTTACACCTTGGCTGTATTCATCCTTTCGAAACAGAACCAAACCCTACCACCTGCATTGCGGGTATGAGGATCGGAAGTGGAAGGATTGAAGGTTACAGGTAGAGTCTACACTTGGCAGCAACGTCTGAGTGTAGTGCAGATTTGCGACATCTGAAAAATCGAAAGCCGAATGTTAGTTTATCAATAATTAAAACAAGTCGCAAGTTTCAACGTATCTAGTCATATCGCAACCAAAAAATGTTTCTTCAGTCAAGCCTTCATCGGCTAGCCATCATCACCTGGAAAAATATACAGTAACTGTTAATCACGGAATGAAGTAGATGGAGCACATTTTCGGAGACCGGAAATAAACCGGAAGTGGAAAATACTGCCGCAATCACAAAACAAAGTAGATATTCGGAATCAGCGCACTTTTCTGAGCAAATTGACCAAATCGCAAACTTAAGAAGTCTAATGTTCAGGAAAATTCTTGATTTTCGACATGTTCCAAAAGTCGATTAAATTACGCTAACCTAGCTCAGAATTTTACGAGGAATCCGATTCTGCCCTTCATTTTGCTGTACGACGTGTTTTTGTTACTTCCGGTCCACTTCCGGTTTTTTACTTTTTATTGTGTTCATCGTCTAATTAAGTATTAAATTGTACCTGGCAAGTTGGAGTAGTCGGAGATTGTCCCTTTATGTGCAGTAACTGCATATATGATGATACAAGCAGCTACGATAGCTCCATGGTAGTTCAGGTTGGCGATACTTGAAACATTGGAAGAAAAGATGTTAGTCAATCTGAATACAATATAGCAATTTCTAAATAGACACACATAGTCTGTCACTGAAGCAATCATTCATACACATTCATATGATCCCTAGTCCAGCAGGCAAAAGAAAATTGGTGGTTGGCGGATTTACTGTCACCAGATGGGTTACAAGTATCTGACACGAGTGACAGTATAGAATCTCTTAAGTTTAGGTAGAAGACACATTAATTCAAGGAAAATTAATTCTTCCAAGCAGTTCCATTCAACACAACAATGAAAAATTTACTATATAATTTGGTATTAGGCCTACCCTACGGCAACTAAAACACATCATTATGTGATCTGACTCTTATCACACAACCTAAATGAAGCAATGCTGGAATAAGGAGTTACATATATCTTATAACAATTCTTTCTAGCTTAACGTACGACAAATCACAGCTTCGAAGTGAGATTTATTATTGCTTTCAACTACCTGACACACAAAGAGTCAGTCACAATGTCTGCTTATTCACACAAATATTCTTTAAATCGTTCATTTGATAGTTACTTAGTCTCTAATAAAACTCGCATCGAATCAATTAAGCCACTAAATTGAAGGAATTGAAATAGTTACCATTCAAAATCCGTACGTCCTGCAAGATGCAAGCCCGAGAGAACAACAAAACACTGTTGCGCGATTTAGGATTGTTTACTTGTCATCGACGGTTGGACGGCAGGGGCAGGGCAGCCAGAGCCCAGAGAAAAGGATATAGGACAGAGCCCACGAGATCCCTGTCATGAAAGCAAAATACATATATGTTTTTACATTTTCCAAATTATTTTTAAACAAAAAATTTTAAACATTTTACCGATCCATAATTCCGTTTGATTCACTTTTCAGTTTTCACACTCCCCACTTAAGCACTATATGCTTCTATTTTTCTCGTACCGCCTGTCGTTCGTCATTTCTACAAGTTTTAACCATCCTCCGGAAACCCCTCGACGCAAGTCGCTTCACACAATTTATGCTTCTATTTTCTACAGTAGGCACGTCAATTATTCGAAAAAACTCCCCGCCCCATAAGGCCGCGAGAGGATCCGGGCGGGAGGAGAAAAATTCCCTTCCTTGTAAAATTAGAGTTAGACGTATGAAAAAAAACACTGAGGTAGATAACAAGATTATCAACCTGGGAAAAAATTGCCAAGCATGTGCTAATTGCGCATCACTACTTAAATTAGCGATCAAAAATTATTCGAAATCGATCGCGGGCCCGTACAAAGGGTGGGCATTTGCCGAATTTTACCGAGTGCCCCCGTTTTACCCGTAAGAGATAGAAATTTTATTTTTTAACCATGTATGCCCATTCGCCTGTTTTATATTATATACAAATTTCAAATTTTTCCGATTAACTTATCATATGGGTTTACTGTTTTACATTTTTTGCCAATTTGTGTTCGGACTGGGGCGATGAGTAAATCTTAGGGAAAATACCCCTCTGCCTACCTTTCTTACCCCTCCCTAATCGCAAGTAACGGAAAGGGTTGCGACAGCCTTAGGGGGGAAGGCAGAGGGGTATTTCACCACTAAAATAGTGGTCCAAATTCCCCGTTCCAATTCTCCGGTTTAGGGACCCCCGCACTAAAACATGTTAAGTAGACTGAAAATTCGCAGCTGCTACTGGTCACACACAGAATGAGGGCGTCTCACAGAATCCCTTTGCCATACATTCGGAAAAGGACATTACATGGTGCTTAATGAATCAATGATGGTAAATAACCGGGGACTTTTTTTAAGCTTTAAAAAATTCCCCGAATAATCGAATATTGCGCTAGTACAGCTTTGGAAACAGTTGTGTCTACAAGGACAGCTTTCATGAATTTACTCAAACGCAAAATTTTTCATTTGGATACGCATGGATACGCATTACATATGCGGCCATCTAACGTATTAATCAAATGCTGGTATAAAACGAAGGGTTCCGCTAAATGATCACCAATTTTAGTCGCTTCTTCAACTCGAGCCGCTCTTCATGATGCGCGTCACTTATTTGGTATGTTACTCTCTTGAATATTTCCAGGAAATAATTCCAACTTTACTTTACTTGTCCCCCGTCATCTTTGAGTCTACCCAGCCATTTATCCCAGCCGTAAATAGCAACGTAAAGAAAAAAAAGAAAAGAAAAAATGTAAAAAGAGGTATATTCAGAGAGGTCAAAATGTGCAATACCGAAGTAATCGTTTATTGAATTTTATAAAGCGGGATAAGATTCCGACAAAAATTGACGACTTCTCGGTTGAAAATCCTAACAATTTTCTTAGAAAGAGTACCACCTGTACCACAGCCATTAATTTTTATACATTTATATATTTGAGAATGATTATTCAATTATGTTTTGGTAATCCAGACTATAGGGCTAGTATGTCTTGTCGGATGCGTCAATTTAAAGCTACTCCCTGGTTTAGACAAACCAGATGGTAAGTAATCTGTACTACGCTTTCATTAATTTATTCATCTATGTATTCATTAAGTTTGGTTTGATAAAATAGTCTTGAGGGACACGGAAGATATCGATGAAATTGTTGGTGGAACCGCAGCTGCCAAAGGAGAGTTTCCTTACATGGTAGGTGGTTACCTACATGATAATAGGAGAAATGTAGGATTTAGTCATTTTTCGTCAATAACCATTATAAGGCTATTACGACAATCGATGGCCAGAGGTGGTGCGGTGGAACCCTTATTGGACCTTCCCATGTATTGTCGGCCGCTCATTGCTTCGCAGAGTAAGTTGTTAATCATTTTTTTACAAAACGGAGTTAAAACATGGTTAATAAATTTAATCGGTATATCTGCTCTGCTCTGTATATCATATAGTGTTCTGAATAGTTTTTATATCTTATGCACTTAAAGCTGCCCTCCCCCCCCCCCTCCAGATCATCTAGTCACCTAGATCATATACCTCCCCTTTCTGCCTTGAAAAATGGTGCAATCTAGGTGGCAGTACACCTACAGTACACACAAGCAATCCTTGGGGTGGTGACATATGGTGGCGATGAGGGTGACACCCCTACAATGTGGCACCTCAGCCGCTTTGCTTTCTCCCTTGCTCCCCCCATACTAGTATGAATAACATCCATTGTGATGTCAGGAATAAGGAGTCTACTGTCGGAGAATGTTTTTATTTGTTTCCAAATTTTCTTTCAGGTGTCTCTAGACTACCCCATTACATTTACAATATATTACAAGGCCCTCGGAAGCGTATAGTGAAGCCCTAGTATACGTAGTATATGCCGAGGGACTATAAGTTCCAGCGAGGAAGGAGTAAGGGGTGGGGCTACTCCACTTCCAGAATTATTTTGAAATTGAGAGATTTTTTAGGTTTAAGGTCGTAAGGAACAAATTAGGTTTGGTTTTAAACAAACAAATAGAATGGAAGATTCGATTAGATTATAATTTGGAGAATTAGCCTCTTGCTTGAATTAGACATATATACGTATTACATGAAAGAAATGGGAGCGAGTAGAGTGTTAACCCTCTACTGGACGACCCACAGAGATCCCGAACTTAATGTATTATATTATATAAAAGAACGTGTCCAGTTTTGTATTTATTTACGGACTCGGATAATAATCATGTATAATTTTTCGCTCTTAATGATCCCGTTTTATTAACAAGGTCCTTTACCCGAAGGGATCTTGTATGTTGTATGCTGTATAGCAATCAAATAATTCATTATTATTTCCAAACAGTCTACCGGACACTCAGGGTCTTGGAGTTAGAGTAAATACCCTATCGTGGAAGGGTGACGCGGGTTCAGTTTTCAGAACCGTGAGGAAATTTGTCGTACATGGCCAATATAACCCCAAAACAAAGGTAGCCCTAATGTTCATGAAAATGATGATTCAATACATATTATGCCGTTGTCAATGATCTATACAACTGCATCGACTAGGATAATGACGTCGCTTTACTTGCCCTAAGTTCGCCCATCAAAAATGTAAAGTTGGTTAATCTCCCCAAATCATCAACTTCATCTTACGCAGGAAAGATAGCCGTCACTGCTGGATGGGGCGATAAAGTTGAAGGTACGGTCAAATCTCTGGGTCAAATTAAAGGTTTTACATTAAAGTACTTAAAATACAGCCTATTTGCGGTAACAATATCTTTTATAAACAGTAAAGTAGAGAGCATGTACGATTGATTTTTCATTAAATTTGAGCCTCTCTAATACCTCAGGGTTAATTCTTTTAATTAAAGGAAGCGAGAAAGGTTCCGATAAATTGCTTAAAACTACAGTTAAAGTTCTGGATAACGCGGCATGTGCTAAGCAATACAATGGTATAAATAACAAAAAGATTTGCGCTGCCGCCCCTGGGAAAGACGCATGTCAGGTACGAAAATAATCAATAGACTCTCATTTTACGATTTACACAAACATTTTTCTTATTGATTGTAATTATTTTAATAAAAAATGAAAATATTGAACAAGTGCGTCGAAAAACTGCTAAATTTCACATCTAATTTCATTGTATGGTTTGTCTCATATAGGGTGACAGTGGCGGCCCGCTTTTTGTTGAAGGAGTTCAAGTGGGTGTTACGAGCTACGGTATTGGCTGCGCTAATCCAAACTATCCTGGCGTGTACGCACGAGTTACCACTTACCTTAGCTGGATTAAGAGCACCCAGTCCAGTATGTAAAATTATTACAACGGTCATATCACGCTTCTCTTTGATTTTGTTGTGGATGGTTAGCAATACACTCTAATAGCAGAGCAAAAAACACTGAGTTTAATTGAATTGAATCAATCGGAATTTAAGAACGAACTGCAGTTCTGCCGTAACCAAGTTTTGAATTACTTCCACGAGATCATGTCAAGAATAAAGACGATTGCTGTCGTTCACGTAGGACGGGGAATGTTTTAAACAATTTATTTGTAAATTCTACTTTAAGAGTGCAAATTTTAAGACAATCATCGCCTGCTTGATCTTGAAATTGTCGGACCGCCGAGAGCGTCTAGTTCACTCTTCAGTTGTTTCAATTCTAGGTCGGGTACATAACGAAGTTCTTCATCCGCATCTTCATGGGGTTTGACTTTCATTTCAACACCTTCCGGTAGTGCAGCTTGAATTATGTGAAAAAATATAGGTGCTGTTGTTGCAGGCAAGTCAATTAGCTGTACATATGAAAAATAGCCATGTAGGTAGAATGATAATTTTTCTCCTCAAAGACTTGTATCTAACCTGAACATTTCTTTCATATTGATTGAGGATGTACTGGCTGTCCACCTGGGTACCATTTGGTTTAAAATTTTGAATCTTATATTTTTTGCAAGGTGTTGCCCAACTGGTTTAAACAAGATGCAAAGAAGAGTTATGTGAATGACAATATCGTTTGAACCAACTTTATCAGCTGAATACCAGTCATCAACTTCAATTCCCATATTTTCTGCTGTTTTATGAATGTAGCCTGAGAAGATCTCCAATACAGTAAAGTCATATGATTTGATTTGCACATTCAGAGGCTCGTACAGAGGCACTTGTGGACCTTGGTTCTTTCAATAAAATGGCTATGAATGCAAAGTCCAAGTCCAAGTTATTTTAACAACTTACATCAAGGTATTCTGGCTCCGTTTGTATGTAACGTACCCCTTTGGTGGAGATGACATTTCTTGCATCACCCCGAGCTACCGCTGACCTAACCAGTCGACCAAGAATCTGAACAAACAAACTTAAGGATAGTAATACTGGTGTGACTAATGGTACGAAATACCTGCGAGATAAGCATTATAAATGCAGAAAGATACTTTTCCTATCGAAATTACACGCTAGGGCGCCGCACAGCTGCACTCGCTAACTTTTACACAAATAGTAAATAGTAGCAGATGACGCGGTCACGTAGTTGGATGTATAAAAAGAAACCAGTTCTTGCTGCAACTATTTTTTCATTATAATTGGACCGATTGGACATTTGATAAGTTAAAGCCGAAACTAGTCAATTTGTGATGAATCAATCCAAAAAAAATGGTAGATACGCATCCTTATCAACAAATTCCCTTGTTGTAATGGTATATTAGCGGCATGTGCTCCAAAAAAATTTAAAATGGTTTCCCATACCGGGAATTGAACCCGGGCCTCCCGGGTGAGAGCCGGGTATCCTAACCACTAGACAATATGGGATGTGTTATTATGCTGATATTCAGTCTAGTAATTCAAAGATCATTTTCGATCAACGATAACAAATTTTGAGTTTTCTTAACACACATTTCCTACACCCATTCTTATACTGTATTTACTGTTTAACACCTTTTGGACTTGGAAGAATGCCAACTGTTCAGGTTTGTTTAACTGTAATAGTTTCTATTCCTATTCTAAAACGATTCGAACTTGAGGATCAAGGCGCTCTACATTGTCTACAAGCAACTCAGAGCGGAGGCAATCACGAACCACATCAAGCTTTCTTGTTCAAAATAGAAAACAAAAATAATGATCGGTGTTAGGGCAGTTTATTTCTTAAAAATCTACTCAGTCTTGGAGAAAGTACAAACAGAAGAGATTTTCAACTCCTCTTCGAGTGCTGCTGATTTAAGAGCTGCATTGAGATAAAAATGGACGGAAGTCGGGAAAGACACTAAAAAAATCACTCGCAACAAGGCAAAAGATTTTTCGCATTCAATGGTTGGCAGAAACAAATCACGTGTACAAACCAAAATTATATGTAAATGTCTGACAGATAGAAAAAATAACGCTGGCCAATAACACAAGTATGGCCGTATTCAAATGAGACGACGAGTTCACGTCACTATCGTCACCTGAAACAGTAGCAAATATAGATTAGTTAAAATGCTGACGATGAATCTGACCAAAAAAGACACTTACCCATTCTGAAAACCCAAGTTGGCGAGGACATTTTACCGTCACCTCCTTGAGAGTAAGCTAAAACTCGAAGATTGTAGCGTTTGCCCCAAGAAAGGCCTGTGACATACGCTTCCAGTTTGCGTCCAAGAGGAACCAATGTATCGTTGGCCGTCGACATGTCTTGGTCGCTCTCCCAGACGCGGACTTTGTACCCAATGAGAGGTTCTTCTTCGATACTGGGCGCAACGTAACGCCATGTGACACGCACTGTTGAAGGATTCACGGCCACCACTTGCACTGTCGTAGGAGGTTTGAGCGGCGCCTTCTTGAACGTACGTTCCAAGAAACGTTCACTCTGTGGTCCTTCACCTATTTTTACGAAGCAAAAATGTTTAGAACATGACAAAGATTGTGTTCGATATAGTACTAACCTGCTCCGTTGTAGGCCATAACACGAACCCAGTAATATGTATCAGGCATCAAACCGACGATAAGAGCTTCATTTCGGGTGCTTCGACTAAGATAAAAGACGGAAGCATCTTCCTTGTCCTGTCTGCGCCAGTACTTGATACGGAAGCCAATCATCTTGCCTCGCATTTGCTTGCGAGAAAGATCCATAGGTAACCAAGTCACGTTCAAAGATGTGGAGTTGAAAGCACGAGCCGCAACCTAAAGAAATCGAATTTGTTACAATACTCAGAATCTTTATTGGATGAAAATGCAAACTTACTTGATTAGGGGCAACTTGAGGTACATCTTCAGCTGAGAAAATAGTGGCTTCCGGTGATTCCTGACCACATCCGACGTCGTTACAACCTTGCACTGTAACAAGAAACACATTGGGTTAATAAAGGATCTTGGAATATTCAAAACGATTCACCGCAGGGAAATTAGTACCTTTAACTTTGTATGGGGTGTAGTAGTAACGGCGATTTCTATCGACAGTGGCAACGAAAAGGCCGGCGGAACGAGAATGCTTGACGATTTGAGATTGATATTCAGACTCCTCCGTCACGTCAGCGTCAACACCAGCCAACCGGCGCCAAAACACTTTGTAGTAGGTACCGGAAGCGTTTTGTTGCTGACCGACAAAAGGTGTCCAAGTGATGGTCAAATCGCCAGTTTTTCCACCACCACCAGCAACGTTCGCAGGTGGTTGGTAAATACGGTCTGGACGCGTGTTATACTGCGGTGAGGGAATGGATGAAGGCCCGTAACCAAGCGTATTGGCAGCCGAAATTCGGAATTCATAAGTAGAATAGGGCGAAACGGTGTTGATAAGCTGAGTTTCCTTTCTGGAAGTGAGTCGATCCACTTCTTTGGCTGTGATATTTATGGCAAGAATACTCCAAGTCTGATTCCAGTTGGTTCTGCCTTCCACCATGTACATTCGGATTGGATCACCATTTGTGGCGCCGTCAGTCCATCGGAGGACGGCTGACGATGAGGTAAGTTCTAAAACCTAAGAAATCGACAAGTTAGGAAAAAACGTAATAGGTCGGGAATTAAAATGAATCTTACTTGAACACCACCGACAGCACCAGGAGGTCCATAGACGAACAATTGAGTTTTGGTGGAGATGCGACCGACAGAAGTCTTGGCCACGCACTCGTACTCTCCGGCTTGACTCAAAGTGATGTTGTTGATTTCAAGATTTCCTCCATCTCTGGAACGAAGGTAGTGGGCTGCTTCCAAATTATCGTGGAAGTGAACGGGTGACTGGTCGAATCGCAAAGTGATGCCATTGTGCTTCCAAATGTAAGCGAGATCAAGGATCCCCTCGGCCGATGCGCGACAGCGCAACTGTTCCGTCTGTCCGACGGTAGTCAGAATGCGGTTTGGAGGCTCTTCTCTAAACACTGGCCCACGCAAAACGATGACGCGACCAGTACTGGAATCTGAGCCGAATCGATTCTCGGCGGTGCAGGTAAAATTGCCAACGTCTTCCAAAGAGACTGGATTGATCAGCAAGTGGCCACTAGGGAGAATAACTCTTCTTCCTCCAGAACCGATTGTGAAACCATCTTTTCTCCAAATATATTTTGGACGAGGGGCAGCTTCTGGATTGCAAGCAATCGTCACGTTTCCTCCTTCGGCAGCGTAAATGTCAGATTCCAACGGTCTATTGGAAATTTTAAAATTATTTTAAAAATATATTTCATTGTTTTATATTAAGCGTCAAGAAATGTACCTCTTTGCGAATGAAGGTTTAATGTCCAAGATGCGCAACTGGCCGGACGAGTACCTCTCAGCAATCTGATTGGAGGCTTTGCACTGATACATGGCCTGATCGCGCTCTGGATCTAATTTACGAATAATCAAAACATTTTCTCGGACCTCGTAACGTTGACGATCTTCGGGTTCAAGCTGGAACGGATCAAATACCTGTTGGGTGAATTTAAGGACAAAAAACATAGAAGTACTGATCCGATTTGAGAAACCATAACTCGTCAAAACAAACCTGTCCGTTTTTGAGCCACTGGTAATTGACGTCAGGGATGCCAAACGCTTCGCATGTCCACAAGAGGTCTTCACCTCGATCCATATGCATGTCACCTAATGGAATGGTAAAAACTGGAGTCGCTTGAACGCTAACGGTTACAGTTCCTTCAATGGAGACCTTAGAAATAAAAAAGAGATTATTAGTAAAGAAAGTAAAGAACTGTCGAATTTTTAAATGTGCTTACTTTGTCGTTGGTAGCACGGCAAACATAGTCTCCCATATCCTCAACTTTGACTTTGGGTAGAACAAGGACTCGGTTATAGTTAGTGATGATGACACCCTTGGGTAATGGGGCTCCTTTACGAGTCCAGTTGTAGTTGGGTACGGGATAACCGAAGGCCACGCATTCAAGGCGCACATCTTCTCCTACACGTGGGGCTTCGGGGAAACTCTTTGGGAAATTGTTGGGGAATTTTAGCTGTTGGTAATTGGGGTGCTGGCGAACTTCGACCGAGAAGAAAGGTCCATTTCGACCGTTACTAGAAACGGTGCTCTGGACATTGCAAGAGTAGCGACCTCGGTCGATATTCTCGAGAGATGAAAAATACAAGTTTCCATCGAAAGAGACGAAAGTACGGGAGTCTTCCTCCACAAAGTTAGGGAACACATCGCGAACCTAGAAAGAAATGTTTAGGGTTGTTGAACTAAACATTTCAGAAAAATTTAGAAACTTACCCAGTAGTACTGGATGTCGGGGAAATATTGGGGAGGGTCACAGTAAATGGCTTTACCCCAATGCTCAAGGCCGTTTTCTGACGATCGCTTGAGGTTAAATTCCCCAATGAATCCGAAAGAAAGTTGCACACTTTCGGAGACGATTGAGCCGTATATGTTTGAGGCCACGCAATGGTATTTTCCTCTAAAAATAAAATAAAAACGCTCAAAGATTAAGAACACATTCGATGGAGCAGTAAGTAATGTAAATTTACCTGTCGCGGATTTCTTCAGGGTTATTGATAATTAGTAGACCGCCACTGACGGTGTGGCGAGAACTATTTGGATCTAGCGGATTAATTCGCCGAGAGACGAGTTGATCATTTTCGAAATCTTCTTTGTACCACTGGAATTCAGGGGTAGGATATCCATTTGCGATGCAGCTAAGAGTCACTTGATTCAAAGTTTTCCTTCTAGTCAGATCAAATACAACCGGAACTGGCTGCCGAATAAAATAAGGCCCGCGTGGAATTCTATTGATATCATTCACAACAATTCCATACTGGAAAGTTCTGTCTTCCACATCCAACAGATTCACCTGAAAAGAAAGATTTGATTCTTTAGTAAAAGTGTAATCTAAGGTTTTTCTCCACCACATACCCGATTAGAGGCAATTTCACAGATGTGCAGCAGGGGATCTTTTCCATCAACCCTCAAAAGGCCCCACTGCCTGGCAGACAGGGAATACCCATAGGACAAAAAGTCTTTTTCAAAAACTGTTTCTTGATTTGGTAAGAAGGCAGTGTCAAGGTTCATCATGGTGGTACCATCACCATCATTCACCCAAACTCCAGGGCTTTGTTGGCGTCCACTGATGTACCAAATTCGGTGGCTGGGGTCGTGTTTGTTAAGATATGTTGTGATGAAGCTGTGTTCCTCAAGCGAGTTAACACTGGCTAGATCGGAATTGAAGGCACGACAATACTGTCTAGCTTCATCCCTAGTTTTGATTGGGCTGCGAATGAATTTGTAACATGATGTTGTGTAGTGCACCCATGCTTTGGGACAAATGGCATCAGGGTCATAATTTTCAGTTTTCAAACTTGTCTGACCCAACAAACTGTTTGGCGACGCTAATAGTTGTGCATGAGATTCCAAAATGAGGAATGTGAAGATTAACAATGTGACAGGATTCATAGCTGCTGGAACAGAAAACAAATCACTGTAAGTAAATGACCGCAGATTCAAACATGAGAATCGCTTACCTATATCAGGAATGTTGACGAATGAGAAAAAAAAGTAAAACAGATACTTTAGAAATCCATAGTGACAACTTTCTAGTTGTCCAACAGGTAAATCGAATCAACAAACACACAGTCAACGGCCAAGCCAACACCCTACAAGAAGAAGCTTGTAGCAGGTTGCACTGTTGCAGGTACAAATGTTAGACGCAGCGTTGACATATCGGCTAAGAAACCTCGTGAAAACTACCTGCTAGTCCTCTGCCAGTCTGCCTACCTGTCTCATTTTATACCCATTTCCTCTTCTTTCTGCTAACCGCGCCCATTTGAAACCTTTATAAGCGGACGAAAACTGCAAAGTGTTGAAAGCAGCTTTTTTTTTGCAGATACACTTTGTATTGATTGCTTTTGACAGCGCCAAAACGATATAGATATTACCAAGCAGTTAAACATTATAACATTCAAGGTGGTGGGTTAAAAGTTTGGTTACAGTGAAGGGTTCGGACATTGAGATTAAAAGAAATTATGAAACGGAATAAAACGAGACGAGTCTTTTCATCGTGGCGCGCACCTGCCAACCCCAATCAGGCTAGTACCAATCTTGGTAAGGATTCTGTGCGCGATTTTCTTCTGTCGTATTCATCATGTTACACGGTTATGCATGTGAAACTAATATATGGTCAACGCTACACTTAGAGACAACGACGCACAAATGATGGGTATAAGCTACGGCTGTTTGCTGTGTGATGTCAATATTCCAGTGGTAGTAGTAATTTAGTATATAGTACGCACATACAAAACCTTTTCCCCTATCGTTAAATGGCTTACAGGCTTGTGTATATGTATCAATTACAAAATAAAACGTGAATGCTATTGTAAATAACATGGCTCTCTATCTGTTATTACTGAATTATTCAAATGTCGGCATGTAATGTATTTATCGGCGTTTGTTTGTTTTTTAGCAGCAAGTGATATGCCGATCCGTTCGGATAATAAATTTTACTTGGTGGAGACGGGCAGGTTGTTGGCGATTGTCTCCGTATCGCTCTCAGAGGAATTGGTGTTGTTCTCGCCGTCCTCCGGAATCGATCCGGCCCGCTCGGAGAAGACGACATTTTTCTTCTTGAGAGATCCCCCGCCGCCGGAACCCGTGCAACTATTCGACAAAGACACCTGGCGCACGCTATCCATCGAATGTGAACGATCTCGACGGCGTTCGTCGCTGTTTGGACTGCAATCTGTTGCGATGAATAACACAAGTTCATCGGATTAAGCTGATCAATCGTGAATGAAACATTTTGAGAGTGTACCTTCCGAAACTTCTTCTATGTCTGACGTTGCCAGACATTCAGAACTTTCGTCGATTTGCGGATTAGAACCGTCCTTGTCCGTGACTAGACGCTGGACAAGATCGATCCTCGAGTCAAGGGACAACTGTTTCCCGCTCATCAACATTCCACGGATGCGCCGTTGAGTTGCTAAGTGAACCGGATTAACAATCAGTAGCTAATAAGTTAATAACCCAGTATTTCAATGAACGAACCTGGACAGTCGTCGTCTCCGTAGCGGAATTGCGATATCTTTTTGGCCAATTCGAAAAGGACGTCGTCGTTGTCGAAGATGGCCGCGAAACTGCCGTTGATAATCTTGGGCGACATTGGCCTGTTAGCCAACAGCAAACTTGTTCCGAAATTCTTGTTCTTGCGCGTTTCTAAATCGCAATATAAATCAAGCATTCAAATTACAAAGGGTTCGGGTAAGGTAAACAACCATTACAAGGAATGTACAGGTATGATACAACATCAAATAACGAAAATACTAGCCTACTTTCTCAACTACATTTAAAAACAAACATGCTGGTCTTAGACTTCTTTTGTGTATTAAAGTCTGAGAAGGTGATTTCGTTCCATATATTTTATGTCATGCAGTGGATATAAACTGTCATATAAGAATATATAATTGCTGACTACCAGGTAAATATAGTTAATTATCGGAGACTTAATGGACGAGACGGGACAAGTCACAAGTATTTTTACGGACGTGCTGTTGCTGCTGCATGCTCTTTTCTTTTTAAATGACAATCACTTCTCTGGGCCATATGTCATTACCGGCCAAGGGTATCTTGGTAGTTTTCGAACGAGGCACTCCGGCAGCTGCCTCGTCGTCGCCCGTTTCTTGGCCCGACGAATGCCCATTTTCTTCTAATTGATCATCGCCGGCCATATTTGTGGCGTGGCTCGAGTAGCAAGCGTCGATGACTATAGCAGCGATCGACTTGATGATTTCCCAGTCGCGTTCAATGTCCGACAATTTCGTGTGCGACGAAGTGACAGTGAAACGGATGACGTAATTGCCCTACGTTTACCCCAAAATTTATTCCAACATTTAACACCGTCGATTATCCATATGGCGATTAGTTGGAAAATTCATACCTTCAATGCGGCCGGAACGCAGTGAAGCTTGCCAGAAGTGTTGATCTTTTTCAGAAGCGCCTCGGTGAGGTCGTTGGGGCCTTTTAGACGGAAAACGACCATGCCCAAATGGCGGGCGGCCGGAATTTCAAAACGGTCATCAGATTTGACCATGTTTTCAAACTCTTTGGCTAGACGAACGCCCTACAATTTGTATATTTAGTCTTTTATCGTGTCACAAAATATCACAAAAGTGAAAACTTACGTGGCGGACGTGCTTCTGTAGGCCGTTAAGGCCGTAGCTGCGGATGACGAACCACAGTTTCAACGCGCGGAACCTTTTGCTCAACGGAATTTGCCAATGCTAATTTAATAATAAAAAGATGTAAGAATGGATTGATCAAATGTAACATTACTTTCAATTTACCATGTAATCAATGGCCATTCCTGGAAGATTGCGGAAAGAACATTCAGAGAGGATAAGCGGATGATGCTTCAGTTAAAAAAGTTTTGATTGATAAAATGTTAATACCGGAATTCTCGTGTTTGAGATAGAGTGGCTCGACGTTGAAAGTGCGATGAAGAGCGCCGGAATTCTTCACCCTGTTCCCAACAAAAAAGAAAAGAAAATCCAAGTTGGATGACAGAAGATTAACCAAGTTTTCCTGACGTAATAATACCACATGGCGGTGCAGTCGAAATGAACCATCATCCATTTGGACGGGTTGAAAGCCATCGAGTCGGCGAACTCGATACCGTCAAGCCAGTGACGGAATTCCGGGCAGAGGAAAGCCGTGCCGGCATAAGCGGCATCAACGTGCAGCCAGATGTCCTCGGAACGACCTAATCACACACAAAAATGGTTATCAACCACGAAATCTTGATCCATTCTTATATTAAATTTGAATTTTTAATTCGACTTACAGACGACGCCGATCTCTCGAAGGTGATCGAAAGCGCAGGCCCCTGTCGTGCCGAGTGTGGCGCACACCTAAATCAATCCCGCCCAAATGAAATCAAATCCACGATAATCTCTAGAACTGTTGAATATAACTAACGAAAAATGGAATGAGTCCGTTTTCGCGATCTTGGGCGATGGCCATTGCCAGGGTGTCGCCCCGCATGCTGAGTTCATCGTCGCTTTCGATGTAGCGCAACTTGACCAATCCGATCAATCCGGCTTTCTCCACCGAGCTGTGAGCCTGCAATATCATTTATTAAAGAGCTCTGTCTTGTGTAGAACACAACGGATTAGTATAAAGCGCACCTGATCGGAGCAATAGCCGACAAGACGGCTGTTGATTTCAGCGTCTTCCAGATCTGGATATTGAGTCTTGTAGCGTCTAATGGCTTCCGTCCGTCCGGCAAGCAAGGCGACGAAAGTCGATTCGCTGGCCGTCGTCTAAAAACACCCCCACAGAAAATGAATGAAGCCAATCAATTCATCTTCTCGCTTCTTTTTTGTTTTTGTGGGGGAAAACAAAAACACAACGTAAACGACGAAGGGTGGAAACATACTTGGATGACTCCTCCGCCCAGGCTGTCGTTGCGAGCGTGCAAGAAATCGGATGGTAAGCCGATCATCTTGCCCAGCCAATCCATCACCAACGATTCCAATTCGGTGCAAGCCGGACTCGATGCCTGTACAATTGCGGCCCCCGCACAGACACAAAGTACAACAAAAACATTCTCATTAGATGGGCATCCGTCGTTCTAGTCATCGTTCAACCGACGCAGATGGCTAAGAAAAGACTAGATCGTCGTATCGAGTATAGTAGACGAGTCGTATTAGTTACCCAAGTGAAGCCCAAACAACCGATGGCGTCGGCTAGCATATCGCCGAGCAGCGAGGGGAACGAATTCAGAGCCGGGAAGTAAGCGTGCATGTACGGGCTCTGCCAGTGAGTCACCTGCGATTTTACAAAAGAAAAACAACAAAAATATACTCATCGAACAACACTTTGGGTAAACGGCGTCGTCAGTTACGTAATCCGCGCTCACAGCGAATTACAGCTCGAAAGAAATAGAAATCGTAAAATAAAGTGATGAAAAATAAAAACATGTTTAGGTATAGGGGAAGAGGGGTGGAAGCTGGGCGATAGGGCAATACAAATGACCTTTCATCCGTCTGCTCTCTCTCTCTCTTCCCCATTTCTTATATATATGACGAGGCGTCTCATAATGGCGGAAAAGGAGGGGAATAAAAGAAGAGCTTTTTATCGTCAACACGACACTCGTCGACGCCGCCGACGAATCAGACAAACTTTCCTTCTTTTTTTTATTTTTTGGCCGCCTTTTCTCCAGCCAATATATATTATATAGATTTATTTCTGAAAATGAAATAGTAGCGTAATCGAATGCTAACTGGATTAACAGACACGATATATATATACGTATACGTATAGGGTTGTACCCGATATACTACAACGTCAACAGCCGCTCGGATTAGAGGGGGAAAATGAGACGGCTTTGTATTATAACGTACGTATAGTAGTGTAGTAGGCGTCTAAATAATACTTACTCCGGGCATGACGACACGTTCGACGTCAGCGAAGATGGTGTCCCAGTCCTCGCCCAGTTCGGGCGCCTGCTCCGGCAGCAGGTGGCGGATGTAGCCCGGTTTGACGTCAGGGAAGACGCGTCTCTGGCGGATGTTCTGCAGGTAGTCGGCGATGTAATCCACCATTTCTTTGCCTACAAAATATTGCCGCACCCGGCGAACCCAAACGGAGATACGTTCACATCGGTACGTAATATATAGAGACACGGACATTAGCGCGACGGAATTGTCGATTACGAGATGACATATTGTCTCGATGAATGAGAAAAAGACGGGGCCACCGGCAGTTGACAATGCCGACTACTACTTCAATTTGAAAACGGGCCGTTATAAATTGATGCAGACTGGCGAAGACATCTATTGGATTGATACGATTCCGAGTTGGGACCGCTGGTGGAACCTTCCGGAATCCCCCCCGAACGGGGTGGGATAAGACGGGCAAAGCGGATGGAGAAACAAGAGCAGTTGATCGTGCTGAATGTCTTTCCATATTGGATCCCGTCGGCTGATTTGTGCGGCTATCGGCCGTCACAAGCGGCGCGGCATAGGGTAGGAAGATATGAAAAGCCATCGATTCACGCAGTACATATAGTCGGCGCTAGTCGGAGGGTATTTGGGAACGACGGGACGATCCGCACACCCCACGGGGCGCCCGGCGCCTCCCCTTGAATGCCGCCAAGCACGTCTGAGCATTAGCGTCACCTCGGACTGATGACGTACCCCGTTGACGGATGTTACGGACCACAATCGAGTTTAAAAAAAAAAGGAGAGAAAGGGCTACCAGCAGCCGTCTATTGGCTATTACAAACGACTAGGGATGTACAGTACCTCTTTGACGGTATTCGTCGAAATCCATGGCGACTTCAGTTGGACAATCTGCAAGGGTCAAATAAATAAGAGAAGAACACGATTTAATTGGCGTCTTTGTATAAATTACGTATTTGCGGAGGATTGTTTACAAGGGAGCAGCTTAGTCCAGACTGTCGAGGATTTTATCGAAAGGGGGAGAAAGAGATAATAATGCTGGCATCGTTTGTCAACACATGCGCAACCCCTTTGGTTCCAGCGTTCTTATAGCTGGACATGCCAATCTCTATAGTGGGTACTACGGTTATATAATAATCCAACATGGTATGAATGATGAACTACGGGGGGGACGGCCAGGCCCAGCAGGCAATAACGTCAACTATCGTTTCCCAAAATGTCATCCCCAACTACTTTCAAGAATACACCGATGATGGATATTGTGCTTCTGTTGCCCTAGACTGCAACAGATAAATAGCCCGCCAAATTCAAATCGAAAAAATTCGTCATTTATTTTTAGAACTCGGAATGAAGAAAAATATTGTAAAATTAGAGATGAATTAAATTTTTGAGAACGATTTTACCTTAAAGTTGATATAAAGTGAGAAAGAAATAGCTAGTAGGATCTTAGTTCCCCACCGACGAATAGGGATCTCGGATTTTGTTGTTTTCGGCGGAAAGAAATGATGGGATTTGGAGTGTTTTGGGGTTCTTCCCTTCACTGTCGACTTACGGAGCTGTGATGTTTCGCTAGATGCAAGTCCCCCGGCTGGCGTTCGACTGACTCTGAGCAATCCGGACGGATTCGGTCAGGTCCCTTTCATAGTCTTTTTCTTTCTTTTTCTTATTTGACTCGACGACCCTCCCACCGTTTCTATCCCTCCTCCTAACCAAAACCAGCCCTTTTGCCTTGGCTCTTCGCTCCCGCTATAGACTGCTACTTACTACTGCGGCCTTTCATCAGCCACCGCCCACGTTACGACCAACAGTGGCGCCACTTTTCTTACAATTGAGTTAAGCTTCATCGGAATAACATGAAAAACTAATCGCAACATTTGGCGATTCGTTACACTAGCACTTGATATCCAACATTCATATCGCAAACGGGGTTCCGACCGTTCCGAGTTGATCTAATTAATTGAAACAGATTACATAACTACTTGGGCGCGTTCGTAAATGGGACATTTTCGCAAGATGAAGTTAAAAACTGGCAGAAAGTTGACCGTTACTTAGAAAACCTGTATCCATTTTGCTTATTTGGCATTTAAGATATGAAAATATTCCGTAACTTTATTTAGAAACCTTTAAAAACATTAAATGTCAGAAACCATCCCCACCTTATTGATGTTTTTCTTCTACTAGTTCTTCTTCTTCTTTGGTGTCAATGGTGAAGATCCAAAAAGATGGTTGCGCACTGGTTGCGTCGCAATATAGACGGGCACAATATTTCTTGCTCCTCCCACCTTCCGTTTGGCGCCGTACGCAAATCAACCGGGCCCATGTCATCCGCACGCTGGGTACCCCCCCTCTATAACCGTTTTCAAAACACGCCTATTAATACAAGCTGCTGCTGCTGCTCCTACTGGGTGGGAGGAAAATTATTGTTTTTTTATTACCATCACCCTGGAAATAAAGTAAGTCGAATGCGTGGTACCAGCAATCCAGTCCGGTCGGTCTACACAGTCCGGCGCGGCTGTTTCGCACCGATATCCGCAAGCGACAAATGACCGTCCTGCCCACTCCGGTTTTTCTCTTCTCCAGGACACAAAAGAACCCATCTAGAACAATAAACTGGCTGTAAAAAGAGTTTTTCTCCCTCCAAATAAAGATTTGTTTTCTTCTTTCGGGGGAGAAAAAAAGACGTTCTCATCATTGAATAGCCTAAAAAAAATCACGGATCACTGGTTCTGCTATCCAGTCCGACACATCAAATGCTCAATGGTGTTTTTTTCTCCCTTCTATTCTTCATCCAAATACGAACTGGAGCTGCTGCCATTCGACTGATTACGTTGGGCGCGGCTTCGAGTTTAGTGACTAGCGTTCGCCGTCATCGTATGGCTATTGTTCAACTTTCTTCTGATTCTCTCACTGTCCGTTTCTCTTTAATTGGTTGTTTCTAGCGACAGCAGGGTGGATCCTTCCTCTATACACTGAGACTGCTGCTACGGGTGGGCATATACGTTTATAGATATCTTTATGTGCTGTTGTTGGAAGAAGAGAAGAGGGGGGCTCGTCGGGAGCTGGGACTGCCGCTGCTGCTGCTTCTGCTGCTGCTGTAGCGATGATATCTTGAACGTGATTCATTCCGGCTGTCGTGTCATTCCGCACGGACGAGTCCTCTCTACACACAACGACGGTGTCGGCAAGTCTTAGCTGACGACGAGTGGATTAGTGCTGATAAGTGGATTTATCGTCGACTTTTTCCTCGCCGTCTACAGTCGAAAAAAGAAGAAGAAAAAGAAGGAAAAAAAGAGGAAAAGAAGAAGAGCCTCCGACATTTGTTGCCGGCACACTAAACTCTGATGCTTCTTACATGCGTCATACTCTATATCGCCAACCCGATGAGTTCCCCCTTCGTCTTTTATTCATAAAAGAAGACACAAATTTTTTCAACCCCGAAAAACCTCAAAATTGCCACCCACATACATAGAATGAACCCCTTGACTGTCGATTGACGCAACAAATCAAACTAATGCCCTTTAAATGATGATGTGATGTTGGAAGAAGGGGGGAAATCATCAAGGATGTGCTGAATGCAAATGAGAGAGCGTACGTAACTCTGGAACAGGGAAATCACGACGAGCCCTGGATGAATGACGGGTGGAAAAGAGGAGACAAGAGCCAGTGGGGGCCAATTAGGTAGTATGTGGCGAAATGGTAGCCTGGAGATGACGCAGTAGACTACGATTCGGAAATCCCCGATGTCGAACGGATAGATCACTTCGTCCATGATCCCGACGCGCGGCTCATTAGCCCGACAGGAATTCCCTGTTCGTTCCTCCATGTGTATCTGATGTTTGTCATTATTTCGTTCGTATCGACTGTCGCCCAACTTCTTACAAATGTCTCGTCAACGAACTCAAACTTACCCCCTTATTTTTATTCGACGAGCTAAATTTCCAATGAGCTCTTCCGTCTCTACAATATAAAGGCGCCCTATAGAAAAGCTGTCGTCTTGTCCCGACAAAGAAAAAACGAAGGCAAAAGGTTTCATTTTCTTTTGTGATTTTGCCCCTTCATTTCGACACAACAGTCTCGTCGACGTCGTCGTCGTCCCTCTATGGGCTCTTGGGCTACGGCTTGGGGAGCCGGCCGGCGTCTAGCGAGACAGACAAGGGAGAGACGGGCCAAAAAGAGAGAAACCCTATTGCATGAGGGGCGATTTACGCAAAACCGGACACCCAACACTAGGGCCGTAATTCAATGGAAGGAAAGTATTGAAGGAAAAAATTGAGTCTTGTCTTTCTCTAGATGGACTCACGTGGTTACCAGGCGGATGAGGGCCCCTTTTGAATGGGAACGATTTCGCTCGATAACTTTCAAATCTATTTCAAGGGCAGCCGAGTTATAATCCAATTAAGAGTCTTTCGGGAAGAAAGAAAAAAGGACGAAATCCTGTTACTTGATGTTTGCTTCTTCGAAATTAGATAGCAACTCATTTTCCAAAAAAGGAAAAATCAATTCTCAGGGTCAAGATCGTGACTATATAATTGAGCAGGTCGATAAACTAATAGGATTCCACGCTTCCACAGGAAAGATCACCCGCGTAATCGCAACTGGGAAAGAATGGGCTGAAAGGGATACCCCGTTGTCAGCGTGGACTTGGTGGACCCCGTGGTTTCAGCCTTCGTAAAACTATTTAATAAATATTTGATTAAAAAACAGGGGTATTAAAAAGGCCTATCTATATTTAAACGTTAATGTTTGATAAAATATAATCCATAGCTTAATCCTTGTGATACCTTCATGATGTGAAAATGTGCATGGTGTATGAGATTTCTAGTCTATCCAGCCACCACTTGCTCGAAAACTAACGTAATCTTTCGTAGAATAAAAAAGGGTGGATAGGAAATTAAGTAGCTAACTACTGTGCGATAGAACAACTATGTATATTCATTAATGATGCCAACTAATTGAAAGTTAACTTATTCGGATTTGATTCTTGGAAAGAGAACGGTCCGCTGATCACCGAGCGGAAGTTCAGTGTTGCTCCATCGAACGCGTGCGAAATCCCAACCACGTTCTTCTTTATGAACACCCAATTTATCTGGAAATGTGTTTAATTAATAACGCGTGTTCCGCTCTTTAGTGCGGTAATAAAAATTTACCGAGCAAGCGTTCACTAAAAGAGGGAACGATAGGTTGAAGGAGCGTTCCAACTACCCTAGCGGTTTCCATGGTCGCTGCCATTGTCGCGTTCAATTTTTCAATCTGGCCTTCCTTCTTTAACTTCCAAGGTTCCATCGCCTGGAAAAGACCGTTAGCACCTCGAACAAGCGCCATAATTTGGTCGATCCCTCTATTTAATAATCAAACGGTAAATATGAACAAGGGATGAAGATGAACCAAATACATACACTACTTACTTGTAAAAGTGCCACTGATTATATTCGTCATGGACTACGTCGGGAGTTTTTTGCAAAAGTTCAAGTAATTCCGCTCCCGCTGGACCACACATTTCGAAAGACGATGAGTTGACTGCAAGTCTGGTTTGCGAAGGGTTCAAACTCTTTCCGCAACAGCGGTTGACTAGATTGCCTATACCATCGGCTAGATCTGAGTTTGCAATCCGAACCATTCTCTTCATGCTAAAGTCTTGGATTATTAAATAAATAAAGTTAGAGAACAGGGTGAACAACCATTTTTTTAACGGATAAAAAAACCCACTTCCATCACTGGCGGGAACTCCTTCGTGTAACAAGAAATAGCGAAGTCCTGTCGCTGTTACAAGATCAATGCACGATTGAGGACTAACGACGTTGCCCGTAGTTTTGGACATTTTTTGGTCGTCGACGAGCCAGTGGCCATGGACTAGAAGAGATTTCGGTGGTTCTAAACCAGCAGCCAAGAGAAACGCTGGCCAGTAGATACCGTGAAACTTTAAGATATCCTTTCCGATGACATGAACACTAGCCGGCCAGATATTCTACGGATCAAGAATTCAGAAATGATGTTCCATTTCAATCTTGTTTTTCTGCAAGAAAGATTATATTACCAAATCAGTTGACGTTTGTGCATGCTTGGCTACTGTCAAATAATTAAGCAAAGCATCTAGCCACACATAGATCGTCTGTGAGGAATCATGTGGAACTGGAATACCCCAAGATAATCTCGAGCTAGGCCGAGATATCGACAAGTCATGGAGATCATCTTCTAACCAGGATTTCAGAAGATTGTAATGTCTTGTGGGTTGAACAACCGGCCCTAGCAATACAATAGGATTAAATACAGAAATTAATTGAAGAGACATTCAAACTTACCACTCTTCATCCACTGGATTAGTTGCTCTCTACATTTAGATAATTTAAATAAATAGTTTTCTTCGCTAAACCACTCGACTGGGCGATTTGATTCTGTCGAGACTCGTTGTTCTCGACCGTCAGGCAACTTTAAAACAGTAGTGAGATCTTCAGGTACAAATGCTTCATCTGCTGTGCAGTACCAACCTTCATATTTTCCTTTCTCGATGTATCCTTTTTCAGAAAGGATTTTCTGTAGACAATGAAGAGCATATGAAAACACCACTCTTCAATTTCAGAAAACAAGCAATTGAAAATAATACCCAGAAGGAATGAACATTTTCTTTGTGTTGTTTCTCTGTAGTTCTGATGTAGTCTGTATAACTTATTTCACACTTGTTCAAAGCTTCTTTGAATAATCCAGAAATGTGGTCACAAAACACTAAGGGTTCTTTTTTTGCATGCAAAGATGCTTGTTGGATTTTTAATCCATGCTCATCAGTTCCGGTAGAGAATGTCACAGGATTACATCCTAATAAGCGATGGAATCGGGCTGATGCATCGGCAAGAACTGCCGTATAAACATGTCCAATATGAGGGTCTATTTGAAACATACACAAAGTATTGAAATGGAAACTTTACATATAGTAAACGACAACTCTTTGATTCATCCATGCAATGCAAATGCAAACAACCCTACCTGCATTCACGTAAAATATTGGGGTCGTGACGAAATAGGGTTCAGTTTTTTTGGAAGACGCCAGGCAAGTGTTTTTTCGGTAACTTCCCTTAAAGTGATTGTATATATTTTGACGGAAAGAACAATTTGCAGAAAAGGAAAAAGAGGTTCGAAGAAAACCCATTTTACCGCTATGAGAGCAGACGACTGACACATGTGTGTCAATAATAATACGGATACCATCTAGCGGCAATAAGAGCAGCAATTTAAATTTCGAATTTTTCACCTTAATTAATAAATGATAAATGTTTTTGATTTCAAAACGCTATTTTGATAAGTTTTTAAAATAGTTTTGAGCCCTATACTATTCATGAAAAATCTTAATTACAAGCGACAAACACAAAAGTTTTCCCATACCGGGAATCGAACCCGAGCCTCCTGGGTGAAAGCCAGGTATCCTAGCCACTAGACCATATGGGATATACAAATAAGTACAAAATACTTTTATAAATCATTGTTACAGCATTTTATCGAAGATGAGTCGACTAGTTGGCGGGCAAATTATTTCAAAAAGACGAGTAAGAGGCAAGATTGTAGCCTAGTTTGATCCACCATTAATACAACAGTAATGTAAAAAAAACAATAACAGAGTTTTTCTAAGGAAAATGCAGCTTATACTGATAAATTGGACCCGATACGGACCGGTGTGAAAGTTTTATTAATTAGAAAAGTTGTTTAACTGGAAAAACTTCTAATAATGCAAGTTTTATTAATTAAAAGTTTGATAAGTAAACTTTACCATCTCGCCCTAAAACCATCACCGGAAGAATCCGCATGGAATTCAGTTTTTCATGTCGCTACCTATATAAATATAGTTTCTGAGAAAAAGTGAAACACATGACTGAAAGAATTTGACTTCAATATTTGAAGGAAGAAAAGATATGACGGAAGCTGGATTTCTTTACATTCAGTGTCCACCCTTTGCCATGATGAAATTTCAATATTATGTTTCTCTCGCTTTCGAACCAAGTTCTATTTTATGTTAGTTAAATTTATGAAAAAAAAATAAATTTTCTAAATGCTAAAAAACGAAATTCAAAAGTGTGTATGTCGTATAACACGCATGCTTATGTGTGATTGCCCTTGGTGGTGCAGCAACTTTTGCAGCTATACCCAAATTCATTCTTCACTTTCATTCACGCCAAAATCGATTCCCATACCGGGAATTGAACCCGGGCCTCCCGGGTGAGAGCCGGGTATCCTAACCACTAGACAATATGGGATACGTTTATCCTTAAGTATTATTTTATTAATTCATGTAAAGGTCGAGCGTTGCATAAATTATCTATGTTGACACGAGTGAATTATGCAGCAATAAACAAGCAAAACCCAATCTGTAATCATAAGCAATGGGCTCTCAAAAAAAGGTAGCAACTCCGAACAGTAACCCTGCTTTCACTATTGGTGCAATTCGAGTGTCGTGAGAATTTATAAATAAATCTGAAGAGCGGAGGAAGTAAAATGGTTTCCCATACCGGGAATTGAACCCGGGCCTCCCGGGTGAGAGCCGGGTATCCTAACCACTAGACAATATGGGATAAAAATAAAATAGCATTTTTCCAGTAAAATTCATAAAATATTGTATCGCATGACCAAGTATGAATTAGTAAGCGCAAGCGTCAGAGAATCGGCATGTGTTTTTGGTCTCTTGATGCCGTAGACATTAAAGAAAGATTTGTTATGTTTGGAGCCAGAAATTTGGTTTTGAATTTGTTAGAATAAGAACATATAATTTTTAAAAAGATAGAATACAACTTAATTGGAGATATAGCTCTTCAGAAATAAGTTGCGAAATCGATCGCACGAGACTAAAGGCAGAGTAAACGATTTATTGGGAAATGACGATGTCAACATGCCAAACTTTTATGATTTCTGTAATTCGACACACATGACAAATTATAAGTGGGGAAAAATTTGTGTTGCGTTCCTTTGGTTCACCTTCCAATGAAATTCATATCACTAGCGCATTAGTTAAAATAACTTCCAATCCAAATAAAGTCCAATGAATAGTAGGCGAGCACATCTAGGAATTAAGGATGTCTGTCGAAAACACCGAATAAAGAACAAGGAGAATCTTGTTCGTGTTACAAGTGAAGGCACTCGCCCAACTGGCTTCTCACTTTCGGACATTTCATTCTCTGCTTTAGCATGTATCACACTATTACGAATCTTAAGTTATAAGCCTATCTCGCCTATCTGTTCTTCATGACATGATGTCTTTTGGAAACGCGACCGCAGACGACTCCAAGCAGTAAAATGAAACCAATAAAAGCGAGACCCATGACCAGGAAAAAGTTTCTTGCAGGTGAATTGTTCAATTGTTCAACCAAATCGTTGACTGTCTCGAGTTGAATGACCTATCAAAGTAAATTGGAGTTAGTTAATTGAAGATTAAGTAATCGTATGGCTAGTTATACTTGTGCAGCCTTGGCGAATAGCTGTGTCCTTGTATTAAGCATTTCGTAACATTTAGAATCAAATTTAGCTTGACCTTGCTCTTTAAATCGCAAGAGACATTTTAGTCCTATAATATGGTGTTTAACAGTTAAGACAAATTCTAGAAAAATTAAACTTAAAAAGGCGTACTTCGACCCTCTCCAGGAGGAATGTCTTTACAATATGTCACCAAATCTATGGCACAAGCTCGATGAAGCAATGGATCGGCCTGGATGTCAATTTGAACAGCTGTAATAAGCAGGGCGACATGGCGCTTACATTCAACAGACGTGAGGGTGTCAAATTTTCTCTTCAAACATTCTTCCACTCCGCCTTGTCTATTGTTGTCGCTATCTTCGGGTCCGCAGTGAACTCGAATCTAATTTGTATGTAAAATAAATCTTATATTTGTTTAATTGCAGTACTAATCCGAATATACCTCCGATTCACATAGGGTGACAAGAACAGGATCTAGTTGGTAATGCAATGCTTGCTGTTCCATAATGACCGTTAGATGGTCAGCGCACGATTGAGTTAGCGGCTTTTTAGCAACAAAATTTTGCTTCAAACAGTTAATCACCTGACCTTCAAGTTCGCGATCCTTAGGTGCATTTTGCCATACCTAGTATTTGGTTGAGATAAGATTAGTATTTTTATAGCTACTTAAAGTCTACTTAGGTATACCGAAAGGCAAAATTTTGGTATATCCATTGAGCATGCTTTCTTTAGTGCGGGATTAAAGCGAATATCCAGATTTTGTTCAGCCATCCGTTCCAAAATTAACTCTTTGCAGTGAAGTTCCAATGTATCATCGTCAAGATGAGACTAAAACGAAAAAAGTTACAATAAAGAAGAATAAAAACGATAGGAGAATGAAGCTTACTTTTAAGCATTCTAGTGCCTTGCCAACGTCGTTTTGGCAAAGCCGGCGAATAGGATCTTTGCATTGCTGGACTAACTGATAATCTACACCACTGTCGTCCATTTCTTCTCTTTCAGCTTGAAAGATTGCAGCGTGGCATGCTTCGTCAAGTTGCTTGCGATGAGCCTTCAAACACTCCAAAATTCGTCCCTGTCCTGGTTTAATTTGAGCACAAAAGCGCTTCTCGTCAGACGCACAAGGCTTGCGCACGTTGGGGTTGAATTGAACATCTTCGTGTTGTTGCAGCAGTTGACTTCTAATTTGCTGGCGACATGGCTGAGAGACGCGGTGCTGGGATCCAAGATTGTTGCCTGCGCGCGAACCTAAGCTCTGTGCTACACTATCGTTACGAATCATCTCGCCCAAACAAGCCACCACCTGCGGTCTAAACACAAAGAAATCCATTACATATTTTGTATCAAGCTGAAACTTGTGAAACATACTTGGCTTTGATGTTGGGGCACAGACGAGAAATGTCCAACTTGCAAGCCCGCTTGAAAGGAGCACTGAAACGGAAGTCCTGCATTGCGATTAGCTGGAAGTGCTCGACAGCCGCACGACACTTCGAATTCATAGTGGTTTCAGTATTCATTTTGTATTCCACAAGGCATTCCATGACTTGGCCTTCATCACCATCATCTAACTCTTCCTAGAAAACGAGATGGAAATTCATAACCCCTCTAAGATATTAACTAAACATTCAAGACATACTTGACAATGGTTTTCAAGGAAGCGGCTGCAGTAGGCGGTGATGAACGGATTAAGCTCGACGTGCTCAGCTTCCTCTTCAGTGTAGTTAGCGACTTGCTGTTTACAAGCGGTGCTTAGTCGTTCCAGGTTATCTTGCAAACATTGCATTTCCTCGCCTCTTCCAGTCTTCTCGAAGCAAAGTGAGGCCAAATCTTCAATGCAAGGTCCTTCCACCTAAAAGTGTTATCGAAAGTTGTTTAATCGAAGATGTAAGGGCTGAAAACGATGAGGCCAGTACAACAATTTACCTCTGGAATGAGATCAACACTGTTCGCCCTTTGTCGCATGACGCGTTTTACTTCATCGACACATTCTGGTTTTAGCTGTAAAATAAGTATGATTAAACTTTAGATTCAATACACTTTAAAGAAAAAAGAATGAATTTCTTACGGCGGAATCAGTTGGTGGGTGGTAGGCGTATCGGTAAAGACAGGGTAGGACAAGTGGATTACGTTGGGGACCTATAGTATTAGCTTCTTCCGTCCAATTCGGAGCTGCGTTACAATACTTGGCAGCATCTGATTTGCACTGAGCATACAACTGAGAATCCAGCCGGAAATCACGGGCCACAAAATACTGAATTTCGAGCAAAGCGGTGCGGCAGCTCGTTGTCATAACATCCGAATACACTCTGAAATCGATAACATCAAATGTGAGTTGTGCTATGGTTTCGATATCACAATAAACTTACTTGTCCATGAGACAAGAAATAACGGTGGCCGGATGAGTGTCGGAAGGATTTTTACAGGCGGTCTCTACAACACTAGCACAGGAATCTTTCAAGAGCGAATCTACTTGCCAATCCGATCCAGCATCAGTTACTCGAATCAAATCTTCTAGCTGTTAGGGATTTATATTAAGGGTTAAGGGATTTATCATTCTAAATTAAGCTAAAATTAAGCTTACCGCACGGAGACACGTATCAGATATTCCATTTTGCCTGCGAGCGTGCTTCATCAAACAGTGTAAAGTCTTTCCACCAATTTCCCTGGAACCGAATGAAGAATTGGAATGAACGTTTTCCAAACAGCGGAGAACAATTCAACTTAATACTTTGAACGACAGTTGGTCCTAATATCTTCTTGACACGAGTAGACCACTTCGGGAGAAAGGCGGTAATCTTCCAGTAACTGCCGGCGATGATCCAGCATTTCAGCTTGGCATTCACCACCAATATTACTTCCTAGGAAACATTAAACCCAACTATATAAATGACAAAACTTTCGCACTCTACTACAACGTACCTGCGTGCAATGCATTCTCTAAGCAAAGAAGAACTTGGACAAGTTTTACTTTGCGATCTTTAACTGGTGTACTTTCCTTGAAGCATTTGTGTTCGATAATTTCTTCCTTACAAGATCGGACTAGACCTTTGCTGACTTTATAATCCTCAGAAACGAGTTGCTGCCTACGAACTAACTTTTCTCGACACTAGTGAAAAAATCCATTTTGCCTTTTACTTTAAGAACAAGAAAATATAAACTGCAACACGTACCTTTGCGCTCATATCATTTTGCATTTTGTTTTTGATCAAGCATTTGTAAACACGACCTTGGCCAGCTTGAGCGTTGCGACAAAACCTTTCACGATCATCACGACATGCAAGAAAGAGAGGGCGATCCAAATGGTAATCGTCCGCCTTTCAGTCAGAAACACATTAATTTATAGTGAAGGTTGAAACACCAAAACCCTGGATGTTTTGAATATTTTACCTGAAGCTCAGCGACACGTAGCGTTTGTAGATGGCATTCTTTAGTCAAATCGCGTACATGCTCCGATAGACATTCGATCGTCGACCCTTGTTTATGATCCCTCTAGAAATTGGATAATTTAATATTTAAAATACTTTCAAAGATATTGCAAAATAGTAAGGTATACTTCTTCTTCAGAATCTAGACGACCACAATTGAATTTGGCAATATCATCTTGGCATGCTGTTGTGAATCTTTCCACTAAGCGGAAATCACTGAAGATGATGGAACCAATTCTCACAAGAAATGTTTTACATTGTCCTAATAAAGAATGATGACAAAAGTAATTTTTTAAAGATGTTGGGTAAGATGTCAATAATACCTTGGGCAACTGAGTCAGCATTCTCTAGTAAGCAGGAGAGCTTGTGGCCCTCCTGTGATTGGTCTCGACATTCATCCAAGGTTTTAAGCTCATCAGAACACATTTTTTCAGCAGCTTCTAAAAACTGGTCACCTTTGGTAAGATTCAGTTTGAACTGCCACAGAAACTGTCAAATGAAGAACAAATATATATAATCAATCAACATAGTTTGAATTGAATATTCTAACATACTGAGTGGCATTCTATTTTGATATCAGAGTCACTGTCGCTTCTCCTATTTTGAAGACAATCGAGGACAGCTAAATCATTAGGTAGGACTTCACTACTGCAAAGTCTGGTCACGTCATCATGACATGCCGGGTACGTTGCAATTTTTCCGGCGACATCGGTAGCTCCGACCAAGAAAAAAGTTGTTAAAATCACAAACAGAGTGATCACACTATGATAAAAGAGCTGCATTTTAAGATCGTGAAAACTAGTCAGAAAATTTTAGGATTTTTAAGATTGAAGCAGAGAACAGTCCATCCCAGACGTCAGCGCAAAGAGCACAACATCTACTGCAGCAGACGTCGCGTCACACCTTCCTATCTGTTGCCTTGCGCAATAGGTTTAGGCAACTAACGCCAAGTGGTTGCCGAAAAGTTGGGAAACACAATTTAAAACGTTCGAAATTTCAGAAATAAAAAGGAATCGTGTGAACAAAACAAGGAAAAAATTGCGATAACCGGTAAAGTATATTTATTTCTTTTACATCGATTGACTCGCGCACAGATGTTGTAATAAGCTTTAGCTTGGAAATCAACGATCATACAGAGACGACAATCCATGAAACGTCAGTGAACACCCAATGAACATATTAGTCACACACAATGGTATGATACATATTATAATGAGAACTGAAAATGAGTGCTGTCGCAGTCGGGAACAGTGACGGGAGAGTTCATAAACAAATATTGGGCACCCTTCAAACATTAAAATTTAATAAACCATGCTTTCAACTCATTTGGGAATGTGAATTTTGACTGATCCAAAAGTAGCAGTATCATGCATTCCCAGAATGTGATCCCATTTAAATCCAGATCATGAGAAACTTATCCAAAATTGCAACATGAATTTGTTTTTCTAGCTGTTTTGTAAAACATTTTTGATGCATCGCTGAGTCCTTGGGATTTTGACACTAAATCATCTAGCTTCTCACCTCTTTGCAGCACTGCCTCAATTGTGTTATGCTGTGGAAAATGGAATCCAAAAGAAAAAAAAACATTAAAGACTAAAGTTCAAAATAACAACACATGAAGTGGTTCAACAATACCAAAATAATCTTGGTCTCATCCAGTTCCTCTTGAACTTTTGTTAGGGCATCAGCTTCTCGGGGATTTTGGTACTTTGCCAAGGAAGCATCCAATCCAGGGTATGCTGCACAAGCAGCATTCCCTTCAGACCAAAGGGAAGCTTCTACTCGTGAAGCAAAATCATCAAGCACCTTTGCAAAAGAATAATTATTGAGCATGAGGTCAAACATTATGTTATACATTACACTTCTTACTTTAGTCAACAAGGTGTGAGCAACCCTTTGTGGGTATTCATGATCAGCTGTCAAAACACAACATAATCCATCACCCCTCACATAGATGTGACACATATACTCTGTAATCAAAGAATGAAAAATTTAGAATCATTTTCTCAGAACCAGACAATTAACCTTTACACACAGTACCTCCTTGTTTGACTGATTGTCTGGAGGCGGCTGCAGTTCTTTCCGTCAATATTTTGGCCGTGAAAGCCATAAATTCTTGAACGCTTCCTCGTTGGAAGAATCCAAAACTTGATAGATCGTAAGCAGCTTTAAGCAGTTGAGGTGACCCTTGTTCACTTCGATGCAAAACCGCTAAAGAATAGAGTTTCACCATCTTCTTGAAGTGACTAGTAAGTATCCGATTACTCCAGCAGTAGTTCGCAAGCCGAAAAAGGAAGATATATTTGATAATTAGAATGAGAGGACGACCTGGGATTTTGAGAAGCCGTCTTCAATCCTGTCTGCAAGTGACGTTATAAGTACAGTTCTATTGAAAAACGCTGCCAAATCTCCAACCGGGATTTTTGCCCCAAAGGCAACACCCAATTGTTGCATTCGACTACAGTGCCTCTAGTGGAAGATGAGGAAGCGAAAGGTTTCTTTATCGACATGTCTTCTTCAGACTTCAGTTCTTCTTCCGTGATGTAACGCTACACGGAACTTTTTGCTCTTTCCGTAAATATGAAAATAAAACTTTTCTTTTAATTCAGTTATTGAATTCTAAAAACTAAATTGATTACGGTAATAAATCGCCGATTCAATATTAATTGCTAATATACATAATTATGTATAGCAATTTCCGGGCTTTAAATTCCTTGTTTTAGCAAAAAAACGGCTGAAAATGTCTTGCAAAACGCTCAATCAAATATATTTGCTCCAAAAAGATTGAGATTTTACTGTTGGCTGCGTTGAGATTTTAAAAGTGTTTTTGGCGCCTTCGACACTTTGGCGACTCAACTGATTGTATCTGTTGTGTGATGCAAATGCGACGATATTGGAGAATGAAATTCTAATAATCTACTAAATTAAATAAAGCCATTGGTTCTGATACGATAGACACGGTTTTGTTTTTAGGTTGTCGACCCAAAACAATCATAAGCGATTTTTCCCTATTTTCCAGTTTATAATAATGCTTCTCATTAATACCTTATTTAGAAAGAGCCTTTAATTTCTGACAACAACATAGCATTCTCTCCTTAATTGACAAAGGAAAGGACTAAGAAAACCAGAATTTAGGGTTTTTACGTAGGCCTGTACACCTACCTTGCTACCTATGGGCTAAATTAGGAAATTATTTATTACTAAATAACAACTTTCCTTGTCGACACTTCTGCAATCTGCATACATACATCTGTGTTGGCACGTTCCTACCTCTCTCTCAGTTGCCATTCCATAATAAAATATCAATCAGGATATTCGATCGTGTTAACAAAGATACGCATGCAACTCGTTAAAAAAATTCAATTGAACGACGAGCCGAGGACGAGTGATGGATCCGTTTGTCGAAAAGGAACTTGAAGTGGGAGCATCGAGGATGAGATCGTCGCAAATAAAGCGTGTTTGTACAAGGTGTGTACTTATATCTTTTAAAGCAAACAAGTGTGCCCCTTAGCTAAGCTCTCATTCGGTGTAAAAAATAAACTGGCGGCCGAGTTATGTAGATAAACTTGATAGCAAGTGCTGTGCGTTATGTAGCCCTATACTCCGCCGTTTGAGACACCTGCAGAAACGTACGGATGTAGTTGTAATCGTAGGCGAGATCGGAGGCACTCGCCACGTTTAACTAATACAATATTTATTACCATCAACCAACGATTGACGAATATAAAATGTTTTATATGAGTTCCAACTAAATATCAACAATCAAGTTAATTTGAGGGAACGTATAGCCTTCTTTGAATTTTTTTTGATTGTAAAGCAATGCAGCTAAATTTATAAATCCCAATCGAATGTTTACTACTGATCAGTAGACGCCAGCAGACAATCTTCTTCGATTCTCCAATAGCCAATAGTCGCCTACGTGCTCGCATAGGTTACGCATCACGTACTATATACAGTGCGGTACTAGCCCGCAGTAACATATACATATAGACAAGGGCTGCATATGGTACATAGCACTATGTTTGTTTGCGTGACGATCTGTTATTTACAGGCATAGCTATTAAAGTAAAGTAACGAAATTTCAAGGCATATCCATGTATGCTATCGCCCTTCTCGCCTCCTTGCCCGGGTAGCAAAACAATTGAGAAAATAGGTCACCCGATTACGACGAGAGACTGGAGAGACTCTTGCAGAAATAAATTATACGTCTTTCTTTCTCTAGTTCACAAATGGCCCTTAAATATATCTTGGCTTTTATCAATGCGCCATTTTTGATGCTTGACCACACTTTAGTGGCCTACCAGCTCGCCTGCCAGCCAAAGATGTAACACTGTCAATCAAACCAAAACGAAAAAATTTAAATTTGACTAGCCTATATTTGTGACATCTCACCCTTCTGCTTTGCCTTTGCGAACTTGTGCGCTTCTATATTCACGTTCCAGCAACTCGGCGTGTTTCTGAGCTTGCTGCGTGGTATAAAATTTTATGAAACCTAGACCACCAGAAGTATAATAGGTGATGTTATTAGTCTAATTGTTTAGAACTAGAATTTATTGGAGTAACTAAGTACGATTTTTTTTCTCTCCATAGAACACTGCTGTAGCTAATACAGGTGGGAAACAATAACACAGCATGAACACCTTTGGCGATTTTTATATACTGTGCGGTCAAAAATCGGCTATGGCGCGCCCGATGTAACGCCATTCTTTACGATCTTCTGGGAAAGCGGAAAGAGAAAAAGTTCAAAAGTACCCAAAGACTTCTTAGTCCCTTTCATGCTTTTTGGTTCAAGCAACAGCAGCCGTGAGCCGTCGAATTACTTTAATATTTGTGTATGTGGCGATGGCCATATATGAAAAGACCGGCATGTCGTGATGATGCAATCACACTTCAACGAATTTAAAGATGTCATTTCCCTTGCCGACATCTTTTAGAAGGCAGAAAACGATTTGTCATCACTATCGCGGTGCCAAACCTAACGAACAAACGTAATCTAAATTTACATCCGCTATCTGAATAGGACCGAAAAGGTCGACAAACTTCTCGACGATTTCTTTATTCAATTGTCGCCTTAAAAAGTAAGAATTCGACGGAATTTGACCATACACACAGCTAACAAAGGCTAAAAATATCCTCCCCCCCCCCCTTTTAAAAAAAAAGCAACCTAAATAGTATATATAGAGCTTTCCAACAGACCACGATAATAAATTGGATCATTTCCGACCGGAAGATTGATATACAAAGTCTATTGACACAATAAATATAGTCAACAACTATTTTTCAAGTGGGATGCTTCCCAATACTCTTTAAAAGCTTTATAGAATTCTTTTATTGTTTGAGGGCTTAACGTTTCTGGCTGCTGTGTTGTTCATCCTACGACAGGTGGATGATAGTCAGCACTTTTCATGTACCTGATCTGGTGCTGACGTAAGCGAAACAGAACTTTGCTCTCTCTTCTGTGACAATGTCGGACTTCTGTTTCTTTAACGCACTGTTACAGTTCATCAAAACGAATGGGTAGGGATGAGTAGTCAGGTTTTATATGTTAGCCACCAAACTGATCGATTGATTCAGCTGTCGGACGTACAAAAGTTCATGCGTTGGCGGTTTGCAGTTATAGTTGTTTATTCTACGCGGTTCAGAAAACACTGATGGAGCTTCCCGCTTATCCCGATCAGATATCGATATCTGATTGGACACGAAAATTCTGATGAGTTTTGGATTTTGGCTGACTGATGAAAACGTGAACAGAAGAGAAACAGCTTTTTCATACACTAAACGCTAGATTTGAAAGAGAGCGCGATTAACTTTCGATCCAAATCATGAAATCAACGAACAATTGGGGATGTCATGGAAACACAGGGGTTTAGGTAACCTGCATGACAAACACTGACAGGTCCTTGTTTACTACCAAAAACAGGCAATGCTTAATAAGCAGTGTTTAATAATGGTTAAGTGTTTAACACCTGTATACATCATCTGTGATGAGTCAGTACCTTATCATTAATATGAAAAGACTCGCCAGGCTACTGTCATAAAACTATAAAGCTACGGGTATCATAATTTCCTGCTGATACGGTAAAAGTTTCCTAATATACGACATGCGCTCTTTTTTTCTCGATGTAGTTTTACATATACGCAGCATTAATACAATAGCAGCAGCAGTAGTGCAATTAGTTTACACTTCGTCGCCAGACACAGAAGTTAACTGAAGAAGTTCTGGCAGGAATAAATTCTTGCTTGTGAGCAATTTACGTTAATACGACACTTTTGCTTATAATATATTTATACATACGCTATAACTTCTTTTATGTAGTCAACTGTCATAGAGTTTGCATTTCTATATTTTTGTTTCTTCCCTTAACTTTTTAGATCCTATCATCACTTCCAAGTCAAACAGCTATTGATTTAATTTTTTAACGTTTGTTTAGAACGTTTATTTAGACGAGGTGTTCAAAGTTAACCTCACGCGATTTCAAAGTAATCGCGTTTAACTGTTATAATAATAATACGCTTCTAAACACGTTTATACTTGCAGATCCAAATTAATCCGGAAGAAAGATGGATTCCATATCAGGAATAGAAGTTTTAGCTCAACTTTTGGAGGACACCTTCTCCATGCCATGTCACCAGGGCCATTCAGATGAAGACTTTCTTTCTAGCGAGGATTTGAACAATATTCACATTTTGTTGTTGTCTGGTTGCTTCGCAGAGGAAGACGAGTATAAAAATTTCCGAGACATCGCATTGGCGCAGTTTACCAGAATCTACGATACGTCTGCATCATTTTCTTCCTACAGCTATAATCCTTATTCAGGATTCGGAGACCACGGGCTAGATTTTACTGGCAATTCTTCTTGGATGGACGCACAATCGTCAGGTTTGGTATGTTACGCTAACCAACCGTCAGGTCCACTTCGTCGTCCAGTTAGGACTGCTAGGTTAGGATTGCCGAAAATTGACCTACCTTCAGGATTGTTGGACACAAAGCGAAATTTCAATTTCACCAAAACTTCCGACAGAGGCAAAACTTTTTATCGAGGTGGGAGGATCTACGAACGGCCGTGTGGCTGGATCCGTTACGCTTTTAATGTAACCGGCAAATATCCACCAAACGACGTCTGGCTCGAAGGAACTCGTAAAAGAAGCAGTCCTCTGGAGTCATCCCCAGGAGAATGGCCCGTATCCTACCATGGGACATCTTACAACAATGGCTTATCCATCGCCCAAGAAGGCTACAATCTGGCCTGTGGTCAAAGATTCAAGCATGGCTTTGGAATTTACTCGACACCTGAGATCCGAGTAGCCGTCAGGTACGCCAAAACCGTGAAGCTCAGGAATCGAACTTATCAAGTCATGATCCAGAACCGTGTGAATCCGTTGACGTTGAAAACGATAACCAAAGAGCAAAACGGCGTCGGTGAATATTACGTTTCGCCCAACAGTAAAGACGTCCGTCCGTACGCTTTTTGCATCCGAGCAGTGTAACACTGTAACCTTTGTAATTATATGCATTTCTTTAGCAGCCGTTGTGGGTTTTAAACAATTGAAGTGATAGGGCTGTCTTTTAGGCTACTCTAAAATGAATGTGATGTTTCCCTGTTCCTGTTTGACGTAGCGAAGTAGTTTTTACTGTTAAGGCAGGATGGATTTGTCTGTTTATAAATACTACTAAAATAGACCTACTGTATTTGTACTAAGCAGACTCGGATTGCCAGCAAAATTGTAAGCAGAATTTGGCGGTTATCAGTCTTATCACGCTATCTTAACTTCCATTAGAATTTTATAGTACATAACTTACTTTAATTTACTACCGCATTTCGTACTAAAAGTACTACTATAGTATTGAAGTGTTTTGTGTCACTTGTGTGTAAATGTTATTTGTTGACAAAATTAAATTGTAATTACACAATAATAACAGAGCCTCCTTCTGTACGTCTGCATGTAGTCTATAGTCCTCCAAAATACAATCGGTAACCCGTAAAGAATAACCGCACTGGCAAGCAATTAGAAGCAGTTGGGATCTCTGATCGGCACATTAAATTTCTATCTAAAAACGTTAAGAATTTTTAACAGTACGTGGGTTAGCGGAACTTATGGTAAGGAGAAAAGACTATACCGTACTTAAAAGAGGTGCAGTGAACTAATAGTTTCTATGTATCTATTACATTGATTAATTCAAGATTTATTCCGAAAAATTCACATTGAAAATTATTAGCTAACGAAGTTAGACGGTCGTTTAATGGAGCGGTCATATAATCGGGTGGTCGCATTACTGGGCCAGCACTGCATGCAGTCGCATTAAAAAGGGCAACTCTTATTATACTCCTTTTTCCTTACCCTTAGTTATTTCGGTAAAATATATTTGGTACACCTTACACTTAGAGGTAATGTTGTTGTTTTTTTTTGCCTTTTCCGACCGAATTTGAAATTTTCTTTGTCGATGAACATACGTCTATACCAAAAGTTTTAAACCTGAAACCCTTTCCAGCCCGCGAGTCACGTCTCCTCACATGTCTTGGTAATGTTTATTTTGTGCATGTTTCTGTGGGGCAAGTATGCCCCACTAGGTGCAAGTTATTGGAAAACCTCAGGGGGGGGGGACAGAAAGAAAAAAGACAAATGTTGGTTCAGAAAAAAAGACAAACAAAGGTAGAAACGACAGATAACTATGCTGGTTTGGCTGAGACAACAACCAACGAGATATACTATATAGGCTATACTTGCCAAAAAGCGGCAATGGAAAGGACACACAAATAGGGTGGGTTGCGGTCGAGAGAAAAGGGGAAAACGGGGGGGGGGGGCTATATAGGGAGGCTTTGTAGCGCGGTGTTGGTGAGCCGGCATCAGTGCGAAATTCTTTAATTTAAAAAGAGAGAACTGAGTGAAGAAAAAATTGGAAAGCCTCGAAACGAAACAGAACCAGACACTTTGTTCATGAACAAAAGTTAGTTTCATGGTACCTAATTCATAGGACTCAATTAAGCAAAACGGTCATGGCGTTAAACTTTTCACGAGGGGAAAGAGAAACTCAAATTATTATGTACACGGAGACATGAAATTTGTTGTTTTAAAAGGCACAAGATTCGAAATATGGAGAGGCGAAACGATCAATATTAGAACTCGCACCCGATGTTTGGCTCTTACTTTGCACTAGATATGCAATTTTTATTGAAATTCTATAATATGGCAATAAGGTAGAAATTGTGACGTATCGAAAACGAAGAATGACAACATCCCTGGATATTATTCTACACCCTAGAATTTTGAAGTTACAAAAAAATCAAGTGGACAAAGACACAAAGTAATAATCAATCCCGTTGCCGTACCATCAGTCCTCGCCACATGTGATATTGATATAACATAATAAAGTGAATTAAGCTCTATAGCTAGCCGTATAGTTTTGTATATCCATTACTTCGGATTACTTAACATCAACAGAGGAGTTTCGTCTTCTTAGTTTACGTTATATTTCAGGGAAAACAAACATAAACGAGAGCGCATGGGTTGGATAAACACAGCCTGCCAGGAAAATGTAACAGGAAAGTAGGACAATAAAGCATAAACGGTAAACAATCATCAAGAATTATTTCCAAAGTCTAGCGTTTCCGAATACTTTTCCAAATCTTCATAAAATGCTTCCATAGTTCGCGGACTTAATGTTGTCGATTGTGTTGCCGTTGCTTCGTTATTTGTTGGATTGTAACTTTTCGCACAATTGTTCTCTATTAAGTTTGATGCTGTCGCCAAAATGGCAGCTGCCCTTGTCTGCGACATTGAGGTGTTCGGTATCTCCACTACGTCGTCATCATCCTCTGGTGGATCGAATTGGTAGTCGGGGCTGACCTGTTCGAAACCGAAATACGGAGCATCGACTACTCGGCTAATTGATTGTTGCACGTCTTTCATAAACTGCAAGGCCATGTTGGGTGCTTGCGGTTGCTCTCGATAGCACTGTTGCATCCCCCCGTTGGCATCACAGCTACTACTAGTATTGTCGTAGCATGGTTGCTCTACAGGATACGAAAAGTTTGCTGAGTTCATTTTTTCAGTATTAGGATAGTACGGTTGTTCCTGATTTGGTTGGTGCGTTGGCGGAACTGATTGTTGAGGAAAATAATTCTTCCTCGAGTCACTTGGTTCTCTTAACGGTAATAATTGAGCGTTGGGAAGCGTTGCGTAACTACAATGGGCATTATTATGTAGATGAATGTTAGTAGATTCTTCAACGACAGCAGGTTTGTTTGAATCGTCAAACATCACTTTACACTCTGGAAAGGGATTTATCCTCAGATGTAGAATTTGGTTCTGGATCGAAGCTATTTCGTCGCTCTCTATCGACAACATAACAAGTAAATAACGACTTACTCAGTTCATGAAAAAAATGGTCAAAAATTCAGTACCTAATTTAAGATTTTGTCCATTGTGACTTTCGCTCAGTTCCCTCAGATCGCTCAATTTGGTCAGCAATTTGCTGAACATCAATTTGGACCGCGGCAGGCCAAAACGCCAGCTCATGTAACGTTCCAGCAATGAGATGTAGTAGGCCTGATAAGTTTCGACCCATTTTGGCCGGATAAGGCCGGCCCTCTCCGGCGTAAACAAGACGATCAAGACTAATAACATGATGGTCGGCTCGTCGACGCCCATTTGCTGGATGCAACTGATAAAACCCATGTGCATTTGGAAGACCCGATTGGACGTCAGGTGGGTGATGTTGCCCATCTTGAGACTGGGCGCATCTTTGTACATTGACATATTGGTATTAGGCCAACGGTTGTTAAGCGGATCAAAGGTCAAAGCGCCTCTCAAGACGCACATTTCCAACACGCCACTTTTCAGCAGATTGCTCTGATCCGGAATGGGCAAACTCGAAAAATCCGGCATTAGGCGAGAGTAGAAGCCGAATCGACTGATAAGTGTCCCAAACATCTATACCAATCCAATTTATATAATACATACTAACTTAAATAAACTGGTGTGAATTAAAGAAAGGAAAATGTACGAACCTCCACAACGTGAGCTCCAGGCCGGTCAGCATTGTTGCATGAACGCAGTTCGGTGCGGTACGGTACATGTTGATAAGCGTGCATGTACTTTGTTACAATAGACTCGATCTCTTTAATTTCTAGTGGAGCCAAAAATTCCGACATCCGATCAATGTCAGGCTCGTATTCACCTTCAGTATGGACCGACGCATAATCAAAAAGGGATCTGCTTCCCGTCGTCGTATTCGACGCCGATGCTGCTAATTGTTTCCTGAGTTTCTTGTCTGCTCTAGCTTTCATCATAGCTTTGCGTTCGTCTTCCGTCATGACCCAGCTCTTCTCCATTCCGATACTAAAACACCGATTCATTCGGCAATACTGGCAACTCTTGCGGCTAGATATTGTTATCACGCACTGGCCGTTATACAAACAGCACTGAAACTGGAGATAGTTGTCGTTTTGGACGGATCGACGGAAGAAGGCCTTACACGAATCACAAGACAGGCCACCGAAATGGTAGCTCTTGGCGATGTCTCCACAAACACCACAGTACTTGATTAGACCGCTTCTCCCGGCAGGATAATAAGCCGGCTGAGTTTGACTTGTTGAAGGGCCTGCATCTAACTTGAAAGCGGTCGTTGGATGTTGACGCACTGAGGTTGAATTCCAAGTTTGGTAGGAAGAGCCGCTGTTAACATTGTCATTCGTAAGTCTTTCCATTGTGTCGCCGTCACGGAATCTTCCTGTTTGGAATGAAAATGTATCCATTTTAGTTCGTCGCATGTGAACTTCCGCAATTGTTATCCCCGTAGTTTTGACCTTGTATTTCTCTTCTCACTTCTTTTTGTGTTAGTGGTTTTAAAAAACAGCTCGTCATAGAGTACAAACGGTCCGCTAGCTCTTTACTTTGCACGAATCGAAAAACTCATTTCGTGGTGTAAATACAACAGGTAGACCGCGCGACGAACAGTTGGTATGACGCAATACGGACCCATTTGGCTATCCAGCACACGATCCTCTTATCTCTCGGCTGTAAAACCACATAATCGCCATAGGTGTTGGTGTGATATCACGCCAGCTGACAGAAGTTCAACGACTGATTCATTCTGAAAAGCGGTAAACGATTTACGCTACAGCGATTTCAAAAGAGTTAAGTTGAATAGAGTGCACAGCTACATAAGTAGGGTCTAGTCAGGGCGCCCTATGAAAATTATTTTTTTTGGTGGGAAGCAGCTATTACACTGGGGTTTTCAGAAGAACTTTAATGATTGTAACTTAAATAGTCGTTAAAAAAAACCCGGCCGATGTATCTTGTGGCTAAGTTGGAAAAAAACGACAGAAAAGTCGAAAATTTTACCAACTGTGTTTAGCGCCATAAAAGAACATGGGGAGGCGGGGTTTAGCGTTCTACACAGAAAGGTACCTCACTCCATTTGAAATTGTGTCTCGGGAAAAAATATTACGAGAAATCTGATTGTTTGCATCGATTGCCTGGCTCTTTGTGGTGCTCGGCAAAAAAAATTTTTTGTCTTCCGACCACTAGACAAATACCCAGAATAATTTAAAAAAGATACAGAAAAGAGACTTTCTCAATTTTAAAAAGCAAATAATAATGATAAAAATATCCCAAAAATGAAAAAGGATTGAACACAATGTGTCAGTTTCACAAAGACGAGACGCCTGACTGAAAATACAAATTTAATAAAAACAGAATTGAGGTTACCTTGCAAAATATGCCCTCTTTTGTTTCGGGATGTGTCTATTAAAAAATATTCTAGCTACTTATCTAATGGTCGGAAGACACCAAAATTTTTTTGCCGAGCAACCCAAAGGGCCAGGCAATCGTTAAAAAAATTCAAATGTCTTATAATATTTTTTCCCTGGAACTTATTTTAAATAAAGTGAGATACCTTTTTGTGTGTATGGCTAAACCCCGCCCCCCCCATGTTCTCTTACGGCGCTAAACACAGTTGGTAAAATTTTCGACTTCTCTGTCGTTTTTTTCCAACTTAGCCACAAGATACATCGGCCGGGTTTTTTAAAACGACTATTTAAGTTACAATCATTAAAGTTCTTTTGAAAACCCCAGTGTAATAGCTGCTTCCCACCAAAAAAAATAATTTTCATAGGGCGCCCTGACTAGTCGACGGGTCTGTGGAAATGATTCTACCGCAAGAAATTTAATTCATTTCGGTTCATTTCTGCCAAGTGTATACTTTCGCGACAAAGCGGAACAGAACTAGGGTGGGAAAAGTAAACTTTAACATTTTCAAACCCTCACCCTCTTTCCTTCCGTTTTCGAAAGCAGTTGGTGTCATTAACGCACTTCTCTTAAGGCCCTATTTTTACACTCGGTCTTACTAATGGCTTCCGTTCCAAACCATCAGAAGCCGAGTCTCGTTAGAGTTAACTCAGTTTCGTTAAAAATAAAATCGGGCTTAAATTGTGGAATCCGGGAGTTAGGACATTACAAAACGTGTACGCTTAATTACTTACGGCTTAAAGACCTACAATCCTTTCCAAGTCACGAATTGCATCTGCTCACAAGTCGTGGTTAATATTTCATCGCTTCTATTATTCTTCGTGGAGTTTATCAAAGTCTTGCAGTATGAGGCACGTAGGCTATGCCATACTAGATACACAGTTAGCCCACAAGTAGAGAAACGAAAAACAGACGAACAGGGCTGTTGGAAAAAAAAAGAAAGAAACAACTAAACGATAAACTACAGCCCAAAAGACCATACCGGGGCAGCAGCCACCGAGATACTGACCAAAACTGGTAATGGAAAGAACCATAAATAGGGAGGGGTGTGAATCCCTGCGGTTGAGAGAAAAAGGAAAGGAGGTTCTTTCTACTTGACGACGCAGAAGTGAGCCTGCATTAGTGCGAAGTTCTTTCATTTTTAAAGGGACAACTGCTGGGTTGACAAAAAGAAAAAAAGTCACGAAGCCAAACCGGACTACAGAGTACAGACGCTTTGTCATTTTACTTACATTTTACTTACAGGACTCGATTCAAGCACAACGGCCATGGCGTTGAATTTTCCTGAAGGAAATACTGGCTTTAGAGAAATGGCTTTTATCTCCGTAGTCACACGTGAATTTTTGCGTATTTACGGAAAAAAGATAAGATTCGAGATTTATTATAATAGCCTCAGCGAGAAAAACAATCAGTACGTCACTTATTGCCTGTGCCTGATTAACCTACAATGGCTACAAATGATAAAAGTCTTTGCAAGACCCCATTCTGTCGTATCTATAGAATTTTCAGAAGCAACGAAATTACGCATTGTAAAGAAATTAAGTAATTATTTTCCTTAAACTTTGCACTCATTCCGTTTTTGGCTTTTATTTTTCCGAAGGTATTACAATATACAGCCACACCCCCCCCCCCCCCCCCCCCCCCCGCCCACTCTACAAACGGAGGGACGTAAAATCCTTGACGTAATATTAATATCATACCTTCTTGGGGACAAGCAGTTGCTACCTTCCGGACTTTCTCCCATTCGACAACTGTTCTAACTGCGTGCTTCATTTATAAAGAAAAATGTTTCCATTGTTCGAATCGAATACGATTAAAATTTAAATATTATTGATTTAGCGCCATGAGTAGGCCTACCACGAAACAACATCGATGAGGCGACTACTTCGTTACAACGTGACTTACCCCTGAATTTAACAAGTTAATAGATTATTCATTGTCAGTTCAAGTTTAAGTAATACATTCTCCAAGACCAGCACTATAGTCCAAAAAACAAACTTGCTGCTTTTATAACAACCCTCTAGACCTTAAAATGGAAGCTGTGGATCTCGACTATACCACACAATAAACAGTCAGACGACCAATCTTAAGGATCTTCAGGCAGCAGCCTGAAGCGATATGATAGACCACTGAACCTGATAAGCATCAGAATTTATGGCCTTTCGTCGTTAGCGGAGAAGAACATGTAAACTAGTCTTCAACTTCAAGCCAGCCGACCTCGATTTCCCCTTTTGTCCAACAAACTGAACATGTAGGAAAATGTCGTTCAGTATCAGAAAACTTTCTTTACATTGCTTCCATCCTCAATCTGGCGGAAGTGTTTGTAGTTTTGTGAAAGATGTGAAGCAGAGTCAAGTTTCTAGTTTTCAATAAAATAAGGGAAACTGAAAAGCCCGGCCCGAAAGTCCAACCTTTGACTACACTGCCCCTGGTGGAAAAGACGAAAATGAAAAGGGTTTCGCTTTTTATAAATTGAAACATCTACTTTAAAATACACAAATATGATGTTTGCGGAGATTTAAAATTGACCATATAATTTAAGATACAAATATCAAGGCTTTCCAAGTATGTTTTAAAACATAACTTTTACGATTAAATTCGGCGTACTTCCAAACCGAACAGAAGATGCTTCGTGATTTTTCATGACGAAAAAGTTCAACTTTTTGTCATTATTGTTGTGAAGAATTTTCTGGTCATCGCTCGTTTATTCCAGCAAAACCGGTTGAAAATGTCAGCTAATTTACAATTATTATTAGACATGGGATTCTCTCAGCAGTTGGCGTGAGTTCAATATTTTAAATTGATTGTTCATTTCAAGGTTATGTAGCATCTAAATATTTTGTACTGTTTCGGAAATTTTAGTGAAAAGGCTATTCGAGAAACCGGTGATCAGAATATTGAAGCCGCTATGGACTGGCTTATTTCCCACAGCGAGAACGCAGAAGAGCAGCAACCAACTGAAAACCAACAGTCCAAAGTGGAAGAACCTGCTATTGCTGATGAAGCACCAAATTCAGATGCAGCATCTCCAGCTACGGTTGCTAAATCCATTAAATGTGATGAGTAAGTTTTAATGTGATTGATTTAAATTTCAGTATTTAAAACTGTTTCTTAAAAAAAAAAAACAACAGATGCAATAAGTTATTCCGCTCCAATGAAGAGGTAGAATTCCATGCAGCAAAAACTGGTCACAGTCAATTTTCTGAATCAACTGATGAGAAGAAGCCTCTTACTGAAGAGGAAAAAAAGGAGCAACTTAGAAAGGTAGAGGAGTTGATGAAGCATAAGCGCAAGGAAAGAGAAGAGAAAGAAAAAGCTGAACAACTGGAAATGGAAAAGAGAAGGATACAGACAGGCAAAGAGCTTGGGAACATCAAAAAGAAATTAGAGGAAGATGAAATCAGGAAAATGGCCGAGGAACGTAGGCGCGAAAAAGAAGAAGAGAAAAAAGCCAGACAAAGAGTCAAAGATCAAATCGAACAAGATAAATTGGCACGAAAACAAAAATTTAACGACGCATCAGGCGCATCAGCAACTGTCTCCGTAATCGCACCTCCAGTTCAGCCCGTCGCAGCGTCCGTACCCAACCAACCCAAGGATTACAAGGAAACGAAAATCCAAATCAGGTTGGTTTTTTTATTGAATATTGTCAAAGAAATTCTCTCAACGGTGAAAACGTCTTTATTTTCAGATTGACAAACGGTTCATCTATTACTCAAACTTTCGGTGCCAAAGAACAACTAGCCTCGGTCCGTCTTTTCATTCAAATGAATAGAACCGATCTTCCAGCTGGAGTTTTGGAACCATTTCGAATTCAGACAAATTTTCCCAGGAAGGTGTTTACAGAAGACGAGTACGAGAAGCCGCTGGATGTTTTGGGACTTGTTCCTAGCGCCGTACTGATGGTATCCAAAGCATGAATTTTGAACTCGGAAAATAAATAAATAAATAATTCATTTATCTCATCTTGAGATTTAATTTGTATTTGTATCTGATAACAAAGTCGAGCGAGTGAAAGAGTGTGTTGGGGGAGAAAGAGGCGGTTTTCAGAAATAATTACACATAAGATTGTAAGAGTCACGTGATTACTTAATTTTTTCTTTTGAAGTTTGGTGTTTGCACGATTTGAAAGAATAACCTACACCTGTTTCCTCGTCAAATTCGAATGATTGTTTTATTTTATTATTTTTTTTTCTACTATCAAATCGTGTATCACCCGCCGATCCCTTAAGGTTATAGCGGTTTTTGTTTTACCTGGCTAGGCTCGTTATTACAATAATGCTAAGTCAAACAGTCCAAGGCACCTTGACAGGTTTCGTCTGACAAAATGTCCCACTTCTCTCCCCCTCTTTGCCTTCCTTCGATCAAAAAAAAAAGCAAGCTGTGGGAAGAGAAAAGAAAAGAAATCGAAGTGTCGACAAAAATCCACACCACGTGACTAAACCAGGTCTACTTCCTTTTTGTTTCCTACAGTAATTTTTTTTTTAGTTAACCTCTTTTTTGTCTTTTTTCCCTCTGTACATTGGAAGAAATCGTCAGGACGTAAACCCCTCTCCTCCCGCTCACGGCAGCATGAGCCTGAGCAGCGCACAACCACTTTCCTTCCGGGTCGATCGAGACATTAAACAGTCAAGATCATATGGGGATGGGGGAGGGAAAGAAGGTGAAGAAATAAAAATCTCTACTACTTTAATGATGAAGTTGTTTTTGCAAAAAAAAAAAAAGAGGGGAAAAAATGAGAGGGAGTGGGGATAGATGTGTCAAGTTTAAGTCGAGGGTGCTCACACGTTCATCAATGGTCACCTAAATAGGCAGGGCCGAATGGAGGGCGCTCGGTGGAGGGATGATTGGAACGATGGATTGAACGGCGGCGGTGGTAGAGCTATTGGACGATGACGGATTTAGAATAGCCGTGCTGCTATGGTGACGAGCCCGCTTGGCCTCTTCCTCGCTGATCCGCTGCTCGATGAGGTATTGTGCGGTGCTGATGGCGTTGGGTGTACCGCTGATGGTCACCCAGCGGTTGCGCGTGCCCGGCGCATAGATCCCCTTCTTGGATATCTGAATGTTGGCGCCGCTGAAATGTTGTATTTCCAGCAACGATTTACCGCCCGGACCTAGAATGGCTCCCACTATGTGCTCACCCACTTGCAACTCCGCCCTTTTTGTTTTTCAGAAAGGCAATAATAAGCATCCCCTTGATTAAAAAGGGAATTTGTTAATGATTCTCTCTCCACAATACACTTACCTGGAGTTTTCGGAGCCACGTGGTGACGTATTGATCGAGTCGCTGGTACGATCCTGAGCAACGGGCGAATGGGGCGAGCCCAATCCAAACGAGTTGTTATTCAAAGGCAGGGGTGTTTGGTAGCTGCCGCGTCCACGGAAGGGGTCGAAAGACGATTCGTTGTAGCGATGAGGTGACGAGCCGATGGGACCAAACGGACCCGGTGAGCTAGACGGGACACCGTGGCCTCCGTCCGATGCCGAGACGTTGTGATTTATCCAGCTGCCGGCCACATTGGCAACGCTATCTACGGCAGAACTGCCGTGCGTACTGAAGTTCATGCCGATCATGCCATAACTCGCCAACGTGTTGATGGCCTGACCCACTTCAGACAAGCTCTGCTCGGGATAGCCGGCACTGCGCAGGGATGAACGCAGATGATCCATCAACTGGCTAAGCATGGCCGGATTCGGTTGTGAAAGGCCAACGCCAATGTTGAGGTTCACGCTCATATTGTTTAAGTAAGGTGAGGCCCCATTGTTGCCATTGTGGACGGGCGAATATCCGCCCGAGTTGCCGTTGCCTCCAACAACACCATTTCCTCCGACTCCACCACCTCCATTGTGAGCGTAAGGCGACCCGGTGGGGTTGAAGTTGGCCACAGGCCCTGTCACTTCAGCATAACTGACGTTGAGACAAGACCCGCTTTGTGGATCTTCCGCAATTTTTGATAGAATCATGCAGCATGCCTTCCTGTTACAGTCTGAATCACCTATGACGGTGATGCACCTTTCTTGCAAAGCCTGATCTTTGGCCTTCTGAGAAATTTGGATATAGGCTCCACTTTCCTCCTTAATTTGTTTGATGAAACTGCCTCCCTTTCCAATTATCATTCCTGTTGCAATAGAAAGATTATCAATCAAATCATTTCACTATTCCATGGTGGAAGATGACCTTACCTGCTGTACTGTTGGGTACTAGAATTTTGACCTGTTTATCTCTCTCAGCTGGAGTCTTGCTGTCAAAGTCCATAGCTGGCTTGGCATTGGGGTCTGGTTTGTCTCTTATTTTCTCACATATGAATGTAAGCATGGACATAACACTCTCGGTAGTTCCCTTAATCAAACAGACTCTCTCTGTTGTACCTGTGAATTGTAAAGGGTGTAAGGGTTCGACCTGATAGATGGGCCATTAAAACAAAAGTTTATTACCTGGATAGAAGTCATTAGCTTTTGACATTTTTATTCTGGCATTGACTTCCTTTTGGACTTGAGCTATAGTCTCACCTCCTTTGCCAATTATTGCTCCAGCTGCCACACTTGGTACTAAGACTTTCAGATAAATGCTCCCATCTGGAATAAGAGAATCAGTAAGGAGTAGAAACGAGTCAACAGCCATGGGGGAAAAGCACTCAAGACAGGTGAAGTGAGCTGATGATTACAAGTACAGAAATTCACTGCTGAAGCACAGACAACTTGATGGCTGACCAGTCCATCAATCACTGATTGATATTCCCAATAAATGACCTTGAGTCCAATGAACTCGTGTGCTTTCACTAAATCAGAATGCAGGTGACAAATAGAACTCAATCTGACGCCGACACTCGACCAAAATAACAAAACAAGGAAAGCAGATGAGGAAGACGGACGGCGACGTCAACGAATAATAAGGAAAAAACCAGGAATTCACCTCCGGTAAAATGAGATTTTTTCCTATCACTGAGATCAGTGTCTCCATCGAGGGGCCTTTTCCTCTCCGTGTGCTCGGGCGTATCATCATCGTCGAATTTTGGGCTCCGAATTAAATCCTCTCGCGATGTCCGCGTGTCCGATTCTGTCGAGGCCATATTTTCAAGAACTATTACCACCCGGCAACATACGAGGAGAAAAACTTAACAGAGCAGCTCCATTGCTGAACAGCTGATTTGGTATTTTTCTTAGTTGGTGTATCGATACGATAGTTCAGATATCGATCTTTTTACACCACCAATTTCTACCAACTCCCAAATTCGCGTTATTTATTGCGATATCCCAAGAGAAAAACAAACAGATGACATTTTTTAGAAATTCAAGACAATACAGACGCAGTTAATTTAAAATAACTTTCGTTAAAGTTTTCATCTACATTCGGCTGTTGTATTTCTTTTGAGAAAGTTTTTAGGCTTGACATCAACTAAAAAATACTTTCACGACCGATATACTAGTAAATATTACATCAATTTTGAAAAAAAAAAAACTAGCGTAGAAAGTTAAATACGAAAGTGAAATGCACAAATCCATATTTAGGTATTTTTCAGTGGATGCGCAGATCCGCTACCTGCTATTAAATAGGCAGCTAAAGGTAATAAAAGACGAAACAGATACTAAAATGAATCAAACTATTTAAAATTAAAGTCACAAACTTGATGAGTTTCGTGGAATTTCCTAAACCATGTAATCGTAATCCCATTCTCGATGTTATTAAGTTATCGCTGATATGACTATGATAGCGTTAGCAGAGGCTCAATGGTTCCCGACTCTCACGGTAACATTATGCGCTATAGTTCCATGGGAGTTGCATGCGCAATAGATAATCTTATTCCCTGAAAAATGAATAGAATTGAAAATTTTATCTTTTTTATTTATATAAGGAATATGGCTCCAGGGAAGGTTGGCCAGCAGCAAAACAATCTAATGAAAAGCTCTAGTAAGTCGATGTTACAATAGCCTAGATTTCATTTCATGGAAAACCCTATCTTCATGCGTAGTTTGAAGGGCGTGGCTCAAATACAATTAAATGTACCGTCTTCCGAAATATTTACATTTTTAACAGGCTTGTATCGTACTTAAAGACGGAAAACAGTTTTTGGCGTATAAGATTCCGCCCTTCTTCAAAAGAAATCGATTTTGTGCTTTAATTAATACAAATTAATCCAAGATTTTATGATCAAATTAGATTTGCAAGCAAAACTTAACTGAGAGTTAAATTCCATGTCGGAGAATCATCTGTAAAATAAAATCCTTCTTTTTCATGGGGTCTCGGGACGGAACTTTCAACGCTGCATGTACGTGCCGCTCGTGCCGCTCGTGCCGGTGCCCCACTGTGCTAAAGAATTTTAGGAGAATTCGGAGGAAATTTTTTCAAACAAATTCATTAATTTGCAAATTTTCTCAGAACTCCTTAGTTTTTTGAAAAAATATTTGAAACCTATTTTTCAATATTATTATATATCTGATTATTCATTTTAGGAAAAATCGTTCACCTTTGTACTCCTGTCCAGTCTCAGCTGTTCTGCAATTGCAACAAACCTTCGCGGGTAATTAAACGCGTCGGTATGTCAACTTTTGTCGGTTTTTTTGTGAATCATTTGTAATTTATTTCTCATTTCTACAAAGGTTTGAAAACTGTAATCATGCCTAGCTCTGATAAAGATAATGGAGAGGGCAGCCAAGCGAAGAAAGCTCGTGTGGATCATCAAACGATGCCCACCAGACAGGTATACCGTTTGTCAACAAAAGGTGATTCGGCATCCTTCTTACGTTGTTTCTATAGTATTTAGATCAGGCGGTGGTTCCCGTTGTTTTACAAGCAATGTCCGCTGTTGCTAAAGAAAGGTGAGAAAAAGTGCCAACCTTATTTTTATGGTTATATGTTTAGTGTATGTATATCATGGACCGAGCCAGCAGGGGAAATCCCTTACAATCTTGTAAACAATCATTTGTTCTATTTTTAGACCAGCCGACCCTCTAGAATTTATTGCCAACTACTTGCTAAAAGAGGCAAAAAACAGAGCAACCCAGACTACTGAATCAGCTACTCAACCCATTCCCTCAGCAATCGCTTGAGCTTATGACGTCTTACTGCCATCACTTACATCATTAATATTGTGTAAACTGCATTTTATTTAAACTGTTGACCAGCAAGAATCAGAATCTCATTGTGCATTTGACATGTTTCATTTTTTGAGAAAATACAACTGAATCTCTTCAACTTTTTATAGCTTTTAGAATTCATACACAGTTTATTTACTAAGTCACAGTTTGTTCTTTACCCTATAAAACACTAGCATTTACCAATCCCAGTGGTCAAAATCAAGTATTTTTTGTATTTACAACAGCACTGCATTCAGAAAAACAACACTCAGCACATTTGAAATGTCCTCTCTGAACATAGGAAGACAAATGGTATGCACTGATCAAGCAGGCAGTCATCCATACTCAACATACAGTAGAAAAAACGAATGATATAAAGTTTGGAGCACTAAGTTGAAAGCCGGAATTGGTCACACTAGTACCAATCCGTTGGGCGGAATTGTTGGTATCAAGACTTGATTGTTTCTTATTTTTTTCAATTACTTTGATCAAATTCTTAAATTTGGCTAAGAAAAGCAAATTGAATAAGGCAGACGTCATGGAATCAAAATGATGAATAGGCTAAAAACAACTATGGAGGCTAAATTCCATATAAGTATAAATCAGAAAGGAGATCATCGTCATGGTCTTTTTTTTTTACATGTCCGTTTCTAGCGGAGTGCTTTTCGACCGACTCGGTAAGAAGAAATTTTCGTTGGATGAGGCCAAATAGCCGGTGGTGACGGCGTGTCGCGGTTTCTCTACTATCGCCGCGTCGAAATTTGTTTCTAGCAACTGCTGTGAGCGCGTTGCTATCGGCGGCCTGTTGAAAACATTTGTTTTTAGTTCCACGAGTTTCTCATCCAGTTCTCTCCATATATGAATTATTACCGATTGATTAAAGGTGGTTGCCTTTTGTTGTGACCGGCGTCATCTGGCCTTCTCGTCGTGTGCGGTAATGTGATGGCAGAAGCGGCGTCAGAGTCGTCCAGTTCACGTTTCATGGCCAAAGTCGAATCAGTAATGACGCTGGCCGTCGAATAATTGTCCAAAACTCCGGCTTCACTACGCGAACGGACTCGACTGTAATCCGGCTCGTGGAGCGAGTGGCCTGGCTGCGGGTGGTAGCTCACCTGAAAGCCCAAAGGGTTTATTTGATACCAAAAATTCGTTTGAAAATTATCGTGAAACTTACGGCTCCGTTGTGGTGGACGCTAACACTAGTGGTAACGTTGCTATGGGCGTCGATGGAGGAATTATCCCAGTAATCGGAAGGAGCTCTCGATTCGGGACGGGAAGCGTAGGTGGAAGTGTCCCGGAATCCCTGATTTTCGAAAGTCAGCTGACCGCTCGGGTGGTGATTGACGGCCGGGGTCTGTCCAGCTGGACGATTGACACGGTGATCCAGTTGCGAGTAAGAGAAACCCTGTTGCGGTGGATGAGGAAGTCCCACAGTGTTGGCCGGATGGGGTTCTTCCGCTTCGTAAATGTCGAAGGAGCGATTGTCTTCAACCGAAGATTCAAACTGCGATTTGGCGATCGAATCGACACTCCCGCCATTCCGGGTGGCGCCCGGTACCAGCGGCTTGCGCCGGGCACCAGCCGAATCCAGGAATCCGGAACTGGATGCCAACGAGTTGAAAGATCGACTGGAACGAATCGAAGCTCGAATGGAATTCCTTCGTTCAAAACGCTGCTCCGCCCGATGTTTCGACTTGCTGACCCAAAAGGCGACGCACAAGATAACCAACAAGAGAGCAGCAGCCGAAGCGCCCAATAAGGCGACCGTCAAGGCATCGTCCGTCCATCCCAGAGGATCCAGCACAACATGAGGATCTAATAAACCATAGTTCCATTAAAACACGGTCAATTATTATTAAATTTCAATTATAATCTCACCAGCTTCGCATAGGAAAGGTAGGAGCAGGTCGCAAGGTGATCGTTCGACGCGTCGGTTAACGAAAACGACACATTGGCCGATCATGTCGAGATGCTGGACCCAAGCCCGGGCGAAATAATCGAACCCGATTTGTTGCGACTGGAGAAACTCCATGACGCCATAATAGTTGTTCATCAGGTAAGGAAGCGAAGCGTTATCTTTTTTACAGAAATCTTTGGCGTCGCTAAAGTTCATGGGGACGCCGATGTAGGTGTAGCAAGTGTCTCCGACTTGGGTCCAGCCCGGATCGCATTTGCCGCTGAGAACGGTGTAGTTATCGTGGTAGAACGGCTGGAATCGGACCTGGAGCAATTCGGCCAAGTCGCGGTAGTCTCGGATGCGTCCGACGACGGCCGTCGACTCGTTGTAGCCCCACCAGTTATTGCCGGCTTCGATGGCGGTCCGCTGCATTTCCAAGCTGTCGGAGCGCGGGAATGGGGCACAGTAACAAGAGCGTTAGTCATCCGACAACAGGAAATTAGGACACGGTCGACGGAAGAACGGAAATAGAACACTCCGTGTCAAAAGGATCAAAAGGGGAAGATATGATAGATTACCTCGCCTCCATCGACCAGTTGGCGTTGCTGGATAGGAGCCAGAATAAGTGAGAGGATAGTAGAAATGGAAAAAAATAGGTGTCAAAAAATCAAATGACATGCAACAAAATAATAGAGGAAATAACAAAAAAGAATAAAGAATTCGATCAAAATACCCCGTCCAGTTGAGGGCAATAATTTCGTAATCGTTGTCCGGATTGACGAACACGTTGTCGATGTAACGCTGACCGCTACTTCCGGCAATAACTGTTCCACGATTATCTCGATCCGTCGCGAAATTCCTTGATAAAAAAAAATAACCAATAACTATTTAGAATAAATTCTAAATTTAATAAATTAAACTAAAAATAACTAAATTAAAAATTTGAAAATTTTCAAAACTTAATTTAATTAAATAATATTTCATTTACTTGTGGAAACTGTTGTGGTAGAATGTCTGATAGATGGGCAGACGGACGCGTCCAAAACCGTAGACTTCCATGATGTGGTAGCCGAGATTGTTGAAAATGTGGTTCTCGGTGAGGTTGGCCACGACTTGATCCAGCAGCATGACGTTCTTGTAATAAACGTGGCTCCTGGTGACGTAATTGTGATACAACGTGACCTCTTGGTAGGGACTGGCCCGACGGCCTTGCAGAAACACCGTTTCAGACACGTTGTTGTCGGCAAAGACATTGTTGTGAATGACGGCCTTCAACGACGTCGGGACGCCGTTGGAATCCGACTGAATCTTCAGTCCGCCTTGGTTCCTCCGGAGCAAATTGTTCTGCAACGGAAATCCGTCGTTTCAGATAAAAGAGTTCCAGACTGTTTTATACAGATATTAAACAGAAATTACCCGGAATAAGAGAGAATCCATATTCTGGACGTCTAGAGCCACAGCGGCTTCTGCCGTGCTGAAATTGCCGTAGAGCTGGACTCCGTTGTCCACAATCTGGTTCCACTCCATCGTCAGAATGGGATTGATCTCTCCGGCGCTCGAATAGTACACGGCGCCAGCCCTATTGTGGAAAAACCCGGAATAGGAGACGTTGTGCCGGATGTCTCGACCTTCAAGAAATAGAAAATTGTTTGAAAATTGGCCCGTCGTTAAACAATAGATAACAAGAGTGTCGTGTACCGAATCCAATGGCAGCAATTGGCAGGGTGATGACCTCAGCGATAAAACCGTACGACCCATCGTCGCCGGAAGAGTGGATCTTGAGACTGAGACTGGGCTTCTTGCTGCGATAAAGCCGGTTCTCTTGGGCCGGCCCCGTTGTGGTCGAAGTCACCTGGGCGATAACCGTCGACGTAATATTGTAAATGTCGCCGTCGTAAAGCGTCAACGAGTCCGGCTCCCACGGTTGATTGGTCGAATTGACCAAATTGAGCTGCAACAGCCGGAAGCCGAACGTTTTGACACCGTAGCGGGTTGTAAATATCTTGACGCAGTCGGCCGGCCGGTTGTCGTAGCGGTAGTAGACCAAGACGCGCTCCTCCACCAAGACCTGCTTGCCAGGATCGCAAGCGTCCAGGATGCCGAACGTGTTGTAGGGAAGGCCGCGGGCGAAGCGGAGCGGACTGAACGCGCTGAGATCGGCATCGCGGGTCTCTCCGTTCAACATGAGGACGCTCAGTCCCACTCCGCCGTTGTATTCGATCCGGTTGTCCAGCAGGGGCAAATTCATCGACGGCGAGACCAGAGAAACACCGTCCGAGGCGCAGTGAGTGATGTTCACTTGCTGGATCGTCGGCGTACGATGGACGGACAAAACAGCTGGACTTCTCTCTCCGTGGAGGATTCCAGCACCGGTAATGTGGACGTAGTACAGCCTGGAATGGCGCTCCTGACGCGGATCGAGATGAACGGGCAGTCCGGAGCGCAGTTCCACCAGACTATCTTCGAAGGAAGCGACGGAAAAGCGGATGCCTCCCCAGTAATTCGGTTGCGATGATTTCGTCCGGTTCGGCGAACTGCCGCAATCCACAAAGACAAAGTCGTTGCTGTCCCACGGGCAGGAATAAATGTGATCCCAAACTTGGCCGTTCATTCTGATGTCGCATTCGTCCAGTCTCGATTCCGTTCCTGTAAATAAACAAAGATAATCAACACCTGGAACTGATTGGAAATTATTTACGACGTGTACCAGTGCACTGGATGGGTTCGGGCCAGTGACGGACTCGACTGAGAGTCGTCAGCTGGAATTCCCAGCGCCTTCCGAAACTCTTGTATTCGTGGAAAGTGTCCATGCCCAGCTGTCGGCAGACGACGCGGGCATTTTGCTCGGTAAACCGACGGTCGCAGACGGGCACCCATTGCTGAGTTGTTTTGTTGAAAAGTTCCAGGTATCCTTGGCGGGCGCCAGATGGACATTCGCCCTCCAGACACAAACGGACATTCTCCTGTTCGCCGATTTGACGAGTCAGTCGGTAATTGACCGTCAACGCCGCGTTCTGCGGTGCTGGACGCATCCTGATGGGCGCCTCCCAGTGACCTTCAGCCTGGAGAACGCCCAGGACTAGAATGCCAACACTGGGGAAGAATTCCATTTCGACGCCGGGCAAGATGGTTAAAGTCACGCCGGGCATCACCGTCAAATCGGTGACGATGACGTACGGACGATCGCGACGGACCAGAACCAGATCCTGGAACAGTCTACCACCAAGACGGTCGATATCCATGGGCGGTACAATGTCGGTGTAGACGGACTGGCCGCCATCCCAAATCGGTTCCAGGAAGTACGGCCTGAACGTCGCGATGGCGTAGCTGTTCCAGTCGTCGAAATCGAAAATGCGCTCGCGAATCTGGTCCAGATCGGGCGTTCCCCAGTAGTTCCGCTGGACATTGACGAAATTGTCCAGCCGAGACGATTTGATGCCGGCCAAGAGCTCATAGTCCATGGCCGTGTTGGGTCCGAGCATGTTATCAGTGACGTTAACCTTCTGGACGCCCTTCATGGCCAAAGCGTAAGAAGCGGCCAGGTGTGGATTGATGAGCATGGAACGCGTAGCGTGGCCGTTATCCTTGACGACGTTGCGGCTGAAATAGGCCGAAACTTCGCCCAGTATTTCCGACTGGCTGTCCATGTCGAACTCGACCATGAAATTGCCCGTGTTGCGGTGGATCTTGTTCCGCAGAATGTACATCTCCTTCTCCATCCCGCGAAAGCTCACCAATCCCGGCTGGCCTTCGTTATCTTCAATAATATTGTCCGTCAGGTTGAGACGGGCGAAATGACCCCCGACAACGATGCCGAATTGACGATTGGACGTCCAGACGCTATCGGCGACGTAGACCGTGTGGGTGTAGTTCTCGTTGTACTGCAAAACGTAAGGCAGACGGACGTCGAAACCGCCGGCCCGGTTGTTACGGACCGTATCGTTCTGCAGAATCCAGTGGAACAGATTGTTGGAATCCCTCAGATCTCGCCCGTTCTGGACGATGGCCCGCTGGTTATCGGCTACGGTCGTGTAGTTCATGATGTACTTGATCTCGGCCAGCGGATGACGGCCAACATCGCGGTATGGCGTGTGGACCAGAATGGCTTCTTCTTTGCTCTGGGAAATTTCACATCCAATCAGCTGGATCGTCTCGTTGGCCTTGCGGAGGTAATGGTGGTTCCCGTGCGGGCTGAGGAACAGATTGTAGTGGAGAGACGAAAGACCTTTGCCGTTCCTCCGGATGTTGGTCGACGAGACGGACAGCATCGGTATAGGGCCGGTCAAGAGTCGAGACCGCTGGACTTGCAAATCCGTCCGTCTGTAAGCCGTCAGCAAGATGAGCATGCCTCCTTTAGCATCCTGCCCGCTCCTGTACTTGACCGTCAACTTGTACGAGCTGCTGACCGTCGGGAAAGACGTCAGGTTGATTCGGACGTTCCAGATTTCGTTGCTCAAATCGCCATAGTCCAGCAAGTGGACCGTTTCCGTGCTGGAATTGGCGATGGGGTTGATAACCTGCATTCCGATGACGTTCCTCTGGTCCGTCTGGATAACCAGGGTCGATTCCACCTCGCGGCCTTTGACGCGACTCGTTTTCAAATAGCGCGGCTCGTCCGGCAGGAGCTCCAAGGTGCCGGACGTCTCCGGGATGACGATGAACTTGTTGGGCTTCAAGATGCTGAGCCATCCGACCATTTCTCGGAGCTCCTGACGGGCAATCATCGGGTTGTAATGGATGCCCGACTCCATATTGTCTTCGATGTGACATTCGGCCAGCTGGAGGCCCAAACTGCGCAAGCTGACGCCGTGCCCGCGGTTCTGCGAGATGTGGCTGTTCTTCAAGCTGGGAATGCGTTCCGGGTAGTAAATATCCGAGTAGATGATGCCCAGGCCGTCGTGGTCGTTGCCGACCAATCGGAGACGATCGAGAACGTGGTGATGGAAATCGATGCGGACGGCCGGCTGGAACGAATGGGTGGCGTAATCGAAAAGTCCGGCTCGTTCGACCGTTGCCGATCGAAGGACGGACTTCTTGGCCGTCATGCCGAAACGCAAACCGGCCCAGGAGACGTCGTGGCAGCGCAGGCCGACGTCCATGTCGTGCCCGCAATAATTCTCCGTCTCGTTGAGCGTCTGCTGGTGGAAACACGAGCGAATGTCCGTGTCCAGCACGGAGCAGTCGACGTGGCTCATCAAGACGGGATCCTCCAGCCCCATGGATGATTGAAGTTGCGACGGTTCCAGGAACCAGTCTCTGGGGTTAAGGACGAGGCCCATCTGATGGCAAGCAACAGCGGCTGATTGCCTGGTCCAGCCTTCGTTGCAAACAGTACCCCAACGGTCGCCGATTTTCACCTGGAGACGGCCTTCGCCGTTACTAGCTCCGCCGACGAGTCTGACTCCGATTTCCGCTGAACTGTTTTCACGAACGATGCGATCCATCAGGGAGAAAGTGATGGCTCCGTCGGTGGAGGTGGATCCCTCGGCAACCAGCTCGCCGCCGATCATCATGCCCAGCGAATGGTCGAAACGGAGAGTGACCCCAAATGCGACTGTCAGACGGCCGGTCGGATGGACGACGATATCGCGTGTGACGTGATAGACTCCAGGATCGATGAGCTCCTCCTGGCCGGTAACTTCACCGCCGATTTCACGGCTGCCCGGCGTCACGAAAGTCGGCACGAAATCCTGCAGGTTCGACTCGGCGTCCGTGTCGAAATTGGTATCGTGAAGGAGGAACGGCTTGAAGGCCACCCGGGCAAGATTGTATCGATCCTTGCGATCGAAGAGCCGGTAGTAAATGTCCCGTTCCACTTTGCCGCCCAGCCAATTGCGGACGGCCGTTATCTCCAACTGCTGGTCCTCCAACTGCGATCCGATTTCGTAGTTGGATTCCGGATTGTCGATCATGTTGCGAGTGACGTTGACGTTGCTGGAACCGACGACGACGACGGCCGCCACCCTGGAACGCGGATTGAGGCCGACAGAGTTAAACGGCTGGCGGATAGTGTTCCTCTTGATCCAGTTGCGAGTGAAGAAGAGCCGCTGGGCATCGCCGGCGTACTGGGACAGACCCAAATTGGCGACAAACAAGCCGGAATTGTACTCGAATCGGTTGTTGGCCACCAAGACGTCGCTGGACAGCGATTCCAGCTCCAAAGCGTCGGGATTGCGGATGAGGAGACAGCCCTGTCGGTTGTGACGGAACAGGTTGTGTTCCACAATGGTCGTCATCGACACAGCTGGTGAAATCACAACTCCAAGTCGGTGATTGTGGTGGAACTGATTGTGACCGACGTTGATCTGTCTGAGGGGCGCCGAAGGTTTCCAGCACGACAGGATCTCCAGAGCGTTCCATTCGCTCTGGTTGAAGATGTTGCCGCTGATATTGACGCTTCCGGCCGTGCAGAAGTTGCCGACCAAGACGGACGTCCACTGATTGGAGCCCAGCGTGTTGTAGGCGACGATAAACTCTTGATTGAGAGCCAATTTCAGCGACGTCTGGTTGAACCAGGCGACGATGCCGTGGCCTCGATTCCGCTCGATGACCGAGTAGGAGACGTTGACTCTTCCGCCGGAGTAGGTCATGTTGATGCCGTCACCCAAATTGTACCCGACGAAGCTCGAAGTCACGTTGACGTCGCCGGCTCCGTCCAGCACTTGAACACCGGCCATACGGTTCTCTCTGAGCGTTGAACCCTGGACGTGGAGGAGTGATCGGATGTTTTCGGCCATGACACCTCTGGCGCCATTGCTGGTGACGACAGAATTCGTCAGGTTGAGATCGTAACTTTTACTGAAACCGGACGTCAACTCCATTTGGAGAACCGTCCGGCTGGAAGCTCGTGCTGTGTACAGGATCCAGATGGCGTTTCGAGTCGTCGTGACACTCTGAGGCCTTGTGCTGTTGTTGATCTGGAATTTGGCGATGAGAGGCGACCGGGAATCCGGCCCGTCGTGGACAACCACTTCGGCGACGGAATCAATTTTGGCGGCCATCAGGTAGACGAAGTGGAGCGTCAGGACCTGTCCAGGCGTGGCGGTGAAGCGTTTTTCGCAACGGGCATTGCCGATACTTTCGTAGTAGCTCTCAGCCAAGATGGGCAGCGGATAGACGGGATTGGACGTGCTGGCCGAAGTGCAGAGATCGTGAGTTCCGACGACGGCATCGCCCGTCTGGTCGCCTGGTCTCGTGTCGTGGAAAACGTATTTGACACCCTCCTGGCCGTTGTTGGAGACGGTGCAAGCGTCCAGCAGTACGGAACCGCTGGATGTATTGACGTAGATGCCGTAACCGGCGTTGCCCGTCACTGTGGCCCCTCTGAAAGCCACCGGAGAGTCTGGTGACGTCACATTGACGCCATTGTAAGCCGATCCTTCCACCCGGATTTTCTCCATTTGCGGGGCGACTCCGACGCTTTCCAGCGCGGAAACAATTTGCCCGTCTCGGTCCACCCCGGCGTTGAAAATATCCACGTAATGCAAATAAGATTCGGAAACCTGGAAATGTCGTAAACAAATGACGTCATTAAAAAAAACGCTGCAGTTAATCAGATAACGCCAGAGTAGGTTTTCTTATCTACAAAGATAACGCATATCAAACGGCTTAGCCTTCATTAACCAGCTGGATAACATAACGACATCCGTTCGAGTTTGCCTCGAAAACTTTTTTGGGGTTCAATAAAATTTAAAATGAAAGTAAAATACAAAAAAAAAACATGGCCCCGAGCGTCTGGCCGGAAATCAAAAGTGGCGGCGCGAGCTGCGGTTTCCCGTCAAAACTCTGGCGCTTTCGGTCATTTTTCACGATAGATATATAGATATCTGCGCGCAGACGACTGTAATTATGGATGGCGCTTATTGACGGGTAAAATCGTCGTATTCACCTTGACGTAAAGGGTGTTGGCCTGCGTCAGGTCTTTCTTGTGGCGGGCGTGCTCGAAACGGATGCCTCTCCACCGGGTGCCCAGCAATCCCGACTCTTGAGCGTAGTAACCGGAGCACTCCATACCCAAGTCCGGATGGTAATCTACCGAAAACCGAAAAAACAAACAAAAGAAAAAAACGTCGGGGATATCATTAGTACTGCTATAACATTTCTCTCTCTCCAGGTCTTTCTTTCAAGACATTTTCATCCGCTACAATACGAAGAGGGGCGTGTTATCATTTTGTTACTTCTCACGACTTCTTCGTAAAGGTCCGTCAGTCACGTTTTCCTTTTTCTTCCCCCCTTTTTCTTTCTTGGGGTCCGGAAACTAGTGTCACGTGACACGCGGCATAAGTCAACGATAGATCCCATTTCACCAGTGATTTTTTCCTCTCTCTCTCTCTTTCTGCCAAGAGAAGGCCATCTTTTTTGTTCCAGTCGGGCTGGTTTCCGAGGCGCATAAAAAGAAAGAAGAAAACCTACCACAAAACCACTGGAGGAATAACGATTTATTGATGAGATAGTCGGTATGGTTAGCCCTGGACCGGATGCTAACGTCCACCGAGCGTGTCTTGCGGCACCAGGTGAAGAGATTGGAGGAGTTCAGTGCCCGTCAAAACAACAACAACAACAATGGGACGACGCCGAGGAGAGGGATGTATCAACTTACCGCATACACCGGCGCCGACTCGTCTTGAATTCCAGTCACACTGGAACAAGCTGGACCCGCCCGGATAGCATCGAGGATATTCCAGCAAAAGCGGACGGCTTGATGAGGAATTGACACGGTCCATCCACTGGTTGTAACGTCCGCCGGTGTAGCCCATCTGACGGCAGGTGGTTTCATAGTCGGTTATGGTCCAGCTGGGAAATGTTCAGAGACGAGGGAGAAAAAAAGGAGGAAAGATTATGGTTTTATGAATGAATCTCTCGACGCACAACATCCGGCCAACGCCCCGTCAAAATACAAAAAAAAACTCACTTCCTAGAGTTGGTGCAAACGGAACGCCATTCACCCAAATGGCGGATCTGCAAACGGCCAGACAAGGGTGTTGGCCCGTCCACCAATCGAACGTCGGGCGATAACCGAGCTGGGCCCGTTTCTACGGCGTTCATGACAATCCTCGCGTCCGCATTGCCCTGTGTAAGCAGACGACAGTTCATGAACAAAAAAAAAGATGAATAAATTATACAAAAATAGAAAAAGAATTTCATTTTCATGTGAGTCATCCAACTTCCGCCCATAGTTATTGCGTGATTGCTCCTCCCGTTATCGCTACATTTAGAAATAATCTCGAATGCAATCCGAAAATGGACCGTGTCCTCGTTTTTCGACAATGAAAATCAAAGTTCACCTTCACGCTAAGTTTGCTTTTTTCTTTCTCACGAACAAATGCACATTTGACGTTTAGGCCGTTCACCTCGTTGAGTTCGGACATGTGCTTAACCGCAAACCGTCACGGATTTCGTAACCAGATAATTCACTACCAATACTCGACGATGTTTGTGGAAAAAAAGGGGTTGGAAAAGAAAAAGGAGTGAAAGACCTTTTTGAAAACGAAACCAGATCTAGATCTGGCAACGTTACAAGTGTCACAGAAATTCTTCTTGAACAAACAAGAAAATGAAACAGTAGACTAACTGGGTCATTCAAAACTTACGACACCTCGTGATTCACAGGTGATTAATGCGGTGGGATATGAAACTGAGGTGACGGAGCATGAAATTGATGAAGAAGATGAGAGACAAAGACTGAAGAAACGGTACATTACCTTTGCAATGAGGGCACCTTTGACGAGAATACCCGCACCAGGATGGAAGTTGATGACGACGCCCGATTCGATATTGAGCGAGCCAGATTTTTCGATTTGAATCAAATCGTGAATGTAGTAGGGACTGTGAGCTCTAGTCATGAACTGACTGTCCGTCACACTTTGTCTGAAGATGGACAAAACGGAAACTGTTCGATGGCAAAGAATGAGAAGGCAAATGGTCAACAACCTGGTCGACCACCAGCAGAAGAAGCTCTTGGGCTTCGTCATTGTTCGATATTTTCGGGATCAATTGGTAAAGATTCACAGAGAACACATGACGTTGTAGTAGGAGATGCAGGACACGAAAACACGACACCAAGAATTGCAGATCACACGCCAAAAGATTCGAGACGACGTGAAATGGCGCGCGAGTCGTTGGCAGCACTGCACTACCAAGGCAACGGACGGATCACAACTGCCTGCCCCGCCTCACAACATTTGAAAACTTTTGCTAGTCGAATGCAACACAGCGTTTTTCCCCCCAACGGCCTCAGCACGAAGAGAAGATGAAAGGAGGACTCCCTGGGGGCGTGTGGAGTACCTGTGGGAGTACCAAGAAGTGGATGAATAGGAAGAAAAGAAGAGAAAGGTAAGAAGAAGAGGGAGAGAGAGAGAGAAAGAGAGCTAAAGCAGCTCGGCTTAGGCTCTCGTGCACTGTGTTGGGAGAGAGAGAACAATGGGAACTTGGGGGAGATCACGGCTGGCAGGTAAAAGACCAGGTCACGTGACCGGAATGGAATGTCACAAGAGGGGGAGAAAATAAACAGGTAGGCTGAGAGAAAAAACACAGCCAACGCCACCTTTCGCCGTATGATGTCATTCAATTTGAATCCAAAATCATTTTTTAAAAATAAATAAACGACGATTTGTTTTGTTTTCTTCTTGATTTATTATTATTATATCTCAACGACAACAACACGAACACTTTAGCTCTGGTAAATTTCCCAACGAAACAGCAATAAATGTTCTTGTCTTTTCATTAACTTTCATCTAGTAAAGAGGACGGGATTGAAGTTATTTAGGAGAGGCAGTAACCATCGACACTAAAGTTTGTCTTCACACATTGCAAAACAACGGCACAAAAACGCGAGTTTTTCCTCCATAAACTATTAATATGAGTTTCTGACTTGAATATCTATGAAAACTAAAGAAGAATAGCTGCCTGTGTTTTTTGTTACCTATTTCTTGTTTTTTTTTCTTGGTCAGATCAATATGCTGATCGATCGGAGTTTCCTGGCACGGAGTGCGAGACTCGAGTCTCGGAAAAAAATTATAATAAATTGAATAACAGTCTATCAAGGTCACAAACACCTGACATAGATGCGCTCACACTGAAAAAGGATGCAGAAATGCACCTTGAGATTTTGTTGCATTCTTTTTCGTAGGTTCGATGGAAAAAATGAATTGAAGAGGAGGAAAAATGAAAACTTGGGTTGGAGTTACTTAATATAAAGCAAAACATGTAAAGTCCAGAGAGACAAAAAGATAACGAGGAATGACGGCCAATGGACGTGGGACTCAAACGCAAGTGTTTGACTGCGCTGTCAATCCGTTGAAAATTCGACCTGATTCCTCTTCGTCGGTATCTAAATGAGAGTAAAACATTACAAGGAATATTAATTCATAAATTAATTAAGAAAACACACCTCCGTTGTATTCGAGAACTAGACTGCTCATGGCATCCGTTACGGAATCGGCGGCGGTCAACAAGTCTTGACGCCAATCGAATCCTGCGTTTAAATTACGATTGCAAGCGCTGTTATCCATCGATGTAGACATGGATGCGGTATGGTGAGATTCAGTCTCGACTGATGGGCTTTTGCCGCGGCTAGGGGACGAAGACGTTGAAGGGGTAGAGCGGGGTGACAGCTGCTGATTCTAGGGGAGTAAATCGAAGGATTACAAACAAGGATTAGAGGCCATAATTTGAAGGAAGAATTTTTATTACCTTAATCATCTTCATGAGAGACTCCAACTGCACCATAAGCTGCTTACGAGAGTCCTGTAAGCCGTTCAATTGTTGTTCCAGTTCAGTTTTCCTTTGACGCAGCGCGCTCAACTCTTCCATGAGGGGATACGGCCCTGTTATGGCACCATCATCCATTTCCTGTTCGCGACTGGGGAAATTCCATGAATTTAAATAGTTATAAAATAATAAACGAGAATATTAAAATATGAGAATCATTGGGTTACCGAATACGGGCAATTTCCCTGAGAATTTCCTGGTTTTTATTCTCGAGTTGAGCCAAAAGTTGGTGAGCAGAACTCGTGCTACTGCCACCTTCTTGTTCATTGGACGGGCGGGAATCCTGACTTTCGGCCAGCTTAGCTGCATAACGGGCAATGAGTCCATGTTCGTCATCTCCACGCTGCCAGGATCGACTCAAACTTCCCGTGTTGTTGTGCAATTGGCTCATCTTCCACGTATCGCTGTAGCCCATTAGAGATGCGTTCCGCTCCAATGTCGCCGATGGCGTTACCCTAAAAAATGATAAAATATATAAAAATGATGGATTAAAAATTTTGCAATAATCCCAGTGGTCAAAAATTGATTCCCGCATAACATGAATAATAAAAAGATTCGAAATAAAAAAGATAAAAGTTTTCCCATACCGGGAATCGAACCCGAGCCTCCTGGGTGAAAGCCAGGTATCCTAGCCACTAGACCATATGGGATATACAAAATGTAGTATTTACGTGTATGTGACTGCCACGGGTCTCTCAGGTCCCTCTAAAGTGCGCCAGACTTTCGTGCAGTTCTGGTCGTAGCTGTCTGATGTAGGGCTTCGCACACACTGAAGGGAACGCCTCAATGATGCCGAAAAGACCGATTCCTTTGGAGTTTTCTGTATCAAATGACGGGAAATTACTATGGGTTTCTCAATCGCCAGGGTCAACATAGCTGGCCAATCTAGCTTGCTTGCTTTCTTATACCTCTTCTGCTGCCTGAAGCATCAGTGAGCATGAATAAAATAAGTATACAGGCATATGTAAAAGCGTTATTTCATGGGCATTATATAAAAGCGATTTGCAAATAACCCATCATTATCCAGTCGGCCCAAAAAACCTACCGGTGTATGATGCTCGCGGATGTCATGGTCAGCGTGATGTGAATCGGAGAAAGAGAGTCCACGCCAGAAGCATTCTTGACATTGGTGGCTCCAGGCAGAAGGACATTTGGTGCACTGGTAGCGTAGACCGCTAAAACGGGTGCGTCCACATGAAACACACTCCACGGGATGGACAACTGCAAGCAGTAAAAAATAGAAAGAAAAAAAAACTAGTTTCGACTTTCGACGAAGTGAACTGGACATTTTCGGCATTACCATTTTCGGCAGCTGCGATGCGATGGATGAGAGGGAGCCAAACAAGTGATGGGGCCGCCGCAGGGTCACCCAAAAGCACATCAAGGAATTCATTGACGCTCACTTTCGTACCCTTTTATGAAAAAAAAAAGAAAATCAATTGTAAATTCTGTTAGCTGCAAATCCAATAATAAAAATTACATTTGGAAAGATTTCTTGAGCCATTGCTGGTCTATAATGAAATGAAGGTTCTTCTCCAACTGCAGCAGTGAGAACAAAACACTGACGCATAAAGTCTTCAAATTTGGGAGCAACTAGCTGTCCATTGGAATCAGACATTTGAGAAAATGTGTCTGCAAGAAATGCAATGTTGAGCAAAATATTTGGCAGGTTAATAGTATGAGGGAAAACTTACATCGAAGCTTGTCAGCCAATTTTCCACCACACAGCACAGCTAAAATCATCTTAACAGTAAAGACTGGGATTCGGTCAGTTTCTTCATTCCTATGAAAGATATCTTTTAGTTTTTAAATCAGCATTTGAAAAGTAAAAGCTAACACATACAAGTTGTAAACAGAGACTATCCACTTGATAAGATACAAAGATGCAGGATCAACATGAAGTTGTTGTCCGATTGGCACTCTTTTGTTGAGGTGCACATAAAGAGTGTTTATCAAAGTCTCAAGACGACTAAGAGTCATTGGCGTATAAGGCTCAATTGAATTGAGCCCATTTTCTCTGAAGGCCTCAATTAAATTCCAAACATCGATGAGGTGAACTATATAGAGGTACAAATAATGAAATTAATCAATTTGAAGCCCAATAAATTTTAGAACAAATTACGATGGGTTCTACGCTGGATGAAACGAAATTTGACAGCCGTCCGGTATGACGCTAGCCGAATGACGTTAAAATTTTGTGTGTGGATGTCGTTGGCCAAGTCAACTTTATCGTTATGTTCCATACTGGTGCTGTTTCTTCTTCGAATGTAATGATCAACTTCAATTCACAAGAAAAAACTACACGTAGTTTCACTAAAATAGTGTTGAAATGCAACCGCCGAACCGAACTTCACGAGAGAAGCTGATGCTTCAGCAAAACGACAGGCACCCATGCAAGCACGTCAGGGAACAAAACACGGAAACGCTTGATCAGCTGTTTGGAATGCAAAACTCCATCCCCCTTGCCCCTTCCCTCTCTTGATACAAAACAGACCAGCAGACAAACTGCTGGAATTTCCATCGATCGGTGCTTTCTGGAATTTTGGTATAGCGTTCATGCTCATGATTTATTTGCCCTTTGTGGTGTCGGTCACATGTTGATTCTTGTGCTGCATAAGACAAGAAGCAATGGAGCTCATGCTTTTTTTTCAAAGTTTATAATTTGTGAAATTCGTTTAAAGTTAGAATCTGTACCAACAAATTCACCGACCAAAGATTCTGTACTTCTGGTTACGTGGGGAAATATATTATACAGCTAGCTACTTCTAACCATTATAATATCGACTTTGAAAGTAACTTTTGGTTTAAAAATATGGTAGAATTAAATCCAAACTCATGTAGGCCTCATCAAACACTATCGATTTAGGGTTGGGATCATAATGTATATAATTTTTACGTCATTATACTTCACTCGTTGTTACTAAAATTAATCGATCAAAATCCTTTTGAATTATACGAAATGCGTATTCACAGTGCTATGATACTATTTGTTAAAAACATTTTATATTAATTTGTTTAAAGTACTACCACTCTGAACACGCCGACTTCCTCTCGATTCTTCACAAGAAAGTATCAAGAACGGTCCTCAATGGATGTGAGTAGAGACTACCGAAGTAGTTACACTCACAACCTGCTTCACGCTCAGAAGCCAGCGTCGTTACTCGTCATCGTGGGTGTATAGGGGACAAGTTTCTGGTGGGAAACTCGTCAAGATATACTACAGAAATGATCCTGTGAAGTATGATCTTAATGAAAGGAAGATTTTCACGCAGCTATATACCTTTTAAGAAACCGATTCACACTTGTGCTACCTATTTGTCACTAAACAGCTCTGGTGGCCTACAGATGTGCACGTTATATGTAGAAATTTTGTGAGAAATACACAACTTGTTTAGAAGTAATGTTCGTCTTACTAAATTTATGGATATTCTATAAACATTAATTATGAATGTAACTAAAGAAGAAATAGTGATCCTTCGGTAACAATATATTGTAGAATTCGGACACGTGTGTTGCCATATTTTCTATTGGCCATTGACATGGAGCAAGACCGGGAAATTTGAAAAAGTTGAGTTCATTATTAGTGAGTTCACTGAAAATCTTTTGATCGGCTTATCATCCCTAATTTGCACCTATGAAGTATATTTCATTATTTCATGTCTTAATTACATTTATGAATGGAACCTGATGGAACTGAGCATATGCGGTGAATGCTAAATTTTCAACACTAGCATATTACAAATATGTTAGCCTATATTATTATAATAACGGGTGACGCAGATTACATCAGGATTACATTAAATCCTTGCAAAGAAAAATAGACATATACATTTACAAATCTAGTACTTGTAAATGTAGGCACCTTCGCTGGATGAATCGTGTTTTGCGTTGCTTAATTAAACGTGACGAAAAGATGTACAACAGTTTTCCAAAAATTATACACAATAATTAACAGTTTTCATACATAGTGCTAATGTTTTGTAGAAAACAATCGTCACTTTGCGTAACTTAAAAACTATGCAAAAAACTATACATACCTCTACATTAAATGATGGTACAGCCGCGGTACAGCAGTTTTTTTAGATATATTCTGATTCTAGGAATAAACCACAGTTTATTGAAAATTTTATATAATTTTACCATAAACTTAATTCGATAACCTAAAAGTGTAGAGAAGGCGTAATATTTTTGAACAAAACAACATCCTTGATCTCGTTATTGGGTTGTCAAACTCTAGCAACACTGTTTTTTGGCCCTTCCCTCCCACTCCCACCGCAAAGTACAGCTGTTCGGTTGCAGACGACTCGTAAGAAATTTTACTTTTTGGATCATTCGTCATGAATTGTTTGTTATGATTTGACTTCCACAAGTTGCCCTCGTCTCTGTTTTCTGAGGACTTCGAGCTTCCAGAGTCCTTAATTGCGCAAGAACTGAATCGCATCTGCTTTGCATTCTTATGAAACCTTTCTTTAGGATTAGACTACTAAAACGGTATCGCAGTAGACAACATACTCCCAGTTGTTGTCGTAAAGCTATATTGACAGTTCACCTAATTTCTTTCCTTATGTGGTTATTAATTTTCAGGACAATAATCTCCCTAATGCAGATAATAGGTTTGATCATTTTCATCCTCTATGTACTCCTTCCATTGGCTTTCCGGTATATGCCAGCCTTCCAAAGACACATGGTCTTTTTACCCTATGGTAGTTAAGTTGTTTTGTCAACTTAAATTCACAAATTCATATGTTCAATATCCTTCTAGTGAGATGGCCTGTTGGTGTAAATTTTAGTGACCCAGAAGGACAGGGGCTGATTGGTGCAAGAAACTTCTATCTGGAAACAGAACCAGAAGTGACAGTTGGAGTCTGGTATTGACATTTATCAAGAAATTGTTGAATTTTGATTGCTGTGAATTCCCTTTGATTTTAATAGGCATGTTCTACCAGAGTCATTAGTTGGGACAAAATATGAAAGACCTGAAGATTCCCTGGCATCTGGAAACCCAATTATCTTGTATTTACATGGAAACTCAGGTTCTAGAGCTGGCAGTCACCGCATTGAGCTTTATAAAACTCTCCAGTCCCTAAATTACCACATTATAACTGTGGATTATCGAGGTTAACTCGTCACTTAGCAACACCCATTGGGAGACACATGAACAACTACATTTCATTTCAGGTTATGCAGATAGTACTGAAGCTTTAATGTCTGAAGATGGAGCAGTTACAGATGCAACTGTAGTCTATAACTACATTAAGAAATATTCCAAAGACTCAATGGTTGTTGTATGGGGTCATTCACTTGGTACTGGGTAGGTTTACAAAAGAAGAATGTTTTGAAGTTTTTATTTTCATTCATTCGATGTTTTTGTTGATCTTCTATTTGAATATAGAGTGGCTTCCAGAACAGTGGCTCAGCTGTGTGAAGACAAGAGGTCTCCCGATCGCCTGATCTTGGAAGCTCCGTTTAACAACGTTCGGGATGAAATCCGGAATCATCCGCTCTCTTACGTAAGTTGAAATATCGAGACGATTGATTTTCCAAATATAATCGATAGTTTATAATTATTTAGATATTCCGACCCATTCCTGGATTTGACTGGTTTTTCACTGAGCCACTAGTCGCCAATAATCTTGCCTTCAATAGCGATATTCACATTGCCCGCGTTGACAGCCCGATTCTTATTCTACATGCTCAGGATGATGCCGTGATTCCAATTTTTCTCGCCAAGAAGGTACTGAGCATGATAACGTTTTAATGCTGGAAACACCTCCAACAAATATATTTCCCTCCCTGACAGCTTTATGACGCAGCGTTAAACAACCGTCCAGATGGTTGGCCCCCAGTGCAGTTCGTCGAGTTTGACTATAATTTCGCTTATGGCCACAAATACATTTGCAGAGCTCCCGAGTTACCATCAATAATTCAGTATAATCTTTAGATTCACCAAAATTTATTTATTTTAATTTTACTCTTTACGTTTATTTTTTTTTTTACAGAGAATACGTCGATTCAAGTTCAGGAACTCAGAAATCTTGGAGTCGACTAATTGCTGTTTAGTTTTTTTTTTTTAAGTTGACCCATGATATGTGTACTACCCTACTTACTGCATTATCTTTATTTACCAATTATGTTAATTTAACTTAAGGGGTTTTGCTACAAGTGACACTTTTCATTGAACCAAAATGAGATTAATAGTGGAATCTGAGTGCAATTTAGAAACGCGGGATTCATTCTGAGATCCCATGACATTTGTGCCTGTGTCCGATCCTAAAAGAATCGAGACGGGTCATATTTTCTAATATTCGATCGATTGACTTTGTCTCTTCGATGCAGTGCTTTCGGTAACCTTTGTATTTTTATGTGCATCCCGTTCATGGTAATCTGGAGCCTAGTCTGAATCTAAATGGAATACATTCCCGACGGCGTGTTTAAACGCACGCGCCTGAATTTCAACCACCGAAAATACTCTACATCACTTTACTTTTTAGATAAGCCCAATTCATAAATAAAACAAAGCCTTGAACTCTGTACCCGTCTAATATTTTTTAGATAAGCCAAGTAAGTAAAGGTGATGACCATGAGTGGGTTTTGTAATTGTAAAACATTGAAAATAGTATATTTCAATCCTTGGATTGAAGAGATCGCATTAATGCCGTCTGTAATTGGAGTAGCGACTTTTATTATTTTCTTAGTCTATGTAGTATTACCTCTAATATTTCGCTACTCGCCTAGCGTACAGAGACAATTGGTATTTCTTCCTTATACCTGTAAGTCGATTCCGCCAATTTGATACATGAATATATATATATAGTTGAAGGGCCTTATTTAACCTTTCCTTGCCCTTGAATTTAATACTACATTCCGAACATTCGTTAAGTTTATAGTCCTTTGGAGTCGTCACATTGCATGATATTTTTTTTACTTTCACAACTACTGTTGCAGTTAGCTTGCGATGGCCATTAACTCTGAATTACAGCCAACCTGAGTTATACGGATTGAAAGGAGCAAGGAATTTCTATATCACAACCGAACCAAAAATCCGCGTGGGAGTATGGTAATAACGCAAAATCGATCTCGTACATTATACCGCCTCCGCCAGTATAATTCACTTACGTATTTCAATGTTTCAAAAGGCACATCTTACCGAAATGTCTGATATACGAAAACTGTAAAAAGCCAGAGCAAAGTTTAGCTCGTGGCTATCCGATCGTACTATATCTTCATGGAAATTCCGGATCTAGAGCTACCGCTCACCGAGTAGAACTTTACAAACTTCTCCAATCATTCGACTACCACATTATAACATTTGATTATAGAGGTGCAATTATAATATTTAGTATTCCATTGGATAGCAATTTGAGTTTGAGAAATATTAAATATTTTAGGTTTTGCCGATTCCTCACAAGTGCCAATAATGTCTGAAAATGGAGCCGTCGTCGATGCCTCTAGAGTCTACAACTACATCAGAACGTTTTCTGGAACATCACAAGTAATTGTATGGGGACACTCCCTTGGAACTGGGTGAGTATCATTTATTCAAGTTGTTTAAAATACTACTTAAATAACTCGTACGTTTGCAGAGTGGGCACCAAAATGGTTAGGCAACTTTGCGCAATCAAGCAGCTAGCACCTGATCTACGTTTAGTTTTGGAATCGCCATTCAGCAATATCCCAGACGTGTTACGACATTACCCCCTGACTATCGTACGAATATAACTCCATAGTTAAGGGTTTCTTTCATTGAAGAGATCTTGTTCCCCATCAATCGTTACGCTTCATTGCAGATGTATCGACCCTTGTCCTTTGTGGACCGGTTCTTCACAGAGAGACTGGAAACGAACAACGTCACATTTGACAGCGAGGTTCACATCGCCCGTGTCGAGTGCCCCATACTTATCCTTCATGCAGAAGATGATCGTATTGTTCCAATCTTCCTTTCCAGAAAAGTATTCAAATAAGGGATACCATCATGTGTGTCGAGGACACTAAAAAAAAGAGATTGTTTTTTTATGTATTATTTTACCAGCTCTACCAAGCGGGCTTAAATTCCCGTCCTGCCAAATGGCCCCCATTACAGTTTATCGAATTCCATAAAGACCTGGGCTACAAGCACGAACATATTTGTCGCTCTCCGAAATTACCTTCCATTATCCGGTAAATATGCAAATGAGGCACATATTCACCCTAGGCGTCATAGGCATTGATCTTTTCTTGTGTTTTGCGCCATACAGGCAATTTGTTGATACAGGCCGTTTCGAACGGATACCCATAATCGAGTGACATTGGACAACAAAAGCCGTTCCGCGCGACATTCTTTCTCGAACATTCTCGTTTCTTTTGGACCCGCGTCACCAAAACCTGTAATTCGACCTCTGCTAGACCCTGCTGCTGCTGCTGCTCCGAATTCCTCCCCATTTTTTTATAGGGGTGTCTCTCCCTCTCGTTCTTAATGTATGTGCCATAACATAACGCGGTTACCACGCCCCTTTTTGGTTCCTTTTGTCATGGTCGCAAATCATTATTAAACCGACAAAAAAATCATTTGAATAGAATGTCCCTAACTAAGTTTTGTTTGAAATTATAAAAATGAAAAATTAATGTAAATTGGGGAACGGTGGGGAGCGACGGAGCGTCAAGGCAGCAGCGCTTGCGCCGAGCAGATATTTAGTGGCTTGTGGGTTAAGGTTCAAAAGAGCGTGACGGGACTATTCTGTGCCCTACGAGTCTACCGCGCGATCATCTAGCAATCCTCCAGCATCATAAGGTAAAAAGAAATCCCGAAAGGCTATTTAAGAATACATTTTAAATCCAATCCCACGTCGAACGGAGAAAAATAAAAACAAAAAACCAGCAAGAAACAACAAAACAAAAAAAACAAACAAAACAAAACAAAAAATGGTTTCTACATATTGGATTGTCATGGCTGTGCTGCTGGTCGCATCTGCTAACGGAGACAATAGCAATGCGGATGGAAGCCCGAACCGTTCCATCGCTGCCCTGTCCGGTTGTCAGCGAGTTGGTAAGTAACCGGTGTTTATTTTTATTTCTCGATTACATATTATATTTGTTTAGCTATTTTCTGTCGGCAATTTTGATCTGATTCCTTGTAACTAGTATTATGGTCTACGTGATATGTTTAGGCTACTCTGCGAAGATTGATTCAATATGCACTTAAGTTTTGTTTTCTAGTGAGCTTAAAGTCGTAAGCTTCTTTATTTATAGAATTAAGCAGAAAGGATTATTTATTCAAAAGTAAAGTTTACGTGGAGCCAAGACGATAACAACAGAAAATTAGTCGGAGCCCAGCCCACGTAAAACTGAATAGAAGAGAACACGAAATCGTAGGTTTACCAAAGTTAAAAACACCTACGGTCATTCATTGTCGACATCGCCGTCGTCATCTCTTACCCGTGTGAGCCGGTAGGCATCAACGGAAATTTGTGGTCCTTTTCTTATAGCGCGGATTCCGCACAGGGCCACGACGTCGAGCCTCTTTTTAAATTGCATAGATAATAGTACCAATCGTTGTCAACGCATGGGTCTGGTTTAATTGATTGGAATTTTCATGCGCTCTGATAAAAATCTCAGGTCAATTATGAGGCATATACGTCATTTGTATGTACGTCATTTCTCATCTTCAAAGAGAAGCATATTTCAAAACTAGAAATCTTCAACTAATGAAGGCCGCCAGAACATGAGATTTGTCACGAAAGAGATGACTTGAGTCGATTACGGATGGTAATATGAACTCGAGACCCACCGCGTCATCGGGATCTGATGACTTTTATGTCGTTCTTGAAGACTCTGAATAGACAGATAACCCAATGATTCATTGTACGTAAAACGCGAGCTGGAGACGTACAGTATACAATGGGGAAAGATTCCCAACGCCCACCTAGTATAAGAAAAAGTTTCCAGTTGCTATAGCTTGCACAGCTGCCTGTAGAGTTGCAGTAGGGTAAATGGGTAACCCCACATTCTCTGGTATAATAATAGACTGCAGCAAAAAAGATTCTTGGGGTACACCTATGATGTCTTTTATGCAACAATACATTTTCCTTATATTTCATCTTTAAAAAGTGTTTTTCATATCTAAATTTAGGTCACACTAGACGAGTCACGATTCCTGACTGCGTCGCCTTCATGATAACGACAAACGCTTGTCGTGGCTTCTGCGAATCTTGGTCGGTGCCGTCGACATGGGAGACGTTGGCGAAAAATCCTGGGAAGACCATTACCTCAGTCGGACAGTGTTGTAACATCATGGCCTCGGAAGACGTAAAACTTACTTATATCTTATTATTTTTAAGATCCTTGTATCAAATTATATAGGTAATAGTACACAACTTAAACTTGTTTGAAAATTAGGTGACGGTGAGAGTGATGTGCCTCGGTGGCCCTCGCGATTTCACATTCAAATCAGCAAAGACCTGTTCTTGTTTTCATTGCAAGAAAGATTGAAGAAGCAAGCAGAGGATATAGACGACTTCTCCCCCAAGTTTCCAACCCTTAATACGGAATGTATTCCATTATTATATCATCCGAGTATTACACTGGCTTTTAACGTTCCAACACTAACCCGAACCGCACTCTATATTATTCGAAATATAAGCCCTGTAGTACGTAGGTACCATATATAGAGTCGTATAGAGTCTACTTCAATTCAATATGTTGAGTACACGATGACGTGACGTTGCGTGTATACTATAATAGATTTCACTGATTATACCATCATGGTTGGGGAGGTTTCAAAGGTTATATTTCAAAGTATTTCGCAAGGTTACTGGACTGAATGATTTATGCAAAATGTAGGAGGGTCTTTGAAGAGTTAGAAACAAGAACAGATTCAAAAGTGTCTTGTACTATCTTCCATATATTATCGATCGGCTTAATTAATGTCACGGTTAGAGTCCGATTCGCGGAATATCCTACGTCCGTCGAAAATTCTGATGTCTGCCACTTAACTGCACTTAACACGTCCTACTTATTGTCGCTTTAATTGACACTTATAATTAAAAAAGAACGGTTTGCAGCCCATCTGCCCATTTACTATTTTCGAATTAACTCATCTATGGCAAGCTGTGAGTGACACTTTCAAACGCCGCTATCTGGAACAACTCACGATTAAATCAAGAATTCCGTCCAACAGTCACAGGGGGAAAACTATTATCATTTAAAAAAACATTTCTCTCGAATGGTGCTGATTGGAGAAATTTGATGGTATAGCCGCAGCAGTAGTATTTATATTACACAAGTTCGCACAGTTCGTCAAGTCAATTTCATTCGTCGCATTCCTAATTCGCGAATGGCGAAAAACAAAACCCCGCAAAACTCCGTGTCCACTTTCACTGTTCACTCGACTGTTCACAGGCAATTAAGCTTATTACAACTTCAATCCGTTATTTTTCTTTGCAACGTAAAGATCACCAAAGTATTTGTTAACCAGTAAGGCACACATGAGGCTTGATGATTCCGAGAAAAGTCCGGACCAGTTCACAATTTCAAATGAAACAACCCGAAGTAATGCAAGCCCTGAAATAGAAGCGGCGGGAAATTGTTGTGGTGACTATTGCGTTCTTTTTTGCAATCCGCTTATTTAAACTGATGATGTAGGCTACTGGTACGTGGGTAGCGGCTGAAGAGTTTTGCAATGATTTACCGTCTGTGTATTTTCTTGTACCGTCAACAACAATCAAATAGTATAATACATTAATATGAGAGAGACGAGCTGAACGTATATAATTGAAGCTCTTTTCGCCATTGTAAATTTTAGCATTTGTGATGAACGTTTTTGTTGTTTTTGCCTAATTTGAACGACGAACCGGTATCCGCCGATCGTATTGAGGACCTTCACAGATAGTGTTGTCGGTACGACAAAGTTCACAGCGACAGGATAAAGCCTCAAGGGCTACGTATAACTCCCTGTAGTTAGAAATTGAAAAAGTTAATTGCATTTCCGCGCTACAATACAGAACTACAAATTCGAACTTTCTTAGATTTAAAACACATTCAAAACTGCATTTGGCCTTTACAAACATTCCAGCGACGAATAGTTTTGAAATTACTTACGTGCCAGGTTCAACTTGTGGATCGCAATTTCTTAAGGTGATGGCCCGTGGTTGAATTGTGTTGTGTTGACAGACGGGATGTTGTGAGCGCTTAAACGGGAAACGCCAATCTGCAATCTGTTAAAAACATTTGTAAGAAATTCACTATCAAATAAATTCGCTAAAAAAATTTACCTCGTTTGAATCGCAGCGACCCCAACATGAAGTTACCGTGACGGTATCCCAACATGAGCGGCCTTGTGAGTCATCCTGTTTAACTTTATAGGTGTAAGCGCGTCGGAAGCAGGTAGGCGATGTTTCCATTTGCTCCCTGTTTTGTGAATCAGGTTGATCGAACATGGCTGTATTGAACCGAATGTTAGAGATCAAAACAGCCAAAAGCAGGATCGTTCGGAATTGATATGAAGACATGCTCGAAGAGACAACAGTCACGAAGAACCTGCAGGATGCGTCTGGATCAGAAGTGCCCGTTGGTTTGGTATCGTTCGCAAAATCACGTCGACTCCGTCCTACTTGTTGTTCCACCTACGACTTTTGTACGACTGCGCAATTGAGCACAGCTTTCAACTATAGTAGATACGTAAATATGAACAATTGGCAACCATTGATATATTATTCTGTTTGAACTAGAGTCACTCTGACTTTTATGTTTTTTTTCGATAAATACTGTATTGCATTAGCGGAAAATATAACTGATTACAAAATCACAAAAGGCTTAAAAAGGCAATCAAATAAGGGAATGATGAATACGACTAGTAAATGGGTTATTTTGGGGCCTTGTAATTTTCGATTCGATGTTGTTTCAGCTCTGAATCCTTATGAGTTTCTTTCCAGCAACGGCGACAGTAGAGATCTTTGTCGCAGCCCAAGCACCGGAGCTGGGCATCGTCATTGCAGATTTCACACCAAGGTAGTTCTTCTTCACCATCCGCTCCGTCAGCGGATATTCCTTCGTCTTCAAGTTCTAATCGATCTTCTGCTAAAACACGTTCGACAATTCTAGCTGCTTGCTTGTCTTCGTCCTCGGAATCCTCTTCATCCATTGATTCATTATCTTTTCTAGCTTCATCCGGTTTTCTGGATTCTCTATCAAGTTTTAGCTTTCTCAACCTAAATATTAAAATTTGTTGCAAGCCAAGTGTAATACAGGAGAAATAATATTACAAAAGTTACCTTTCTTGAATTTCTTGATCTTTCTTTAGACCTTCCAGAGCCAACTGGGCTTCAGCCTGGATTGCCATAGCTTCTTTTTGCATTAGCAACTCTACATTGTCTTCACTCTTTGAATTAGAAAAAAGGTTAAGATGTGAAGAAAAAAAAACTCTTACAAAATGGTGTGACCTACTTGTTCAGAGTCACAGGGTGTTGATGAAGGAACATCATCAGATTGTCTGTCTATTGCAACCTCTTCTCTCATTTGGTTAATCAAGTCTGTTGCCTCATCAACATTTGATTTAGGTTTACTGAAAACAGCTGGTTTTTTGTAAACTTGGGGATCTATGCCTTTCAATTTGGCCAAACGCTCTTCAATCTCTGTCTGGCTGGGGATATTGCCCTTCATCTCACGAATCTCACTTTTTAGCTTTGAGAGCCGATTGACAAGTTCTTGATCTTCTACAGAAAGACCTCTTTTGAGATTGGTCATTCGGGTATTATCAGTATACACTACAATGGGATTTCTGTTGGGATTTTCCAGCTTCTCCAATCGCCTAGCATAGAATATACAACGTGATTAAATTATGAAGCTAATTAAGTATACCATGTTTCGTCATACTCTTGCAACACCACGGGTGGGATTATTGGTGCAACAGTTGACGATTTCTTGACAGAGCAGCTTTTGCACGTTTTGTTGACGAGGCATTTGGAGCAATAAGAAAACCCGCATTTTTCACAACCATGCTGTTTAAAATGCCGAATAAGTTAAAGAATATGAATATAACATTTTCTTTATAGTTACACACCTCTTTCGTTAGAAATCCGAAACCCTTAGCACAGCCGTGACACGACATTGTTGTTGTTTCAAAACAATCGATAAACACTGATGCCACATTGGTTGCTTTATGGAAAAAAAAATTTGAAGGGGGTGAAGGGGGCTAAACCGGTTCTAAAAAAAAAATTTTAAACCGAGAAAACATGTGGGGATCTACCTTATCTGACAATTTGATACACGTGTATAAATGGTGACAGCGGAAATTATTGACAAGATTGCATCCAAGTAGAAAGAAACCGCATTCCGCCAACTTCGCGTATGACGCAATGTCCCAAATTGAATGAATAATTTGTGTGTGTGTGCTTTGATAAGGCTTTATACACAAGAAAAGTCTCCAACAAAACGAGTTTACTTGTCTCAAGGAGACAGAAAGCACGGGCTTAATCTAGGTGGCCTACCTGCTTCCTGTCGCCGTTTCTGTGCTAATCAGCGTTCGCGGCCATAAAATCCGGCCTTCATCAACCGTACGGTGAAAAACTTGAAGTGGAGCGTTTTGAGTGGTTTTGAGAATGAACATATCACTATATGTAGAACTACTCTAGCGCGATATTGTTTGAGATAAATATTCATCGATATTATTTTGGATTTCTCATAAAACACGAAATTACTTACTTTTACACTAATTTCCATAATCAAGGAGCTTCAGCTAAAATACTGAACGATCACATATTTATAATTGGCATTGTTACAGAGAATTACAAGTTCCAAAATTCCGGCGAATTAAAAATACATTTGCAAAGCAAGCTCAGTAAGGCTTCCTTTACGGCAATAAACAAACGTAAATTTATAAATGTGTGCCTCTTAATTTGGGAGGTTTGGAAAATTGAATTAAAGTATTCCGCCTAGTAGGTTTCTATTTCAGTTGCCTACATCAATTTTTCAAGTAATAAATATGAAGGAAAAAGTTCGAAAAATCTTTTGTTTACCCACCACCGTATCTCGGTAAAGGGGTTTCTTTAAAAGACGTCGACCATAATTCATGGATGAAATTGTGAAAATATATAAAGTGAGCCTTGTTATTCCTAGCTTAAAACATTAGCGAGAATTTTAGGTTAGAAACCATCATGTTGTACTAAATATTTTCGATAGTCAAGAGTTTGGCCAAAATTGCAAGCGTAGTACTACCCCGCGGAAATGATAAGTAGTCTGCGAAATCAGATACTCATTAAGATCATACTTCACAGGATCATTTCTGTAGTATATCTTGACGAGTTTCCCACCAGAAACTTGTCCCCTATACACACACGATGACGAGTAACGACGCTGGCTTCTGAGCGTGAAGCAGGTTGTGAGTGTAACTACTTTGATGGTCTCTACTCACATCCATTGAGGACCGTTCTTGATACTTCCTTGTGAAGAATCGAGAGGAAGTCGGCGTGTTCTGAGTGGTGTTCTTAAACATAATAAATAATAATAAATTATTAATTGCATATAGAAATAACAATCCATTTAAAAAGGGCATAACAATTAGGTCCAATTATTTGAATTGTATGTACCGAAGACCAGAATTCCTAAGTTAACATACGAAATATTTTCTTTTATTACTGAAAATAGCTCTGTAGAATGGGGTTCATTTGGTACCGGACACAAGTTTAATTATATAAAAAGCGGCATCTGGGCTGCTACCGAACTAAATTATTTTACAGTTGCATTGATGAATATGCCTCATTTGCATGAAGGATGCGCGAGACGAAATAATAAATGGAACGCTCTTTGCAACTGATTCGTTTTTTTTCTTCTGAAAGCTACCGGCCGGACCTACTAGTGGCCCTGATCGTAAAGGTGAAAGTTACCAACGGACATTCGTCAGTTACATATTTACACCATTAGATTAGAGAGAGCGAGCAAGAGGAAGAGGATGTTTTTATGACGCCCAACAGAGAGTGAGAGAGAGATCTTCCAGCTGTCCAACAGATAATTGCAGGATGTGAACTACTCTCATTCGCCATGATAATAAGCATCGCATATTTTTTTGCTATTTTTCCGTTTCTAAAAACGGAAGAAGCGCACTCTGCTGCTGCTGCAGTTCTGAATACCTGGATTATATAATAAGCAAACGGTTATATGATTATTTATGCATGTGTGCTCCATGTATATCATACGCACATTTATAACACAGGCTCCACCCTGTCCGCTCTCTAGGAGAGCACGGAAGCCGGCGCTATTGGCCCTGTATGTTCCTTGTTGTTATGTTTTTTGTACGATGGAAGCCGGACGGCATTGATGCGCGAACGTGTAATCGGCGCGGAGGCGACTTGCCCTGGGAAAATTGCAAAACTCCGTTCGACAGTCGCGGTAGGAGGAGATAAATCCACCGGTTAGGAGGAGGAGGATGTATGGATGAAGCGCATCCCTCACACACAAATGTCTTGTTCCATCTACTCTGCTCTCTCAGCTCTCTATTATCTCGCTCTCCGCTCTTCCGACTGTTGGCTTTCCTGGGCGATTTGGCAAAAAACACATGAATATGAATAGAAGATGAGCAAAGGAATAAGATCTTTTCCCCCCATTCACCAGACTCCCTCCGCGCATCACACAGAATGGGAAAAGAAAAGTCTTTCGAAACCGTCGTCGTCGTCGTCGTCTCCGATGCCGCCCATTAAGAGCATTCGGGTGTGGGTATATGTGCGGGGAGGATTTTGGCATATTCAAATGATTTCCTTAATGGATGGCCAATGAAGAGCTAGTTCCGGACGACGGATGACATTGTCCTCAAACGACCGGTAATGTCCGTTGCTTATTTCCAGAAGACGTTACAGAGATGAGCGCAGTTTTTTTTCAATTCCTTTATGTCTTCTACTTATTCCCTTTAGATAAATTAACCATCCATCATTTCTAATGAATAGCTTTTGGTGCCGAATAACAAATCAATCATTATGTCGAGACAGATATTCGTCCCGTCTCGTGTAACTTATCTTTCAAAGATTTTCTTATAACCTTGAATATTAATTACACCAAAATCGGCATAGACTAGGTCGTGTGTCTGTCTAAAATTTATGTTTTAAAATAGAAGCTGTCTGAGTTTCGACTGTAACACGAAACCGCATGATCGGTCTTCTATATCTGCTCTTTATAATCATATCCTTCCAACCGATCTCTAACACTAGACAAAATAGGCTAGCCGACTTTATTAGCAGCCAATCTTATAAGGGATATCTTTTGGGATGGATGAAATAAAAACAGAAGACGATTTGGTTATCTTTTTTCATGTCCGATGTATCCCCCCAAAAATGAATTAAATACAAGGCGATGGTGACACTTGGCATAGTAGACAGATTTTTTTTTCTTTCATCATCCACAGCAAAAACACTCTTTCACACAAACACACTCTTTTTTTCAATCTTCGCACACGCAACCGCAAAAAAAAAAATTCAAAAACAAAGTTATCATCATCATCTATATCATAAGAACAAGAGGAGGAATATATCCCGAAATGAAGGTATTGAAAATATAAATCATTCCGACAAAACAAAAAGGAAGAATAATCCTATATCTCTGGCGTTCACACACACAGCATCACGCTCAGATAATATACCACTGATCTTTTCTCTCCTTTTCCTTCTTATATTCCGTGTGCCCCCCCCCCCCCCGAAATAGAGAAGGTTATATCATCGTGCTCTTAAGCAATAGAAGGTAGGAAAGGATCTGATGATGGGAAAAAAGGAGTAGAGATGAAAAACCCCTCCGTGTGAACTCATCTTGGAGATGAGCGTTCCACACACATGCAAAAAAGAAGAACTAAACAAAATTGAAAGCACGCAAAAAAAAACGAGAGAAAGAGAAGTCGTCGGAAGGTAAAAAAAAAACGGCATTGCACCAGTGTGCGTGTGGGACGGGGCGCGGGGGGTTGATTCGTGAGAAACTAAAGGGAGAGAGAGAAACGGGGCCTTTTTTTTTTTGCTACGTAATTCCCCAACATACGTGAATGGTGCAGAGGAACCGACAGTTTGATTCGGTCCCCGTAGAAGAGAACCGGGGCAAAAACTTGTGAAAACCAGAATCGCAGTTTTGAATAGGTGGAGCAAAGGAGAAAGGAGGACGACAAACGACTGAAAAACCTTAGAGAGTGGGGGGTGGTTTTTGCATTTAGGAGGAAGGTTAGGTTGAAGACACGCAAAAAAAAAAGGAGAGCGCTAACCGGTTCGTAACGTGTCTTTGTCATCAAATAAGGAATTGAACGTGAAATCTATGTAGAAAAAACAAAACAAAAAAAAGGACCCAAAGGGTTCGATGTGAATAACTAATATTCCAATATCAGAGAGTGAGAGAGAGAAAGAGGAGTTGGGGGTAAAGGTAAAAGGGCAGTTGACTTGGTGAAAAAACACGGGTCTCATCCATCGAACATACCGATGAGCAAAAAGACAAAATATTCAGTCGTTGCGTCTCAGGAAAAGTTGGGGGGTGAGATAACAAGCCATGTAGAGGAGGAGGGAGGGAGATATTCAAATGAGAGGGAATTGTCGGAACGGGAAAATGTAATTTCATTCGCACACCTCGTCCAGCGCAAAGTTGGACGGGGTGTAGCATAGAAAACGGACACTAAACGGAAGGGTAATAATTGTAATAATAATAACTACTTGGAGATAATTTTCACCGGTCAGCCAATGGTTAACAATTTTCAATTCAATTTTTTTTTCTTTTTTTTTCTTGTATCCTGCATACAAGAGGATTCTTCCAATTTCATCTTTTAATAGCTACGTTTCGCGTTTTAGCTAAGCCTAACATAAGTTGATAACACAGCAAATTCAGCAAATAGGGATGAAACAAAGACAAAAAATTTTGTGTTTAATAAACCGAGACAGATAAATGGGGGCAAAAATTATATCTCCAAACCAATTTTTGGGGGAAAAAAAGATTTCAGAGAAACGCTGGGAGAGGATAAAGGGGGGAAACTTCACCGGACCACATTTCCTTTCTACTATACACAGAAAAAGTTGAACGCCACTCTTTTCAAGAAACAAAAACAAAGAACAAAAACTTGTCTTTTTGTTTGTTTTGTTTTGCAAATGACACGTCAAACGTGACGGAACAGAAAACAAGAAAAATCTACCGCAAAAATGTAAATCTTTTTTTTTTTTCAAAGGCCGGGATAAAATTGAATTTTCCTTCGTTTTCCTTTTTTGAAATTTAATATTATAACGGGTGGCGATGAAGAGCACTGGGGTATCTTTCCATTTAGCTTCTTATCAGAGAGAAGTTTGTCTTTTTCTCTTTCGCTAGATTCAAAAAGATGCATGTCGAGGAAGAACTTGTACATTGCCAAAAGGGAAAAAGGAGGAAGTCTAGTAGTGAAAGGGGTCGGAAACACATTAGGGATTGAATCAAAAGAGATTTTTGAGGGGGAGAGATTTGGGGGGGTCAACAACACTCTCCATTTTCACTTAAGTGAATCGGAGAGGGGAGAAGAAATTAAAGGAAGAATGAAGAAGAAGAAAAAAAAACATACACAAGGCGAGAGAGCTGTCTGATAATGTGTGTGTGTCTTTGCCGGAGAACGTATTGCTCCTTGTACTTGTACAAGAAAACATCACCGGAGACGACAAACAAACAACAAAAGCGCAATAAAAGGAGGGAAACAAAAAACAAAAAAAAAAAACAGAACGGTCAGATAGATAGAGATAGAGGGAGGGGCCGCAGTTTTCCCATCATTACATTACACATTTTTATCTCGGTAGGGGTATGTACTATGAATATAACGGCAAAAACTTTAATTTGTTTTTTTTTTTTTGTCTTTTTTTTTTAAACCAAATATCCGATCGGTTTGGTGGCTATTTCGTAACAACAAAAACATTTGGGGGATCTGTGGGGGTATTCTGTTAGTCTGTAGTTAAATGAAGTTTTGTTTTTAAAAATCTATTTCTTTGAATATTGAACCGGGTTTTGTTGAATCAGAGAGATGTTTTGCGGGTCATCTAATAAAGAGAAAAACTGCGCACTTTGTGCCACTGGCCCCGCGTTAAGAAAAGTCTCTGTCGCGAAAAAAGAAAAAAAAACTTCCAAAACAATTACAACTATTTCTTGTGTTATAATAACCGGGAGAAAGTTTCTGAATCGGATCACTTCCTGGATGGGTATTGTCAACATATTTTTTCCCCTTTCAAAGTTATCGCTCTAACCATCTTTTTGCGGCACATCTGAGACAAAACCACCTGGTGGCCGTCCAGAGAGCGGGAAAAGTGGAGAGAAAAGAGAGACGGAGATGTAGTAAGACAGATTGTAGAACGGAACAGAGGGAAGAAATAGGGGTTGTATATGGGGGGGATGCATATGGGTCCAATGTGTGGTGACAGAGGGGTTGTTGGTGGCGTGCCAAGCAGTTTTTGTACTGTCGTTGTTTTATCTCTTGTCTGTGCTTACAATTTTTTTCTTCTTTGCTTTCTTCCGTCCGGGCAGAGGGCTTGGCCGTGCCGCCTTAGCTCACAGCTGAGAGATCAAAGAGGGACGATCCTTATTATTTCCGCGAAAAACTTTAACAATTAGAGAATCAAGAGCGAGAGAGAGCAAGAGAACATGGGAGGAAAAAAGAGCAGAGGAAACTGATAGCGGGGAGGGAGAGAGAGATAGATAGAACGGTCGCAAGTTGCTTGTTGTTGTTGTCAAAAACTTTCGTATCATCTACTTAAAGAACTCCTACAAACTACATCTACTCCTAGAGAAAAACCAAACTATACTCGGTTCTCTTTCTCTCTTTCGCTTCCTTTTGTTTCGTTTTTCCTAAACTGGGTTGATGAAAGACTGTGAAGATGAACAAACAAACAAAAAAAAAGAAAGAAAAACGACGTCTGAGCATATCGAATGGAGCCTCGACGGCATCACAGCGAGTAACCTTCACATGCGAAATCAAAAGAGCGAGGGAAGAAAAGAGAGAGGAGGAGGGTTGAGAGAGTGAACGGGTTGGGCAGTGTTTGAAAAAAAAAAACTTTTTTTTTTGTGGGGGCTGGTTGGTGGTGGCTGTTGCGTGGAGACGAGGGGGTTAGCGACGAAGATTGTGTATCAGGGCGACGATCGTCTAGTAGTTGGGGGAGAGAGAAGAGCTGATTAGCTCCACTGGCTCGCGTAAGAATCTTGATACCAGACGGAATCCTCCGCGCCGCTAGCCCCGCTTTGTTGAGCATCCGCACGCCACGTTCCCATGGCAACTGAATCTCCTCCGCTGCTACTACTCGCTCCGACTCCACCTCCTCCTACGGCATAAAGAACGCTGTCAATATTCAACACGTTCCGTCAAAAGAGAAAAAGAGTTAAAAATATTGGACGGATTCACAACGCAAGTCGGAATCTTAAGCCAGAAGACGGGGAAGAAGAGAGGGAGATGATCGCAATGTTTGTCAAAGAAAAACAATACTCACTTGAACTCTCTTCCGATTGGCGGGATCCATCACCTCCGGCATCTTCTCGTGTAGAGGTTTTGGGTTGGCCGGATCTGCCGAGTGGCCGACCGGAAGACGCTCCTCCGCGGGATCCTCTCCATCCGCCGCGACTTCCACCGCCTCCGCCGCCACCACCACCTCTTGAGTAAACTGCCGCTCCTTCAGATCCTCCTCTCCATCTTGAACTGATCCCGCCAGCGGGGCTAGTCGTTCTCTGCTCGCCACTACCTCGACCTCCGCCTCGGCCGCGACCTCCACGGGACACCTAACAAGCAAATCAAGCTCGTAAAGTCCCGAATTCCATCCATCATGGGGGTCAATAGAGATGGCAAAGGTGTGGGTCAACTTACCCCTCCTGCAGACGGTCTTCCCCTTCCGCCGCGAGCCGGATAGTCGTAATAATAGTCACCGCCAGCGTAAGGAAAGTATCCATTGTAATATGGATCCGGATACGGCCCTCTATAGGCTCCGTAACCGTATTCGAAATCGAATTCTACAATACAGGGAATACATCAAAAACCGCATCGGGCATAAGGTGTTGCTATCATGACCTACCTCGACCGTAAGCAATGGCTCCGGAAGCTGCAGCTTGTGGTGGGACAGCGCCTCCGCGAACGGCCGGACGAGCGCCGCGTAAGGCAGGCACGACAGGGACTAGCCCGCTTCCGCCGCGTTGGACAAACTGTTGCTGGAGCAGCCGCCGTTCGCGGGCCTTGAGTATCTCTTCTTTCTTTTTGCGATCCGACGGCGGCTTGGCTAGGGACACTTCCAAGTTGGCGCCAAAGAGGTTTCGGCCGTTGAGGGCATCCATCGCCTGGACGGCGTCATCGCGCTCCTCGTAGTGCACAAATGCGTAATCCTTGATCTTTTTCACGCGCTGGATCGCACCGTGTGCTTCAAAGGCCTCTTTTAATTTCTCTTCAGTGAAGTCCTGAGTCAAGTTGCGTACGTACAACACCTTGACCTAATTATGGGCGAATGAAAAGAAGGAAAGAAAGAGAAACCGAGTTGAGCCAACGCCCAGGATGTAAAAATACTCGACTAGACAGCAAGTCTGCATACCTTGGACATGGTATCGTTGTCGGGTTCTTCTTGCGGATCGGCCCAGTCGACGATGATGTCGCAGCCAAAGATTTTGACGCGCCCAGTGCTCAGGCGGCGTTTGGCCAACGACGCAGACTTGTGCGAGTCGTATTCGAGGAAACAAAACCCGCGGTTTTTCCGCCGATCATCCGGTGAACTGTAAATGATTACCTCCGCTAGGCCAGCTAATAACACGGGCACACGATTACAAAAAAGAAAGAGGATTATTGACATGCCAAACAACGAACGCGGTCAGGAGATGGTGGATGCATTCTCGAAGGTCGGGTCTCAGGTGAGAGGGGAAAAAATAGAGAGAAAAAGAATGAGAGAAAGGTAGTGACAGGCTATAAGGTATACAACGCATGCTAAACCGTTGGAAAGCCAGAATTTCTAGTTTTCGTTTTCTTTTTTTTGGTATCTTTTTTTCTCTCTAAAATAAAATAAACATGGGTAAAAGGTAGCCGATAGCCAAATATGTACGCACTGTCAAGGATGAGGGAAGACTTCATAAAAAAAATAAAACCAAAACAAATGTCGCACATCAAAAGGGACTGGTTCCATCCCAAAATGATCTGTCACTTGAACAGGAGGCAAGATTTACAAATATGGAGGGAGCCGTCCAAAATAACAAACAAATGAATCCACCGAGCCAAAGGATTGTTTGATATTTAAAAATTAAAAAAAATCAACAAAAACAAATCGGACGAGGATGGTTGGTTTGTGGGAGGTCCAGGAATGATTTTGAATCGGATTGTATGATATGTGTGTGTTCTGATTTGATGGACTTTTTTTTTGTCGGTTCGTTCCGAGACTTACGTGCAAACTTGTCAAAGTCCTGGTAGAGCTGGTGCCCGTCCCTGTTCTTGGGGATGTTGCCCACGAAGAGCCGGTGGTTGTTGTGCGAGATGGTCACGCCCACCTTCCGGCCTTTGCGGATCTCACAACCATTGAGCTGTCGTGGACAGACACACGCACGCACACACACATTACCACCAAGAATAAATTAATCAAAAATCGGAAAGAAAACAAATTTTACGGCTAACTTTTTTTCCTTTCATCCCCCCAATTTGAATTGACAAAAAAAATTAATTTAAATACTACTAGAAGCGAATAAAAAAATGAATAAAAAATGAATAGCATTGTACATTCCAACAGTCACTCATCAATGATTCATTCATTCACCGGATATTCCGTGATCTGTGCGCGCGCCAATTCACAAGTAAGAAAAAAAAAAAACGAAAAACAAGCCCGAAAACTGGGCGCGTACTATTTCGAAAATGAAAAAAATGAAGAAAAAATGTCAACGGAAACGAAGAGACTAACAAATCTACCGACAGAGCAGAAGACAAATCCGGTGGCGGTTGCTCAAAGCTGACCAAGCCTCGTATCTTTGACCTCGCGTCTGAACGAAAACGAATCGTACTACTACCAAGTTGTCGGGAAAAGGAAAAAGACAAGAGAGAGAGCCGAGAGAGCTGTTGGCGAGAAAGTGAGACTAGTATTAAGTGCGTTTTCCCCGAAAAATTAGGAGAAAGATTTGTCGAATAATAATAATTCAAAATAAAAGAATCAAAATACAGACAAGAAATAGAAGAAGTCAAGAATTCGAAACGACTCCCAAGACGCTGTCGAATCGATTACGGAAGCTCTTGGTCATTCATCGATCATCGTATTGCAGCGCCAATGCTTGTCCGCCTCCGACTGCCTCGTATTATACGACACGGGGCGCGGTAGTTCATTCGTTTCTCTGATCCTTATGGTCATATAAATAATGGATAAGGACAATTGAATTGATGATGGATGAATTTCGACCGATTCGACCCGTCTGGAAGTCGATGAAATGAAGGAAAAGAAAGAAGAATCGACAATCCTATGCTATTTCCCGTATGATGGACCTAAGGAAGGAAGAGTGTGAGAGAGACAACGTGCTGTCCAGGAAGTAATAATGTTTGTTTTTTTTTTTTGCTTCAAGTGGAAATAGAGAGGAATTGAAAAACACGAAAAAAAGTTGTTTGGGAACTTTGGGAGGAGATAGATGGGGAGTTGTGTGTCATGTGTTACCTGTAACTTTACTGAATTCTTCCATGATCTCGATCTTGCCCTTGGACTTGGGAATGTTGCCCACAAATAGGCGCAGGTTGGGGACGCTAACGTTAATTTTCAGGTGTCGCCCGCCTTTCATTTCCAAATCATTCAACTGTGTGTGTACATAGCAACCCAATCACCGTTAATGTTTGCATCGAGAGTGTCAGCAAATAGCTCGCTGTTTTATAACTAGCAATCTCTCCCCTCTCGTCCCCATCATTTCAAACACATTTTTACGTACACGACATTCACTGCGTTTAAATTGTCCAATTATGGTCAATAGCAACCAGCTTGGAGCAACCAAAACATCCACTCATCATCAGACAACAACTTGTTTCCTCACAAACACAGTTAGCTAAATCATTGTAATCTAATTCCCCTTAAAACTAATTATGGTGTTGGATTGAATGTTACCTGATTGACGGCTTCTTGAGCTGCATCAGTTGTCGTAAAGGTGACAAAGGCATATCCACGGTTCAGATTCGTTAACGGATCCATCATGAGTCGCAAGTCCCAAATAGTACCACACTTTTCAAACAACGGGATTAGCTCGTCCTCGTAGACGTCGCGAGGGATTTTGCCACAAAAAACCTGACAGACAAGCAACAAAAGGGTTTGCGGTAAATCAACGGCCACAAGTCAATGAGATTGTGCTGGGAAAAACTTACCTCACAACCGTTGGGAGGTGGTGGATCTGTCCAATTTGGTGGTGGGCCTCCATATTTCCTCTGACCTGTTGTGACATCCAGCTTGTAGCCAGTCCTGTCCAAAATGGCTTTGATCTTCTCTTCATCTGGTCCCTTGCCTAGAGGTTTCAAGTCGAAAGATGTATCTGCAGCACCGGTTCCACTGGCTGGACCAAGTCCAGCACTGGCAGTAGCCGAGCCTAGGGCTCTGACTTTTTGCCTGTTGAAAGAAATGGCATGAATATTCAGTATCGGGCAGACAGGTTAAAGATGCAAATAATGTAGTGCTACTGACCTATAGGTTTTCATTATACCACAGAGAAAGGCAGACTTGTTTGAAACATGTTCTAGGTTTGATTCTAGAAACTGCTGCAACACTGATTGGGCACCATCCACAGGGAATTCTTTCAATGCATCTAAGGCTCGGTCATCCAACTCGCTGTGAACCAATTTACCTAGAGAGAATAATGGTGAGAAATGGGTGTGAGAGTTTGTGCCATGTACAGGACTGTGTGAATGTCTTCTTACCTGTCCGATAAATTTCCTCCAACTTTCCAGCAACTCTTGTGTCCAGTCCAAGTTCTATCAACCGGTGGTATTCTTCCAGGTGCTCTGGACTGCTGACTCGTGCAGCAGCCTCATCCCCTCCATCTGCCATACCTATTTTTGTGTTTCGAGTGTTGACACAAGACACACACACACCCACACATACACAGAGAGAGAGAGAGAGAAAAAATCCAGAGTTTAGTCAGGCCACTATAACTTGACACTTTGAAGGCACTGTCTTGATGAGTAAGGTAATCCAGACAACACAAAAACCACTTGGTTAAAATATTTTGGCGATGATGTCCAGAGTCGTAATAGTTCGAGCCACCAAACAACAAACACAAAGGGACGTGAGGGGCCAACGTGTACGAATGAAATACCTGATCCGACCCGAAGTCTCGCCCCACTCTCTGGTCGAAATGTAATAACCCTTTTACACACTGCTCACGCACGAAAAGACAACAAGTCGGGAGAAAAAGAAACGCCAAGTTCCACTCACTCGCCAGAGTCCCTCAAACACCACCGGTTTTTCAGCCAGTCTCACGAGAAAGCGTTGTATGTATGTGTGTGGAATAAAAAGGGGGCCACAAGAAGAAGACGACGACGAACGACGACGAAAAAGAGGGGGACGGAGCAATTCAAGGTTTTTATTACACGGTCCGCATGTATATGTGTGCAAAAAAAAAAGGATCTGTGCCAACACACAAAACCCCCCCTTTCTCTTCCGTTTTTCCCCCCTATATCTATAGAGACCCTGGATTTTATTATTTTCTTTTCACAAAAGTCGTCGTCGTCGGGTCTCCCTCTCTTACACACTCGCACACACACACATACGGTGTTTGTCCTACGGGCTCTCTCCTCGATATAAAGAGAGAGCGAACTGGGGCGGGCGCTGGTGGTCAAATAAGCTTCTCTTTTTTCTCCTTCCTCCCTTCTTTTACTTGCTGCATTCCCCCCTTCTTTTCTTCTTCTTCGCTAGCTTTTCGGGCCGCCTACAAAAACCTCCCAAAACCCAATTTGTGTATAGTGTGGACCCCTCGAGGCGAAGTGGACAGGCAGCGCGTCTAGCGTCGGGCGGGAAACAACGTAGACTCTTGCGTTCGAAAAAAAAATTCCACTAACCGTCTCCCATCATTTCAAAATCTTGGAACATCTTGTCCATGACAATGTCACCATCACACAGATATCCGGAAAAGAGACTTTCCTAAAAATGTTTCGACTCGAAAAAAGGATTGCCAGGAAATTTGGAAATTGTCGGGCTCTCGGGATTCTTTTGTTGGGAAAAACTACTTGGTCGACGTTAGGTTTCTCGAGAAAAAAAAATCGACTTTAGAAAAATGACGATCACCACTCGTCAAGTGACACACACACACAGTAACCAAAAAAAAGCTGTTTTGATAGCCCCTTCATTACCTGTGAGGCTCGATTTGCGACTCGGACGAAATGTTGATAGCTTTTGTCGTGACTGCAGGGGCTCGACAGTCTTGAAATGAAAACCACAACTGTCTGGGGGAAAAGGGGGAAAACTTTCTCAGTCTAATGATGGCGGAATGAAGCCGGCCGAAGCCGTGTATGACGAAATAACACAGTCTGTTCGTTCTCCACTCGTTCGGACACAACACACACTCACAGCACACACCACCGTCGTTGTCGATCTGTCTGCAAACGACTTCTCTCGGGTTGATTTTTCGAAAACCAGCAAGCAAGATGGCGCGCGGACGTCATGTCTCGCCCTCGAGTCTCCTCCCCTTTTTACATTTTTTCAAATGAATGGTAACGCCCCAAACCGCGTAACGACCAACAGTTCCACGTCATCCTACACTCCTCTATTACTTTTTAATCATTCAAAATGCCAATAAAAAGCATCTTTCTTTTTGGGCGAAAACTCTTATTTCATCAGCTTCACGTGACGTCAGGCGGTCAAATCGATTTTTTGGAGGGAACGGCCGGAAGATAGCTCGAGTACAGAATCTATTGATATCTCTCAATGAAACTGGGCATATTTCATGCATATTATTTTTCAGGGTTATCGTTGGAATACGAATTGGATGAAAACACGTCTTTTTCGCGATTTTCAACACATTTTTCGAGGAGGAAGACAACAACCGGCAACCCTGCTTCCTTCTGCCGACATAATTTCACGACGATTATCCCGCAGACTTTTTCCTCGACCTGAAATAGGGCTCGAAAATAGTTTTCGGGCTTTCGTCATTGTTTTCGACCATTTTTCGTAATAAATACGATATCGAACAAAACTGAAAAATGTTTTCCGTTACCCTGAGGTCTCTAGGAAGGCAGGTGCACCAACAAAACGTAATTCTTTGCTTTGCTAAAGTTTAGAGTTAAGATGGCCTTTTTATTACGTATCCGTTCACTGATTGCATATGATTGCAGAGAGAGATCATGTACTGTTGAAAATAAGTTTATAAATCAGATCCCTTTTACTTATTTTGATTATGCTGCCAATGTGGATTGGGTTCAGGTGATTGTTAGGCGAACTACTTGGACTGCTAATGCAGTAACAGATTTTTTCGATTTGTCATTGGTAAAAGTCTTGTGACCCCTCCCCATATGTGTGTTAATCATTTGATGAATGCATAAATCCTAACAATTTATTTCCTTCTTTCATTCAGAAATCCCTTGCACCTCTGTTCACCTATTCCAAGAATGGGCTCAACACGGAGGCTACTTTTGATACTAAGGTACACAATGTCCTCATCTGAATCTGTCTGTGAAATTCTTCTCACATTCTATTATTAATCATTAGCCATTCAAACTGCACAAACTGGAAGAGGGACCAAACACAAATGTGACCCTCTCGCGGCAAGATGCGCTAAAGTACTACAAAGACATGCAAATGATCCGCAGGATGGAGACTGCCGCCGGCAACTTGTACAAGGAAAAGATTATCCGAGGTTTTTGTCACCTCTATTCTGGACAGGTACGCCTGGTGTTGAATAACTACCGTACCGCAAACCTCTATGTCTTTGTTGTTACATAAACAGGAAGCGTGCTGCGTCGGCATGAAGGCCTCGATGAGATCTTACGACGCCGTCATTACGGCCTACCGAGCTCACGGTTGGACCTATATGATGGGTGTCGATCCAGTTGGAGTCTTGGCCGAATTAACTGGCCGTAGTACCGGATGCGCGCGAGGCAAAGGCGGCTCTATGCACATGTACGTCAAGAACTTTTATGGTGGTAACGGAATCGTCGGTGCCCAGCAACCCATGGGGGCCGGCATCGCCTTGGCTCTCAAGTACCAAGGTATATAGTGAATGACATTTTCCTCGTCTCAAAGAGTGTGCTGTTGTACATAACGAATCTTTTCGGTTACTTGAAGGCACTGATGGAGTATGTCTGACCCTGTACGGTGACGGTGCGGCCAACCAAGGCCAGCTGTACGAAGCCATGAATATGGCCAAGTTGTGGAAACTACCCGTTATCTTTGTTTGCGAGAACAACGGATACGGTATGGGTACATCTGTGGATCGCGCCTCCGCCAGCACGGCTTACTACACGCGCGGTGACTACGTCCCGGGAATTTGGGTAAAGCGGATTTCTCCCCCTTTTCTTCTTTCTATATAACATTGCGAAACAAACTAAACCTTGAATTTTAATCCTCGATTTCCCCCAGGTGGACGGCATGGACGTGTTGGCCGTTCGCGAAGCGACCCGATTCGCTATCGATCACTGCGCTACAGGCAAGGGCCCAATGGTGATGGAAGTAGTCACGTACCGCTACTCGGGTCACTCCATGTCCGACCCGGGTACATCCTACCGCTCCCGTGATGAGATTCAAGAAGTCAGACAGACTCGCGATCCCATCACGTCTTTCCGCGAGCGCCTGCTCTCTACCAACTTGACCACGGCTGATGAACTTAAGGTATAAAACTTAAAAGAAGAAATTAGCTCTCGATTTAGGCTCAGGGTAATCTTTGTTGTTTCCTATAGGACATCGACCAAGAGGTCCGTCAAGTGATTGACGATGCCGTCAAGCGAGCCAAGTCGGACAAAGAAATCGGTCTGGAGGAATTAACAGCCGACATCTCATGCAATCCCATCGACACGCGCATTCGTGGTGTCACTGCGTTTGACACGCTAACGCACAGACGCCTTGGACCAGCTGTCAACAACCACTAGTCCCTCTGCCTCTTTTCCTTCCGAGTTGTTGTAGGATAATTTAAAAAACAAGGTGAAGAAAGAGACAAACAAGGAATATAAAATCTGTTCTTTCTCCGAGGTTTGGTGCTCATGTTACGGCGGCCATAGTTAGTAACTGTTAATATCTTGTAAATCTGTCAGTTTTGCAACGTTTTCAAAACAACAAGAAGTAAAAAAAGGATATGAAAATCAAACCGATCAACCAATAAAGATCTGACCCTAGGTCAATCCATTAGTGGATGAAGCGTTTTACTTTCTCTCGAGTTTTTAATGATTGAAAGCCCTTCACAAGTGAATGGCGTGTTGAAAAAGTTTTCAGGAAGCGACCGAGGAAAACAGCGTGCAGTTGCGTGGCGGCGTGATGTGAAACTCGACGGGCGAAAACCGCACACGGGCGAGATCCCGAGTTGGCCATCAAGACCCTTCTTTTTTGAGGTGACGACCAACCGCGGTGATAAGGTTTTGGGTTGAACGGGTAAAACTTTCATGTTTGCCATGTTGTCCAAAACTTGCTACGAGGTAAAGACGGGCCCTAATGGCGACGGAAAACGGGGGCATTCCGTGTCGTCAGACTTTAAAAGGTTTCCGTTTCCTTCTGCTCTAATGTCATTTAGAACTCTGGAGAAAAGAGTGTCATTTAAAAAAAGAATGCGCATTACCGAACGGAAAATGAAAGTAGCAAATACCATCGGAATGGCGATGCCAGCTTTCCCGACAACAGTGAACCGTTATTTTTGGCTAATATCCGCTAATGGAAATTGATTAAGAAATATGTCGGATATTGGAGAGATTGTGTCGAAAAAGTTTTCATAAAATGTTGGGAGTTTTCTTTTGTGTCTAGACGACGTGGAATGAGGACCAGTTACCGAATCACGTGCTTAGGCCAACGGCGTCTTTATCACGTGCTGCGGTCAGTAGGAACTGAAATATCACGAACTGTATGACCGTCCGATTAGGTTATATCGAAACTGTCGCGACCATATCAAGTAACATGTAGTACGCTATCAAATCAACTATAAATCTGAAACTTTACTACATCCAATAACCATTACTTTAAATCTTGATGAACGTAAAGGGAGGCCGACCATTGTACCGGTACCAATAGCCATAAATAGAATCAATTTGAGCAGGCAGCAATACCGTTTCCTCTTTTGTTAAGAAAAAGGACTCTTTTGTTTCCGTCTACACAATATCTCGTTATGTGCAGAAAACGTTTCCTCGTTCCATTCGGAAATCCAATTTTAGTTTGTACACTTTTTTTTTCGAAACCAGTCGTTGGGTACGCGTAGAACTCACAGCGGTTATTATCACAAAGCTTTAATGGAGGGTCGCTGGCGACAGAGACGATTTATCTGACGTCCTTGAAAGTCGGCAATTTCTAGATAGCGTGAAATCGTGCTGCTGGTTAAAGCTCTCACGCATTTTTTCATTTATTATTATATCATATTATTATTAACACAAAAATTCTACGGTACTCTGTGTCCGACATTGTCAGTTAAATCTTCCTCTTTTTGTTGCCTCCCCTTCTAAATAGACTCGGAAAACGGTCGTGTCTTCAAAATAAAGGCCCTGCAATCAACAAACGATGTCGGCAATAATATCCGGGCTGTCAACACATAAATTATCGCCCGTTTTTTTTTCTTCTTCGCTTCGTAAATTCGCACAGTCCGTTTCCATCGATCGCCCTTTTGTAAAGAATAAAATAAAGCAGAAGGAGGAAGATAGCTAACTTTTTATTTCCATTTCGTTTAGATGGAGATGTCATTCCTGGAGGCATTGTTGGATGATTGCTCGATATCGTCCAGTGGACGGAGCCCGACAACTTTTCATTACTACTCTCTTCTCCCTATACTGTATGTATACGGCGCGCTGTCTAGAGTGTCTCACACTCTATACCGTACGTCGTTCCCCATCATTCCGTCTTCCGTCCTTTACATGACGGATATGAGGGGGATGAAGGGGCTCTTTTGTTTCAGCTCCTGCGGCACTTCCCCCATTCGGACCTTTATATCGCCATCGCTGGCCCCAAGGAATACATTAACCCCCCACGGATCGATATAACCGTCAGCATGTGATCACTTGACAAAACTCTTGTCCTTCCTTGCCAGTTACAGACCGACGACGACAAAAAAAAAACATGGAAGAAGCATTCCCTCTGCTTTATTTCTTCTTGACTGGACAAGAGGGGAGAGAGAAAGCTCGTCGATTGTTTAAAGCCTTTTTCAAACATTTCGTGCCGCTATAGTAGGTATGAAACTACTACTATATGGTAATGAATAAAAGATGGTGCGTTATAGTCTACCGTCAAGCTGGCGATTGCCCCCCAAATGCAAAACTGGACGTTTCTTTCTCCTTCTCTCTCTCTCTCTTTAAAGGCATCATTTCTAGCGTTATATTAACAACAGATGTTGAAAATAATCATCGTCATCACCGTAATGGTAAAAGTAGCCTAGTCGGTTCTCTTCTCTCTCGGTAGCTCCGATGTTGTGTCGTGCCGGCTCTGGTTGCTTCCCACCAGGGTCTTGATGGTAGTAGCGTGCGCTGCGTGCACCATCACGGTGGATGCCGTGCGTGCAGACGACACTGTTGAAACGAATCGGTGCATGGTCGCTTCAACCATGACGATCTGAGGGTTACCCCCTGATGCCATTTCAATAAAAAAATAAAACCTTTCACCCAATTCTTCTTGGCATCGTCCACGGCCGAGGACACGGCCGTGAAACAAACGGACGGGCGGCGGTTGCGCACTGAGGGGAAAACGACGACCCTCTTGGATGGACTCTGTTCCGTTCGAGACGGAATGTATATATACGTTCGTGCGTCCAGGTGGTACTACCAAGGTGTATATCGATCAAGCAAGTCCCCAACTGGAGGCCTTTTTATCCTGACGTCCGCTCAGTTGCATGTCTTTAGTCGCATGTCTCAACGGTGACCAAAGGGCTGGACTTGTTTTGTGTCCGGCCAGCTTGGACTTTTCCTTCTTCTTCCTCTTCTTCTTCCTATTCTTCTTCCTATTGTGTTCGCCTATAACAAGATGTTTGACCGAAACGATGGCCAGTCTTTGACGATGCGCCAGGCCGGCCACTACCAGCAGGAATCCTCGTCGGGCAGCCGTTCAAGTAGCGGCAGCGATGGCGCCAGCGGCCGACGTGGCCAGCCGTTTCAAATACGATCGGCCAGACAATCAAGTTCAGGTGCCGTTCCAGCTTTCACCATTCGTTCTGCACAGCCGGGCAACCGAGTCCAGCCTCCAAAGCGGATTAACATCTTCGCCGAAAGGCCAACACCCTCACTGGCCTTCCGGCGGATTTACCAAAGAGGCGATCTGCCCGTCTGCATCGTCCACGAAAGTCGTCTCTATCGACTCGGATGGAAGGTTAGTAGCTGATATTTATTTACCGTACTCTTTTACTTAATCTCTCTAAAAGAATAACAAAACTAAAGATCGATACTATACCGTCATTTTGGTGACCTTCCATGTCGGTAAGAAATTAGAGAAAAAAGTCTTTGATTGATTACCAAACGGACCAAAGTAGACAACAACAATCCGGTCCTACTCCAACTTTTCCGTGCTGTTCGTGATTCGACATCTCTGTTTAGAAGGGAAAAGAATAGGAAGCCGCGATGGTGGCGTGATGATGTCGTCTAGCAGGTCTAGACCTGACTATCGAACGTTCGAGAGGGAGAGAAAGGAAATTTTTGTTTTCAGCAACGAAACACGACATGTAGCATGCAGAACGGAATAAGATGCCTAACGGTCATCCAAGACCTGCTTTGCTATCACGGTCGTTGACCGTTCCGTCATCATTTGCCATTTTCTATTCAGAAAATGTAGGACGGAATGAAAGTTTTCCTTTTTGCACATGTAGCTTCTAAATTTTCTTGTTACGAAATGTGCGTAGTAGTAGTAGTACTACTACTACTAGTAACTCTTTCGTCAAGGACGTCTATAACGGCGTCGCCAGGGCCATTTGTCACAATAAAGCTATTGCAACTGTCATAATCTGATTGACGGCCTTGGACCAGGTGGAGTTGGATACCCTCGACTATGAACACTACCTGCCTCTCTTTCTGGACGGACTTTGCGAGACTCAACATCCGCACGAGTTCTTGGCACGCAAAGGTGCCGAGGATCTCATTACCAGGGCTCCTGATAGAGTCACTCCGCTCTTACCTGCCATCATTCCACCCCTTAGAAGTAAGTATGGCTCCGTGCTAATGTTTAGGATAACAAAAACAACAACATTTGACATTCGTGCAACTATAAGGAGCTCTGAACACTCGAAATTCTCGGGTCATCTGCTCCACGTTGAAGATCATCCAGTTAATTGCTACCTGTTCCAAAGAGTCCGGACGGGCTTTCTTACCTTATTATAAATCCTTGCTGCCCATTCTCAACATATTCAAAACTATTAACCGTAAGAGCAAATTTCTTCGATTAGAAATGAGAGAGGACATGCTGTGCTAATTATCGAAATATAAATTACCAGTCAATCAAGGCGACGGGATCGATTACTCACAGCAAAAGGGCTGCAACTTGGGTGACTTGATCCAGGAGACGTTGGAAGTGCTGGAAAAGAGCGGAGGGTCCGCCGCATTCGTCCTTATTAAGAATATGGTGCCCACTTACGAATCATGTGTATGGAAGTGAAATCATTACTACTGTAATGATGTAACTTGCATTTTTTTTTAATATAAGAAAACACAGTCACACGGACACATCGGCATGCCTCATAACCTAATCAATATGTATGTATTGACAGACCAAAAAAAAAATTACAAGCCACGATCCCGATTGAGTTAAAAATATACAGTTTAAATGGATTACAGGTACTAAAGTATTAATCACTATTAGATCCGTATGAAATATATATATATATAAGTAGCAGTTTAATAAGATATGAACTAGTTACGAAATAGCTATAGGAGTATATCACTGAGATGGAATAAATTTTTTTGGAAGCAGTCCTTTATTTTTTGCTTCAGCTGAGAGAAAAGGCATCCATCGATCCGTTCGTTTTTTTTTTGTTGTCGTATGAAACTTGTTTTTTTTTTTTCATGCTCGTTTATCAGGTGTACTTGACGCCGTGGGTGTCCAGCGTATGTTGTTTGTACTCTGCAGAAGAATGGAGGTTGAAAACGGCGGTGCAGAAACAGCAACAAAGACAGCCGGAAGGTTCAGAGTGGGTCGTTTTCACATGGTACCGCAATACGGATATGTTGTGACAATCCTCGCCACAGTGGGGGCAAAAGGGGACACGCGCGTTCCTTGGACGTTCACCTAAAAGAAACAAATCCAAAGTTTGTCAACACATTGGCGAATTTGGTCATCTTGATGTAGGATCGAATTACCGCGACACTGCGATTGATACGGTCTTGGTATCGGATCTGCTCGGGGTGGAGGAACTCGATCTTGTATCGGATCTTGTCGTGGTTGGTTGAGTTCATTAAGATCATCGTTGGCTATCGAATTGGGAGGAGTCATGTCGACCATCACCAAATGTGGCTCTGGTTTCCTCTCTTCAGGCATTTCGGTTTTTAGGCATCCATCTGGAAGCTCGGTTGCAAGTTTCCTTTTCTTTGAACCGACTTCCGATGGATTGCTGCTGCTGCTGCTACTGGAAGCGCTGCTAGTAAAGTTGGATATAGCTAGGCTCAGGTCGATGCTGGGTAGGGATGCGGTGGTCGAAACTGGCGTGACTGAGGAAGCAGTGGGGTAAACTGAGAGGAGAGGGGGAGGAGTTGCCCTTTTGCTGGCTAAAGGTTTTTGTAGAGCTGCTGCTAGAAATTGAGTTTCCTGCATGGCAGTTTCATTTTTATTGCTGTCTGTTTTTCTGCTAAATGATGAAGTGCATTCTGGCCCCAATCCCTTAACCTAGATAATACAAATGGGGGTATCAAAAGAAATTAGTTCACAGGCTATATAATTTATTCAATCAATAATACCTGTAGTGTTTCTGCTGTTTTGAGAAAAGATGCTAGCTGAGGCTCACAAAGAGAAACTTCTCCAGAATATATGAATGTTAAAATTGCATCAATGTCTTCAAACTTCAATCCACTAAGGACAATCGCCACATTGGGTGTAGATATTTCTCTGAATATCTGTCTAAAGTAGTTGCTAGTGGCCGACAGAACAACACGGTGGGCCTGGATGATTTTTCATTAAATTAGAATAACCATGTGTCATTAAATGCACTCTGAAATTGGACACTCACCAAGAACCTGTGGCCCTCACAAAATAGACTGGTGTCTACTAGATCACCATTGTTTCGAAGTGCTTCAAGAGATGATGAAACTGTCACTGGAAAATTATTCCAGCGAATTTTAAGTAGAGAGGAGCTATCCATTGGTCGGAAATACAACTATTTGTACGATAATTCCCCGTTTTCTAGAAAATTGCTCAACAGGTGAATGAAGCGCCGTAGTCACCAAGCAGCTTGTAATCCAATCAAGCAATTAAGTAGAATCGGCCCAAATGAGGAGCCACGTGAAAATGTGAATCTTTCTAACGAAACCAACAAGATTGACTTTAGTTTTTACAATATGTCTTCTAGTATTTTAGCTCACAGAACAACCCGCACACAGAATTACTATCTTGTTTTGTTGTGATTCGTCTGATAGAAAAAACTGACATGACATGACATCCTATTTCATAAAAGGAAATGTGGCAACCCTGTTAGAAAATTTAAACTAAAAAATGTCTGAATCAGTAGAGAGAGAGCTACTGTTGAAGCTCGAAAATCTATTCGGCTTTAATTTTCGCAAAGGGGCTAAATTTCAGGAACTCGGTTCACGTGATTTCTTAGACGTGTACAAGATTTTCTTTCGAATTTACGATTCTGAGTGGTTATTGAACGATGACAAGCCATCAGGCCCAGTCTTAAAACAGATTCAAAGGTATGTACCTCATTTCTTTGTCAATTTTGCCTCCAAAATTTTTTTTCATGACCAACATTTTTTTCAAAAAGTCTTTTACAGCGTATGGAACTTGGTCACTTGATTCTTAAAGGAGAAGACTTGCTTGATCCAAAAAAAAACTGTCGGCTTCTGGGTGCCATAATTTCAAAACTAGAAAGTAGACACGGAAATACAAATATTCTTGCAGCTGTCCGCAAAGTATGTATCAAGTTAAAGAGTTTGAGAATTGCAAGAGAATTTATTGGGTGGATCTAAATGATTTTACAGATAAAGTTATTGAAACCCAAAACTTCTTCTGATAAAAATAATCAAAGAAAGCAGCATTCTTCAGGTTCTGGTAAAGAAGAAGAACCTGTACCTCTAGAATTGGTTGTTCCTCACAAAGGAAAAGAATTGCCCAGGACACCTCCAAGTAGACCTGGGTCTTACACAGATCCTGACGAAAACAGACTTGATTTTCTTGCACCAAGACCAGCTCGTCTGTCCCCTTCTATTCCAATACAACCTCCTAGGACATATTCTAAACAGACAACAATAGGTAAAATTATTACTGCTCAAGTGACAGCACACTTACTTACACATTTTTACAACTAAGTAGTAGCCACGAAGAAGGGTTTTCGCCCCATTCTTCCCACAAAAGAGATTCCGCGAACGCCCATGAAAGGTGTTGTTACTACACCCGTCGAAGAAGGTCAATTCCTACAATACAATCCGAACCTTACGGTCGACTTTTCAGCTGCAAGACTCACGTCTTCAAACACTTCGACACCTTACTCTGACAACCGGTCTTCGCAGAGGACATTATCCGGCGACGCCACGTTTGTCGTCTCCCCAAAACGAAGGGAAGATTTGATGGATAACGACAAAGCTGAAGGACTCGTTGGGTCGGCTAAAAACGATTCTGTATTTGAAAAAGATACATCATTGGGTACCGGTACGTTTGTTGTCAAAGTGACAAATTCACAAGAGGAGATCAAGAACGCCAAAGAAGGCTTAGATAATTCTTGGAAATTGGAGTTGGAAGACAACAACGGTAACATAGACAACGAAAATATGGCGCCAGTAGAAGCCCAACACGCGAAAAAGAAACCTGGAAAAGAACCAAAGAACAACAACGCACTGAAAGAGAAGTTGGCGAAACCCGACATTGCAGCCAAGATGAACGACGAAACAACCGTGAAAAAGCCCGCCGAACCAATGCCAGAGAATGGCAATGTCGAAACTAATCGCGCCAATGCTGACACTGTAGTTATTGCTCCAAAAGGCAAGAAGGGCAAAGGAAAGAAAGGTGGCAAAAAAGAAGCCAACGAAGAAAATCACGTTGTCGAGGCTGTCGATCCTCAAGAAGTCGAATCGGAACTTCCAGCCCCGGTTATTGAACCCGAAGTTAAAAAAGGACGGGGAAAGAAAGCCGGCAAAAAGGAGGTGAACGAAGAGGTCGAAGAGGAAGCCGCTCCGGTCATCGCCGAACTTCCAGTTCAAGTTGAATCGCCTGCTACCGAAGTCGATGGGAAGAAAGGTCGAGGAAGGAAAGCTGGCAAAAAGGATGTTGAAGAAGAGACCGAATCACCAGCCAAAGTCGAATCTGCGACTGCTTCGCCCATTTTCGAACCCGAAGCTAAAAAAGGTCGAGGAAAGAAAGGCGCCAAAAAGGATGTCGAAGAAACCGAATCACCAGCTAAAGTAGAATCTGCCACTGCATCTCCTATTCTCGAACCCGAAACTAAGAAAGGTCGAGGGAAAAAAGGCGGCAAAAAGGAGGAGACCAAAGAAGAGGCCGAGTCTCCAGCCAAAGTCGAATCTGCCACTGCATCGCCTATTCTCGAACCCGAAACTAAGAAAGGTCGGGGGAAAAAAGGCGGCAAAAAGGATGTCGATGAGGCCGAATCACCAGCCAAAATCGAATCAGCCACTGCATCGCCTGTTCTCGAAACCGAAACTAAAAGAGGGCGAGGAAAGAAGGCGGGCAAAAAGGAGACTAATGAAGAAGTCGAAGAGGCTCTTCCAGTCACTGTTGATCCTCCTGCTGAAGTCGAAGCTCCAGCAGCCGCTGTTCCTGCGCCAGTTGCCGAAGCTAAAGGGAAGAAAGGACGAGGGAAAAAGGCTCAGCCCGCATCCAAAGCCGAAGACATTGCTCCCGAGCCTCCTGTCGATAATACCGAGGTAGTTCCTCCAGCAGCACCAGTAGAGGCCGAACCAGAAAAGGAAGAAACACCCGAGGCTGAAGTTCCAGCCAAACGAGGACGAGGAAAGAAAGCCCTTGTCAAAGAAGTCTCCAACGAGCTGAAAGAACCCGCTCCAGAAGCCGAAATCGTTCCTGCGGCAGCCGAACCCAAGAAAAAGGGACGAGGAAAGAAGAACCAAACTGAAATTTCCGACGCTGTGGCCGAAGTCGAACACGAAGCCGTCGCCGAACCTCCTGTAGAGACCAAAGAAAAGAAAGTTCGCGGTAAACCGACCAAACAAGCTGCCGAAGAAGCCGAAGCTGTTCCAGTCGCCGTCGAAACAAGCGAAGTTTCTCAACCTGAAGCGCCGGCTGCTGAAGTCAAGAAAGGACGAGGAAGGCCGAAGGCTGCCGTCGTCGAAGAAGTTAAGGAGAAAGAAGAAACTCCAGCAGCTGAAGAACCTAAAGAGAAAAAGGGTCGAGGCAAACAGGCTAAAGATGGAGTTGATAAAGCTGTCAAGCCTAATGGAGAAACTTTGCAGAATGTCGAGTCTGAACCTGCCAAAGCACCGGTTGCTGAAGCCAAGAAGGGTCGAGGACGACCAACAAAAGCCGCGTCGGTTGAAGATATCAGCGAGGCCAGTCAGGTGTCCGTCCCTGAAGCTGCTCCAGCCAAGAAAGGACGTGGAAAGAAAGCAGCGGCTGTCAAACAACCAGCTGACGAGCCGGAAAAAGTGGCCGAGTTAACCGAACAAGAGACTAAGGACACGAAAACTAAAGGAAAGAAAGTTGCTGGTAAGCGAAAAAACTTCAACTGTGTTTATATTAATATTTAATAAATTAATTTAATTCACCATAATCCTACAGTTGACCAAGAAGAAATTCCAGAACCGGTCAAGAAAGGCGCCACCAAACGGGGCAAAGCGGCCGAAGACGAAACAACTTCACCGCCCAAGAAAATGAGGGAAGAATCGACCGAGGTAGAAGCTCCCAGAAAGTCTTCGAGAAACAAAGGCGAACCGGTGAAATCTTACGACGAAACGGAAAAGAAGGAATCGCCCAAGAAACGTAGCAGAAAGAAGGCCGAACCCAAAGCTGCTACCGAGGATGAAGAGGCTGTCCAAGAAGACAAGAAGAAACCGGGCAAAAAGAAGGCGGCCGAATCTGCTGAACCTGAAAACGAGCCTCCCAAAGCGGCTGCCAAACGCGGCAACAACAAACGAGGCAATTCAGACGATCAGAAAGAAGCGGAGCAGCCCGCACCGGAGGAGAAGAAAGGTCGAGGTGGTAAGAAAGCCGCCGCAGCCAAGTCACCGGAGCTTCCTCTTCGAGATGTCAACGGGGTTGAGGACGAAACTGGCGCTAGTCCACCCAAGCGGAGTAAACAAGAAGAGGATGGCCAAGTAGAAGAGCCCGAAAAGAAGTCTAGAGGCCGCAAGAAGAAGGAAGATCCACCTGCTGCCGCCCAGACGGAAAACGAATCGCCCAACCAATCTACTAAGAAAGTTGCCGAGGTTGAAAAGAAGAAACCTGGACGGAAGAAGGCGGCCGACAAGGCAGCAGTTCAGGAAGAAGAACCAGAGACAGCAACATCGCCAGTGCAGCCGAAAGGTCGCGGGAAACGGGCAGTCCAGGTAAGCCACCATCTATGATTATTGATAGTGTTAAGTATTTGTATTAACGATAATGTTCCCTACCAGCCACCCCAAGATGGCGAAACTGATCCAAAGGTCTTTGTTGCTTTCATTGCCGGTCAGCAATCCACCGATCCATCTCCAGCTGGACCTCCCGCAGCCAAAGGTCGCCGATTGAAGTTAGCGGAAGAAGTGACAGCTGCAGTGGCTGATGAAGAAGAGAACATTCCAGCGCCTGCCGCCGCCGCCGCCGCCGCCACTACCAAGCGCGCTTATAACCGGCGCAAGTGAAGAATTCTTTCTTCCAATTAGAAGGTGTGAAGTGACATGTCTAATCCCGATACTCTGGTATTGCGAATTTTCGAAGTTTAAATCCTTAGTTACTATTCAGTGTATTCTGTTGCTTTCCAAGTTCTGTTCTAAAATACATTCGGTCTTCGTTAATTAAAAAGAGAGAGAAACGGTTGGGTTTTTCAGGGTTAACTTCCATTTTTTGAAATTTTTTTTGAAATTTTTGCTCTCCGCTGGAACGAATGAGGAAAAAATAATATGAACGGGCAGGGGGTATGCGAATTAGAATTTGTTTTTGATATAAGAGAGAAAGACAAAACAGAGACGTATAGCTTTGTAGTCAAAAAGTGTAGATCTGATAAATCAAGCGCATAGAATTATCTCATCTCGTCCTTTTTCTTTTCTTTTTTTTTCGTTTTGTCCCAATTAACATAGTTTTGTTTCAAATTCCCCCTATTTGCCAAGAAGGATTTTACGAGAGGCTCCCATGTTGAGGCCGGCTTGAGTCGCGCCTTTGTTGGTTCCCGCTTGGAGTCCAATAACAGTCTCGCCGGCCTTAAGTTGCTCCTCGGAAAAGTTGCGCAGGTTCTTCTCTGATGGTTTTGGTCCCAGTGATGGTCCTCGCCATTCCGGATGCTTGTAGGTCTGGAACAGTATGTGAAAATTTCAATCCAATTTCGATTTAAAGAAGGATGATTTGTGAAGGAGACTTACAGCACTTCCAAGACCGAAAATGGTTGACGTAACCATGGCGATATCTTTTTTCTCTGATAAATCAATCGTCTGGAAAACATCCATCTCGGGTACGCCGTACTTCTTGCAGGCCTCTTGGAACCTTTTTCCCCCAGGAAAATTTAAAAATTGACAAATTCGATTCAATGAACTTTAAAGATTCTCTACTTGTTGAGATTCTCGCAAATTTTGAAATGGCCAGCACCGCTAGGATTGATCTTGTTGATGGATCCAGGTTGGATAATGTTCATTAATTTGCAGAGGATGACACCATCTTGAAGAGCGTCTTCATAAGACACGCCTGATAATTGAAAGATATGGTAGATTATAACTTAGGTAGACAGCACAGGACGCATCCGAAATCTTATCTATACCTTCAGGGAAGCGTTCGCCAGTAATGGATTCAATCCAAGCTTGAGCTTCACGTTCCTGCTCCGGTTCGCGCTTGCCGAGTGCCTGGTATGCCACCCAGAAAGAAAAAAAAAACATATCGTACATCAGATTAGTTTCAAAATGTGACACGAAACCAACAGCACGCTGAGTGCGAACAAGTTTTTTTGCTTGGACAACTGGCTACTTTTCGGCCGGAAATAGAAAATCCCCAAGACACGTGTCGACTGCCTCTTCATCGGTACCAAAGTCCGCGCTGTTGACGCCGCGCGGATGCAGAAACCGAAATAAAAAACATAAATTTTTCGAACGGACGACGACGTCGACCAAACCGTGTCAAAAACAAAACCGCAAGAGAGAGAGAAGAAAACCTAAGTTTAGCCAGAATGGGGCCGCTGCGCTGCGGATGATGTCATCCGCTGGATCGGAAACGATGCGAAAAGAAAGCAACAAAATAACAAAACAAAACCGAATGGCTTGTTTCTCTCTGCCGAGCAGCAATTCATCGTTAGAAAGGAATCGCGGCGATTTCTTCTCTCACGGACGGAAGTGTTGAACGAGAACGTCACGCCATTTCTTCCTCTATTTTTACAAAAGAGTTTTCGTTTGTTTTTGTTGTTGGAAAAAAAAAAAAATATAACGGCGAGGAGCGGCAGCATCACAAGAGGGATTGGCGGATTCCGGCAGCTAAGCGAGTCACGGGCGGATGTCATAGGGTAAAAATAGAATTCTTTTCCCTTCGTTCCGTCCGCAATGACGTGAGCGACCTATCGGACTAACCGACGCTACGTTGCTCGTAATAGATATATGGCGTTTCGGCTAATCGGATCTTCTTTGGCCCGCACCAAACGACCCGTTTTACCCTCCTCGTGAATGAAACATTCAGTTCCAGCTGGAAACGGTCGTCTACACAAAAATTTTCATTCAGAATTGAGAAATTCGAAAATTTGCGCTAATTATTGTTGTGGACGGGAAACGGCGAAAACGACGCTAGTAACGCCGAGACGACAAAAAAGAAAAATATCGGGAAAACGGTTAGAGAAAAATCGACGTTCCGTCGTTGGAGGCCGTCCAACCAGAGGAGCTGGAGCAGAGTTCCCTCCGCCCAGCTTGACGACTACAAAACGGACAACGTTTCTACGCTAGCGATCTAGTCTTCGCTCATCCGCCATAGCGTTCTCAACTCGCGGGGAGTCCAATTTTTCTTGAAAACTTTTTGGGGCAAGTTTACATCGCAACGTGAACACTAACAATGGTGGTAAGTACCAAGTCAACAACTCATTACTCGACATTTGCGGCACTAAAACTTGACGCAATGTTAAGGGTCGCAACAAGGAACAGGAACAGGAGATTGTCGACTGGATCGAAGCCGTTTTGGGTGAAAAGTTGCCCGGCCAGCCGTACGAAGATTTGCTACGCGACGGCATCATTTTATGTAAATTAATCAACAAGATTGCGCCCGGCTCGGTCAACAAGATACAGACGAGTGGCGGGAGTTTCAAACTCATGGAAAACATTCAAAGGTAAATAAAAAAGTCTTTTTTTTCTTTGGGGGCCCAGTCTTACGATAACGATTATCGATGCGAATGAAAATGTCAACAAGCCAAGTCGTCGTCGTCGCCGACGCCAACACAGTTTGAGTTTCACTGCGCGGTGTGATGGAGTTATTCCTCGAGCAGTTTGTCAGCAACACAGTCGATAAACATTAGGGTACGAGCGAGGTGAAGGCGAGAAATAGGCGAGGGTTATTATATATGTACCTCCTGGGCGCCCATAACGTCTATGAGAAGAGAGAACCGAGAGAGGTTCTCTTCTTTTTTTTTTGGTGTGGGTGTTCGCTGTTGTTGTTGTTGTTGTATTTTATATTTCTACTCCAAGTCTGGAGGCAGCTGTTCCATTATGAAAGAAAGAGAGGGCTATTTTTGGTGTTGGTGGGCAAAAGGCGTCGGAGAGAAGAGAGTTTTTTCCCCGACGTTTAACGACTTGATTAACGCGGCTCGACGGAAAATTTGGTTTCAATGGCGTCGCCAAACATTCTCTCCTTTTATCTTCATCACTTTGAGCTGCCTTAATAGACGGTGAACATTTCCTTTTTCAAATGTTGTCTAACTAGCCAAAAACTCTTTTGTTTGTTTGTTTGTTGTCGCAGGTTTCAGGCCGCTTTGAAAAAGTACGGCGTTCCAGACGAGGAGATATTCCAGACGGCAGACTTGTACGAACGTCGCAACATTCCGCAAGTCACGCTCTGTCTCTACGCATTGAGCCGATTGGTATGCGACACTTTGTATCTTTCTAACCCGATGGGGTGTTGAAAATTCCTCTCATCATCTTTATCTCGTTTTCTCTATCGGGCGCGATGTCACGGCATAACACAGACGCAAAAGCATCCCGAATACAACGGCCCTCGTATGGGTCCCAAAATGGCCGAGAAGAACGAGCGAGAATTTACCGAAGAACAATTGCGCGCCCACGAAGGGCACATCGGACTGCAAGCCGGATTTAACAAAGGAGCTTCGCAGGCCGGTGTAGGAGCCTTCGGCAACACCCGACACATGTAAAAAAAAAGAATTTAAAAAGAAAAGGCGATGGACCTTCAATTCGGTACGACAACGACTTATTGTTCCTGCTGGCGCGCCAACAATCACACAAGACTCTTCAGTTGATGGTTTTCCAACTTGTTTTGGAAATCGAGACGGTCGGGAAAGAAAAAAAACGGCGATTCATTCGGAGCGCACCTCCTCTTCTGCTATACATATTGACTCTGGCCAAAATAAGCAACCTGATTCAGAAAGCCAACAACCTATCGCGCATATTAACCGCTCTCCTTTTTCATCTGCCCACTCAAAAAACCCCCGACAGCGAACAAACACGAATCCGGAGCTGATGTTATTTTCTCTTTACCAAATCTGTTTTGATTTTTGTTGACTGTCAAATCCTTTTATTCGCACCTCCGAAATCCCAAAAAAGTCGCGCACATTCTCATTCGTTTCCTTCTTTTTCAGTTCTGTTTTTATTTTGTTGCATTAACGCAGACAAAAGAGAATGCCTGTTATGTTATATCAAGTGAAAATAATATACTCTAAAGAAGAAGAACGCAACAAAAAAAAAAATATAATCTGAGGGACTGTGATGCCAAGTCATTTCATGCCGGGAACTTGTTTTGGCTGTTGTTGCTAATCGACTCTTTTCTCATTCCGTCAATGTCGAAAAAGTCTGGAATCCGGCAAACTTTAAAGAGAAAAAAAAAAGAAACATTTTCACGTCAGCTGTTGGCGACCGCCGCTAGATGGTGGGTAGGAAAGAAGAAAAATTGAACGAACAAAGTTCGTGTCCGGCTGTTTACATTACCAAACGAAATATATCTAAGTTTACACGGAAGGAGAACCGAGGAATGACCTGGAAGAGTCTAAAGCCCTTCCACCGCTTGACAAGACCCACCCGGAGTTTTTTTTCCTGGTTGTGAGTCATCCGGACGTCTAGGTTCTAAATCCCTGGCTAATATTTATACCCAACGCCCTCGGGATTTTCTAAAGACTCAAATATTTACGTTTAAATCCCGCTACAACCTCCTCCTCCTCTTTCCTTTCTGTGGTATTCGGTGGTGGAAGGTGAAGCCGAGCCTGGTTTTTATCAAACCCTCTTTTTCTTCGTTCGTTCTATTCGACTGTGGGCGACGCCGATCCGCGCGGTGCCGGGTGCGCACGTTTCCGAACCTAGTCAGCCACACCAACACTCTGTCTGCCGTGTCCTTATAAGGTGCGCTGAGCGCATTTCAAGGTATAGCCGCATATCACACGCAACAGATCCCGTGGCGAACGGGGCGAAGAAACAACTTTTTCTCTGTGTGCCATAGAGTAGTCTAACTCTTACCTGCCACCTAGGACGACCAGCCATGATGTGAAGATGTACGGACGTCGAACGACTTCGTCGGGGGAAAAGAAACTAATAAAAATAAGCAATAAAACAAGAGAGAAAAAACAGGTTGGTACCACTGATTGGAAATGACGATAAGAATAAACGAAAATAAAAAAAATCTTCGTTTCTTTTTCTTTCTTTACTTGAGTTAAACAAACGGAAAGGAATTGAACAAAAACTGTTGGGAAATCACGAGAGTTGCACGTTCTGCTCTTCCACACCGGTCCGAATGCAACTTGCGAGTGACTCGACTGAACGCTGCTGGGAGCTTTTGGCCCGTCTCTGGCTCATATATCTAAAAAGGAGGGGAGTCTAGAGAATGAGAGACAGAGAGACTGCGAGAGAGAGAGAGAGAGAGAAATTTGTATATACACACCACGGCCTTCGACTTGGTAGTTTGTGGGGAGGAGATCACGTGACCTTTTCGATCTTTTCCCTCCCATATGTTATTGTTTGAGCGCTTTTTTATTGAACACGCCGCTATAAGACAAAAAAGTTCGAGAGAGAGAGAGAGAGAAAAGTAAATTGCCCTCTGCCGAGAGAGACTCGGGGCACAAATTTCTTCTAGACGACAGCATCAACGTTATGCCTGTTGTTGTTCATTAAGTTGTTTGTCCATAAAGGGAATACACAAGACGTTGCCGTCATTAAAACGCGTGAAAAAGAGAAACAATGAAATAGCGGATTAGAAAAGGGGTCGCCCCACAGAGAGAGAGAGGGAATTGCAGTATTGTTTGCGAGTTGTTGGTTTATTTTACGAGCGACGATGCGCCCGGCCCATCGATCAATTTGTTTTCTTTTGTCTTGGAGACCAGCAGACGAGGAATTCAATCAAGTGGGGAGACGATTGATTCTTTTCCATTTCCAATCGTCTAGAGTCGTGACGGCCTATCTGTTGGCGGTGCCAGAAAGTCTAGTATAAGGATCCGAGCAATTAGTTGGGTCGTCGACGACGAGAGAGAGAGAGACCCCCTCCTTAACCGAAACGGTAGACCTCGACAGGATAACCCGACCTCCTTTTTCTCTTTGGCTTTGGCCCATATAAATCGCCAAATGAGTCATCGGGACAGCCGAAGGTTCCGAACCAGCTCCCGTCGTTTAGATATAGACTTTAGCTACGGATGATAGTCCTAGTCCTATTCCTATAAATATATATATTTTCAAGAAAATTTGAATAAAATTATACGGTAGGACAAGTTTGTCTTTTCTTCGAGTTTTCACGGTTCCCAGCATCAGCTGATATGAATTGCAGATATTGCATCGGTTCTTATTTTTTTCTTTCCTTCATCTCCTCGGGCGTGTTAGCAGCAGTAACAGAAGCGAGAGTAAAGAAGCCAGCAGGTGCCAGGCGGGATTAAGGTCACCAGTTGACGACGTAATGAATACATCTATAATTTGGGTGATGGATGCGATTGCAAGAGGTCTGTTGCGGCCGTTCGTTAAGGTGTGTCTGATGAGATGTTTAAGAGAAAACGAAGGGATCCATCAACTTGTTCGTGAACCGTCATCAGCTTTTTCTGCGAGGCCAAATTAATAGGCGGTGCATGACGAAAAGAGAGATGGAAATATTTAAACCCCCACCACTCCAAAATAAAAACAAAACAGAAAACGCATATACAATAGAAAGAACAATACCGATATTCAGCCTGTCCGGTGTGGATGATGTAATCGCGTCTGTGAAGCGGATACGATACCAGCCAAAAAAAAAACCTGCTGCTTGGCAATCCAAAGACGGGCATAAGTTCCAATAAAAAAAGAAAAGGAAAGAAAAAGAAAAATACATATAATATCCTCCCCGATAGCTTTTCCTTCAGCCCAGAGCCCACATAGCACGAGGTTTAGCATCAAGTGTGCTCCGCGGCGGCAGAAAAGACTTTTATAGTCTCAATCGTTGATCGTTTTCCTTTTACGTCGATTCTTCTTAATCTGAAATCCAGTTTTTCTTTTTTTCTTTTTGCCCAGGACTTTTTGCGAATGAAAAAGTATAAAGGGACGATGTCAAGATGGAAACTAGCGATAAATGCTAAGTGAAAGAATCGCCAGAAAGTATCTGGTACTGGCTCGCGTCCACTCGACATCAACGTCGAAACGGTTTGAGACGAGCACGCGACTACAGTCGCCTCGTCATAAAAACATAAATAGCGAAGAGGTACTAAAAAAACCAACACAACTCGTATGGCGTGCGTACCGTTCGATGAAAAGCGTCTCGGATTACAACGCTGCTGGACTCACCTTAAAAGGTAAATTGAGCGGAAATGATAACTGGCATCGAAAAACCTTCGTCGCCTTTTTTTTCGCCGAGAAGAGAGTTTCGGAGGAACAATCTGGAAACGGACAAAAAAAGATGTAAAGCAGTTCGGTGGCGATGCATATGACGAAATGGTTGAGTCGTAAGGTCGCAACTGTGTCACCGATGACCTTAAATGGTTTGCTTACCTAAATAAGGCGCGTTCTCCATTATCTGGAGGTCGTCGAAATCGAATCATCTGGCACGTGTGTCTGTTGGCGGTATCCTCCCCGGCCAGCCGCTTTCTTGGCCCCCAGAGGAATGCAAGGTGCCATTTATAAACCCACACAAACTAATTGGATGATTATGTTAATCATTTTCTCAGCAGCTGTTGGGCCTGCAGAGCTCTAGCCTCAGTAAAATCGGGTGCGCCATGGTCACTCGGGTTATTTTACCACACACAAACAGAATGTAAAAAAACAAAACAAAAAAAAAAAAAAAATGTAGACAATCTCCAGCGACGGCCAAGTGAGCCCGCCAGTAAAACCTGTCATGCACTCGAGCGTCATGGATGTTATCGCGACCCGCCCCTTTCAATTTTTCACCCATATTAGGAATTTTTCTCTCTTTCGTCTTCTTTTTTTTTTCAAAACAAAAAATAAACACGAGAAATTCCGCCCAGTATTTTTCTCGCAACTTCTTACACACGATGACGCAAGTAAATCTTTCAACCGATCCACTTTTCAAAGCATCGGAAAGATAGCGTGACGTCACTGTCTACTTGAGTCGGGGAGTTGTCCCGTTTCCATGTCGGATTTGGACAGAGCGGACCACAATAATACCAGTAGCCCAACAAGTTTTCCGTTCCCAAAAAGATATCGTTACTTAAAGTCAAATCTGTTGGCTCCAAAGAATGACGGATTGGAAAGATTTATTTACCTTGATCGGATTATGGGTCGACAACTTTGGTTAAGGATGGAGTAATGTTACGAGAATGGTCCACTCTAAAGACTTGAATACCTTGCCCGTATACCATGACTAAACTTTCAGACTTCTCGGTCGAGACGACATCCAGCCCTTGAATGTCGGAAACGTCGCAACAAACGGTGCACAACCAAGTGATTCGGGTGTCTTCCCGTCTCCACAGGATTAGACGCTGGTCCAATGACACGCTAAGGCATAAATTGTTGTCCAACATGGCCACTCCTGAAATTTAACATACATAAGGTGTCAAGGATTCGATAAAATCAAGGCTAAAGTATGAAAACTAACCAGATATCTGGGCTGCGTGGGGCGACTTCTTTTGCTGGTCCAACAGCTGCACCAAACTCTTTACACGGTCGATTTCGACTTTGGAACAGATAAGAGCATTGTCGTCGCCTCCGGACAAAATCTGTAAACTATCAACGTCCACCCATCGACAATCTAAACTATTGATTCCCGATTGATGGATGGTCAAACTGCCCACTGGATCTATTGTTCTGTCTTCTTCTAAATAGGAAATGTCCCAAACGGCTAAACGGCCGTCAGTTCCAGCTGAAAGGAGTAGGGAATTCCCCGTCGAATCGACAATGACTTTGACTTGCAAGACGCAACAATTGTGGAAGCTCAATTCCTGGAACAAATCGAGTCGATTGTCGTTCAAAGTTAAATCGAATATCCTAAAAAAAGAGGAGAATAACAACACCATTTTTCCAGTTTTAGAAATGCATAATACATGAACGCAATGAAAGCAGCGATCCATTACCTTATAAAGCTATCAGAGCAAGCAGCGATAATGTGGAAGTTGCTGTCACAACGGTCCAACACATCAACATCCATATAGCGTGTTTCAGGGTCGGGTATGAGGGACGGATGGCCGTCATTGACCCAAGGCTTATTCGTCGCTCTACGGAGCCAACCGCGCAAAAAATGCGATCGTACGTCATGGTGGATGACGTGTACCTGGTCGCCCTGGCCAGCGATTGTCAGAAGTCCAACGGATAACTGTGCTCTGCCTCCGGCTGAGACGCACAACCAAGTTCCAGGTCTATCCTTCAGCTCTTGGACGGCCAGAGCTCTGACGCTGGAAACGTGTTTGGTAATGATGGTCAGAGATTGGGCAGACCGCTGATCTAATCGGGATAATCTCATGGTGGTGTCTTCACTTCCCGTCAGGATCAGCTGCTCTTTAAGACCGATGAATCTACCGCGGCAAATGGATTTGCTGTGGCCTCCGCAGCGCCCGGGCAATGACGAGTTGAACACGCCATCCGGTGAGCGTCTATTTTCGTAAATGTGCTTGTCCTTGATAAAAAGGAGCGTAACATCAGACGGGGAAACCTGAAAGTCCCAAGAACGATGGCCACCTCCGCAAGGTACTTGCATGAGACTACGTTGTTGCTGACTCGACCACACAACAAATCGGTCCTGAAATAGTCAAATCGAATAAATTATTCAAAACAAGTGGGAAAAAGAAGACGTAGCCATGCACATACGCTATGAAAAGCCAGGTACGTGAGTTCTTGGCCAACCCATCGCAAGCGAGCAATCCAACCTAAGCTCGTGTTTGTCATCGACAGCAGTTCCAGCTTGTTTTGGCTGTCGATGAGTCGCCAAAGACCAACCCGGCCGTCCCTTCCAGCTGTATAATAAAGATTTCGACCTAGCGGGTCGGGTTTGACATCAGTCAAGCCGTTTTTACCATGAATATGGGGAAAAGACTGATGGGGAGTCTATCAAACGAAACGTTATTGCCATTATTGACTGTTTGTTATTCGGACAGTAAACTACCTCATTTTCGGTGGAATAAAGATGAAAGCTTCCTTCACGATCACCAATCATGAAATGATTTTCGGTGGCCAAAACACAACTTGGCCAGCGTTGTTTGCCCTCCGGGAGAATAAATCTTGGAAGCGACTCGTTGCCAGTGAGTGTATCCATAAGCACCATACGGCCGTTATCGAGGCAAGCAATAAACTGCCGCGAGGCGACCAAATGTACGCTGTAAATTTTCGTGCCCTCCAGTTGATGAGTCGCCAACAGCTCGAGGGACGAGAAGGAGCCGGAAACGAAGACGAATACAGCCCCGGTGCGTGTTCCAAATATAATCGTCTGGCCGTCAGTGTCTAGTACGCTGCCACTGCCGAGTCTGTCATCTTGAAACAGCGTGACCCAATCTTCCGTGTCGCTTTTCCATCCATAAAGGGTACCTAGTTGACTAGCAACTAAATATCCGCCCGCCTCGGTTACGGCCACTAAACGGGGGACCTGGTTATCTGCTGGGAGTCTGAGTTGACGACAGCTCGTCTCTTGCAAATGGTTGGCGTTCCAGATTCGAGTTGAACCTTCGCCTCCAGCAGTTACCTGCGATAAAAATTTATGAATGATATAATTTTATGAGGGGAAATTGAATGTGATAATCAACTGACCAATAATTTGAGTTGGGAATCCCATTCGGCAGCCCATACGCTAGCACCTGGATGGGCATCAAACTTGGAAAATAGCCGACCGCTCGTTAAATCCCACAGGCAAATTCGGGAATCTTCACCCAAACTGGCAATAAGCCCTGAATCGCCTGAATTCTGGCGGATAATGACACTGTTCCAAACGCGTGCTTCGTGTCCATAAAGTTCATATTTGGGTTGGATTTTTGCTTGTTGAAAGAGGTTCCAAAGGTTGCCCTCCTCTTCCTCATCTTTATCAATTTGTAAACTCCAAGTACGAACTGAGCGATCGTCTGACGTTGATATGACGGTGCGTGATATTTCGTCATAATTTACGGAGAAAATGACACCCTATACCAAAAACTTTTTTCAAATAGGATATCCAAAACTAAACAAAATAAGATTGGAATTACATTGTGGCCTGATAATCTATGGAAAAGACGTTTGTCCTTCTGGGATGATGATGCAGCCCAAATAAGGATATTACCAAACACAGTCCCTGCAAGTATGGTCAACTGTGCAATATGTTCACCTAGTATTCTACCACAGTACCTAATTGAGTAAGATTTGTGTTAGAATATATAAGCCACACATACAATTTTGGCATCACATAAGTTACAATATGCACTGCTCATCCCCTTGGATCTCAACTATTTCATTTTGAGAACATGTTTTCTGAATGAGTACTTTGTTGTGAGATGTCAATTTGACAAGGTATTCTCCACTATTCACAAATTTTGCATCTCTTATCCAATCAGCTTCATTGAACTTCTGTAAAAGTTGTAACCTAATAGTTGAATACAGTTGAAAATTGTGAACTAAGAAGATATGACAAGAAAAAATACCTCGAGTAAGTAGCAGTGTCATCTACTGCCACAATAGCAAGCAGCTTCCCACCAAAAACGACCACTCTTTTTACTGGGGCACAATAACGAATACCGTGAATTCTGGAGCCACGGAATATATCAAGGCTTTCTAAATGCTTTTTTATTTTGAGATCAAACAGATTGATCCATCCAGCACAACCTGTCATAGTTTTTAAATGTCATTGATAAGAACTAGTTTTTCATCCGATGAATATTCCAACGATGTGTAAAAATCTTACCTTCTAACAGTAAATTGGGCTCTATCGTACACAAGGCAGTAACATGAGTCTGCAAATAAAGCTTTTCTATCATGTTTCTCTCTGAAACTGTTATTTTTAGAAATTAGAAATGATGTAAATAGTAAGCACGTGTGTTATATTTTTGTGTGAAATTCGTCTGCATTTTGTTTGCTTGCATTTTCCGCTAGATGGACAAAATCCAATGGCGGCTGATTCAAATAGAAATAGAATCCAGACCAATAAAAATGGTTCGAGTACGTTTTCTTTGAATTCCTTTATCTTTTATATATTTTATACTAATTTTACTCACGTGTTACCTCATCTAAAATTCTTACATACTATTCAGCAGGGCTGGCGCTCACAGTAACACTTTGATCAATCAATTTTAAAAACCGCGATCGTGAGCGCGCACAGTTATTTGTAGTTTTGATTATATAGCCTTCTTCAGTTTTTTTCAAGCGTTAACACAAATTATTTTTCAATTTATTTTAGTAAAGATGAACGCACTCAGCACGCTCGCGCTCAATTTACAAATTCGAACGCGGTCGGCCCAGCCCTGCTATTCAGTGAAAATGTGTGACACAATATTTATCATCTACGCTATCTACTTGCGGCTTAATTGTTTCGAATTACAGTCGTCAGCTGAGGATGTTGAGGTAAAGTAGAGACAAAAGTAAATGAATAAACTTTAATGTTATTGTACTATTTTCAATAGGACTACCAGTTTGTATTCCTATCCATAAAATGTTTAACCTATGGATATAAAAACAATCCATCTTATCTTCCTTAGAACCACCAAACCAAATTGTTATTGTAGGCTAGCTAGGCTAACGATAATCAGTGAGGTTTTTCTCGAGGTTTTCCTTCCGTTGTTTGAATGCTAGAAATATCAACTACTAAACAAAGAGAAATTTAGTTGTTGTGAAATTTTTTCTGTATAAATAAGCTTGTTATGTTTACTAGGGACATAGTCTAAGAACGGTTTTTGTCTGGACACTTATTGCAATGGGACCTTCGATTCTATTAATATTTTTGGCTGTAATCTTTTCGACACATTGTTCCCTCTCAGGTACAAATATGCACGTGAATTTGGGTTGTAATTACCGCTACATTTTTTGTATACATATATTATCAAACATATCTCCACAGATCAGGAGACTATATTGGCTGAAGAAAACTTGTCCGAAGAGTTACATGGTAGGCCTGTTAATAATAACATTTTACAAATGATAATAATTATACATCAATGTTTCTTTGGGCTGATAATTCCAGAACTCTCGGAACGTACCGTCTTAGCATCACCCGACAGTTCTGTGATGGATGACGAAGAGGATGACGACGGAAGAGAATACCGACAAAATTACGACTTAAAAAAATGCGAAAACTATAAGAGAAAGTGTTTAAGACTCGAAGGGATCTGCAATCTTCAAAGACCACAGAACTCAAAATGTCCACAATGGAGGAATCGTTGTGAACGCTATGAAAGGTCCTGTAATCGACCTCAACCACCAGTGACTAAATTTAATTATTGTTCGTTAAGTGCCCAGAATACAATGTGCAAACACAAGGTGAGTTCATTAGAAATTCGTCATTGAGCCAGTTTTATCCAAGTTGAACTTTTTTTCGTTTTCGGTGTATATATAAAGCCAACATCGTACGGAAAATCGTGCATGAAAGTTCTGCCATTGAAAATGACAAACGCTGACAAAAATTTAATTGTATCCATACACAATAATCTTCGCCGTAAAGTTGCAAAAGGTTTGGAGTTACGTGGAAATCCTGGACCTCAACCGGCCGCGGCCAACATGAGAGAAATGGTTTGACTTTTAATCATTGAGTTTAGGCTATATATTTTTTTATATTTTTGAATGTTATGGTTTTAAGAGCTGGGATGATGAACTTGCACTGATGGCACAGACTCACGCCCAGCAGTGTGTTTTCCATCACGATTCCGATAGGAATGTTGGTATGACTACGTACTTTAATACTTTGAATATATAATCTCTAATTGGAAAACCTAAAGACCTGTTGATTATATGGATCTTTTTGTTTACGAAGCTCGTTTTCAGGTTGGTCAGAACTTGGCCATCCAGTTATCGACAAATGAGATGTTGAAGGCTAATTGGGCTAGCATGATACAAAGTTGGTACGACGAAGTTAGGGTGATGAAGCCACCATATATAAAGGCCTTCCCGTATGTTAAAAACACTAATCAAAAACATGCGTAACATCGTCATCTAATATATTTTCACATTCCATTTTGATCGTGCAGATCAAATCCAATTGGGGTTATCGGCCACTACACTCAAATGGTATGGGCCCAATCGTTTAAGATCGGATGCGGGATCATTTCCTATCGAGACACTTCCTACCAGCCTTCTTATCCCTTCAAGCTCCTTTACGTTTGTAATTGTAAGTTTATTTTACTATTCATTTTTGTGGTAGTCGCCGTTTATCACAAATTACATTACAAACCTTATTTACATTGTCCCTATATTATTCTATTCACAGATGGCGTGGCTGGAAATTTTCTCGGCCAACCGATCTATCGGACCGGAACTGCTGCTTCGACTTGTCCAGCACCAACCAAAGCCAGAAATGGACTATGTGCTGTAATTTAAAAAAACACTTTTGATGACGAATTGGGTCAATAATAAAAATTCAAAAATTCAACAAAAAAATCAGTAGAGAACTAACTAGTAATCTCAGGAGAGCCAGTTTCTATAGGATGAATGTTTTTTTTGCGGTGTAATTCTGGAAATCGGTGTCATTCTGGCACCGTCATGCATGCTTGTACAGTATCGCACCTTCTTCACATTTGAACAGTGAAATAAAAGGTGAAGGAAGCGACAACATTAATTTTCTTACGGATCGACAATTAATTTCGAGCTATTGGTCACTAATATCAGCTCAGTTGTTTCGAATTTGTGGTTGTGAGCGGATCGGTTCCACTATTTTTAGCAGCAATAATTGCCGATAATCAGGGTACACTCAAGTCCTTTTGGAACAAACAAACTGGCCCGCTGTATCCGCCTATGAAACCTCGATACTATTTTCAACAATTAAATCTTGGAAAACAGGATACTTCTTTTTCGCCATTATCTGTTGCTGGAGGCTGGATCCTCTTGAATGTTGCCACCATCCCTGATTAATAACTCCAACGAACTATCTTTAAAATTGGATAATATTCTAGGTTGGGTCGAGCCGTTGCAAATCCTTCTCTTTTCCGCTATTGCTTTTTCTGTCGAATTCGATTAAAAAAGAATTTAGAGAGCATAATGCCTGTAAGCGTTTAGCAACTTGTGAAAACAAATAAATTCAAGTTTGAAGCGATCGTATCATTGTAAACTATGTAGACATCAATATCTTACGAAATCTAGCTAACCAGCCATAACAATCATACTAGGCGTATGAAAGGAGCCGGGTGAAATATAACTATAGCCAGCCAACAAACATACTAGGCATATGCAAGAAACCAAAAAAATCAGGCAAACAAGCATATACTAGGCGTATGCAAGGAGCCGGGTGAAAATCGCAGCCAAACTAGCATACTAGGCATATGCAAGAAGCCAATAAAATCAGCGAAACAAGCATATACTAGGCGTATGAAAGGAGCCGGTGAATAGCCAGCCAACAAGCATACTAGGCATATGCAAGAAGCCAAAAAAATCAGCTAAACAAGCATATACTAGGCGTATGCAAGGAGCCGGGTGAAAATCGCAGCCAAACTAGCATACTAGGCATATGCAAGAAACCAAAAAAATCAGCTAAACAAGCATATACTAGGCGTATGCAAGGAGCCGGTGAAATCTTACTAGTAAAAAATGAAAGGTAAAAAAACTGAATCGATTACCTTATAAATTTTGTCTTTCGTACGAAGGAGGTAATGCTCGCTGCTCGAGAGTCGCGAGTTGAATAAAAGGTGATCGTCGAGGCCGAGTCTTTTTATGGAAAGGGATAAAACAATGAAACGACGTTTCAACGACGCATTTTATCTGGACCTTTCCGTCCTTTACTTTTCTCCATATGACCTTTACGACGAAGCATCTCTATTAATAGGCCTAGGGACGCTTCTCAGAATTCTTTCATTTTCCTTTTGAAAGCAAAAATTTTCTGTTCGTGTTTTATTGCCGATTCTTTTTAAATATCTGCTTTGAATAAAATAGAGGATGGACCAAATGTTCATAATAAATATGTTCATACTCTGAAAATGTATTGCAATAGGCCTATATCTATAACTACTGAAGTAAGCAAATATTTGTGTGATTCAGTTTTATTGACGAAAGTAGGCCTATAGCAAAACACTGCCATCTGCTTGTGTAAAGCTAGGCCTTTCGCCTTTACAACAATTTCAAATCGTTATGGGCGGTAAGCTCATGCACTCGTCATGTACACATTTGACAATCATTCATGTATTTGCTTGCCCAGACTATTATAGTATTCATAGTATAATCTTTCATCTGTTTCATGACTTTCATCAGATCATCCGATTTCATTTAAATTAAATTTTCTGCAACATGAAGCTACTGCAATTACTTTTATTCCTAATAATAGGTGAAGCGACGACTATCAAGTGGCAGGATTCAGATGATGTCCGCTTGACTCTCGGCTTGACTTTAGATTGCGATATTTATGGTAACAACTTGCGTTCACAGTAGCTACTCAAAAGGCGACCAGTGTGGGCCTTTATGTAATCCAGACGGGTAAGTTAATCCATATTGTACTAAAGTGTAAACAAATAGTCTATACATTTTGTATATTATATTTATCACGTATTGAGTTGAACTCTTCCCCCATTTCTTGCTTTTCCTTCATTTAAGACGTATCTCAAACGTTAGAAACTTGGAGATTCCTTTGAGAGGAGTTAGAGAGACTAGAGAGATGGCTTGGAGACAACCGCAGGAGTAGGTGTAGTGTGTAGTAGCTACTTGCCGGCGGCGAGGACGGACTCGACGGCCGTACCTTATTTAAGAAAAAGAGTCGGCGTCGTGCGTTCTGACTTCTAGGCCGTGTAACAAAGACCGCCATGAGCGAGTAGACCCGAAATGCCCGTGGCAATATTAAGAATCTTTTCGTTCTCTAAATTTCTCTACAGTGTTTGCACTCATTTCACTTGGAACCAGCACCAAGTAGGAACCAATCAATTGTCGAAGGGGACATGCGAGTAAGCCGACAATTTGCATAGTAGTTGGAACTGTACACTGAACAATTAGTCTACACTCCAGATGGAAAAAATCCCATTTGTGGAGGAGTGGGATAAGCGGAGGGACCCTGCATGGGCATCGCTTCATTGTGGCCGGTGTGCTTTCTAATAGATGTGATTATACACAATATATGATTTGATTATTAATTTGGTACATCGACCGGCACTTTGGTGGATTCTCTCATTGATTTGCGCCAAAAATGAAATACCAATTGGATGAATCCACTGTTGATGTTGATGGAAAAACTAATGAATAATTGAGTAACTTTTAATTCATCCCCCTTTCATAGTGGTAATAGCCTTTGAATATTCACTGGATATCCCTGTCCAACCTGGGGAGGGGGTAAACATTAATAGCGCAAATTGGGAACCAGAAAACCAATACAAGGTTAACCCGACGACCGAAAAACGTCAAGACGTCGTCGGATCGTCCAAAAATGTCTCAAGCCTCAAGGTTAGACATGGTCTCACAATTTAGGGAAGAAGAAGAGACAAATCCGAATCAACGTTGCCTCTTCGTTCAGTGATCGGGTCAGAGAGCGACAATACATAATTTTTCTTCGGCGCCCTCTCGCACTACACTTACGACTTCCAACCAAGTAGGCTGTCGATTTTCGTGTTCTCTTTTTAGTTTTGAAGATTTCCAAAATGAGCTTATTAGGAAACGGTTCACCATTGCTAACCAGTTAACACCTGAATGTTTGATGTCGTCACCACAAATTTCTAAAGTTACTTTATGTAAATGATATACAGGGCTTGCTGAGGGAACGAGTTTCAGGATCCAAGGGAAGTTGCCGTTTGCTGATATGACGATTATTCATGAATCTCCTCAACAAATGTTGAAGGTTGACATCAATTTCAATGTAACTTACCAAAAATGGATTCCAATTTTGACCATCTGCGCCGTTGCTGGCATAGCCTATTACTATTGGAAAAGAGGTGGAAGTGACTGACAACAGCAGTTAACTCAATTTTGGATCGTTAAGCATTTGATTGTGAATGATCTAAAATTTCACAGAATTATACTGGTTATATAAATGTTACTTTAAGACTTTGTTTTGTGTGTTCTTTCTTTGTACTTTTTGGGTGATTCCAGAACTGGTTCCAGTAGATTTTCACAAGGGTCCTAGACATTGGCTACATTAGCTAATGAACCGGAGATATGTACCGCCATTTGATTTGTCATTGACTACTTATAAGGCCCCGTGATTTGCCAATACAATGGCAAATCAAAGGCCTGAATGGCCGATACAATGGCAAATGGCACCCATTTGCCAATACAATGACAAATCAAATGGATCAGTATAAGACTCCACATATTCCTGCCTCTGTGATCCATTTCATTTGCCAATACAATGGCTAACCAACGGGGTCACTACTAGAACCAATTTGTACCTGTGATCCACTCGATTTGCATTGGCATGGAATTGCAATGCAATGCAATGCATTGGCAAATCAAGGGAATCAGTTTAAGAATCTGTATGTTCTTGCTTCTCTGATCCACCGTATTTGCCAATACAATGGCAAACCAAAGGAATCACTACTATTATACCAAATACCCGCAAATACCCTTTGATCCACCCGGTTTGCCAATACAATGGCTAATCAACGGAATCAGCACCAAAGAAAATTTTTGCCCGTGATCCGCTCCATTTGCCAATGCATTGGCAAACCAACGGGATCAGTACAAGATTTCGTTGGTATTCTTGTCAAGGTTCGTATCTTTTATCCTCCCATGTCTCAACCTCTTATACTAATCCCTTTGATTTTCCAATGCAATGACAAATCGAGTGGATCACAGGCACAAATTGGCTTTAGTAGTAACCTCGTTGGTTAGCCATTGTATTGGAAATTAATGTTAACTAACATCGTGAGGAAAATAATGAGATAACTACATAAGCAATCTCAGATCAGGATTATACTTGTTCTTTCTGTATAGCAAGAACGTCAGGATTAAACGTATACATAGAGAACTTCCCAGTATGGCCTCAGTAGTCGGCACGAGGGAGAACAACGACACTGACAAAACAGAACAAAAGACATTGGGTATACGCCAGCACCTCCCGCGCACACAACAGGAAGTGAGTGCTAAACGCAGCAGTTTGTTTTTCCTTTTTGGCTTGGATTCCAACATCCTCTTCCTCTCTCAAGCAAAAAACGAGAAAAATTAGGTGAAAAAATGAGTCTAGATTAAAGGATAGTTTAAACAAAAAAATAGAAATGATACTCTCTGAATGTAAGCCATACTGCAAAAAAAGAGGTTGGATATTGAGTTTTTGTTCATGGCACTTCAATAACACCTAGGGAAGATCTGAACTTGTGATGATCGGCAGCGGCAAGGGGCTTTGTGAAGATGTCGGCAATTTGTTCATTTGTGTTGACATAGTGAACCGAAATTTCTTCTATCTTGTACTGGTCACGGATGTAATGAAACTTGACTTCAATGTGCTTCGTTCTTTCGTGAATTCGGGGTTCTTGACAATCCGAATTGCACTCTGGTTGTCAACATGTAGGCGGGTCGGTCCAATCAGTTGCTGCCCACATTGTTCAAGCACGCGACGACAACTAATCGCCTCCTGCGTTGCGCTGCTTGCCGCGACGTACTCAGCCTCCTAGAACGACTTTTAGACTTGTTTTGGTCGGTTTCTAAGACGTCCGCCATTTTTCTGGTATTGGCAACATAGCACTGTTGACGTTTGAAGGGTTCGGGAGGGAAGGGGATGAGAGGGGGGTGAAAAATAGTTTTCTTTAAAACGCAGAAAGTCCGCCAAAATATCTGATGTTGCCTATACCGAAAAAATGGCGGGCGTCTTAGAAAATGATCAAAACAAGTATAAAAGACGTTCTGAGTTCATGTTTTGCCTCGATTCATTAACTAAGAGTTGGTTTTTTAGATTAAGGAAACAAAATGCTATTTATTGGTGCCTTATTCAACTGTATGTGCAATAGACTCATTTTACTTTATTTTTTCACGCCTCACGCAGAGCGTCGGCGTCGCTGCGCCTCACTTAGGCAACTAAGAGTGGCATTTTTGGATTCCCCGTAAAAAGTTGTACTAAATCATTATTACTCCGTCTGTATGTATAATCAGCACAAAAAAAAGCATGCTGGCTCCCAGTCTAAGTTTGGTGCAGCTTGGAAAGAGGGGAAAAAATTAGGAGACAAATTATGGCTACCGTGCTAGCAATGTTCACTATGCCCCACTTACTCAGAAATATCATTTTCAAGCAATACGTTTCAAGAAGATCTGTTAAAGTCAGCAAGCTTTGCAGTGTCAGTGCCATAACTTCAATTATCGCGCGCAAAGTGTCCCACTTCGTGGACCGCTACTTAGAATTTAAATGTGTAGGGAAGCAGCCAAAAGCTTTCGCGGCCAATCGCATCGCAACACGTTTTTCATGACCGTTATTATTAAATGGCTTTTCCAATCTCCCCTTCTTCTCTGCGTTGTCCACTCTTATTTAGTCTACTTAGAGAAAAATAGAATTACTTCATCGACTATTCGACTTTCCCCTGTAGTACAGTCAATCTAATTTATTTCTATTTTTGAAAATGAAATCGCTGCTCCACACGATTGAGAGAACTTTAAAGCATTGAGTGTGAATAGCACGCTATTCAAAATCCCCTGCATTAGCTAGTGCAGAAAATGGTTTATTTCAGGAAATATAAACTGAAAAGTGAAAACACCAACGGACTTTCATGAGCCACCAGCCAATGGGAAGCCGCCATTTCACCCGCCCAATTCAAAAGCGCCACTCAGTCTATTTCGATTAGACCTCAACTCCGCCCACTCCCCGTGCGAAGTATATGGTGAAACTGTGTGATAAAAAACTAAGTAAACTAGCGTATTAAATTCGAATAAAAAGTAGGCATATTTATTTACTATTTAGGTAGCACAGCAAATAAAGAAGGGAATATTATGCTCCGTATTAAAACTAACAATATTAGACTTTTCCATTGGTAGCGTATCTATCTAGCCTACCAAATTTGAGAAAATTTGTGTTATTTGCCAGAAAAATTAAGTCACATAGAAAACAATGATTTACAGGAAGGTATTGAATATTGATCTTACACCTAGCGCCTGCATTAGCGAACAACGTAAATTTTTTGCCAAAACTCGAAACAACTTCGCCAGAAACCACGAAAAATACATGTATTCTTTGGTCAGCTGATGTCGGTAAAACCATGGTAAAACCAAAATTGACATTTCTACCCAGAATATTTAAGAAATGCGACGCATAATATTCCCTTCTTTATTTGGTGTGGTTCCTTAAAAGTAAATAAATATGCCTACTTTTTATTCGAATGTAATACACTAGTTTACTTAGTTTTTAATCAAACAGTTTCACCATTATATATTATAATGTAATAAACACTTCACACGGGGAGCGGGTGGAGATGAGGTCTTATAGACTGAGTGGCGCTTTTGAATTGGGCGGGTGAAATGGCGGCTTCCCATTGGCTGGTGGCTCATGAAAGTCCGTTGGTGTTTTCAGTTTATATTTCCTGAAATAAACCATTTTCTGCACTAGCTACTGCAGGGCATTTTGAATAGCGTGCTATTGACACTCAATGCTTTAAAGTTCTTTAAGAAGATGGTGTGGAGCAGCGATTTCATTTTCAAAAATAGAAATAAATTAGATTGACTGTACTACTGTTACAAATCGTCGTTCAATAGTTTCCCGAAGGGATTCTATGCACTTTTGTAAACGACGCATTTTTTCGTTTTCTAACGATAGATGGCGAACGGCAAATATTCTAACATTGATAACTAATTCAGTTTCTCTCGTATTTAATTGCAAGCTAATTTATAAATCACGAAATCAATCGTAAATTTGCACCAAACTATAATTCGTAGGTTTTATTTCTAAAAAAAAACAACGAAAAATGTCAATATCGATTCATACAAATTCTGCTGCCTGGTCTCAGAGACTCCGACGTTGATGATACGTCTGCTGTAATTACCTTTTTCTTTATTTCTTATTAATAAAAATGATAGACACATAGGTCCCATAGGACAGGGGGAGCGAGGTGGGTGGCCGGTGGGTGGCGGAGCCGCCCACCGGACGTTATCGTACATTTAAAAATCTAACCAAAATTTAATTGACAATTAGTCAGTAGACACCCGGCCCATTACGCATACTTAATAATATGTTGCATATTCCGCTATCGAAAAGTAAAAGGCCCTTCGGGAAACTCGCGCCGTACTCGGCGCTGGCCACAATTGACTATGGCGACATCTAGCTCCTTGCGGCGCTTACTTCAAAACCAAAACATAAATGGCAGATAGCACTTGTAGCACCGATGAAACTCGTGTACTGAAATTAGATGATATTATATCAAATTCTTTATTGGGAGCAATGTTGCCCATCAACGTAATTTTAGAATTAAAAAATAACTTAATGCCGACTAATTTTGCTACAAGCACTCACTGGCGTTCTTTGCTGGTTGTTGGTCAAAGTCAAGTGCAGAGGAGTGGTTTGTTATTTCAAGTAAATGCATTGGTGTATGCCTTAGAATTTCCTATTTTAAATTGAACTTATACTTTATACATGACATATAACAAAGGTCGGACTTACGTACGCGTCAATGGAAAAGCAAATCTTATATGTGATGACTAAAGAATTTACTCGAATACCTCCAACAACTCATGGTCTCCCAAAGATGAAAACTGGGAACATGGCCAACATTACATTCAAGTATTTGTATCTACATCATGTTTTAGGCTTTAGCATATTTTTTCTTTTCTTTCAAAGGTACTGTCAAGAAATTAAAAGCCTTAAAGAACTTTTAATTGGATTCTGCAAAACACCAACTGAGCTTTTACCAGATGTACTTGTTGTTAATGGTCTGAATGAATATAAAGGGGGAAAGGACCCACCTACTGAGTTCCATATGTCAAAAATTATGTCTCTGTTATCTGAAACAGCAGAGTACATTGGAAGAAGAAAGCAATCAACAATCCTTTTATATGTATTTGCATCAATCTTTTGTGAAATAATGAATCCTTTTTTAACTTCATCTTATGATTTCAGATGAGCTTAGGCTTGGCAGCAACACCAGACAAACAGAAAGATTGGCTAGATATGTTAAACCAATGGTGTCATGAAGTCTGGGTCTTGGAAGGGAATTCTAATCGTCTAGTGTGTGGAAATATACAAGTACAGTTTACTGTTCTTGGATCAAACATCAACCTAAAAACTGTTTCAAGAGTTGACTGATTTATTGAACAAGTCTCAACCTGAAAGGAACAATAACATGAGCAGGTTCTGTATTTCTGTCTTTCTGGTTTTTTTTAAATCCCTTAAATAAGTATCAATATGGTTAAACAAAACAGATTAAATCTCTGGAGCCTCATCCGAAAAAAAGCTTAGAATGCTTTCGGCTCGTTCAGAAGACATCCAGAGACAGGAGACAACAAAGCCCTCAAAAAAACCAAGCCCAACACCGACAAGGACATCAAAGAGGAAGTGACGACCGTTAAGCAGTCTGGAGAAACAGACAGAGAAGGACCAACCCCAGAAAAGAGTTGAGGCCACGAAATTCAGGTATCCCAAGTCAAACAACGGGTTAATCTGGCTAAAGATGAATGCTATCAAAATAGATCTGCTTGCATGCCCAGAAGGGAAACTATATTGGTCTGGTCCAATTGACTTAAAGAAGTCTGGGTTACTGGTAGGTGGGCGTCTCCTTCTGGCAAATGCCTTGAGTGTTCCAATGATAATGATGTCAAGGATAAAGGCTATGAAGGACATTAATTAATTACTTTGCAGCAAAGTTAAACTATGATAGGAATTCAGAATACCCATTATAAGGTTAACTGAAAGTTGTTTAGGCACCAGAGGGTTCATGAAGTATAGAATGGCACATGCTGGTAACCACACAAACCCACTACCAGAAATCTAATAAGAAGGGGCATTAATTACCAAACGTGTAAGGACATCACCTGATTGTCAGGTTATACCTCCATAAACTTTGTTTCAGATTTGGTGAGATTAGGTACTTTACTTCTCATAAAATTAGTGAGCTGGTTCGTCAATTCGGCATCCCAGTCCAAGAAATTACGAAGACCACTAGGAACTATCCTTTTTCCCCCATCTTGACCAACACCTTCCGTTACATCTTTCTGTTTTACGCCTTTGCGCTGAGTTAAATCATTTTGATTATTCATTTAATAAATAGAAGAACTGTCTCCTCCGCCGAATGTTTACAATTGTACATGTACAGTACACGTTAACACGTAATGCGACTAAGAAAACCCGTCTGCTCAGAATTCAACGTTGCCGATTCCACGAAATTTTGAACAGTTTGAGCAGGTTTGAGCTTTAACCAGAGTTATAAGTTATAACACAGATAAAGAATGTTCTTTATCTGTGGTTATAACTCAATCGCGCAAAAAAATTAAGCAATTTAACTTCTTAGTTGACTTTAAAGCTTAGCCTATAAAACTTGTGTTTATTTCCCCCATCTGTAAAGCACTTTTCAAATAAAGTCATAAGATGCAAATTTAACATTTATGTTTCAGGAGCTCTGCTAGAGAAGACACTCAAAATGTTTTCAGTTTGTTCGGGAGACATCCAGAGAAATGAGTAAATAAGAAAACTGTCAACAAACCCAACCATAATACCAATTAGGATATCGACAAAATAATGACGACCGTTAAGAAGTCTGGAGAAACATACTGAAAACGACCAGCTCCATAGAAGAACAGAAACCACAAAATTAAGAAGGTCGGTATTAAATAACGGGTTGATCTGAGTAAAAATGTAAGAAAGCACCACAGTCCTGCTTGAGTGACCAGAAGGGAAACTGTAGTTATCTGGTCCTATTGTTTTGAAAAAATCGGGATTCTTGGTCGGTGGACGTTTTCTTTTAGCGATCGCCTTGAGTATTACAATGACTGCACTATCAAAAACTATAGCTGCTCAGTAAATTTAGATTAGTAATTCATTTCGGATAGAGTAATAATCAGGAAGTTCAGGATACCTATGACAAGGTTAACAGGCAGTTGTTTATGCACAAGAGGATGCATAAAGAAGAGAATCATACAAGCCGGCAACCAAACGAACTCGCTACCAGAAATCTGTAACAAAAATTAGGATTTTAACTGGAAACTTTTTAATTGATAGTCACAACATCAATTTACCTCCAACAATTTGTTTTCTGTTTTCGTAATGTCCGGAAATTTCGTCTCCATGAAACTTGTTATCTTATTCGTTAATTGGGTATCCCAGTCTAGAATTTTCCCAAGTGTATCTCTACGCTGCTTTTCATCTCGATGATCGAGTTCACGCTGCATCGCACCGGATTTCCGCCTATTCGATTCATTTTTCTTCCTCATTTCATGAAAATCGCAAGTTATTTACTTTCCCAGATAGCCCAACACTTCTGGTACGCGATCAAAATCAACAAAGACTGTTGCTCCTAAAACACAAGTTGCCCGTTCTCCTATAAATAGCGATATCTACGGCGCTGCTTCGATAAGGATTATGGATAAGAGAAGAGTTTGTTGTGTCCACACTTGTTCGTGCTCCCGCGTCATCATTATCCATCGACCATTTTATCTCGGCATCCCCTATTATTCCTTCCCTTATAGACTAAGAGCAGCGTCGTCATCACAAAACTCCTTGCCAGCTTATTCCGTCTCCCAATCAGGTCTGGAAAATGTGGCACTCTGTTGCGCACACGCCCAGTCGTCACTGTTTTTGCGCAACAGTTGGCCGCCCAATCTCTATCGGCGATTGCACCACCCGTCACCCAATGCAACTCCTCCCATTCCTGCTGCCTCCTCCATTCAGTCTTTTTCCGGTAAAGAAACCTATATACTATTCGCATCGAGCCATTGCGTTGACTATCGATCACATCAATCGTCGTTTAAATTGAATGAGCCGTAACATTCTAGAAACTTGTTGGAGAAAAATCCGCCCCCACAAACAATTTGTGAATTTATACGGAACATATTTACCCTTATTTCCCGGATGAAGAGGATTTGAGGGCCTTGACAAGGGACCAATTGAATCCATGGAGCTCGTTTCCGTCGCTTGCTTATCTACATGGAAATGCGACAATTAAATGCTCTCCCTATCTTCCATGTCTTGTTTGGCTCGGCGGCCGTCGAGCCCAGCAAAGAGAGAGAGGAGAGTTTTGCGTCGAATTTTATCGATCGCGCTGGTGCTGCGCGACTCTCCCCTCCTAGTTGCCAGAGATGGGAGGGATGTAAGAGGGAATTGAGAGGGTGGCAGAGAGAACAGACGAGAGAGAGAGAGAGGTACAACATCCGATTGGAATTGTGTACCTCTCTCAGTTGACGCTTGCTTTCCGAGCCATCCAGTTGATCCGGAATATTCCTGCCGTGTTGTTGGTTTTTTGGTTGTTGTTTATTTGGTTTTCAGTTCCCTTTTTTTAGTTTTTCTTCTTTTTCTTTCCCCCTTTTCACCCCGCAGAGAAGACAATTCCGATTGGTCGACTTTCGATTTGAAGTAGGAAGAAAACCAGAAGTTAATTAGAGACCTAATAGCAGACTCGGCGGCTGAGGAGACCCAAAACTGATGCGTCACACTTGAGCGAGTCGCCGAGGATGCCGGAAGCTCCGGATGTCGATGCTGTTGACTTCCGGAATTCCAGTCTCGTGACAGATACGAAATTGCAATCGTGCAGCGATTTGGAGAGAGCCCAACACGGCCTGTACCAAGCTGCCCACCTGTTCTACGCCGCTTCCCTCCTGATTCCGCACCACACGTTCAGCTGGAGCATCTTCATCACGCGGATTCTCATGGGTATCGCCTATGCCCTAGTGACGATTTGGGCCTGTTTGGAACTCTGCGCTCCCGATGTCTTCGCCTGGAACGTGATGCTGACTGCGGCGACATCCGTTCACATCGTCTACTGGAGTTTGCACTTCCGGCCGGGTCGCATTCGCCAGCGATCCCTTCTCGAACTGCATCAGAAGCTCTTTGTGCCCCTGGATTGTTCTCAAGAGCTCTTTGTCCAGTTGACCAACAAGTCTGTCATCCGTCACCTTCAAGTGGGCGACGATTACTTTGTCGCTACTCGACAGCAGCAGCTGCAGCACTACTCCGTCGCGACGTCGAATCCATCAGCCCCGATGAGATTATCCGTCCTTCTAACTGGCAAGTGAGTATGACGCCGTACAATAACCGACTAGCCTCTTCTCTCATCATCATCACCCTTTACCATTTTCGAGGGTTTCAAACATGGGGTTGCGGGGATTTGTGCGTGCGGGAATAAAAAGAAGAGAGGAAAAAACCGTTACCATAGCGACCCCTCATCAGAAAAATCAGTCCCTCCTCCCTTTTTTGGCTGAAAAAAAACGGTTGAATAATCACAGCGGGAAGTAGGATAAGTTGTTGGCCGCCTTCACTCCTTAAACGAACCATTGCTGGTGTTGATGTTACGTAGAAGAGATGAATGTGACTTGGGAATCGTGTCGTGTTTCTTAGACTGTTAATCCAATCTTTATAGGACATAATTAGGGCACAAAAATAACCCTACGGACTCTTCCCACACTGTATATAGAAGATGTTGTTTCAATATGGCGGTGGGAAGGTCTTCACTCATACGCGTCAGAGCTTTAATAAGGAACTCTGCACTGGGCTCCCAAACTACTTTCATTTTGAATGTAAAAGTTTAGTTTCGGGGGCCGAGGAGTTTGTGCTGTTGCCGTGAAAAGCTAAGAAGCTCCTCCACATATCCATTCTCTCTCCCCCCCACCTTATAGTTTTCGAGGCTCTTGTGATGACGAACTTGTCCTTCAACCGTCGAGTGAGACGCAGTATGCAGCGCCGAGTCGATATTTGTAATCGTCCTTTATGGAATTTTTTTGTTAGTTATACCGAGCATAAAAGAGAAGCCCGAGCAGTTATTCCCTCTTCTACTCGCAGTATACAATAACAAGAGGCGGCGGTGGAATTTTCATTGGCAATTGAGCTGCTTTGCTGCATAAAACTTCATCAGACTCCCGGGATGTCTAATAAAGAAGTGGAATGAAGAATTCTTATTAAGTTCTTAGAAGAAAGAAAAAAGGAGGCGAAAATATAAATAGAATCTTTGTATCATAGAAATGGAAGGAGTCGGTTGGTGTCTGACGGTAAAAGAGTGGTAATACGGTGGCAATAGTAACAAGTCGGCGGCAGCGGCGGCAGATTGGAAAGTTCGACGCACAACAGGCTTCATCGACGAAGTCTGACAAGCATCCGAATTAATTGGCGAGGCTAGTCGAGGCTCCTGCTGCTGTCGTCACCGTAAAAAGAAGCGAGTGAGAGAAATGAAAAGAGCCCGAAGTGGACCAGTACTAGCTACAACGTCGATGATTAGGTATAGACCTCCTGTTGGTCGGCCGAGTTCTCTCTCACTCTCTTCACCGTCACTGCTAGATTGAAGGCCGAAAAGGCCGTCGAAAAGGAAACAAAAATATATTTATAGATCCTACACCAGTTGGGAGGGAGGAACTTGAGCGGCTGCGTTGTCGGCCGATCGCCACGGCCGATCGATAAGCGCAATCATGGCTGATTCAATAAACTCACAATCGTACAGCCAAAGTTATGTGGTGAACTCGTCATCATCAGCCCTAAAGCATAATACGTGTTATTCTTTGCCAGGTTTCTGACGCTGAACTGGGCAACAGCTAAGCAAAATGAGATTGCCAATTTTCCGCGATTAATCGAGTCAATTTAGAGGAATGCAATCAACCCGACCCGTGATGGACATTCTGTCAATTGATCATCAAAGCCTTCTAATAGCTCTGCACACGCAACAGTCGCAACATGCATTTTGCAAAGCTTTTATGTGGACTATAGTTTGCAAACATGATGGGCTGCTTCTCTGCTGCTTCTGTCATCGTAACTTTCACTCACACGAAAAGTTCTACACCCTACAAAAAGAAGACAAAAAAAAGAGAGAGAGGAAAGTTGTTGCCATCGCTATACGGGTATTACGTCCTTTATTGTTCGGCGATAACCTCGTCCAAGATCGATCGATAATAGGGAAACTTTGTAGCATCAGTTTATTTCCGTTTCCGGTTTTGTTTATTTACTTTTGACTGCTAGACATCGCGTTGTCATGTCGTTAAAGAGGCTGGAGCCGATAATGGAGTGCCTTGGGCGTAGAACAAAATTGGGTCCGATTTCTTCGATAACTTTTCTATGACGACGGAGAGGAAATAATACGTTAGTTCGTCGTCGTCCTTAGAAATTCAAGAGGGCTAAATGACTTCCTGTAATTATGCATGCCGCGACCCAGTTGTTCTCTCAATCGAAATACATATCCGAATCCCAATTTTTGTTTTTCTCCAAATGTAGGATGAGAGTAACGTACGGTCCTGGCAACCGGTTGTTGCATCACATCGAGCCGTTTCAGTTCATCGATTCGCCCGAGTGGTACATGATGCAGAACGCGACGCCGAAAGACGTCAAAGCCGCAAAGCCACAGGTAAAAGACATCCCTTTCTTTCGCTCTTTCCATCCAGCTTTGTTGTTGGCAGAATTTCGAGTCCAGGCCTTTTGGCCTACTACTGTATCGTTTCCAGCTAGGTTAAGGGATATACAGTTTCAATTATTCGTGAGGAGGGACGAGTATCGAGCCGTTCGTTACATAAATAAACCAACGGGGTAGAAAACAAGGCGGATGCAAGAGTGGTATACTGAAAACCCCGTGGTAGTATCTGATTTCTCCTCTGTTTTACAGGTTTCCATCACGGCCGCCGAGCCGAGCACATTTCTCCAGCTGGACGGCGATCATCTTCACCAAGTTACCATCACCAATCCACCGTTGAGGTTCCTGCTCGATTGCCTGATCGGTACGTTCCTCCAGGGTTCCCACTCAGTCACAGCATTATCTGATATTCAATACTACTCACCAAGGCAGCAGTAGACCTACTCTACGTAGCTAGTGGACGGGCCTTGACATTTACTTAATCGCATCAGCTAGCCAGCTGGACGCAAAAGAGGACATGTTTCTTTGCTGATGTCATTAAGCGTTGCCGCAGGTTAGAACGTGGGGGCAGAGAACCGCTTTTGGCTGCGGCCGGTCCCGTCTGCGTCCCATGTGTATACAGAGCTGATGGAATAGGTCTCGCGGCCGTTCACAGTCCGGCGGCACTGTCGCGCGTCATTTTCTATCTATTGATTGACGTTTATTGATTCGAAACGCCAGCCGCAGAGAAGCTCTCTCTACGAAGCGTGGGAGTTGGATCCTGTGTCTATATAGACTGAGACAGCAGCAGCGGTGACGGCCCTTGCGCTTGTGCCCAAAGAGCCCGACAGGTCGGTAAAATACAAAAAGAAAAGGCGGTGAACGAGACAGCCAGAAATGGGCGTAAAGAAAAAGGAAAGTGGGAGATGGAAGAGGAAATCTGACCGAGCGAATCGGATAGAGTGTTGCTGCGCTATCAGTATCGATCAATATGGATGCGCGATGCCGTGAAAAGAGCTGGGGGAAGAACTTTTACCTTCAGAACAATCCGTTCATGTCGTCTTCCATATTCTTTCGTATTTGTTCCAAAGAGAGGGGAAAAAAAAGTTGGGAAAGAGAAAATGCCTTCCTTCTCGATTTCAAAGTGTGCTGCTACGTGTCGCCAGAATCGATACCATTAGTTGATTGCCAAGCCTCGCTTTCATGTATTGTTGACTCTCGGAGCACGTTGGATATATACCTAACGATTGCTCCTCGATGATTGTTTTATTCTTTTTTACTTTTTGAGAGAGAGAGAGAGTGAAAAAAAAACACAGCGACAACAACAATTGGTTTCCTTTTTCTCTCTCGGTTTGCAGGAAAAGACGTGTCACAAAAGCTTTACGCCGTGGCAGAACAAGCGGCTTTGATGGCGACGACCAGGGATCCAAAACAAGGACGGTTACCATCCTTACAGGTGGGCGGTGGAGGATCGGTTGGTGTCAACAGCACGGCGACGTACTCGTCGCTGGGCCCTTGGTCCGGCGAGCTGCTCAGAAGCCAGAGCGCCGACGCGGTGCACACCTGCAAACAGGGCCAGGTGCGCTCCATCCACTGGCGGCGAGATCAGACGCGTAAGGTAAGGTTTCCGCGCACACGGGTACTGAGAGGGAGATAGAGAGAGAGAAAAGAGCTCTTCCGACTCGACGCTAAATTGGATTGCTCGGTTGAATCAACGGTCGTCCTCTTTTGATCTCTTAGATATGGGCGAGAAGATATCAGAAGCTCGTTCCGTCTCGCCACAATCGCCCGTTGATGAAATCGCCCGATAGAAGGGATTCATCGCCCAGAAGTAGGCGTAGTCACTTGGAAGAAGAGCCAGATGATTGCATGCAGTCGCTCTTACCTAAAGCAAGCAGTTCAAAACACTCGTCGACAACCGCCGCCAGCAGCAATCGACATCAGCAAATAGTACGGATTCCCGTTCACCAACAGAATCGCCATCACTGGAGTAACAAAGTCCAGTTCGACGAGTCCATTGTCTGAATTTATCCCGGGCCGTTTTTTGTACTATCTTGTTTGTAACTCTAACGTTTTTTATTTTTAACGAGTGGCCCTAAAGAGTGAAGGACGGAAATGTGTATTTTCCGCAAGCAACTATTTTTCTAATGGATCGACGTTTTTTTTATACTATACAAATATCACTTGTGGCTGGCTTGTGTTTGTCTATAGCCTCGTTGCCATGCTCTTTGCTGTGTCAAAGCTCCATCGAGTACTTGCGTCAACATGATGTCTGTGATTGGCAGGTGATTGGTATTTTTATGGGGGAAAAAAGTTACGCATTGTCCAAATACTGTATTTGATGTGAATATAAATCGATAGTGTTTTGTGGACCATGTCGTGTTCTAAATATTTCATTTGTTCTCAACGCTTTTCCAATGTGGCAACGTGATCCCTTACGTTGAATTAGACGAAGCGGGAAGGGTAAAACACGAAACTGACAAACCTCGTGTTTGTTTGGGTAAAAAACTTCAGATAAAAAAAGTTTTGACCATTGAAAAATATCAACAGAACTTACCCGTTGTAACGTTCAACCATGGACGGTGTTAACCAGGTGAGATTTTTAACGTTTTGTCAAAGCTTTTCCAGTTTCAAAGTACGTGTTTGGTGTTTTTTATACAGGTGGACATAATTTATCTGTTGGTAATACGTCAAATGGTTGACGTTGTTGAAGATATCTTTTCCTATTTTGATGAGGAAACTTTGAGGAACTGTGAGATTGTGTCCAAGAGTTGGTATTTAGCCATCAAAAATGGGAAATTCTGGAAGAATCTTTTCAAAAGAGAATCCAATAAGAATAGAGTTCTTCAGACATATTTTGAACGCAAAAAAAACAAACTGGAAGAAAATGAATATCAGTACAAGAAATTGTTCAATGCCCCTCAACACCTCAACAATAACTGGACAAGAGGAAACTTCCAAACGAAATCAGTTCGAGTGGGAGAGATGACAGTGACTAATCTAACAATGGATGCAAAGAGAATTGTTTTTGCTTTGAAAAGACCAAAGAGCAATCTTTCTTCTTCTATCATGGTGTGGAATCGTTGGACACTGGAAACAGAATGTGTCTTGGAGGCACCAATAAAGGCAAAGATTACAGACTTGGAGCTCTATGGAGAACTGATCTTTTGCTCTCATGCAACAGGGTCAATTTTTGTTTGGGACCTGATCACTAAAAGTATCATCACGAGGTTTCCTGGCAAACAACGGACGGAATCAGTTGACATTCATATCGCCCACGGCTTGCTTGTCGTTTGTTACGGCATTTCGAGGGAGATCCCTCTACCTAATCCTGGCAATAAGCACGAAGACACAGAAGTCCTCATTCGTAGAATTTGTGATCCTCCTTCAAAAATGGAAATTGAAAAGACGGAAATGATTTCACAGGCTTCAGTCTGTATGCTGGAATCCGATAGCAACTATTTTGGCCTTGTTCTGGAATCTGTATTCGGCTTAAGAACCAAGTTCCAGTTGCGGTCATCTGCAAACTTTCAAATTCTTCGAGAATTAGACATCATTTTCACGCGCATTTTGGGCTACAGCAACGGCTGGTTGGCCACCGCTGATGAAAATAAAATTCAATTTTGGGACGCCGAAACGTTAAAGTGCCATTCAAGTTGGCTAGCCAATAAACCGGTCAAAGACATTTACATTACTCCCCGTCATGTCATTGCTTCCGATTCGAATAACAAATTCACCGTGTGGGATTCTCCATCGAAAACTGGAATTCAGCCGAGGCGCACACAAAATGGATTGTTTCAATTTGAATTGCTAGAAGAAGAACGTGGTTTATATCACGACTCAATGGTGGAGTGCGTTAACTTTGACGAACTTCAGTTTGTTACCATTTCGAAGAGATACGGCTGTGAGCGTTCCCCTGTTTCATCGGACTTCAGAATGTTGAATGTAAGGGATTTTATGTAACCAATTAATCTCTTCTCTTTCGCAAAAGTTGCAAAGCTAACGGACAATAACGGCCCGGAAAATTTTGTTCTTTAGAAACTGTTAAATACTAATGTGAAGTTTTCACTTTCACAAATTGGAAATGTTATTGTTTGAATAAATAATGTCTTCAAAGGCCTCTTTAATTGTTTACTAGGTTTCAATTTATATTTTTAGTTTATTGATTTTCATAAATGACAACAAGTAACAGCAGGTAACAGCTACTTCCGCTACTTCTAGAAATTGAATTTTTCTGTTTTTACACCTGGCAACATTGGATTGCAGGAAAGGAGGAAGGTAAACAAACAAACCATTCCATTCGAATTCCCAATAACCAATCACGAGAGGGGCACTTCAAAAACAATCAATCAATTCTCAGTAACCAAGTTGAATAAATTTCACAACAGCATAGTTTCTCGTGTTGTTCTCCGGATATAGAAACAATGGAAGAAACGTCGATGGTGAATAATTCCATTTTTTTTTACTTTACTTTTATATGAGAAATTTCATAGTGACTTTTGATAGGATCAGATACAAATGGACATCATTTGTCACTTGGTTCAACGACATATGGATTTGCTTGCCAAGAAAATTTTTTCATATCTGGATGAAACCAGTTTAAGAAACTGTGAATCAGTGTCCAAATGCTGGTACTTTGTTATCAGGAATTGCAAGGTCTGGAAACATCTGTTTCACAAAGTTTCCATGAAAAACCCGCTGTTGAAGACACTGCTGTTGTGTCTAGAGATTGAAAACAAAGACAAAATGCACGACAATGAGTTCAAATTCAAGAAAGTGTTCAGTGCTCCTAAACAAATTTGCAAGAACTGGAGTAGTGGGAAGTACAAGACATCTACAACAAATCTTGGACAAATCAAAGTATCTGGTTTTGCTATGGATACAAAAAGACTCATTTTTGGTGTGAATAGCTCTGATCCCCCTTCCATCATGGTGTGGAATCGTTGGACACTTGAATCTGAAATGGTTCTTGCTGGAACAATTCAAGCACATATATTAAGTTTGATCCTCCATGAAGAACAAATCTTTTCTAAACATGTAGATTGTCAAATTGTTGTTTGGGACCTAAACTCTAAAAGAGCCATAATGCAAATTCAAGATGAAGTGCCTGAAACAATTTTTTGGGTACAATTTCATGTCGCCCATGGGCAATTAGTCCTCTGTTACCATCTCATTGATTATGAAGTTGGCTACGAAGACACGTATATAACCATCCGGCGAATTTGTAATCCTCTTACCAAAATGAACGTAGCAGTAACTGAACGTATCCCTAACGTGGTCATTGACATTGACTCGGACAACAAGTTCTTCGTTGTTTTTCTGCAATGTGAGTTCGTGAAGTTTCAACTACGATCACCTTCAAATTTCCAGATCATTCATGAAATGAATAATATCAATTTAACTGAGAGATTTGCTTATAACAGTGGTCGATTAGTGACTCTAGATCTAGATCATCGTCTGGAAGAAAGGCAATTAAAAGTTTGGGATCCAGAGACATTAACAGTCAAACAAAGCTGGCCGATAACTCGGAATTGTGGGGTTCGGGAGTTATACCTCACTTCTAATCACATCATACTTTGGGCCTCGGTCGACAACATCGCTCAACTTATCGTGTGGGATCTACCGTCCGCCAGCGACGATATTTCAAATACTCAACCTCCGGGAAACGGACTGTTTACATGCGTATTTAACAGCAAAGAAATTGATGCTATGGAAAATTCTAATTTCGATTTCGCCTTTGACGCTCTTGAAATTCTCACCGTCTCCTCTAATAACGTATCTCCTACTTCGTGGGAATCGTCGCTTACTCGAAGAGATTTTGCGACGCGGAATTAGGCCCTACTATCTGTGGATCTACTGTGGACCGTCTCTGCTGTGGACTCAAAAAATTCTAGTGCCTTTAAAAACCAAACTCTCGTTCTCCAACTTTTGATTAATGTGCTGTAAAGTGCAAAAATATATACTCTAGATTTAAACAACAAAACAGATCGCGGATATCGCAACTTAGCGAGGAAAGAGCGTATAATTTCATAAATTGCCTCAAGCAATAAATCCTGTTTTATTTTTTTTACATGGCAACATTGGCTTGCAGGAAAGGAAGAAGGTAAACAAACAGGAAACATTCGAATTCCACATTAACAGAATATAGTGGTTTCGCAACAGTAAGCCTTGTTCCTGCTTGTTCCGCACGTTGTTCTCCAAGATACTGAAATAATGAATACAACGTCGATGGTGAATTATCTATTTTTTATCGTTTCTTTTAGTACGAGAAATTTTATATTGAGTTTTGTTATAATCATCAGATGCAAATGGACGTTATCTGTCAGTTAGTCGAACGACAAATGAATTTGATTGCTGAGAATATTTTTTCATTTCTTGATGAAACCAGTTTAAGAAACTGTGAATCAGTCTCCAAATGCTGGTATTTTGTTATCAGGTATGGCAAGGTCTGGAAACATCTTTATCACAAAGTTTCCACAAGAAAACCATTACTAAAGACTCTGCTGCAGCTCTCTGAGTCAGAGACTGAAAACAAAGATGAAATGGGTAATGATGAATTCAAATTTAAAAAAGTGTTCAGTGCTCCTCAACAAATTTGCAAGAACTGGATTGGTGGGAAGTATGTGACCTCTATAACAAATCTTGGACAATTGAAAGTATCTGTTTTTACTATGGATGCAAGAAGAATCATTTTTGGTGTGAATAGTTCTGTTCCTCCTTCTATCATGGTGTGGAACCGTTGGACCTTAGAACCTGAATGTCTTTTGGTTGGGACAATCAGAGCACGAATATCACATTTGATCATACATGAAGAACTAATCTTTTGCTCACATTCCAATGGTAAAATTGTCATTTGGGATCTATTAACTAAGAGAACCATTATGCATATTCACGATGAAGTTCCTGAATGGGTTTATTGGGTGGATCTTCATATCGCACACGGGCAGCTTGTAATCGGTTACAATATTCATCCCGATGATGACGATGTTGACGGCGAAGACTACACCTATATAACCATCCGGCGAATTTGTGATCCTCTTACCAATATGGAAGTAGAAAACAAAGAACATATCCCGAACGGGACCATCTGTCACCTTGCGTCGGACAACAATTACTTTGTTCTTTTTCTGGAATCAGACGAATTCGTTAAATTCCAATTACGCTCACCTTCAAATTTTCAAATCATTCGCGAAATAAATATCTTATCAGAAGTGAGATTTGCCTACAATAGTGGCCGATTAGTAACTGTAAATCTGGAAGAAAGACAAATTAAAGTTTGGGATTCAGAAACATTAACAGTCAAACAAAGGTGGTCAATAACTCGGAATTGTGGGGTTCAGGAGTTATTCCTTACTTGTAGTCACATCCTATTTTTGGCCTCGACCGACGACACCCACCAACTCATCGTCTGGGATCTAACATTTACTGGTGACGATATTTCAGTTACAAAACAAGCGGAAAACGGACTGTTTCAATGTATTTTGAGCAGCGAAGAACTAGATGCTTTGGACAACTGTGCTCTACTACTCAACTTTGACGAGCTTCAAATTCTCACCGTCTCGTTTAATAACGTGTCACCTACTTCGTTACAATCAGTGCTTACTCGTAGAGATTTTGTGACGCGGAATTAACGTGCCTTTAAGCTTTCTTTCTCAAGCCCTAATTAATTACAAGTGTTGTAAAAGAAAAATTGTTAAATAAAGCTTTCATGATTAGAAAATGTATGTACTCAGTTCAACCAAGTCTTTTCGCGCCGGATTTTTTTCTGATTTGAGTTTTCAAACTGATTTTTCTCTGATTTGTTTTAAGGCGCCCGTGTACAACGCCATCTAGCGTCAACAATTAAGTTGAATGTAAACTGTAAATGCAGACGATTTTTATCTGCTAACTTGTTGACTTTTCTGCCGAGACTTTAAATTTGTGTTTGTTTTTTTTCGTTTAATCGTCATCTTCTCTGAGATATTCCATTGCGAAGAGGAAATAATAAGCAAGCCCTAAGGTGCTTTCAGTACTCTATCGTCGAAATGGAAACCATCGAGATCACTGTAATTCTTTTTCCTATGAACTTAATTACTATTTACTACAGTAATTTTTTTCATTACCATGCAAATACCCATCACTTCAAATATAACTGAATAATCTTTAAGTCTTATTGCTTAAGATTTAAATTACTATATCCTTCATGATCTAATTTATATTTGCATTCTTTTCAGAAGGAAGTGTGTGTGGATATTGTTGGTCAACTAGTAGCAAAGCACATGAATTTGATTGCTGAAAACATACTGTGGCATCTTGATGACATCAGTTTAAAGAATTGTGAGTCAGTGTCCAAAACTTGGTACCTTGTTATCCGAAATGGAAATTTATGGAAACTGCTCTACAACAGTGTATCACACAAGACACCTCTACTTCAGGCACTGCTGCAGGTACTAATAAAAAATCACAAGGCACTAATTTTAGCAGGGAAGTTCCATTGGCAAATTTTTACAAAATTCATGTTTCCATTTACAGCGCAGACAACTTGAAGCCCGCCATCAAACTGACTGGGATGAATTTCTATTCAAGAGATTGTTCAGTGCCAAACAGAATCTTAACAAGAACTGGAACTGTGGGAAGTATTTGACTACTCTAGCAAATCTAGGAGAGGTGAGTGTATCCATTTTTGTAATGGATACCAGGCGTTTACTCTTTGGTTTGAGAAGCTCTACTGCCGTCCCTTCATCCATCATGGTTTGGAATCGTTGGACACTGAAATCTGAACATATACTGGTGGGGCATCAAGAATGGGTTACAGATTTACAAATATGTGGAGATCTGATATTTTGCTCATACTACGACGGAACAATTCTCGTATGGGATTTGAAAACTAAAGAAGTCGTCCAGCAATTCCAAGACCAGGAAGTAGTAGACTGGGTGGTCATTCACTCTGCACACGGCCTGCTAGTCACCTGCACCAGTATTGCCTCTGGTCCAGATGCCCATGATCGCGACACAACTGTAACCATCCGTCGAATTCACAGCCCTATGGAAATGGTGGTGGAAAGAGCAGAAGATATTCCAAACATGAAAGTCTGCCGGCTTGAATCAGACGACAACTACTTTGTCGTTTTTCTCACTTCTTCCGATGAGATCAAGCTACAGTTGCGCTCAACTGCTGAATGTCAATGCATTCGTGAAATTAGCAACGTCATCCCGTCCGATGTAAGCTTTGCCTATCACAATGGTCGTCTTGTGACAGGGTCGTCCGAAGGCCTCATAAAAATTTGGGACACTGAAACGCAGACTTGCAAGCACACCTGGACTACTCAAGTGAAAATAGATGAACTACGCATCAATTCTCGTCACATCATTACCCGCTCTTCAAATGGCAAGCTCACTGTTTGGAATCTTCCCACAACTGACAGCACTATGCCAGATGAACAAGCGGTGAATGATCTGTTTGAAATCGAAGGCGAAGAGGTTGGTATAATGGACCCGTCCTTTGCCTTCGATGAACTTCAGATTCTCACTGTTTCCGTCAAAGATGTGTCCCGCACCGCATATTTATCTACACTAACGGTCAGAGACTTAATTCTGAATGAAAAATCTGCCGAATAGAAATAATGCCATGATGTGCTAAGAAAAACCTTTTTATGTTTCGAGCGCTGATTTTTGTTGAAAATTATTTATACCGTTGTTATCGCTTCCCATTTCGAAGCTTAAACATTTGACCGCCTTAAATTGTTCAATGCATATAAATTCTTCACTCGCATTGTCTCATTGTCTCTTTGTCTGGCCTATTTCTCACTCTTCTGCTGATTACGAGCATTATGAGGATAATGGGATGTGATAAGTAGTAAGTCGACGATGATGATGCATAGCACAGGCCTCCAACAGAAGGGATAGGTGGGGTTTCTTCAACTGCCATCTCGTTAATGAAAAAGGGTCGGCTTTCAGTTGAAGTATTTGAACCAATCTACTTACCGATCGAGTGCCAACAGAAGCAGCTGGAGTTGGCACTTTCACTTTAATCGCAGATTGCTCGGCACGTGGAGTACATCGATCGCTGTTTCCATGGTAAACACATATTAAAATCTCTGAACATGCCACAACCAGCAATTGAACGGCAAAAATGGAATTTTTTTTGAATACTGTGAAAAATACTCTCCCAAGGCATATATTTTTCTTTTGTTTCATTCAATAAGATTTCCTACAAGCTTGTGTGTCTTGGAGTCTTGCCCGCAATGAAGCGGACGAATTCAATATCACCGCTTTTCCCATACTTTATATCTTGGTTTTTATGCAATAAATCAATCTACTCAACTAGATTAAGTATTTTATGGATTTCGGTTGCACTTTTAAAAACGTAAAGTGCGCTGTAACTATCGCGCTTGGGGGTTTAATATAATTTAATTAAATATTCCTCCATTTAAATTCTTGTTTAAATGCGCACTCTATATGGGTACAACACGTTCAGTCAATTCCTATCTCGAATGTATTTGCTTATCGAACTTCTATGTGCCCCTGTCGCACATCAGTTCCTCTCTTAGTTGTAGCTAGAATCGCCAGCCCATCTACGGCGGCAACTTTGACAGCAGTTATTGACACGCCCGACATTGCTAGTAAATTACATTTTCTCTCAGTCTGTCAGTTGTCACCTCGAGCCTTAGCCCTTAGTTTATTCGGAATCATTCGTAACAGCTACAGAAACTAGTTTGAGAATAAACGCTACAAGTTTTCTTGGTCTAGCATGCTTTGGATATGCTATTTGAAATGTGAGTTATATAATCGTTCGTATTGGTTTTACACGACAATGCGCTGACGCTAACTCCCGTTATCCAACAGCTGGCATCTACCAGCTATAATGAAGTCGGAAGTTCGATTCGCCATCACATGGAATTGGTAGTCAATCATTGCGTCATCTCCAAACGACTCATCTGCCTGAGAAGGTCAACACAATTAGAACGACAAAAAGAAACAAAAAATAAAAATAAAAAGTGATTTCTCCTCGGCTCCTCCTGCATTTGGTTAATTAAATCGCGTGGGCTGACTACAAATGTGAGACAATGGTATGTTTACAAAGTGAACTTCAGTCACTTCAGAGTTCAGACAGGGAGTAGAGAGAGCTCCAGAGACGCAGAGAGCTAGGCACGTTAGGGCGAGCTCATCTAAAGATACGGCCGTCCTATACGCCCACAACATTCTCTATTCCCTGGTGAGCCGCTGTTATCCACGGTAATTAAAACAATTACTTAGATATACATTAATGAGGTAGCCTAATCTTGAAAACTTTTTCAACTAGCGAAAGTTTTTGATTTGTTTAATTCATTGTATAATATCTCGTGTCTCTAGCTATTTTTCTAACACCGCCCACCAACTTTGATTTCTTGAACCAAGGTGTGAGTAGGAATATACCGATTTTCATTATTCGAGATAGCAGCTCCGCCAGAGATTCCGTATTGCCGCATTCACTCAGTACAAGTACACTCTGTAAGGACACAGTGCAATTCCAAAGATGTTCTCTATTGTGCGAGCGTCTTCATTTGTGTCGAGGACTCTCAAGACGACGTCTTTTAGCGGGCGGTTGTATTCATCGACAAACGATGGAGCAAGAATTCAACTCGGAGGAATTTACCCCCCTTTGACGACACCATTCAATACCGACGAGTCGATAGCTTTTGATAAACTTGAGGCCAATCTGATGAAATATGCTCAGATTCCTTTTGCTGGCATCGTGGTGCAAGGATCCAATGGCGAATACCCGTATCTTGAAAAAGAAGAAAAATTGCAAATTGTCAAGTTCGTCAAAGACTTCATCAAGGATAGTAACAAACCCCTGATTGCCGGCTCTGGCTGCGAATGTAAGTGAATGCGTGTTGAGAGTTGTAGCGTGCTAGTGAATTAATCATTTTCCTTTATCCGATTTCAGCTACCAAGGCAACGATGAAATTGACAGAGGAAATGGCTCGTTGCGGAGCTGATGCTGTAATGGTTGTCACGCCATCCTACTTCAAGGCTTCCATGAATGTAAAACCATAAGAACTCATTAAGCTTACTTCAATTTTACTATTGTTTATCCGAATGGGAATGCGACAGGATGCTGCTATGATCACGCACTATACCACAGTAGCCGATTCCAGTCCCATACCCGTCATCTTATACAGGTAGTTTTGATAATTATCTTTTTGTTTTCGTTTACTTGTTCTAATGGAAATGTTTCAGTGTTCCAGCAAATACAGGAATCGACTTGAGTGTCGATGCTATTAAGGTCTTGGCTACCCATCCGAACATAATTGGATTGAAAGATAGTGGAGGAGACGTGACAAGGATCGGATCCATAGTTCAGAAGACTCGAGGACAAGATTTCAAAGTCCTCTCTGGGTCTGCATCGTTTCTGCTCCCCAGTTACCTTGCGGGAGCCGTCGGCGGAGTCTGCGCCCTCGCAAATGTTTTGGGAGAAGTTATCTGCCACATGCATTCACTTTATCATGTATCAAACACAATCGACAAAGAACTTCAGCGAAGGCTTATTGATCCCAATACTATGGTAATTACCCCTTTTATTTCATCTTGGATAATTTCTAATGTAAACGTAAAATAAAATCATTAACTGATTTTATACATTTCAAGGTAACGCGGCGGTTTGGAGTGCCGGGAATGAAAGCAGCTCTGGATCTATTTGGATATTTCGGCGGTCCCAATCGATCACCGATGCTGAGTGTTAGTGCAGAGGCTCGACAAGTGATCAAGAAGGCATTTGTTGATAATGAATTTGTCCCAGAAGCCCGATAGTTTCAACTTTTGTGGTATCTATTTTCTTTTTGAACACTAACCGAGTCTTCCGTAAAATGTGAGCGTTTGGCAAGTTCATACTAGATATATACATGTGAAGGTGTTATTTCCCCGTTATATTGTACAACATTATCTTAAAGTACATAATGATTAAGTATGTATTAACTCGCACAAGGAAGAAAACGATTCAGTTACCACTGCTTGCTTATTGGTGCAAGTTTTTTGCAAAGTTTACAGTGTAGTGGATGTTTTTACTTAACGTATGGGATTAGGCCATTCGATGGGTTAGTATTCGCCTCGGTATTCACTGTTCCCTACATTAGAGTTGAAGCTATTCAGAATCGGTCCCGATGAGATGAAGAAAGGTTGTCAGTCTCGTTATTGGTTCGTGTTTGTGCCGCTACAATACTTAACTTGCAAAAGTAACTCGATCGCAATGGTGTATGTATAGGTTTTTGCCTCTATATTTTTCGATAGTTTCTGCTGAAGAGGCAAGTATTTTCCAGTTGGTTAACTTGGAAATCAATCATACTCGAGACTCACGAGTCGTGAGTTTCAGTTAAAGGGATTTTCTGTGAGTAGCGCTGCTGATAACCGTTCAAGCGTTTTCAGATCAACAGATTGATGGGATGTACTGTAATCTTTTGAGTCCCACGAATGACAAATCCACGACGCATCCAGATGGTGGTTGTCACAGAATATTTGGTTGGTGTACAGAATGATCATGGTTGCAACATAAAAATACCCTGTATAATCTAGCTTAATCAGCAGATAAGAGGCGACATTTCACTAAAGTAGATTGAAATCGAATTTTTGAAATAAAATTCGGATCTGTGGAATCGCCACTTTACTCTTTAGTCGGGGCATCAACTAGCGACGCGTTCCGTTTGGACGCAGACCCTATTAGCGCTTTTAATATGGAAGGTCCTATCGACTTTCATAGCAATCAGACAGGATCCCCAGAGACCATCGCTAGGATACAGGCGCATACATTGATAAGAATACCTGTTTAGGCAACAGGCTTCAGGTATACCAGTACTATGAGCTATCTTATCGCCCTTATCGACATACAGGTTAGGCCCGTCAGTTCTAGGCTGTTCAACGGCACGATATGAGGAAAACTTTGTGCACTCCCGTGTAGTACCTTAACTTAACGTCCCTATTGAACTTTTTGAAAACGGCTGTAATAACCGTAGTATATCCATCAAATTTGTTCAAGTTACCTCAAATAAAATCTCACGAGGTAAACACCCACTAAATGTTATCTATTGCATGTACTTGTTTAAAACTGATAAGTTTACCATTTGCAGTTTTCCTTAAATTTTAGATGAAACTGTGTCGTCCGTGGTGTCGGATCAAGTCTTGTCCTCGTGATGGCAGGGCGGCTGTCCTAATATTTCTGTTATGGATTTTTGTACTCGTATTTATCTTGGTTCTTACCATTACCTTTGGTTCCCGCCCGAGACCTAGACACAGAAAAGGTATGATGGAACAACATTTTTCATTCATTTACAAACAGCTGAGCATTGTAACTAATACTTCTCCACAATGTTCATCCGTTTTTAGTAAGAGATAATCCGGATGTAGTAAAAACTGACCCAATTCTAGAAAAACTTACAGAAATTCACGACTTGGAGTTAAGCGATGACAATCCTTTGGTGACAGTTGGTGAATTATACGAAGAGGGACATAATCCGCCGCTTAAAGATGTTTGTCCCAATCAAGGTAAAGGGATGAAGTTGATGATTTTGGTCACATCCGCTCCTGGCCACTTTGGGCTACGAAAGGCCATCCGCTACACTTGGGGAAATATCGCCGATCGCCTTGATACTGGAATGGCCTTTATAGTTGGACTTTCTAAAAACGATTCGATGAACAAACTTTTGGAAGAAGAGAACCTCGTGTATGGCGATATTATCCAGGTAAAACGTATATTTCCGTGAAATTCAATTCTGTAACCCAAGAATTCTCTCCATCTTTTTCTTCTTGATTTAAAGGGTCAATTCATCGACACGTACAACAATCTGACGTTGAAAACATTATCGGCCCTAGAATGGACTTCTAAATTTTGTTACCTTGCGCGGTTCTTGCTCAAGACGGACGATGATGTGTACATCCACACACCAGTGTTATTATCCCTTTTAGATGAAGTTCCTGATAGGCGTCAAAGCATTATAGGCCATGTGGCAAAAGGATGGAGACCCATCCGTAACGTTAAATCCAAGTACTACATCTCGCTAAAAGAGTACCGGGCGAAAGTATTTCCTAATTTCATGACGGGACCAGCGTACGTCTTGACTAACGATATCGTCCAAACATTGTATCAAACGGCACTAAACGAAACCTTTTTCAAACTGGAGGATGTTTTCTTCACGGGTATTTTACCTAACGTTCCTGAAATGGCCATAAAACGGGTACATTATCCCCATTTTGTTAATAATCGTCCCCCTAGATTGAATAAGACATGCTATGTGGCCAAGCTAGCTGCTATGCACCAGATTAAAATTGATGAAATGTTTGATATGTGGAAGCGGTTTTCCGATGGACTCACCAAGTGCTAATATTATAGTCATCACGGATTTTTGAAAAATTTGTGTACGAATACGAATCGCGGACATTTCCCACATCGCGTCCGCCCGTTAGCTTCTTTAAAAATTATTATGTTAAAACATTATCGTCAGTTTGAAATGTTAACAATTTTTAATATTGTAAACTCTTAATCTTCTTAAGATATTCTCATTGAAATGTTAACAATTTTTAATATTGTAAATAAATACATCCCGTTTCCTGTGATCTGAGTCTAAAAGCAAGCTTTGATTATTTGATAATGAATAATTTAGTGAATGAATTAAGATGGATAAGACTTAATTGATTTGAATAATGCGGTAGATTAACAAAGTATTTTCTTGAATCCCCTTCTTCCTAGATGGCGTAACAATATAGTTCATCTTCTCTTCCCTAGCTGGCGTTTTGGTCGAGTATATGTAAACCACGTGCTTGGAAAATAAATGTACACAACACAGGACACGGCAATAAAGCGACAGACCAGTACATAAATATGAGAAATTGGTCATTGGAGTTACAGTTCGGATGCATACCTTACGTTTTAGCAAACATATAAATTTACTCCTGCTTAATTATTAAACTTGTATTGTCACATTCTGATGAATTGAAAACATGGCTTCTCCTTTAAACAAAAAGCTCAAACTAAGTAATGAAGATGAAAAAGATGGAAATAAGACAAATCCCACCAGCACTAGCGTTGGTGATGTATTTAAAGCAATTTTGCTTTACATTCATCCAAATGGCATTGGACCAAAGAGATTAGAAATCATGAAGTGTTCTGCCACCAAAACTGGATTCAATCTGTTGAGCACTATGACGTAGAAAATACATATTCACTGCTTCAAGTTGCTCATATACTAAAAAAAAAAATTTTAACACAGGACTAATGTCACCCACATCTTAACAGAGCTACCATTCAAAGAGGATGTCTTGAAATCACAGGAATTAAAGAAACTGAAAACTTGGAAAGGTCATATTTTGGAAACACAATGGCTTGCTGAATGTGTTAAGTGAGACAGAGACTATTTCAGAACTAAAAGTACAAATTAAAATTAGCTAAGCACTTTTCTTTATAGGTCTCATTCCCTAGTATCAGAAATTCCCTACCTACTTCCATCATTGCCTTCTCCTGAAAAGAAAGTTGCCCTCGATGAAGAGCTTTCTTTGGACCTTGTTCCAGGATTTGACTTGAACAAATTCAATGAATGTGTAGCTGAAAGAAGAGCAGTTTTAGATCACCCAAATAAAGATATTGCAGTAAGAAAACCATGAAAGATTGTTGTAGTCATAAGTAGATAGTAGGTTTAGGTGTTTGATGTCAAAATTTGCAAAATTTGGTGGGCACAAAAAAAAAAGATCACTTTTTCATGTAAAATCTATATTTTCTTGTTTGGTAGGAAGCGCTTGATTCCCTGAGGGAATATTGGTCAATTTGTCATCAGTCTGTCACCGACGAACGTCGCGCTCTTGCTTTCGCTCGTGCAGCCGCTGCGGTAAAATGTTTACCATTTAAAGTGACAAATTCAGCTCAGGTATTTAGTATTTTAGTTTACTACTTTTTTTAAGTTTTTGGTATTTTTTCCATCTTTCAGTATGTTGCGCATTAATTTCTAAAAATAAAATCTTTATTGTTGTAGTTAAAAGGAATCAAAGGTCTCGGTAATGGCCATGCCCTGCGTGTAGCGACCCAAGTTGTCGAAACTGGTCTATGTCCGGAAGTAGAGGAAAAGAGAAACGATCCGAAATTTCACTCGTTAAAGGTTTTTGATTACGGAAAAATGTTGAAATGCCATGATTGCAATGTTGTATTGTTTTTCAGGCTTTCTGTGCCGTCTATGGAGCTGGTCCAAGTATGGCCAAGAAGTGGTATGCTCTAGGTCTACGAACGATGGAAGACGTCAAAAAGCGCTTTGATCAGCTGGATGTTAACGATGATAAAATGATCACATATGGTACACCCTTATGAAACGTTACTTGCGGTCCAACGGATCTCAATGGTCTTTCTTTTGTGTCCACAAAGGGGTGGCATTCTATGACGATCTGAATCGACCACTGTTGGTGGTGGAGGCCGAGAAAACATACAAGTACATAACAGGTTTGGCCAAGCTCATCTTGCCGTCTGTCGTGACCAGCATGAATGGAGGTTTTCGCCGGTAAGATGCTATTTGTTCCAAGGACGGCAAACTAAAAAAAAATTTCACATCTCCTGTTTTGGCTTTAGCGGAAAATCTGCCGGTCACGATCTAGATGTGCTATTTTCCTATCCAGAGCGCGATGATGGCGATTACGGCTTAATTGCCGCCGTTCACGACGAGCTAGACAAGAAGGGTCTCGTCATCTGGTCACGCATCGGTAAAGCCGACGGGCCCAAAGCCATCGAAACGGATTGGAGTCCACTTCCTACTTCGGCGACCGATCCGTTGCTGTTGCATATGCTTATCCTGAAATACCCACTCGGCGGCCAATTCGACGACTTTGTGAAACGCGACTTTTCAGGTAATTGAATTTTTCGCATCGTCTGTCCCGTTTGGTTCGTTCACCTATGAAAAATTAAAAAATCTAATTTCACGTTTCTCAGCCGAGAAGAATTTAGGTCCTTTCGAGTTGGCGTCTACGAGTCGCGATTGGAGAGCCATACGGGTGGATCTAGTCGGGTCGACAAATTCGCAATACCCGTACGCTCAGGTGGGTTGGACGGGCAACAAACAGTACAACCGCTGTTTGCGCCAGTATGCTAAAGATAGTCTGGGTTATTCGCTGAGCAGCACCGGCCTCTACGACATGCGCCAGGTGGGCTGCCTTATCTACTGTTCTTAATGTCTGGCAATCTGCTTAATCGGTAATTCTTCTAACGATCCTCAGCACCGTTGGATACCAGCCCAAACAGAGCGAGACGTCTTCGATCATCTCAAACTGACTTATCGAGAGCCTTGGGAACGAAATTTTTAGAGGCGAGTCATCTGCAACATTTTTCATTTCAGGTTCACTCTTCTAACCGGCCTGAAAAAAAACCAAGACTTATCTATAAAAAGGAGAAATTTTCCGTCATTCTTTTCTTTTTTAATTGGGGAAAATGTACGGACCCCCTATAACTTGTTACAAGAAAAAATTATCGTTTCCGCCGCTGACCCAATTTTCACTCCCCGGTATTACGAACGCACACAAACACACACACACACATGGAATAGTTTTGCATGGAATGGCCCTGAAGCCCTCTATTCTATCGGTCTTTTAGATCGAGCGTTCGTTTCAATTCAGACCATGAAAGGGGGTCTGCATCGCCCAAATGATTTCAAATGGCCGCCTCAAGATGCGATGGCTTTCTCCTCGAGTGTTCGTCGATTGCACCCGTCTAATCGGTCTCTCGTTCTCCTCTCAAAGTGGAGTTGTGTGACAACACATGTTTCAACACGCCGTCGATACTATATGACTTCCTCAATTTGAGCCCCTCTTGCGCCCTTTTCTCTTTTTTTCCCTATTTAGTTTTATTTGTTTAGTCCTTTCCTCACCGATACAATTTTTGCAGCGATGATGACTTTTCTCAACCAGATCGTTATCCAAAACCACCAGGGAGTCGGGAGGGGTTCGCAATAACATCTGGTCACCCTATTGCTGTTAATGTGCAGGCGGAAGATTCGTGAGCAGCCATGAAGGGCACATACCACCCCGCGGGTGCACTAACGAATTTCTGTGGACGTTTTATTTGTCTTCCTCTTCAGCGGAATCGATTGGAATTTGGCATGATTCCATGACGACCTTTATGTAGAGCGACGCCGTCCTAGCATTTAATTGGCCTAATCTGTGAACCGCCCCGATTGTCTTATTTCGCTGGCTGAATTTGACGTTTGAATGAGCAATTGAGAATTGCGCACCGTCACTAACAGGTCGGTCGGCGGCCGTGTTGCGCCGCGGGACGGTTTAAAGTTTTGATTGCGGGGATGCGTTTCCGACGTTGATGGAAAGTCTGAGAATGACAAAACACGACAGGACGTCGGTCTTGTTTACTCTTTGTCGTTGCCATACACGCGACAATGGGCGAACAAATGAGGATGACCACCCTCAGCCCCGACCTGGCATAGATTCGTTTTTCTTTGTGTGCACGTGAATAGAGAGAAAAGAAGTCTTTTTTGGCGAGAATGTGTGCCGTCCATCGTCACCGTTCTGGCCGTCTGACTCCACGTAACATACTCGGTGGCGTTACTGTTAAGTTTCCCCGACGAAAGAAAAAAAAAAGAAATAATGCGCCTCCTCCTCCTCCTCCTCGTTTTCTCCGAAAATCGATTCCGTCGTAAACATGTTTTTCCTTTTTTTTTTATGTAACATGGAATTATTTATAGCGATTATTTACCTCGTTCTGATTCAGAGAAGAAGAAAGACGATTTCTTTTTTTATATTTTTTCCCGTCTTGTGGGAGGGACACTTGGTTGGGCGGGATGGAAAGGAAAACAATAACAACAAAATAGCGACGACACCGTTTTTTTTTCTTTCCTTTCTTCCTCTTTTCTAAATAGCGTCTCCAATCTTGTTACGAAATTAAAAATGCATCGATGAGACGCCAGCGGTAGGAGGAGAACTCGCAAAGGGGGAAAAATGAGAAATTATGACAAGTTGTATACCTGTTTGTTCTTTCTGTTTTCTTTTGAAATATTTTACGCGCTGCTGGGAAGTGGCACACTGTTCAAAAAAAGAAAAATCGTTGAGAGCAATTGCCTGGCAGGTCCAGCTCCTAGTGCAGCGTGTCATCTCTTTTTCTCTATTGCTGCAATCGCACAAGGTGAGAAGGAAAAAAAATCTAGAGATATCTCTCGCTCCCTTCCAGTCTTGTATTCATTATTATTTTTATTCATTTATTTTTTTTTTTACTGCCGACAGGGATAGATGGTATAGGGCCGGAGATTTGGAGCAAAGTCCTGATGAACTTTGCTTCATTACAATAAATTCTTTATTTTTTGTTGTTGTCGCTGAAAAATGAGGACGATAGGTCGACATGGTTCGCGAAAATTACCAGAAATTGCCAAGGTGATTTTCCAGGTGTGGAATAGTATTTTGTTTCGGGTACGTTGGACGCGTTGCGTGCCTTAATTTCCTTTGTCTTTTAGCGGGCACGTGTACACAGACAACAAAGGAAGAGCGAAGAAGCCGCGCTCGCACACGAAGGTGTCTGCGCGTGTGTACGGAAAGGAGAAATAAATAATAACGCTGGGCGCGCTAGGAGGAGAAACGAGAACAGCGATCGCCCTAATGACCTAAACCGTCCGGGCGCAACACTACTAGAAGAAGGAATCAGGTGAGCTGTTCAACATTATATAGTAGTAGTATTACCGCGCTGCATTATTACCTAACTTTGGCTGATGCTACAGGGCGCCATACAAGAAGAAAAAGAAAACGAGGGCCAAGTCATTTGACTAATAATTTTTTTTTTCTTCTTCGGCGAATAAAGGCCAATATGAATTGAGTAAAATGACCTGAAACACCCCGACCACAAAAACAAGAAAAATAATTCATGGTACACTTTTTTTTCGCTGCCTTTCCGTCAAAAGACGCCATTTATCTTTTTTCTGTGAGAAAAAAAGTGTCGACTGCACGTATATCCGTCTGTTCAATGATGTGAATCTCTCGGCGGATAAAGGACGAGAGATATTAAGGCTAGAATGTTAGTGACCGACCCCGACAGCTTTAGCGATGATGAAGAAGGGGGTTAAAAGGGAGGGAGAGGAGCTATCCATTGGCATCACACTGTTTCCGACGTCAAACGACGTGAACGAAAAAATGGAAGAAAGAAAGAAAGGGGCGGGAGAAAGCGCAAATGCAGCGGCGGGGCCCGGGTGGGAGGGCGGCTGGGCGGACTTTTTGGCTGCCGACGCGCTTAAGCGCAGAAGTAGGCTAAACTAGAAGAAGAAGACGAAGGAGAAAAAGAGCGGGCAAAGCCAGCAGGGTAGCGAAAGAAAAAAAAAGAGAGGCTAGTAATACATAGTGAATTTGATGCCGTACAGCTAGTTGCTGTCGGCCAACTGGCCACACTGGAAATCCATATAAAAAGAGGCGAGTAGTTGCTGTAAACGACGTCACTTTCCAGCTACTCTTCCACCGAGTCGCATCGCTCTCTGATTCTCTCCCTTTAATATTTTTCAAGTGACGCTAGCGACAACGAAAAGTCATCATGATGAAATGGGTTGTGCTCCTGTGCCTTGTCGCCGTCATCTCGGCCGCCGAAATCGAATTCTTCAGGAAGCGTAAGATTCTACTACGATTTTCTTTATTAGCTTTATTTAAATCGTTAAGTATTTTTTTGTCTCCTCTGCCGGGACGCTCGACTCCCGTAAGTCCCGCTACCGGGCATTACGCATTTTGTCCATGACGCGACACATTCGCTTTATTGTCGTGTTGCCCGTGCAGAAGAGAGTAAAAGTTGCTTTTGAATTTTGTTCCCACTCGGTCACGTTTTGTTTGTTGCCAACTTGTCATAGATTGTCTCTCTCTGGTGAATTGAATAATAGGAAGAGATTTTCGAGAGAAAGTCTTCCCGCTCTAAGCGAGAGAACGTTACCCGTTGGGGAATGAAGCGAAACGAACGGTCCAGCACCCGAAAGAAAGAAAAAAAAACAGAAAAACTTTCACCCCAAACCGTGCGCTTTTGGCCGTTTCGTTTGTTCTTTTACCATCCTCCTCTCAATTAAGTTTCCTTGTGGTCGCAAGGCATCGGGTTTCCCTCTTCCGTACGGGCTTTGCACACACGCCCGCTCATCCGCGCTATTCAGAACGTGCAAGATTGCAAACCGAGTAACCAGCAGCTCCCCTCCCAACATCTTACACCGTCGTCGTCGGTAGCGCACCGAAGGCGATGAAAGTCCCGGCCCGCCCGGGTTTCACCGAAGCGGTTGGGAAAAAGAAAAGATAAACAACACATTTTCCAATGAGAGAGAGAGTTTGTTTCGAGAGAGAGAGAAAAAATCAGATTCGATATCCAACAGCATATTTTCTATTCTCCGATTGTTTTGTTCGACAAGAAAAAACGAATGGTCAGAAGGTCGACGATTGTTTTCACCAATTTGACAGGAGAAAGGTGACGCATATGCACCTTAGTGGATATAATGTACGTCCCGTTCACCGGTTACGTTCCAGTCGGCAACGGGGTCACAGGGACAGACACTGTTCTCTTTGTTGTATGACAACAAAACAATCTTGATTTATGGAGACCTTTCTATGTTTCACGGCGGTCGATTTTCTATTTTTACCTTCTAATTGGTTGATGTTGTTTCATTTGTACAGGCAATAGTAACAACAACGCTGCCGCTGCGGCTGGAAAGCCCATCCAAGTTCCAGTCGTGCCGCAGAGGAACTTTAATCAGAAGCGCCAGGTGGATTTCAACGCTGGATCTCGCTCCAGCAGCGGATCGAGACAGTCCGCTGGAGGTGTTCCTCTCCAACAGGCTTTCCGCCCTCCTCCCGCATCGGCTTCTTTCAACCGTCCCCGACCGGAACAGTCTGGTGAGCGGCCGGAACGCAACCCAGAGCGTCTGGAACCCAATGCGCTCGGCGGACAGCGAGGCAGCGGAGCTCCATCATCTTTCGCTCCTCCTTCATCTTCTGAGCAACTTTTTGCTCCTTTGAACGAAGGACCAGCCCGCGCCCAGCCCCAGCAACGTCCTCGCCCAGCTGCCCCATCTTCCTTCGGTTCTTCCGCTGAGCGCCCCAACAGGAACCCCGAATACGCCGGAGGTTTCCCCTCTGGATTCACCAGCGGCCTTCCTTCTTTCGACTTCCAGGGACGCATGCCCGGTACGTTACAACAATGTCCGCTATCATAATTTGATGAAATAACTGACAAATTGCGCAAAAACAAACGCAGAGCCCGACAGCAAGAGCGATGGTTTCATGGATGGTGTTCTCAACAACTTCCCCAACTTGAAATCTCTCGGTGGATTCGATGCTTTCCCCAGCCTCCCCGCCGGCCGTGAAGGTGATCCGTTACCTAGTTATTCTTAATTTGACAGTAATAGTAAAAACCGTTTCCATCCAAAAGAAGTAGAACCCAACAGCCACGAATCGCCAGTTAAGAGACAACACCAACAGTCCCGCCCTGTCCGCCCTAACTCGTCTCAGGGCCCTCAGGTAATCACACTACACCTTTAAAACCAAAAAAAATAAGACAGCATTAATGAAAGACTAGTCACTGGGAAATGGGGCAGGAAATATAACCAAAAAAAGTACGAAACTTAACCGACTTGAAACAACAAAAAATAAGATACAAAGCTAATCATAATTAACGCAAAATTGACGAAAATTAACTGGGAACTTGACCAAAACTTGAAACCAAAAAAAAACCTCGACTGACAACAGCAGCAGTAGAATACGTTAATTAGACCTAAATTAGACATTTAACGACATGGAGTAATACTTGTTGACTGAAGATATTTTTTTCTTTTTCTTTGACTTGTGTGTGTTTCTTTTTGCAGTTCCGGCCATCAGCCAATTAAAAAAAAAAGCAATAACCAAAAGAACACAAACACAATTCTTTGATTACCACGCCAACTCTCCCGGACTACCGACTCAAACTCAGACGACTCCTCCCACCCCTTGTTATATTTGACTGAATTCCTCCCATTACTTCCATGAAAATCCTATTCAACCATTCCCGCTTTTATTTTTTACAAATTTAGTACTTCGTTATTGTTATTAAAGAGCAAGAGTAAGAAAAGAGAATTATTGTTTTGTTATTTACGGACGACCCGACCGACGCATCCCCCTTTACCCCCCCATACCCTGACCAACGAGACTATTTATGGCGCACCCACCTGTCATCATGACGTAAACACAAGCACAAACACGCACGCACAAACTATGGCGACCCCCAAAGAGATAGAGAGAGAGAAAAAAACAAACTTGTTAACGAGGCACAGACTGGCTCAATCAGGTAAGTTGTCGTTTCCAAAATCTTTTATCTATCTACTATGTACTTGATTTACTGCTGCTGCTGTTGTTGTTACTTGCATACTTCATTCGACGTTTGTTTACTCTCTGTCGATCAGCTTGGGCTTTTTACATTTTATTGCACAATCGTTTGATTGATGGATTTATAGAAAATCGTTTAATGATCCGTGGTCACTTCTTTTTTCTCTGTTATTTCTTTCGATTGTAGAAGAGAAGAACGACACGAGCGGTTACTGATAACATCACCGAGACGGCAAGGACTCCGAAACGGTTACGGAAGAATAGGCCGATTGTTGTGGATGATGACGAAGCCATGTTGGAGCCGGATATTCCATCAGGGAACAGAAGATCTAGCAGACAGCCGACTGACATTGCCGACATCATCGCCGATTCAATTGTCGGAGCGGAACAGCGTTACAACCCGGTTTTTCATCCAAATAGTGGTCCTTACGGACGGTTTCCGGCACCTCCTTCCAATCCTGTGCCCTCTGGCCGTTCTCGTCGTCCGTCATCCATTGGAAGTTCGTCCGGTAACCGAGATCTCCAGCGGTCACCGTTCGGCAATCAGTTTGAATTTGTCGACGACAACAGTCTCTTGGGTTCGGGCAACTTTGACGTGCTCGGCGGTGGAGTGTTTCGCGAAACAGGCGAATTCCGGCCGTACAACAACAACAACAACAACAACGCGCCCTACTACCCGCCAGCACCTCCGGCCCAGGACACCTTTCGGCCTAATCAACAATTCTATCCGCTCGGACAGCCACCGTCTCAGCAGCTGGGCAATTTCGCACCGCAGCAGCCGCCCATCCAGCAGCAACCTCCGACCAACAACAACAACTACAACGTGCCCAGTTATCCGACCTCGTTCTTCGACGATGACTTCTTTTCCAACTTTCGAGACTTTGCTGACGTCAACCAAGACTACCGCAACTGATCTATTTTATTATCACCATCATCATCAACAACAACAACATCGTGACGACCGTAGACGAAAGACGATCGCCACATACGCCACTCTGTGCCCTTCTGTCATACTGTCCTCCTTTTATCTGTCACTTTATTTTGTGGACAATTCCTCTTTACTCTACAAGTGGGTTGACGTGTACAAACATACGACGACGATTGTCGCACGACTGGTAACGGATCGACTTCGACATCATTACGGACAACATCCGTCCTTTTCCGTCATCATCTCGTCGACAAGGCGTCCCATTGAAAACAACCCCGCGCTGGCCGTGTTGGGGGCCGCTATTTCCCTGTTGTCCATTCTCTTATTTCAACTTGATCGCTTTCCATCTTCTCATTTACACAGAGCTTATCATGAAAAACAGAAAAACAAAATACAAATTAAAGTAATTATCATATCAGACATGGACAAAGTCAATCACCTTCAAATCAGGGTTTTTGTGGCTTCTCAAACAATAACATTTGACGGGCTGACTGCCGACAATTATTTGATTTGATACTTGAACTATTGGACAAAATGAATGACGAGATGACGACGAATCGACGATTTTCTCAGACAAAAATACTGAAATTAGGTGTGAAGTAAGTTAAAATGTGCAACGTTGGTGGGCTAATGGCTAAATGGAATGTAAACAAACCACGTGTTGACTGACTCGTTTTGCTTCGATATCGTTATTTGGTGAGCCATGAGGTGATTAGTGACGACACTAGTCCTTGAGACGATGTTTCCTTATCGATGTTGTTTTTCAAGACTGCGACACAACCTAGATAATATCATCCATTATAGTGAGTATATCAGATGTCAATCTAACTATTAACTGTACCCAGTGACTAACTGCAGCATAGTGAAATAATCTGGACTTTCCTAACAAACTGTGTCTGTGATTGCGAAATTACCGAATTGGTTCGAGACGTTGTTTCAGAGGTTTGTATAGTTTATTCTGTTAGATAATAAGGCTGCTGTGTGTGTCCAGTTTTATTTATAAAATAGTTCTCCGATAGTTTCTGATAAAGTATTGGGTAAGCCAATCACCAAGTCATATAGAGGAAACAAGGAGAATCATTTAATATCACGCGGTAATTCCACGCGTGAAGAAGATTCAACACAACATTATGTCAAAACACCTTTACAATTTAAATGAAAACCACCTAATATTGTCGCTATTTCTGGGACTCGTTGGCATATAATTGTACAAATAGCCGGTGTAATAATCGTAAAAAAAAGAACTTTTATCCGAGTCACAAAAACATGTCGAGTAAGAGGAATTCTTCATATGTTAAGGAATAGTGTCATAATCATAAAAGAGAAATTGGATATATCAACGTATTCAAAAAGGCGCTGGGGGAGCAAAATCAGGTCTCTCGTTGGGTACCGGCCGTTTTACTTATATTTGGCCGTTACTTATATGTTGGCTCTTTGTTTCGTTTTTGAAAGCCAGTTGGTTTTTAGTTTGTAGTCGTAGTAGTTCCTCCAGTTACTGGGGCGATCGGGATTGAACAAGACGATGGGGTCACCGTCTATCAAAACTTGAGGTTAGTAAAGTATAAACATTGAATTATGCATCGTCTTCAAATTACCGTTGGCACTCGCTCGCCAAATTTGCTCCAAAATGTGACTTTAGCTGCCGTCTTCTTGCCCGTTCTCTGATCAAACATGTGACACGTATCAAAAGGCGGACTGTAAAGGTGTAGCGAAACGGAACGGTCCACGTGGCTAGGATTTTCCACTCTGTGCAGGCCAAGAGAATCTAAACGAAATAAATAGAAAATTAAATAAATTTAATGAAAGACTGGATGCGATCGGGGTCACGTTGAAACACTTTCGTTTTGTCAAGCAGTTTACATTTATCGTTATCGTGCCGCTGGCCATGGATTCACGCGTCGACATCACCTTAGCAACAGACCTTGGGAATATTGAAACCACTCCTTTATTTTGGCCACCCCCAATCATTTTTCGTCAGTTGTCTGTTTTCATTAGGGGAATGCTGCTTTGCATTCCATCTGCACTCGTTATGCATTAGCAGCAGAGAGAGTTTAATCTGGGCAACATGCGACCGGCAAGATAACTAACTCGTCGTCCCCACCCATCCGTCCTCCTCACCCCGCAGGCAGAGAAAACAAAACTTGTTATTGACTGTCGTTACAAAGTCTGCCTCATTTCCCTCCGAAGTAAAGAAAAAGGAAAGAGAAAAGATTCGTCAGCCTTGTTCCAATCACGTACCGTTGATGTAGCAAACGCCGTTCAGCTCCAAAGAGCTGGACCCGGTGACCTGCAACTCTTGAGCTTCGCCGCCTTCTGTTGATGATGGGCCGCCGCTACTGCTACCGGGCCAAGCAAACCGGATCTCGTTGAGTTTGCCGTCCAGCATTTTCATGAAACAGTGAGAATCGGCGTGATCGTGAACTGCAGAGCTGTGACCTTCTCCCCAGCAGAGCAGCATCAAGTTGAACTTGCCGTTGCCTTCGTCCACCAAATTCCTCGTGTACCTGAAGAGCATCAATCATGACATTAATTGCAAATTTGCATGACCCAAGTCCCGAGGGGAGAAGGCGAAAATTTGCCGGTTGGAAACAAGTCCGAACCGGTTAAAAAACAAACAAAAAACAAATGACGTCGAGACACTTGTTAACTATATTCGTTCGTTATCGCTAGAGACAGAAACACGACAACTGTTTATACAGTTGAAATTGCACAGATAGTAACTACTGATTGACATAGTAAAGCGGCAGCCAAGAGCATCAGGTGCGAAATCTTTCCGCCAGATTTCTATTGGACTCTAGATAAGAAAAATCCGGTGCTGATGCGGTTGACATTATCGATGGCGGTCACGCTTCCTATATCCTAAACTAGCTACGTGATAGAAAACTATGCTATTTCTCTCATAGAAAAATTTTAAGAGGAGAGTGAAAAAGAAGGTCGGGTCAAATGTGATACTTATGTTTTGGGAAAAAGCCTTGCAAAAAGAGAAGGGTATTGCAGTTAACAAGAGAAATGTCAACGTTCCAAGAAAGGAGTGCCATTTGAGAACGGGTAGAATAATCAGTTTTGTTTCAATAACATAAAACCAGCTTCTTAGTTTTCAGTCTGTTTCTGGGTGGTGCGCAGTTGATCGGTATTCGGGGCTTGGTCACGTGTACAATTTCAACAGTTATACTGAAATAAGAGTAATATATACCGGTAGCGATCGAATTTGGCAAATTTTTTCCATTCAGCCGGATTGGTCTTGTAAGATTTCATTAGCTGCATGACGTGATCCACGTCAACGACGTCGGTTTCGAAGGCCTTGTGCAGTTCGTCGATGAGCTGGTCGAGTGTAGCAACGTTGTACGCCATATTTTCTGTTTTGGTTTTTGTTAATTGAACACTAAAAGATGACAACACCGGTAGCGGGTCAGAGAAATGAGTCGACACTTCTAACCCTTAAAAGATTTTGGGGGAAAGTGAACTTGACTATCGGACTGCAGAGCGGAGACTGGCGATGCAAAGTGGCTCTATCGAAGTGGAACCAATCACCCGTCTAACTTATATAGCGCCCCAGCTCCTTCTCTCTCCTCCCCTTCTTCTCGAGTGGCGCCATATATAAACATTTGTCTTTCTCGTTTCAAACACGTACGCAGCGGCACTGCAGCAGCGCAAGTTAGTACAACTTAGGTTTCCCAAACCAACCTCCCCCTCTCTCATCCTACCTGTTTACTTGCTTCTGGCTAGTGGCTAATCAACGTAGAGGTTTTCATCGCTTAAGGAATATGTTGTTAAAACTCTAAAATCCAGTTTCCACTGGTTTTAATTTGAGGCAGAGAGAGCTAGGAACAGCTAGAAGAGATGCCTCAAAGTTTTAGCCTCAAGCATTCAAATGCTACGACGAAGAATATGCAAATATGTAGTCGGCCCGTTTCAAAAGGATTGGAGCTATTACCGATTTTTTTTTTCTTTTTTAGATCACCATGGCCGATTTCCTCATTGAGAAAACATGCCAAAAATGGGGGGTTAGCAAAGTTTCTTTTGCGTGCCGTTGTCCAAAAGATACTTCATTTCGCTTTATGGCATCTCTCTAGGCATCGGACCCCCCCTTTTTGCTTTTTCCTTCACGGACCCAAGGCCGTGTGAATGTTCCAAATCGTTAATCACGTCTTCTGCTCTGCAATTTGGGCAGACTACTATTCCAGGCCCCAATTTTTAAATAGTTTCTCTTGTCGGGAAAACGCGGATGTGCGCTTTCCTCACGATGCTTTCGCATCAGAGTTTTGCGAACCGTAACTAATCGGGCGACATTCTAGTTCAGTTTTTTTAGTATCACCTCTTCTCTATACTAAAATAACATCTAAATTATTCTAGATTAAGCGCATCGAATTTGAACATCTACTTCGCTTCCGCTACACTAAATTATCTGTACGGGTCATCTGTAATTCCAGTTAAATTTTTGCGGCTACCTTAATTCATTTTCATAAAATTACTGGACGTAAGCGGGGGACGCACCGCCGTTTACTAGTCGCCAATAAAGATTTTCAGGGTCGTCTCTACCGAAAAATTTTCTCAAAGCCTCTGCTGTTTGTTGTTGCTAAGTTTTAAACGACCTTGCACTTGGGAATAATTTTGCTTCCTCTGTAGGAAACCGACAAAACATTGCGAAGAAAACGGAAGACTTTGGAGGGCTTTCGGCCCTTTGGGGCATCCGTAAAATGCCTTGGGAAATATTAACGAATAATAGTAGCCTACCTGACTTTTTTTTTGTTTTCGGCATGTTTTTCGATAGGACAATCACATGTGGGAAAACCAATACGTCCGCCTATCGTACGTTAATTTTCGGTTACCTATCGTGAAGGTCCGGGTGAGCGTGGTTCATTGGAGTACCGTGAAGAAATAGGGTAAACATACGGGTCTGAGGCTGTCTGTGTCAGATAAAATCTAGTATATACCAGTATATGATTGACATCCTGCTCTGCATGGCTGTAACGATCGTTAAGTATGTCTTATCGAATTGTGGATTTGTCTACCGGTAAATTCCCACTACGGCATGTGTCATTAGAGACGATGTGAAAAATAAACGCACGTCTGGGAAACCGCATGACAGCATATCGTGATCCCGTTGTTACAATTCGATATTTGGGGTCTAACAATAGACCGCGGCATCCGCGAGTATGCAGGGCGAAATGCGGTATGGGAAGCGGATAAATTGGGACGAATTGAGTAACTAGTTTTCGTAGCTTTTTTTAACAAAAACTTTCTGCGCAGAATAATGCCCCGAAATTATAATTTGGTCTAACGATAAAATTAAAGTGGACAGAACTGGAAGAGGAGGACACTGGTTCCGTACTAATCGGGAAATGCGGTTAATAGGTAAGAACTGATTGTTTTTACCGACCGTTAAATTGCATCGTCAGTGCGTGAGAGAAAGTTAATAGCCATTCCCTCGATTTAGAATGGCGGAAAAAAATCAAAACTCTCGATTTCGTCGTAATAAGACTAGGGTGACGCCACTGATTTGTCGAAATTCGAAAGCTATTTTATTTAGTTGGTTGATATAGTAACAAATCGGTCAGAAATTGTTTGTTACCTTGATATTTTTACGCAATGTCTCGGAGAGGGTTTCAGTTGCGAGACGCGATCACATGGCCAAAAAATCCTCGACTGGCGTCAAGATTACACTGGGTTATTCCACTGGACCAGATAACAAAAGGTAAACACAAAAATGTCGAATACGTGACGGCCACGTCATTTGCATTTAGTTTTATTTTTTTTACCAAAAAAATGACGAAAACTAATAAAATAATTCGTCACATATGGATAAACAATCAATTCCAAATTTACGACTTTCAAACGATTTCTTGATATCTTAGTGAAAACTCGAAACTTTTTTTTTGTTCTATAATTTTTATAGTTTTATTGTGAGCTAATGCTGGTAAAACAAATCCTTATTGATTTTATGATGATTTTATCAAACTAGTTCGGCGCGTGCCAAGCTTTTTAAATTCATTTTAACTAGACTTGTAACTAATAGGCGAAAACTTTGATTATTCAATTTTTAATTGGAAAAAATAGGTTGATTATACTGGAAAGCCCAGCTCATTATTAGACTTCCAGCACATGCACTACTGAGTAAGAGTGATTTTATTTCCTGAATCATCTATCCGTTAACGAAATTTTTTCCCGTGTCTAGAACTATACAACCGTGGAAAACATGGCAACATCGACACGTAGCAATGGAAAAAAGAAAACAAAAACAAAGAAAGAAAAACTTCCTTCTCCTGCTTATGCGGTGGGCCGTAGCATCTTTATCATGAACTTCCGTACGTCATCCTGTCACGCTTCGAAGAACATACCTGCAACTGGGCTAGCATAGACAATAAAGCTCACCGCGAAACAATGTCAGACGTACCCGATATCTTGTCTGAGATTCCGAGGCGACGCTATTTTCTGGGTTTAGATTTCAGCACTCAACAGGTGGTAGAGAAATTTCTTTTTTTTTCTCCCGTGAGTCTTTCTTCACTAATGGTGTGGTTGTGTCCCACAGTTAAAAGCTGTTGTTGTTGATGAGGAACTCAAAGTTCTTCATGAAGCTGCAGTCAATTTTGATCGCAATCTTCCCGAGTATAGGTCAGCTTAACAACTTCATTGCCCATTGTTTTTGTTATGAATTTATAATGTGATTCTTGATGCATGCAGGACAAGTGGTGGAGTCAAAAGAAATGGATCAACCATCACTGCACCATCGATCATGTGGGTGAAAGCATTGGATTTGTTGATGGATCAGTTAAAGATTACTGGTTTGGATTTTCAAGACATTCGTGCAATATCAGGTGCAGGACAAGTAAGTTCATTTGTGAAAAATAACATTGCTATTGTTTGAAAGTCTCACTTCAAATCAATGTATTCTGCCTGCAGCAACATGGAAGTGTTTATTGGCGCAAGGGAGCTGAGAAAATGTTGAACACCTTGGAACCAACCAAATTTATGTTCCTGCAGCTAGCCAATTGCTTTAGTGTGCAGGATTCTCCCATATGGATGGATTCCAGTACTACGAGTTATTGCGAAAGTATGGAGAAGAAACTCGGCGGTCCCCAGGTAACATTCAATTCGTCATTTGATTAAAAACATCACACTTAAACCAGAGCTTGTTCCGTCCGTTTGTATGTTCGGTGTCCTAGAAATTGGCTGATTTGACAGGTTCGAGAGCATACGAAAGATTCACGGGCCATCAGATTGCAAAAATATTGACTGAAAAGGCAGAACTTTATTTCAACACAGAGGTATAAGTAGATATTTAAATTAACAGAAATGATAAAGTGATTACATCCTCGTAATTTTTCTTTAGAGGATTTCATTAGTCAGCAGTTTTGGTTGTTCATTGTTTCTGGGATCCTATAGTCCTATCGACTGGGCCGATGCGTCGGGAATGAATTTATTGAACTATGTTGAAAAAGATTGGGATCCACAGTGCCTACACGTACGTATTATAGCCCTACTTAGAAACGCTTAGAAATAGACTCAAGTTTAAATTTGTCTCTTAAATATTACATTACATGTAGATGTGTGCTCCAGATCTGAAGGAAAAACTTGGCAAGCCAGTCGCTGCCCATACCTGCCTCGGACCAATTTCTTCCTATTTTGTAGAACGCTACGGATTTGACCCCAGTTGCCAAGTTGTGGCCTTTACCGGTGACAATCCTGCTTCTTTGGCTGGTAAATTTGCGGATTTCGATCTCAGAACCAATTCATCCTTAAATGTTGCGTTCTTCTAATTAAGGGATGTGTCTTGAAGCGGGCGACATAGCTATAAGCTTGGGAACGAGCGACACAGTTTTTTTGTGGCTGAGTGAGAAACCCACCCCTTCTCTAGAGGGCCACGTCTTTTGCAACCCAGTAGATCCTGAGGCTTATATGGCCTTATTGTGGTAAGAAAACGGAATTTGCCAAGCTAATCGCATGACTAATTTTTTCTTTTATTGGCGTAGTTTTAAAAATGGTTCGCTCACCCGCGAACGAATTCGTGACCTGTATGCCCATCGATCATGGGAAGAGTTTGATGCCTTGCTGGCTTGCACGCCACCTGGCAATCATGGTTATATCGGCATGTACTTTGATGAAGAAGAGATCACACCTAAAGTCCAAGGTACATTCCGGTTTAATGCATCGGATCACAAAGTGAGCACATTCGAAGAAGCCGCTACGGAAGTCCGCGCCCTTATTGAAGGTCAACTTTTGGCAAAAAGAGTTCACGCCGAGCAACTAGGATTCAACATAGGTGAAGTTCTTTCGTTTTTACCTGAGGAAATTGAATATTAAAAAATAACCTCGAATATATAATCATAGGTGGAAACTGTCGAGTATTTGTTACTGGTGGAGCTTCGACTAACCATTCCATTTTGCAAGTATTGAGTGACGTCTTTAATGCAGACGTCTTTACTCAGGTATTTATTAGAACTATTGTAGTCAATAGTAAAATTTTAGTGTGTCGTCCTTAAACAATAGGATACAGCAAATTCGTCCTGCTTGGGATCGGCCTATCGGGCAGCGCACGGACTTGCTGTGAGCCAGTCTGATGTGTTTATTCCGTTCAATGAATTTATGGCCGAACGCCGGCCGAACTTTACCCTCCTTTGCCGCCCAAGAGACGAAGCCGCCAAGGTATTTTTGTATACTGTAACTCACATAACTCGCAAACTTTAGCTTGAATATTTGTTCTCGTTGTTTTCTGTATAGTTGTATAGCGCCATGGCTGCTCGCTACGCAAAGCTTGAATCTTCCATTTTAAACAAGCCATGAATAAATGCAATCAACTGCCTTCCAAGATATTGGACAAATGTTACAGTAACTTAATTGATTTTAAAAGATAATTATAACAATATAAACTGCACAGCTTTTCAAAGTCTGACTTGGACTGGAGAAGATTATTACAATTTTATCTGCATCAGCAACATGTTTACTTCTTTTATGTATCTTGTTATGCAAAACATGAAATCAAAACGACCTACCGAGGACACGTGTTATCAACTTAATAAATAACTTATTAAATCATTCTGAGCACATATGCACATGACGTTTCTTGAAAATCAAGTAAAGTTCTGAGAAAATCTGTTATTTCGTGAATTATTTAATTCTAGCGTACATACACACCAAAGTTGCAATGTGGGCAAACTTCCAGAGTTCCAGTTGAATTCGATAAGCGATAATCAGGTCAGGAAGTTTCGTCTTCAAGATTGCTGTTTAGCCTTTGTGGCCTCAAGGCAAGTAAAGCTGCTGTTTACTTCTTGTTTACGGTTGCCGCTTCCTCGTCGTCGTGTGTTCGGACCGTTCGTGATCAAGACGTCGTCACGTTGCGAATTGAAACTGAAGGTCACGAGATACGAACGAACGCCCGGTCGTGGAAAACATCCCATTGAAAGAAGGAGGGAGGACGAAAGCAGGAATGAGCCAGGAAGAGGAGGCGAGAGATAAGCCAGCAACGCGACCAATGTTCTGTTGGTAAACAGTCGCCTCTGGCATGTTCAGGTAGGAAAGAGAAAAGTCGAGATACAACGCAGTGAGACCAGAGACGGCGCAGAACCTCCCTACCTGAAATACGTGTTTGATCGTTCGTTTTCGCATCTCTCCGTTTTTTTAAATTATTGTTACTAAGTGGCGGTTTATTTTTTTCCCCTTACTCTCATAGCAGACTGCAGTAAGAAATGGTATATTTTTGGTTTATTATTTTTTTTCTTAGCAGAAAATAAGAAACCAAACTTGTCAGTGATTCTTATCTAGAATTTGTATCATTTTCTCTAATAAACTTTCAAGCTAGGGTTCCTTCTTTTTGGAAACAACTTTCCATGTTAATTATCAAACTCTGATTTTAAGAAACTTTGTTGCTTGGTTCAGCTTTTCAGCCTTCTTCTACAGCTGATACAAACTCATATATATTTTTTCATATTCAAATGTTAACAGGCAGCAGAACACTCTGCTCGAAACTTTGCTGCTATGAGCCGATCAATGGAAGTGGACTTACGTATTGGTAACCCTGCACATACACTCCAAAGAATTCGAGCAATGGAATCCCCACCTGCACATGCCAAACCTACCCCAACAGAAACTACTCCAAATCCATTGCTGGTAATTATACTGTATTCTTTATTTCAGATCTTATTTTATTGATTTTTACTTTCATAAAAGCTAGATTTTCTGTAATGGTACTCAACGACTTTAAGCTATGATAGTAAACAGGATAGCTAAAAGACAGGATAGGTTATCAGATGTAAAATCCTATTAGGTGGACTTTGGTTGTGTCATTCTTACTTTATGTTATCAAACACTACACTTGTGCTATATCCACAAATTTTCATTGAGCTACAATATGGGCTTTGTCAATCTCCCAAGGCTGTGATTGAATCTACTTGACCCAGATAAAAGAATTTAATTTTATTCAACCTTAGATCAAAACTACTAGTCCAGCGATTCTGGCAAGCTTGACCGCTGGAGCTATGGCCGGTGCCCTAGCTAAGACGGTGATTGCCCCATTAGACAGAACAAAAATCATTTTTCAGGTAAATGACAATACCTTGTTTCAACGCAGTTGTATTTTGCGACTTACTTAAACGTGTTTTGTTGCTTCTTTAGGTGACAAAGATGTCATTCAGCGCCCGAGGGGCCTTTCGTTTTCTGATAAATAGTTACAAACAAGAAGGTACTCCACCTATCGCCATTTTATCGTACACATGTTAAAACTCGTTCGTATTCGATACAGGTCTGATTAGCTTATGGCGAGGGAATAGCGCAACAATGGCGCGTATAGTTCCGTACGCCGCGATTCAGTTCACAGCACACGAGCAGTGGAAACATTTCTTACACACAGACCGACCAGAGTAAGTTGCGAATTGTTTGCCAACTTTTTTATTTGGATTAGTACATAATTTTAATAACATGTAGGTCGTCAACGACGGGAATGCGATTCTTGGCCGGTTCTTTGGCCGGAGTGACGGCCCAATCCATTACATATCCATTGGACCTAGCGCGAGCCAGAATGGCTGTGACTCACCGCGACATGTACGGTTCCATCGCTCAGGTATCGATTTATCAAGGATATGATTTATCAATAATCAAACTCATATCGCATCATGTAAAAAATGCTTTCATTGTTTCTTATTCAAGGTTTTTGTAAAGATGTGGCGAGCAGAAAGACCTAAAGCCTTCTACAAAGGTTTCACCCCTACTATATTGGGGGTCATCCCTTACGCCGGAGTCAGTTTTTGTACCTTCGAGACGCTGAAACTAAAACACAGCGGTACGTAACATTCCTACTTTTATTAATTATTCAATGATTTATCTCTTAATTTATTTTCGCATAGAGCTCACAAAAAGACCAGCACCCAATCCTCTGGAAAGGTTGCTATTCGGTGCTTTAGCCGGCCTTCTCGGCCAAACAGCTTCCTACCCATTGGATATAGTGAGAAGGCGAATGCAAACTTCCGGCCTTAACGGTTGCAACTACCCTTACGACACCATTCGAGGAACTCTCCGCTACATCTACAGGTAGGAGGGAATTTTGTTTCAAACCTTCTATTTGAAACACGATTTTCAAAAGTGCATGACGTCCTTTAGAACGGAAGGGATCATCGGTGGACTGTACAAGGGCTTGTCGATGAATTGGATCAAAGGCCCGATTGCCGTCGGCATCAGTTTCGCCACGTTCGACATCTGTCAGAACGCTTTGAAACAACTGTCCGTCTTCCGAGCAGCTCCATGAAAGCGCCACACCCACACACACAGTCTTGTTACTACGTTGTCGACGTCCAGCCATTATCTCGCCTTGAAAATTCTTTGTTTTTGAAAACACTTGTTGTTGTTCCCTCCTTAGTGTTCACGAGGGATGGTAATCTCTTACGCAAACAGAGTTTTAATCAATTTGTTTGATAATAGCGGGTGATATTTATGTAGCAGTCACTTTAAACAAAAGCGCAAATTAATCAACAAAGAATGGACTTGTTAAGATCTGCCTAGCGTCGATCAAAGTCCACTTAGGGAAGTATAGTCGCACATAGTTCCCTCGTTTTGATGTGTTGTGTTTCATCCAGGGCGTCATAGAGTCTTGTATTTAGTCTTGGACGTTGTCTATCGTGCCAACAGGTCCCGCAGCGCGATAATAATGTATGATATTACATGCCTAAATTACGAGCTGATGTTTCCGTTTTTAGTTTTGCCCGCTTGTAGATGCTCGTGAGCCTTTTTTTCGGCATTTAATCTTCATTTGACTAATTGACGAAAATCACGACGAGCCAGCAATTTCACTCTAGGAAAAAACTTCCCATGTTAACGTTGTGCTTTCTTCTCTCTTTCTTTTCCGCCTGCTTGTCAGCCTTCTTCCCTCGCTCTTTACAATCCCGGTCGGTTAACATCATTTATTAGGTTTAGAATGGAAAACGAGAGCTATGTTTTCTAAGTTACACTTGTTCAACGGACTTTACGCTTGTGGAGTTGTGGCCGTCCGGCTGTTAATTTTTATTTCCAGTCGGAAGTACCTCCGTTTGAAACATCCGCTCAACTTTCAAAGAAATGCAAATACGAAAATATTTAGTACAATGTAAGTTGAAGAAACGAGAAATTATTCCCGCCGATGTTCTCATGACACATCATGATCGATATAGAGTTTGTTTACCCTCTCAGTAGGTTGTATTGCAGATAAGAAATCACACATGTGCATTGGTGATAAATGTTTCTTTCTTTTTTGTTTCTTGTAAATTGCTAAATTACAGATTTTTGACAAATTTTAGACGACCGTGATAATGTAATTTAAGAAAGAGAGAGATTGCGAAATACATGCTGTTGAGAATCTTTCTCGGGTCAGGAGACGAAGTCTGTGTGTGATATTAAGACAGCCCATGTTCCTACTGTCCTCATGCTAGTAACATGATTCTGGATCAGAGTCAATAAGCCCTGACGAGACTTGTGAAATATTTCTGTTAGATCCTTCGCCAAAACGACTCGCTTGGTAACGCAAGTTTTCAGTACATTCAATAAAGAAGTCAGTGCCCTGTGTACGGTAGGTTACATGGCAAGTTGGCAACAATTGAATTGAGAGTATTTAAGAAATATTTCAAAGACTAATCCTATTTGCGACTTTAGTTCAAAAATCTTTTGCTGTTGCCTAGATATTGGAAACGGCCTAGAAGAAAGTTTACTTTGATTTCATAAAATGGATATAGTTCGTGCATTGTATATAAAGCCTCCGTACTGCAAATTTTTTTTTTCTATTTTGAAAGCGCATTTCCGGTTCCCGATTCGGACCTTTCAGTGACTTTCCTGTTATCTCTATGCTTAATATTTTAAGATTACGGTACGCTAGCCGTAATCTTATGATAGGCCTTTCTAATCATAAATCAGTGAACTGAGTAAGATCTTGGATCGCAAGACAATCTAAAATTAGTTTCCTCGATAAAGCATGCAAGTCGTATTAATAACCTACTTACTGCAAAACTGCCCTGCTGCCAAGTAAGCGATGAATAACTTGTTTCCGAACTTTATCCCCAGCATCACCTGGAGTTGCATTTTCCGTTACGCAACAGTGAAATGACTAGCAGCACAACAAAGCGGATTGGATGAAGTCCTTGGCCCGGTCGACTCGCATTCAATTATTGAAGTTTCCTAGAGGCGAGTGTCGAGTTCCATAGTAACAAAAGAGTTTTGATACAAGCTTTATAAATAGTATCGATATGAAATGAGCTTTACATAAAATCCAGCGTCTTGACATCCACCTACGCGAAGTTTTCTTGGGTTGCTAGGCTTAAAATAAAAACGGTTGCGCATTTCTCCTTCAACCTACGTCAACACATTTAAGGCGATCTTTTGCTTCCTCCTAGTAGTCATAGAATATTTTTCCAAACACAACGGTAGTCAGTAAGCCGTAATCTTTTTCAAACATTTCTCTGCCGTGGTATTGATTGAACACAAACCACGGGGATTTAAAATCGAAGACGGCGTCTGATCTTTGATGAGAATCCCCCGCGTTTCATTCAATAAACTCTCGGGGTAAATGAATGTTGTCTGATAGACTATGCGTCTCCGCGTCGTCCACAGCATCTGCTGTTGAAACGGAGTTATGTATGCGTGGTCGACGCAAAAGAGAGGGAAACTATAGATGAACCAGACGATCAGTTCACCATCTGTGTCCCTTTGGTTCGACGCAGGCGGCGTTCATTTACAAGCAGGGCAGGATTCCTTTCCTAATGCATTTGTTCCATTTATCGATCGTTGCTTAGTCGAATCTAGTTATTCGAGACAACCCCTCCGTCCGGTTGCTGTCCACCTACGTCCAGCTTGTGCTGAGCTCGCGATATCTAGTAGTAGCTCAGCATTCCTCTTTTGGCTTTTGCCAGACTATTTTGACATCGTACATTCTCTATCGGAATCCACTCTTGTATATTTCATGGTATCCTTGTCGCGCAGCGCTTTCTATCATCCGTCGACATTGTTCCATCGAGAAAGATCCGCTGTATCGTTTTCGTAGGTAATTAGATCCTCTCCCACCCCACCTCTCTCTTCTATACTGTGTACACGCGCGCGTCCTAATTAAACTCTACGAAAAGACTAGAGAAATTTGATTATAGCTTATGTGGAAAGCCATGTCGCTCTTAGAGATGAAGGAAGACGACATCATCTTCCGTTCGTTCGTTATTTTATGCCCCCCTCACCCTTCCTATAATACGGGAAGATGACGAATAGGCGCCTAAGGTAGATCCCCTTCTCCCTTTCGCCTAAGTAATGATGCGATCAACGTCGTAGTTTCCTAGTTTTCAAATCCCCCGCTACCCCCTGTCGCCTTTACCAAGTCTGATGTTCTGACGGAAACTCTGCAACTGTCTAACTTTCCGCATTATCATAAAAAAAACAAAAATAGCGACAAATCGGATGTCAGTAAAGAGGTCATAGAGAACGGATAAAACTTTTCCCTCTATTTTTGGACCCTTCAATTATTATTCTGTTATAATAAGTAGGAAAAACAAACATTGTTTTATTTTTCCGAGTCGATTGACGCGCTTTATTTCCATAAATAAAAGTTGTACATGATTTGGGTGTGGGGGAGAAGTAAGACCGTTCTTTTTTTCCGCTCTGTAACTTACTTTTGCGTGAGTAAAACATCATTCACCGGGATAGAGCCAAAGGGAAAATCAAATAGTCTGACTTTTCGTGGCCAACCGAGATCCCCCTCAACTCGCTTTTTTGCGTCATTTCTCCTCCCCCAAGCGAAAGGAAGGACTGGAGGCCGTGAACCATTGGATTTTGGGGGGTTCCCGTCCGATCGATCCGCGTCTCCAATCCATTTCAATGGACGAGCCGGGGGAATACGGCGAGAGAAAATGCCACATTTTCTTCGAGGACGCGTAAAGGGCGGATCGATTCACTCATTGTCGATTTTACATATACACGAGAAAGGTGGATCTAGCGTAATGACATCAGCGTTTTCTATTCTCCACCGCGTCTTCAACCTTTAGTTCTCCAGTAGGACCAACAAAAGGTCGTCCATCGTGATGCTGGGTCCACGCCAATCCCCTCGACGACGAGCTGATCCCGTCTTGTTGACCTTATGGACTGTGTACGGTAATGAAAAGAAATCCAGTATTAATGAAAGCGTACGGTACGGAGGACTTTCGCATTTCGGTTGGTAACGTCGATTACTTTGAGGTTCGCTGGGAATGGACTCTGCTGCTGCTGCTGATCGATGGCGCACTTCGGCAAGACCCTCGGTTAATAACCAATCCAGAAGTTTTTGGGCTGGCTTGTGTTGCGGATCAAGAGCCAGACAGTCGACTAAGAACGAGACGGCCCGATCCAAATTGTCCCGGTGACAACTGAAATTATTGATAGCATGGAATCGGGTCAGTTTTTAAATGGCAGACAGAAAAGTAAACTTACATGTTAATGACGGCCAAGTTATAGCGAGCATGAACGTGTTTAGGATGGGCGGTCAATGCCCCCTTGAAGTGGCTCTCGGCTTCGTCTACCAGTCGATGACGTTCAATTTCTGTTGCCGGACTGGCAGACCGACTCAGCAGTAATGTCCCCAAGTTATTGTGAGCGCTCGAATAGCTCGGCCATAACCTGTAAATTGATGCAGAAGATTTATTGGTCCATCATCGTCAGCCGGCAAGAAACCCTAGACGCGCCGCCAGCAGCACTCCAATTCATATTGCTTCGTCAATGAAGGCCACTACGTACTACTACATAGTTCGTGCTCGTAATTATTAAAAGAGCTTATTTCTAGATGCCGTAACGGGCCTTAACTCAAGTATATCGTTTTTTATGAGTGTCGCAGCATGATTCGAAAAAAACTCCTAAATAAGTTTTACAGCTTACTGTATAGCTCGGCGGTAATGGAAGACGGCTTGATCCCAGTCGCCTAAATCTCTTTGAAGATTGGCGTAATTGTAGTGGATTTTGGCGTTGTGCGGCATTGTTCTCAATCCGGATCTGAATATCACGCCATTAATCAATATAGAGGTATTCATTAATTTCTGAAAAAGAAAAACTCTTTCTAAAATTGAATTTCAAAAGAGCTTTACGAGAATAGCGCGTTCCTCGAACTCCATTCTGCATTACGACAAATTGTTTTGACCAGCAACGAAGCGGCCGTCACAATTGTCGAGAAGATAATCAAACGTTTTATTGATGTCTTCCACGAAGTAGAACGTGGACGTCTATCTCTGCAATTGAGTCCGTTCCGCATCTTTGGCTCAACATCTTCATTCATAAAAAATAGCAATTTGTCCAGTCCGTGGCCGACCAGCAAACAAAAGCCCAAGCTTTGTTTAAAAATGAGAGAAGTTTTTCTTTTTTTCAATTTTCCACTAAAGTAGAGCTCTTAAAAATGTATGAAATCACCTCGGCATGTACAAAAGTCGCTCGGCCACGACGAAACCGACAGCGTAAAAGAGATTGGAGCACGGTAGCATAGGAACAGTCATGACCAGTAGACTCCAAATGACGATTTTCTAATGAAGGAAAACGTACCCAAAGACTTAGTTACCCGTCTATCTACCGCCCAACGAGAAGTCAAATTCTAGTAGAGCCTTGTTAATTACGTTCGCACGGGTGAATGCGACGGAAACCACTACAGCCGACAAAATGTAGAATAAGAGGGAGATGGCATTCCGCCCATCCGACCATGTGCTAATGGCCGGAATGGAGCTCGTCTGCCAGTCGTAGCTCAGACTAACTGGCGCCAGCAATAGACCCATATTGACAGGCGGCAAGTAGAGCAAACTTAATAACCTGCATTTATAACAAGACAACGCAGTTTTTTTGTTATAGAAGGCAAACCAGAAAATCGGCTTTGTGAAATCTTATTACCTCGTTAAAAATTGGTGGCAGAATGCTAGAGGATTATCCTGGTCGGAGAATGTCGGAAGTTGGCCGTTGAGTATTAAAAGCCTCCACAGCGTCATGAGAATAACCTACGATTCGTGAAACGGGGGAGATTGAAATGTTAAAGTTAAACAATGCCAACGTAGCCTATAATTCGATTGGAAATCGATCAACATCAACTAGTACGATTGGAAGGGCAAACAACCAATCGATCCCATGTGACCTTCGATAATCTATTAAAGTGTTATTGATGGTCCTATTGGCTATTGACCGAGACTCCGGAACCAGACTCGTCGTGAAAAAAAAAGCCCGTCACGCGTAATGTTGACTTAAATAAGAACCGTACTAGATGATCAAACACGTATATATCCATATAGGACTACGACTTTTATTCGATTTTCTTTTCTCTCTACCCTCCGCGGCTCTATTTTTCGTATCTATATACATACCGCCATGCTCGTGACGACGACCCGATGAAACGGGCCGGTTTTCTTGCATGTCAATGGTGACTCGTCGATTCCTTGAACTCGTTTACCCGCCGCTGTCGTCGATCTATACCTCAAGTTGTGTTTCAAAGAAAACGCTCGAATTAAAACGAAATCCATTACGTATACGATGATGGAAGAAATTCCACTTCAAGGGAGGGAGGGAAGTACACACACACACACAACGATGGAATTAAGCTCATTGAAAAACTGGAAGGGGAAACTGACTTGATGTAGGTAGACGTGGTGACGTCAAAGATTAAAGCGACAGGCAGAGCGGCTATGCCGTGCTCTTTGGCCGTCAGTGACGCCCAGCCTAAAATCACGCTCGACGCCCAGCGAAAGCATTGACGACCGGCACGGAACTCCTCGCCTCCTTCCATCAACCTATCATCAAGTTGCACATTTTTTTTGTTACAAAAAAAATAAAAGAAAATAAAATATAAAAAATCGATGATCATGTTCACAACTCTCTAGAAACCGCACATCGCATTATCATCGACAGCCGCGCCGCCCGCCCGCCGTGGATGGCGTCGTCATGGTGAAAAGTTTGGATAACCGGCGGCTACCACATTGGCCCTACTATATACCTGTGGTATGACGAGAAGGAGAGTAGGAAGAAAAGTGTGGCCAAGACGTCTGCCCGCCCGACGATCCCGGCAACCTTGACACAAAGTTATCTCATTGAGTTGAAAGGACAAGTTTTGGGCGACTAACAAGTCATTTTCGCTTACGGCTTCTGTGTGGATGGAATGGATGGCAAAGAGGCCGGCGCTGATCAGACTAGTGCGGTATGTCGTCTCCAACTGCTGCCGGCAAACTCGAGCAAACGTCACAGTCACTGCCCCGTGGAGAATCACGTTGACGACGTGATAGCCAATCGGATTCAACCCACCGACAAGGTAATTCCATCTAGTTCAAATGTTTATTTATTTCTATGTGTTTCTTTTTGATTTTTCTCATTTTAATATAAGAAAAAAAAATGAAAGTCTACCTGAACGAAAGGACGGTGAGTGGTCGATAGGATTTATGACTTTTGACGTCGGACAATGCAGTCCCCCAGAAATCGTTGGACCAAATGCCACTACTACTTCTCGCGGTGCTTCCATCCGCACTTCCACCAGAAGCCGTGACGTCTTCATTATACCTGACGGCACTCAGGTCATCGTGAACGAAATCACCGCCCAGCGAATTGACGTAAGCCAAACAACTCAGCAACAGCGGTAGAATGTACAGCCGACTTTCGGCGGCCGGATGCTGATGGACATCTGTCTGGACGATTTTCATGTCCATCTGTTTGCGATTCTTTTCAATTCGACCAATCTGCGCGCTCCATTTTTTCTCAAAAGATGCGTTTGACCGCGATTCACCGCGTCCCGAAACAAACGTCAACGACGTCAACACTGTCGTTCCACAAGCACAAAACGATGCCGACTGGCCGGCCGTCGGCGCTGTCGGTAGTAAGTCACCTCCATGCGCCCTGCCAGTACCACGCCTGCGTCTGGTACGTCTCCCTATTTTTGACATCTCAAATAGACGAAAGTTGTCGTGACTACCTCGCCGTTATCGTTAATACTTTTTTCCAACGATTTTTTAACGGCCATCGCTCCGTTTTTAATTGACTTGATGTTTGTTTTTTTTTCTTTTTGAAAGAGGAAAATCCATGAACTCTGGGTGTTTTCCGTAGCAATCAACCGGCCGGTTACAAGATCTTGACGCTTCATAGATCCCGGGCTCCCGGGCATTGAATCTAATGAGCCGGCGCAGCGTATATCAACCCTCGACGTCGGCCGGGACGAATGGGGGCGAAACAGGATAGTGCAGTCGAGCATGAACGACCGCTGAACTCGCCTCCGCCATCCGTTTTCTACATCCTTTAAATCTAAACAAATTGAAACTTCTAGTGCAACAGAAATGATAGTTTCTGTCGGAGTCGATCCAATTTGATTTCACTTGATTCCAGTCGAACGATCACTAGATTCTAGGAAGCCCTTTTTCGTTTTTTCTGTTCGAGTTGTCTCTACATAACTAGTTCAGAACGGCACCCTATACACGTGGCTTTCGAAGTCGTTTTGATGTCGGTGATTTTTCTTTTTCATCCATCGAACCCTCTCTCGCGGGAATCAAACCGGGTAATAGCCGTCGGAATCGTTCAACCGGTCATGATTCGATCCACTCAAAACTCGTATCTCGTGCTTCCTTTGCCATTCCGTCTGTACGATTCGAATCAAAGAGGCCGGAAACTTTTTTCATCGAACATTTATGCACATATTTCTTCTTTGTTTCATTTTGAATGGAGTTCCGTTGCCTTTTTCTAGTTTTCATCTCACTCTTGCATACGTACAGACCCAGATAAGGTTGTACACGATGCTAAAATAACGATGCGTTCTTTAGGGTACTTTGAACACGCTCGTGTTTACTTTATCCAGATTATGCATTCACTTTTTCCCCGTTTCCTTCAGATTCCTCGAAATAACTCTTGCAGGTTCTTTTAAATGTCAAGGAAAACTACTGTACGGAGACTCCCTATTTCGTTCAATATGTTAAAGGCCTCAAGGCTACAACTTAGTGCCAAATAATAAAACAGGCCGAGCTCCAAAATTCTAGATGGCACTAGTTACTACTCGTTATCGGTAGGTGTAAGGCCTTCGCGACGTTAGCTCTAGTAGACTCGGGTACATTTTGACAGCACGTGGTTTGGTCGTGGAAAAAAAAACACGCGCCATGCGTTTTTCGTACAATTTCTCTCAATTGTTGGGAACAGTGTACCGCAAAGGAAATATTATATTTTCGAAAAATGGAGACAGTGTGATCGCACCGGTGGGTAACAAAATTTCTATTTACGATTTGAAGAACAACAAATCTGAGACTCTACCAATCGAGAGTCGATACAACTACACAGCCATCGCGCTTTCGCCAAATGGAGTTATTCTGATTGCCATTAATGAAGATGGCGAGGCTGATGTTATCAGTTTGCTCAGCAGGACTGTCATCCACAAATTCCGCTTCAATCGTCCTGTCATTGCTGTCAAGTTCAGTCCCAATGGCAAATATTTTGCACTCACCAAGGAGAACTCAGTGTTTGTCTATCGAGCACCTGGTAGCAAGAGAGAATACAACCCTTTTGTATTGGAGAGAGTCTTCAAATCTGCCTTTGATGAGACTACCTGCATTGATTGGTCTTCTGACTCAAGGGTTTTGCTGGCAGGCTCCAAAGACATGACTGTTCGTGTATTCCCAATGAAAAAATTCAGATATTTCAGGAAGTATGTACTAGGTGGCCACACTGACACTGTTGTTGGCTGTTACTTTGAACGGGACTCTATGGATGCTTACACAGTTACCAGAAATGGGCATGTCAGCACATGGGAATTCAGTGTTGATCTGGAAAATCTTCAAGTATGGGGTGGTATGTACCATAAATTGTTATTATTATGAAAGTGTATCAAGTTCTTTGTTGTTCACATTCCAGAAACTGTCAAGAAAAACACAGAAGAGGAAGAGGATGATGTCCCAGAACAAGAAGAAGATGATGAAACCCCTGCTGAAAATGAAGAACCAAAGGTTAAAGAGGAAGAAGAAAAAGAAGATGAAAAAGAAACAGAGGAAACTAAACGATTGTTCTACAAACGATTGGGCAGACATTTTCTTGTGGACACATTCAAAGGAGAGAAAGGAGTTTCAATGTTCAACATCACTCTGACTTCTGCTGCTTATATGCCGTCCACCAAATTGCTAGTTACGGGTTATAGCCACGGCGCCTTTTTGTTGCATGAGATGCCTGAAGTCAACCTCATCCATTCATTGAAAATATCCAATCAGCATATCAGCTCTATTGCCATCAATCCGACTGGAGACTGGATCGCTCTCGGCTGTGCTGATATGGGCCAGCTTTTGGTCTGGGAATGGCAGAGTGAAACTTATGTTATGAAACAGCAGGGACATTTTGACACGATGAGCGCAGTTGCTTATTCCCCGGATGGATCATACTTGGCTACTGGAGGTCGAGATTCCAAAGTTAAAGGTGATCTACATTATCCAAACAATTCAGTTTCTGTTTTAAACAACATTTTTCGTATAATTCGAATGCAGTATGGGACACGAATACTGGATTTTCCTTTGTGACATTTACTGAGCACACTTCAGCCATCACTGGCGTAGCATTCACTCAGACAGGCCGAGCCCTACTATCGTCTTCTTTGGACGGAACTGTCAGAGCGTTCGATATGACTCGGTACCGCAATTTCAGGACGTTTACCTCTCCTAAACCCGCCCAGTTTTCCTGCTTGTCAATCGATGTCAGTGGCGACTTGGTCGCAGCCGGTGCACAAGACACTTTCGACGTTTACCTTTGGTCACTGCAAACCGGCAGATTACTGGAAGTTCTAAGGTAACACTTTTACTGTAAACACTTGTGTTTTCAAAGTAATTAACCTAGTATGATCTATTCAGTGGACACGAAGGACCGGTGAGCTCTTTGTGTTTCAGTCCGAGTCCATCGAGCAGTTTGTTAGTGAGTGTCTCTTGGGACAAGACTTTGCGTGTATGGGACGCTGTTTCTTCGGCCGCTTCTCTCACTCGAGAGACTATAAACTTGACTGCTGATGGGTTGGCAGTCTGCTTCCGACCTGACGGACAGCAAGTAGCTGTTGCGTCTTTAGATGGACACATAGCCATCTTTGATCCACACCAGGTGCGTACGCTATGAAATATTATCTATCGCATTTCCTCTTGACACCGATTCTATCCAGGCCACCCAATTATTAACAATCGAAGGACGCAATGATCTCGGTAGTGGAAGAACCGACTCTGATTTGGTTACCGCAAAGAAAAACTTGCAAGGTAAAGCGTTTACCACACTTTGCTATACGGCCGACGGGCAGTGTCTTCTAGCTGGTGGTCAATCGAAAAACATTTGTATTTATCAGGTAAAATCAGAAGCGGCTTCTTACAAAGATTGATAGATGATATAATTGTTATATGTTTTAAATAGGTGAACGAGAAAATGTTAGTCAAAAAGTACGAAATTACACAAAATCGTTCACTGGATGGGATGGACGATATCATCAATCGTAAGAAAATGACTGAATTTGGCAATATGGCTTTGGTTGAAGAACGTGAAGATCGTCACAACGGCCCGGTTGCTCTGCGTCTTCCTGGTGTTAGATCTGGCGACATGGCTTCCAGATCGTTTAAACCGGAAGTGCGCATTTCACAGATGCAATTTTCGCCAAACGGTAAATGAATTTACTCTTGACATTTGCTATTCAGTTAATTTACTCTATTTCTTTATGTAGGTCGAGCATTTGCGGCAACTACCACGGAAGGTTTGCTCGTGTATTCGCTCGATAACAACCTTGTCTTCGAGCCCTTTGATTTGTCAGAGGACATCACACCCAAGACAATCCGAAGCACACTGAAATCGAAAGATTACAGTCTGGCTTTTACTATGGCCCTAAAACTGAACGAATCCAAATTGACTCGGGAGGTGTACGAAACAATCCCTCCCGATTCTGTTCCCATTGTTGTTCAGACACTCGCTTCTACGTATGTCGAGCGCGTATTGAATTTTATCGTCAATCAAATGGATACGTCCCCGCATATCGAATTTCACTTGAAGTGGATCGTTGCCATCTTGTACGAACACGGTACCTTGCTACAGAAAAGAGCACCATCTACCGTTTCGGTGCTGCGAGCCGTCCAGAAGACGGTAGGCCGTAAATTCGAGGATATTTCCAAAATTTGTCAACACAACCGTTACGCTCTTCAGTACCTCTTATCGCTGGGCGGTGTGGCTCAAAAGCGGACCGTTGGAAGTATCATGGGTTTGGAAGACGCCGATGAGGAAGAGTCTGACGAAGATGAGGAAATGGAGACGGAAATGCTCAGTGCGTAATGTTAAAACTGTGACAAATAAATCTTTAAAAAGATTTTGGAAAAGACGATGCCATCCATGTTTTATTTGACTACTCTTTTGTGCCTTGTGTGTATATTGACAAATTCAAAATTTTGGAGCGAAACAGCGCGACGTCTGTGACGTAGCAGTCTTTACCGAAGTTTCTCGAGCGCCAAGTTTTTGTCAGCGCAAATCTTTGCCAATCTTTATCTTGCTGAGGGAGTGACATTCGCCTCTCGTACGTTGACCTTGGAATTTAGAAGAGTAAGACTTCTTTTCGCTGCGATTAAGAAAAACGAGATTTTCCACATTAAAATTCAATTTCTATCGTCTTCGATTGTCCGATTACATCAGACGTACCCACGGTATTTGACATTTGTAGATTTTTCTAGGCAGGAATAAAAATATCCTGCGCGTCACAACTCACAACACGTACATCCCTCATGATACGCAGTATACAGAGGGGCCTATAAATGGACCACCATACCAGTTTGTTGTAGGACGAGAACGAGGAAACAACCTTTCTGTACCTTCGTTCGTTCTCTGTAATAATTTGCATCGGTAAAAAGGGATATCGTAAGTTTTAAGGAGGTATGTAGTAGACTATAGATTATAGGTTTAAGAATTGTATAAATAGCATCTCTTAGGTTCCGCTATAACTAGCATAAAATGATTTTCGAATTCCAGATGGAGTTCGTCCAAGTTATTGTTTACAATGCAACTTAATACAATAATTGGATTGATTGAGGACATTCAATCTTTGACTTTTCTGGACAGCAGGCCATAGGGAAGAAAATGAATATTCATCAAGAAATTCAGCGCCTCAAGACGCTCTTTAAAAATGTCGATGACAACGAGAGCGAAATCATACGAGTCTACTACAACTTGGCAAAAGATAGAAACTGTGATTCGAATGTAGTGCATTTCCTGAACCACGCAGCCGCTCAATTGCTGTCGCCCAGATTGACGATTGTCTTGAAAAAACATCGACTGGAAGCTTTCAGTTATATCTTGGTGGCCAACAACTTGTTGAACTTGGAAGACGTTAAAGATGACTTGCTCAACGATAACGTTCTGATGACAAATACTCCTTCAAACACCATCAGAAAACTGAAAGCCGAGCTCGGCCTTGCAGCGTCATCAGTGCAACCATCAACTCAGCAGCCCGTATTTCCAAACTCTTCACATCTTTTGCAAGAAGCGGCTGCCAACGAAACCATACAATCCAATACGAAGCAGTGTCGCTTCATTAAGAAAAAGAACAGTGCGATTCAGTACAAGTTGCCCGTAAAAACGGCTTGTTTCTTTTGGACTCTCTTTCATCGACAACGAATCTCGATCCCGAAGCCCATCGCAACGACCAAGATGATAAAGAAAACTATTGTTATGGATGCCGCTGGCAAACGTCCAACGACCATGATTAACTATGGGATGGGCACCAAGCGGGAAAATCGATTTCATTTTTTATTTGTCGACGAAACCTTTCAAAAAGTATCGCAAGCCTTTGGACAGACGAGGGGTGTCATAGCTTATGACATTCATTACAAGGATGGCTTTCGTACTCCTTACTCACTATCCATCGCCGATACACCGGATGGTTGCAGAGATACCGAGGGAACTGAACGCGATAACGAAATAACATCGGCCATTAAGCAGCTCTTTGAAAACATACACGACATTCTAGTACGTACCTATTCTTCCGTAAATGTCTACTTAACAATATTTGATTTTATTAACAAAGATCATATCCCGATGTTGAGTTTAATGAAATAATTCATTTTAGGAATCGAATAAAAATGGCTTCGACGAACAACCATCTCGTCTAGATACTTCGAAAAAGTTAACGTTTAACTCGAATATCTCCATCATTATCGGAAAAGATGTTCAAGAAAACTTCTGCTATCTAGTTTCCTTTACCGACGGAAGCCCACGCCCCATCTTGGCAGCAACTAAAGAGGCGAAGTTGTTTTGCCGAATGTCCAACAAAACAATCTGTCATAACAGTTTGAATAACGGTGCACCTTCCTTGTCCAATCAACCATCGGATGAAAATCTATCATCTTCAGTACAGTGGGAAGGAAAAAGGAAGCATTTCCAATCTTTTTTCGCCGAGCTATACAACATGCGAGTCAAATCCCAACAGTTGAACAAAAAAGTGTTTTTCAAAGAAAACCTTCAGATAACGCTGAGGAATATTAATTCGACCATGCAAATTCGTCTACAAAAGATAAAAGAGCTTCGCAAAACCGAGGAGAACAACCAAGTCAATGACAACGAAAGCTCCGAGTTTAAAATCTCTTTTTGGAAGACATCGGTTGATGGGGACAATCCTGCATGCCAAGCGTGCCGTCAATTTTGCAATCTACGAATGAATCCCAATCGGCCTTGCTCGCCACAAAATATTTCGATTGACCCCGAAATCGATACAATGCTATCAAATTTGTTTTTGTCTAAATCAGAGACATCGTGCGAAGTGTGCTCCGATGAGTTCCAAATTGAGAATGAAATTAATAAAACACTTTTACGGAGTTGCGTTTTGAGAGAGGAGACGCGAAACATATTCGAAATGCGCAAGAAACACGCCAACTGGCGTCGGGTTCAGAGGCACAAGAAATCGAAAAACTGAAGAATGCTCTGCAAAAGGAGATGGAGCAACTGAAGAGCGTGATAGCAAAGTCCGTTAAAAGAATCACTTACTGTTCGAATTTGTTGAAGACTATAGTGGTTGATTAATTATGGCTGTCGCAGAGAAGAAGGGATCCCTTCATAAGAAACCCCTTCATCTCTGGGCTGTCGTGTAGATATTTGATAGCGTTGTTGTACGCGTGATTTAAAAAAAATAATTAGTTCTAACCACGTTTCTTGTGTTTTTAATAAGATTCGAGGTAAGATCATTATTAAGATCACTAAAAGATGTGTGCCATTTTTTTCTCTCCAATACATTAGCCAACAAACAGAAATTGTTTGCCTCTCTTTGAGTTTCCTTTCTAAATTTTGGAATACTATTTGCGTTGCAGCTAAATTAAGCTATCTTTGATAATTAACATTTTTTATGTCCTTTTCATCCTGTACTCGTCAGAAATGTGTTCTTTACGGATTATGAGTCCATAAAGTGTTTAGACATATCCATAAATGAAATAATTGTGTCAAGCGACTTGCGTCGCAAATTTCCCGGAGGGTATGACTATGAACTGGGATTATGCCCGGAACATGTGTGTGGCCTGCGCAGAGAAGACATCATCTCTCAAGATATCATCTCTGGGCCTGCGTCAGTGCGTCCAGAGTCATAGAGATATATCTCTATGACTCTGGTGCGTCTGCGTCTGCGTGTGGCCTGTCATTTTCGATGACAGGTAACTTATTTTAAATCGCGCAACAGCGTATTGTTGGCTCTCAATCTAGTAGGTTTGCACCAGGTGTCCAGGTTTGCACGGCACGTTGAGACGTAAGACCAGCGTAAGACGTACGTATTACGGATGTTGAATAATGGTAACTATTTCAATTCGTCTTAAGTTTAGATTTTAACTCATTTAATTGACAAGGGTTTTAGTAGCTTTTTTATCAATGAGTTTTAAGAATGTTTGTACAGTATCTATTTTAATGAGTAGACATTGTTTGACTCTTTGGATCTCATGTAGATGAAAACTTTGAAGTTGTGATTCGCCGTATGTTAAACCAGAAAGCGTGTAAAATATGTGAGTCAGTCTGAGTATCAGACTTTCAACTAATTAAATCATTTAGCGGGTTGTGTGATGTGAGCCACATCATGACAGTGATGATGTTGCTGTTGGGGTTAAAAAAAAGCAGCAAATGGTTATCTGAAATCGAGGTTTTATCTTGTGTTTGACTAGGTCAGAAGACTTATTTTTAAATGAAATTTGGTTCTGTTATAGAATTCAAAGCTCTAAGATGATTTACTTGTTCAGTCATTATAGGCACAGCTGCTTTAATCTAATGTCAATGTTTACAGGCTGTTTGTTTGTTTGTGAGAAAACATCCTACAGTTAAGGTGTGGTGGTCACCCATTATATATTTCTTATTCTCAAATAGGAATGCCAGGTAAGGTGTACTTGCATTTATTGTTTGTGGTGATGCAAGCTTGCTTTCCTAACAACTTCAATTTTCCATTTCTTGTAGTAGCACAACCCAGCTTGCCAGTATCACATCTCACATTATCAGTCATTCTAGTCCAACTGTGATGTCTCTTTAAAAAATTTGTACACACAATTGGGCTGACAGGGTAAAACTAGAATTACTTCTTTGTGTATATTGTTCAAAACCTAATATATCTTTTTTATTTATCTGCTGTCAATTTAGTTCTTTGGTTACTTTCTTTGTTGGACTTTTCTGTCTTTGGTGGACTTCCAACTGGAACTGGCCGTCATTGCCATAGAATCCCCGCTTGGTGCGCAATAGGAAAATTGCCAGTGACACTACAATGTGTAAAAGGTTACAACTTTTTCTATAAATCGATTATTTTTCATAAATGATAAACTTATGAATATCCTGGTCTTTAATGTTTCAGGTGTCGCAAACTGTTAAATATTCTTTCCAAAGGAGAAATTATTTTTAATTTTGTAGTTTAGCGTTTGCAATCATAGAGGACCCGGAAGGTTGGTTGGCCTTTTTGCCAAAATTCTTTCAGAGTATATAATCTTTCTTTTACTTTTTCAGGTAATTGCTGATGCCAAGCTGATACACGGAGTCATCGTTCCTGCCTATATTCATGCAGTATACTCGTACCGGTGACTGTTTGCCAAGATCAGCGGGTGTTAGGGATGCTTTACCGAAAGGGTGAATACAGCCAAGCCCAAGCGCCCGACTAGGACTAAGAACTGGCCCGAACCATCTCTCTTTCCGGCTCCTGTTAGCCATGCCTTACGTGGACGGGATGGGTAGTACCGAGCTGATTGAATAAATGAAAAAAGATTTTGTACTCTCATTTTGTAGTTGTCGCCTTTGCCGCTTATGTGTGCAGTATACTTGTACGGCGGCTGATTGCCATAATTGCATCAGTCGAAATACTTGCAACTGCTAGAGTAAGGTTCCCGCAAATGGGAGACCGGCTGGTGGTAGGGATGGGCTCTGTCTCGAAAGGGTGAATACAGCCAAGCGCCCGACTAGGTTCAATCGCATCCCCTAAGAACTGGCCCGAACCGTCACTCTTCTCTCTTTCCGGCTCCTCCGGTCCTTTCCCGGGGAGCCATGCCTCTCGTTGGGCGGAACGGTCCGTCCGAGCGACGAGAGGCAACGAACGAAATGATGAACAACGATTATCTCTTCTAGAGATTGTCTACTCTGATCGTTCATAAAATAGTTTAAAACATACCTTATCCTTGTATCCTTGAGGGTCGTGATTATAATAAATTTATATCGTTAATTTATTTGTTTTCATCGGTGTTCGAATTACGTAATTTATACCTTATTGCCGAATTTCATTATGCGGTTGGCGTTGAACTTTTCATTGTACTTTTGTAGTTTGTTAAATTACAGGTCGTCACATGACGATTCAAATCCCCGACCTTTAGCATCACATCTTTACCAACGTGCTATATTTTTCAAATTACTTCCATATATACATTATATTCCTTGAAGGACTACTTTGAGAATTTGCGTTTAATTACAAGTGATTTCATGGAGATTCGAACCTCCAACCTGTAGCGTCACAACTCGACGCTTTGCCACTTGGCTACCGTTAACTGATAGAGTTAGAATAAATACATATGCAGTAGGAAAGAAATACAAGTGGAGGAAATAACGCCATACGACAGACTACATCATTTTTAAAAATAATTTCAGTTGTTTCTTTCATGAAGGATTTGATTTGGAATCTGCGCCCAACACATGGAATTGAACCACTGGCATTTTGCTTCTCATCTCGGCGGTGAGCCACACGGCTACGACTTCACAAGTTCTGAAACAATTTTTTAAAGCTTTTTCTAATAGATTAAGCCAGGGTTCGAATCTTAGACTTCTGCCGTCACTTCTCGGCGCTTTACCACACTGCTACCGCTGTCATACTAAAAAAGAAATATTTATATAGCCACAAATGAAGTGTGAAGATTTGAATGCCATAGCACTTGGCGCTTTATTGAAGAAGAAACAAAAAATGGACCGCAAATTTCGATTGACAACTATATCATATCTTGTACCAATGGACAGCCCCCATAGCGACCGAGACGATACGCCTTGCCACACTTACACTTGAACATTTTTTTTCATCGATCATCACACTGTTTAGCGTGGTTAGTTGAGAGTTCCTTGACAAGTTGAATACTATGTCTTTGATGAAACACTAAATTTATAAAGTTACAATTGCGCTGAATTTCATGCCAACTCGAAAACTTGTATCTTTAACTGACTATATTAATAACAATGCATGTAATTTCCACTGTTACTGAAAACCAGTATTGAAAGAATGCTTCGATGCTTGCTAAATCCAAACATTATAAATATAACAATAACTAATGCAAAAACAATTGAATTTCTTTCTCACTGAACACCCAGTTTCTTGAGAACGAAAAATACCGTCATCAATTTTCAGAATAAAAAACAAATAAGTTTAGTAGAAGGACTAATAAATTATTATATACAATTTGAAGCATTGGACTAGTAAAAAATAGTGAGAAATACCCTAAATACTTGAACTTGCCCGTGACATTTCCTCTTTCTTTGACGCCCACTTGTTATCATGCAGCAGAGCAGCAGACGAACCGTTCCTAATCTCCTATTCTCCATCCAGGGATTCCACGCTCTACAGGCGGAAACTAATTAATAGAAGTCTCAGAAATACAGGTACAAGATGTAGAAGCAGGTAATGAACCAAAAAGGATTCGATTGTTTGTTGCTGTTTTAAATTTCAGACAATGAGTTCACATAATGTATCGTCGTTCACTCTGACTTACGGTACTTCGTGATATTAGCAATAAACATCAAGACTTGATTATCAAGTCACTTGAAAATGTAGTGAATTGCTAGAATTTATTCGAAATTTACGTCTACCGCCTCTATTAGCGACGAACAAGATTAGAAAACAGTCACAAATCAAAGCTGTTACTACTGAAAACAGAAAAAAATCATTATGGATTGGTGCATAAGCCCAAAGCCCATTACACTCTCTTCTTGTGATTCCCCGGCTTCACTGATTATATAATGGCCACATTTCCACCCGGTAACTTTGGCTTCCACCTTGTTCGTGTTCCAGTGTCCAAAGTCGCAATTGAACCTCACTGAGCGTAAAATAAATAAATATTTCGACGTGAGGTGCTGCAAGTGCCCAAAGCTGCTGTTGCACCTCACGCGGGCGGGCGGCAAGAAACAATGAATAGCTAATTCGATTGTTTGAATGTCCCAATCTCCTATACTATAGAGCCACTGTAGCACCTCACGGTGTAGGCCTAAAAGTTTCCAACTATTTCTATTTCTATTTTCCATTTCCATCGAATCGAGCATTGTTTTGTTTGGCCGAAATGACCCAAAAAACGGGCCGAAATTGTCAATTTTGGACGGAACGGCCTAATTTGGTCACTTCGGTCCGTTTTTATTTTTTTTTGGGGGGGGGGGGGGGGGGGCGAAATGACCAGAGACGCATTTCCACACGAGGATTCATTGACACTCCATCCAAATCGGCTTCAAGCTACATCCTTCATCCATGCCAATCAACAGTGATGCATAAAGTGGGCAACAAGAAAAAGAAAGACTGGAAGAGATGGAGAGCGGTAAAACACGATACCATGGAAGAACTAGATGGCTACCACGAACGATGGGAAAGTTATGGGACAAGTTACGGTTCTACACGATACCAAACCAATCCTATGGTTGGTTGCTTCTTCCTCCCTTGCCTTCTTGCTCTCCCCAAAACTTTCGAAAATGACGGTACACCAACGCCCGCCGAAATAAATATTAATTGCTGGAGATGGATGAAACCGCGACTCAACACACAAAAGCCGAGGAATTAGTGAAATCTAGAAACGGACCTAAACCGTCGCTGGCATGGCGATGTTCACCCTACGAACTAACGAAGAAAGGTGGGGAAGGTGTCTATACATGGCCATTTTTGATTTTTATAAAGAATGAATACTAGGGATTACACTTAATGGAAAAGGAGAAAATTTGTACAATTTTTAATCAACACAAGGTTCAAGGAGCCTACTGAAGCTTAATTAAGTTATTTTTAAAGTTGGAACTAGGGCATAACATATTGAGCCAATGTGGTCAAAACCATATATTGGCTGTGAGGTGATTGTGTAGCACACATGCCCAACCATAGGCTTGACATTTTAAGAAAGCAAAGCACATACTAAGGGGGTTTCACTTTGACAGTTTCTGGTAAGAACTACTGAAGCAACTATCACCTTATGTAAGTAAAATCCTGAGACCACCTTGCAAAACTTTATACAGTTTGCTCTTATGGAGCAACTGGGAGTGTCTACTGTCTGGCTTCGATTGGCTTCCATTTAACTGCAACTTGTTAAGGGACAGAAGAGAACAACAACTAGGATGAGAAAATGTCAGACCTGGTTAAATAAATAAAAAATTACATCTCCAGTGGCAATATTAAAAATGGCAAGACAAATGTCACCAAACAAACCACTGCCAATTTTTCTGACAAGGTGCACCTTGTCACCACAGAAATACCATGGTATTTCTGTGCAATCATAAATTTGAGAGGCCTCACTAAGGCTTGACATTTTCTGGACAAAGTTTTCACAACAACCCGAAAATTAGTAGTTCAGTAATAGTAGATATAATATTTCACTAATACTGGAATTGGTAGTTCACCACGTGGTGACACGATGACGAGAAAACATTTACGTTTTCAGAGCAAGTCACAAATAAGTTTTTTGTAAAAGGTCTAACAAATTTAAACACACAATCTGAAGCACGAATAATGAAAAACCATGATAAAATACTTTGCATGTTATGTGCAGACTGCAGCAGACCAGCCAGAGATGAGAGGCCATAAGCGATTAGCAGGGAAAAGCTCGGGGTAAGGTCGTAAAGAAGTAATGGAGGGTAGTGCTTCACGTGGTTCGTACCAAGGACCTACTAATACAATTTTAAAGATATTCGTGACAATTGCTTATTTTTGTTGATTAAAGTACTACACAGTGATACTACATGAATTAACGATCATGAATTATTATTTTTTGCTACGGGAATCGGTATCAAAAATTGTTCCGAGGCAATGATAACATACGTCACTAGCCACCGGCATTTCCCCTCGATCGAAGATTACTACTACTGACGTCTGCACACAAATCGACGTAACAGGTAACACTATTCAATCGAAAAAAAGAACTAAGACATTAAACAAGCTCCAAGTTCACAATCATAGAACAGTAGCCACATGACTAACACTTCCTTCCTGAATTAGAATTTACCAACTGAAAAAGAAGCTTGAAACCTGATTACCTCGTCTTCCGATATTCTCCCAAAGGATCACATTAAACAACTTTAATTTCCATGTTTCGGTGTGGCAGAATAGCGAAAAATCAAAAATACAGAGACATCTAACTTTAAGTTGGGAGATTTAGAGAGACGGATGATACTCGCACCGACTTCGTCAAACAAATGAATTAATGAACGCGCCCCGCGGGTAGCGGCCTTGAATGAAGAAAGCGGGGGAGCCACCTTGGTGGCCACCTTTCGGTCGTTGTCTACACATTACAGGCAGCAACGCTACCTGGCGGAAACTCAGAAACTAATTAATAGAAATCAAAGAAATTAAGGTAAAAGCGGAAGAAGAAGCTGGGTAAAAGACTTCTCCGACTATATTCCGTTGCATTTTTTCTCGTTTAGTTTCCCGAAGGGATTCTATGCACTTTTGTAAACGACGCATTTTTTCGTTTTCCTACCGATAGATGCCGGTGGGCGGCGGAGCCGCCCACCGGACGACCCACGAGCTTCGTGCATTTAAAAATCCAACCAACGTTTAATTGTCAATAGAGCTAGTCACCCGGTCCATTACGCATACTTTATAATTGCATATTCATATTCCATTTTCGATATTTATCTAAGTGAAAGGCCCTTCGGGAAACTCGCGCCGTACTCGGCGCTGGCCAGAATATGTTAGCGTAGCAGTGTGGCAAAGCGTCGAGAAGTGAAGACAGAAGCCGAGGTTCGAAACCTCGCGTGATCTAACTAGAGAGAGAAGAGCGAATGTTTGATTCTAGGATTGATGTTGAGGGTTGACACCGGACACTGATACGAGTTGGAGTTATTGAAAAGAGGTGATACGCAAACCTTTGCCTTTTTAATTGATATTGGCAAGTATCGCCTCAGGGGATACTTTAAAATTAAAATCCCCCATTGACTTATCAAATGGACTTTTATTTAGTCCGAGTATTTAACATTTTTGCAATTGAAATTATTAACCCCAAATTAGAATAGGCCTATTTTCAGATTTTGTTCTCTCATAACGTCATTGCGAAACAAACTTCTCGTACGAAATTTTAAACGGCTACGCTATATTACGAGGGTCACATTTTATTGGTATATCAAGGCAACAGCAGCGGAATAACGTACACTTCAAAGTTAATTACAAAACAATGGTTCGTTCTTGTTTTAGTGCGGCTAATACGAATATTCCGCGAAGGGTACCAAAGCGATATTAAACAATGTTGTACCGATGTTATCAATGGATTTCTTTATCTTCAGACAAAGACGAAGTGTTCTGAGGAGCGATTTCATCGTCATAAACGTCACTCTTGTTGCATTTTTCTTCCATCTTGATTTGATGGATTTGGTCCGCTGGAATAGTATTGATTACTTTATGGAAAGGTAGTAGATGGCCGCGTTTTTTTAAAGAATACGAAGCGAAGAAACCCCAACTGCAGAAAAAAAAATTGGAAATGTTTCACTTGAAAATTGACTTCGTTAAAGATATAATAAGTACCCAGCACATATGGCTGAAAAAGAGATGCAAACAAGGATGCCAAAAGTCTTTGGCCATGGGCAGGCGATGACTAAAAGAAATTTAGCAGTGTCAAATATCATATTCATCGAACTCTGAACTCCGTTAACTGTCCCCCGAATTTGGTCTTCAACACCTTGTAACACTTGGTTGACGCTTAAGTCAGCAATCCACAAACCTAACAAAAAAAAAGGTGTGCAATAATAATTAACTTTAACAACTTCATTCGGTTTTTCAAATACCAAAACGAGCGGAAAGGATGCCCGTCATCAACAGGATAACAGACGTGTAAGATTCTGGACTATTTTCGTAAGACCCCGTCGAATTAGAGCTTGTAGCGTTATGGACAGTAAACGGATCACTGATAGTGGATATCGATACGGAGGCGGGATCGAATGGAGAACCAGGTGCCCAAACGGAGGCAACGCACAAAGTGAGGCAGGCTACCTCAAGACCAAAACCATACAACCCTAAACAATTAAAAATAAACGTTAATCTGATCAATTTGTGTAAAGACAAAATACCAAAAATCACCTGTACGTTCAACGCCAACGTAGCGAACAAAAGTCGGGAATGCGACACTACCCAAAAGTCCGATTCCGGCTCCCACAGCCAAAAGAATGCCCAGCAAGCTCTCTGGAACGCCTTGCGAATATGCATAACCCATGGTGATGGAATCAAATCCTAACACAGTCATGTAAAGAAAAGCGAGACCAATGCCCGCATTGCGAACTTCATGACGGAAGTAAATGCGCCAGCTTGTAACAAATCCTTCCATGCGATTCGTGAAAAAGCTAGTTTTGGAACCTTGATAAGAAATATGTATATTAGCTAAAACAGTTATAATCTGGGTATTGTAAGAAGTCTAACGACATACCCTTAGCATTATCATCAGCCGTTTGTGGTTCGTCATCCATGTCTTTGCTACTCGGTTCTGCTAAACACTCATGGTTAGTCTAAAATAACCATGATGGAAAAAATATGCAACACGATTACCTCGCAAGGATTGTTTTTCACTACTGCCAGTTTGGTTTTTGACAGCTAATTTAGGAAACTCTTTGTATATTCTCCACAATAACATACATTCAACGAAGAAAGAGGCTACGTTCCACGCAGCGATTGTAATGGCCGCTACAATATGGGAAACGAAATACATGACCTGTCCAACAGCTATAGGAGCGATCATGTTAGTAGCCAAGTCGATGGAGCGACAAGTAGAGTTCATTCCTGAATATAGCCAACATTTTTTGTGACTGAAAAATATTTTATTACAATTTATTAACTTACTTGCCAGTTTTTGGATGTCACCATCCGCAATAATAACGATCCAATCTTTATAAACGACAATAGATGAAGCCACGGACGCCAAATGCGCTAGCGTGCCCACAATAACAATGAGACTGCAGGCGCCTGTTAAACCCCATCCGTCAGCTATGTTAGAATTAAACAAATTTAGTTGTAGTATATATGAGTAGCAACACACTCTAAAAACCTTCGGTGACAAGCTTATCGCGGAAATAGAACGTCATGGCAACACAGACAGCGCACGCAACCACTAGTATGTTTTGCGTTGCGAGCGATATTTTAGCGGCTGTCAAAATAAAAACTATTATTAGACTTTCTGATTGAAATGCTAATAGGAAAAAAAAACGTGCCATTCCATCGGGGTGTCCGATCGACCCAGCGACCAATTACCGAACCCACAAAAACGACAGTTAGTGATTGAGTTAGCCCATAAATAGCTGGCCATTTCAGTGATTCCGGGGACAATTCCACCTGTAAATAATCTGTACTGTTGATAGTTCATGTTTTTTCAAACGCCGGTTTACGCTAACTAGAGTTATATGTAAAGTAAGTACTAACCATGAACAAGCCGACAGCGAACATCCACATGCGATCGCCCCATGCTGAAATCACACGACTCGAATAGAGTTTAAAAGGCACGTTTTGAAGACAAGACGCCATTCAACTTGTTTTAACTTCAGTTTGGTATCCAAAGCCAATTCCAGCAATAACGAATTCCAAGCCAAACTAAATTTACAAAACGGACAGAACAATGAGTTTTTTTTTGTGAATTCAACGTCGGCATCACTCACTTAGATTACACGTGTTTTGAATAGATATAAGGTACACCCAATGACACTGTGGGGCAACCAATACAATGCATATTATGGCTTTGAATTGATACTGTTACTATGACAACAATTTCAGTGCAGCTTGCGTTATGTTTAGACTCGTTTTCTGTCTACTATCATCGTGTAGATTTTACAATGACGAACATTTGTCTTTTTTATTAGGTTCCCCAATATGAGAACACGACGCGGAAAGACAGAATTACTTCATAAATTTAAATTTAGACACTCGGGCCTGCTAGCTGGCAGTTAGTCGCGAACGGCTAATGATAACGGGCAAGAAATTTCAAAATTTTATATTTCAGAACCGTTTCTACATTAGTCATTAGGTTGTGGTTTCTTAAAATGTCTCCGAATTTGAGCTTAATGATAACAAGAGGAAGTATGCAAGTACTATAGTGGTGGCCGTGGAATAAGGCTTTATAAATCTCGATGCCCTCCAACACACGGTTCGAGTTCAAATGAGTTTCCTCGAGTGACACAGACACCACAACACTTTGGGTCACCCAATGTCAATGTCGCATCTTAACCAATTAAACTCAACTAACCAAAACACGTTGCTTTGAAACAACTTGTTTGTGACAACAACAAAAACAGTCCTGACAAAGCGCCGATCAGCTGTTTCATATTCATTGAATGTGCCAGGAGATGGCGTTTACCTCCGCGAGCGGTTTATACGAAAAGTGATGGAAAAAAAATAGAATTGAATTTATACATCCACAATATATCATATGAATTTAGCTTTGAAACCTTGTTTACAATAGCAATATATAGAGAAAAGGGGACGAATAAAAAAATTATGACGAGTGCAGTATGAAAAAGACATTGAAATGTTAAGAAAGAAAAATAGATGCAATATTCGTCAAACAGTCTAAAATTTGATAAGTGAACTCGAAGAAGCGCAAAAACGTTTTCGAATGTTCTTCTAATGTTTGAAGTAATACGTGGAGCCATCGTTGTTGCTTAGTGTCATTATAGAATATGTGCAGTATTATATGACGACTGATTGCCACATACTGACTGTGTGACTGAGACTAGAATCAGCAGGTGGAGGGATGGGCTCTGTTTCGAAAAGGTGAATACAGCCCAGCGCCCAACTAAATTCAATCGCATCCCTTAAGAACTGGCCCCAACCTCCGGTTCAAGTGTACGGGATCGTAGGATGCGCACCTTGTCCACGATGACTATCGGCGCTCCAGTATAGTGTGTCCGTTTGTTTGGTTTTGGGGTTCTTCTTGAATACCTGGAAGTTTGGCACCAACCCACACCATAACTAAATGTTGTTGACGAAAATATTCGTTCTTATCTTTTTCTAGTTAAGTTCATTGTTTCAAAAATATTTCATCAAAAGATTTCGTTTATTAAAATTCCCCTTAGATTTTATGCATATTTCGCGGAATTGAACCTTGGACCTCTCACAAAAGGAAAATTAAGAAGTATTCAAGTAGTAATTGAAAACTTAATTGCATTACAAGAGTAGAATGTAAAATAAATTACATATCCAAAATTGAACTTTATATGTCTAGCGTTAGTTTATGAATAAAATCGAATCGAAGTAGTTTTACTAAAAATCTCAAATCGTGCTAACAGAAGTTATCAATGCAATTTTGCAAATGCTTCCTTACATGTCAAAAGAATATAAATTCTTGGTGTGAACTGACACTCGTTGGTCTCAGTAGTTGGTGTTTACTTACCAATTTATTGAATAAATGATGAGTTGCCCGTATGATTATTGATTAAACGGCATCCTCAGAGGAATCGCAACTCCTCTTTGGGATACTCTGAACCCGACTTTCTAATATGATGAAATTGTAATTATCCGTTATTCGGGCCATTTTATCTTAATATCAAACTGTAATTAATGGTGAAATCTCTAGTATTAATGCGTTTAATATCTCCCTTAGTCCGCCAATATTCTCCTATTGAATGGAAAGCTAATAATAAATTACATGTACTTGATTGTGAATTGCCCATTGGCATCGCCTTGATACAGGGCGTTACAGACTCAATGTGATGCTGTTAGTTTCAGGGATGTCTGATGCGTGATGCGGAAATTTAGAAAAAAAGGTACTACTCTAGGTCCGCCTTCTTTTGCAAAACAAGAAAACTAAAGTTCATATCACATAATCCTAGAATTGATGCGTGATACATGTCCAAGCAAATTATTGTCTGTCCATTTCTGTCCATTAAGCGAATAAAATAAATTGGATTGTAAATCTCCATCCATCCGAGTCCACGACCAAACCGATATATGCCAATATCCTAAACTATGGTTTCATGCTGTATCCTTTTAAAGATTACCGTTGCAGTGAAATAAAACTGAGAAAAATAAATAGTTCTAGTCTTCGACCGTGGCAGGACTCGAACCTGCAATCCCCAGATCCGAAGTCTGGTGCCTTATCCATTAGGCCACACGGTCATTAAATATTGTAGGTAGATGAGATCCAAATTTAAGTTAACCCGAAGTCTTCACCAGAACATAAACTAAAAAGCAAAGCGCTACATGACGCGAGAGCGTAAACTTATTGAAACCATGGTTGATCTTAATTTATCTATCTCTATTTAAAAATCATGTCTTCCGAAGAGTGGGATCAAAGAAAGCGTTTCCGAATGCAATAATGGATTGGTTCCAAATTTATGACGACCCAACAGGTACACTACACTACACCGGGAATGTTAATAGTGGATGGAAAGATTTATTAGTATGGGAAGTTAATAATCATAATTTCATGGAATACACGGGTTATTAAAAATTTCCGTTAGTCAAACAGCGGAAGCAAACAGTTCGGAGTGGTAATCTGCATGACAATTCTGCATGACTGCATGACGGTAATCTGCATGAATTCCCTGCATGAACTGAGCTGTCATGCGCGCCTAAGGGCATGATAAACTGCATGACTACTTCCGCATGACACCAAATAAAAATGTCGCAAATTAGAACGCGCGCGATTGGAACACGCTACGTTGACTTACAAAAATTACGTTGCCTACGTTGCCGATAACAGTAAGTGAAGATGACCAATATTAAAACCAGTCAATTGTTACGTCATAAGCGCGCCGATCCCTTTGTTAAACTTAGAGAATGAGAGGAGCTCTAAGCTCTTTAAATCAGTTGTGACGTGAGATCCTACGGACAAGATATGGCTACCAAAAGTCAAAGGCAAGTGGCCGCTGAATAAGCCGCTGAAAGAGTTGTTAGCAACAGACCCTTCAACTATTGTCCTGGTGAAAGAAGCGCAAATGAAGGAAAATTTTAAAAAGAATGTTTACGAGACTTAGATATAAAACCTTTTCCCAAAACATCGACTTGTAAGGTGCAACCGAAAAGACAAAAAGTATGGAAAATAAAAAGTTAAAGATAATCTCATTGTGCTTTATGTTGTTTATCCTTTCCCCAACACAAATATTCAATTTTCCCGTTTCTTTTATTAATTTCAAGTTTTTACTTACGTATTTTTCGTTTTAATTTTCGGGGGGTAATCTGCATGAATGCTTTTCGATTTTTTCCGATTCATGCGGCAATCCATGCAGATTACCGTCATGCAGTCATGCAGAGTTGTCATGCAGATTACCAACACCCGAATTGACTCGAGATTCTCGAAACTTGTGGAGCAATTTGTAACCCCGCGCGGGCTATCCAAACTAGCCTGCTTCTGGGCTTCAGATTTTGGTTCAATCAAATGTTGAGTACCTAGTCCACCTACTACGTCGTTTCCGCAAAAAGAGCGGTCGCATTTAGTGCGACTTGCGGAATGCCTCTATAATAGAGATGTAAAATGTATAAAGCTTTTGGACCAATGCTCAGGATAAAATTTTGGCTGAATCATTCGAATCAACTTTATAGTTCCCTTGATTCTATTTGGAAGTTATTTAGCTGAGCAAACTGTTCATGAAATAAATATTCAATAAACTAGTATGTGTGTTATGCTATTATATTATTATTGTAGTTTTCAAGTAAAAACAAAGTTATTACAAGAAAAAAGGAACTGCATCAAGTTTCGGTACATATTATTGATGGGAGAGAGAATTAGAGGAAAAAAAGTAAAAAATAATGTCAAGCCTTAAACCATATTCTGTTTAAGCCATCCATTGTTGACGTATGCGGACACGCGAGTGAAAACGGCACCTCTTTCACACTCAACTTGTAGGGTAATGGAATTTCCAGGTACGAAGCTACTGATTCCAATCGGGATCCAATTATAGCTCCCTTCATTTACCAGGAGTGGGCCACCACTGTCTCCCTATATATTGTAAAACCAATGAACAGCGTTGATTATTTTTCAACCGCGATTTTGAATTTTCCCGAATTATCGCCCGACAAAACCTACTAAGCAAACTGATTTGTTGGGAGTCACGTGGCAAATCTGTGTCTCATGGTGATATAAGGGGCCCCAACGTGCTTTGCACTCCGCCTCGGTTCCGACTTTGAGATTAACCTGCTGCATCGTAGCAGAACCTCTAATACCTGTTTTTAGTAAGAATAGTATAATTTTTAAGATAAAACCATCAACAAATGATCAGGACGACAACCCAAGCGACAACCTATGCCTATTACGCAAGAGATCTCTAAATCACTATTTTTTGGAACGCTAAGCTTACTAGTACTACTCAGACGACCCCACCCAACGGCGACTCCCGTTGCTCCAGCGTAGCTTTTGGTGGAACCCACTGATGGCAAAAATGCTGTTGAGATTTTCGTTGTGTCAGTTACGCTGAATTCGAAAGGTTCTTTGATTTTCAGGATGGCGATGTCGTTCATCTGAATTTTATTTGATTAAACAAATTAAATTATATTTTTGGTCTATTATAACTAGTTAAAAATACAACATACTAGGTTAAAGTATAGATGAAGTATTCTAATGAACAGCTTTTTTATTATAGATTAATGTTCAACTCTTACAGTTATGTCGGGATTATATTCTTTGTGGACTCGAATGTCCTCTTTCAAGACGGTGCGCTTGATGGTGGTTCTATCCATCATCGGAGTGATCGTATAGACCCGCAAATAAACTTCTATTTGTTTATACACGATACTATCGAAGTCAAACATGTTAAACCAATATATTTTCTGTATACAGTTGAATGTTCAGTAGTTAGTAACCTACCCATCGCCATCTAGCACACAATGCGCCGCGGTAAGAACGTGGCTACCATTGTTAATCACTGTGCCGCCACATGAAAAATAATGAAAAGGATCATTGGCTGGGTAACCCCTCAAATGAGCCTGTAAAGATAAGTTTTATTATTTTGTATTGATTATCAATCACAGTGCTACCACAGCTATAAACTAAGCCATTATTAGCGTGATGTGTCAGGTGAGCCTGTAAAATGAATTGTTATTTTAGATTATTTTTTTCTTATAAGAAAAACACACGAGTTTACATTTATTTCAAAAGTGTGATATATATTTATTGTATTAGGCTGTAATAATGAAAGCATGTATGTCACCATATATCGATGGTTTCCCCTCGTAACTGTCGTACCACCGACGATCTGATCAACATCTTCATCTTCACTGCGATCTAATTGGATATTTGAATGTAAGGAGTTTTTCAACAAAACGAACACATTAAAACATATGAAACCTGCACATTTTTCATCTTTCAGTGTTTTGCAGAACACACCAATGCGAAGCCTATATATTCAGTACAAATAAATTACCTGAGGAGTCGACTCCCTTGGAGCTAACAAGACTGACGGACATAAAAAGCACTAAGCAAAGTACCTGCTAAATAAGTTTATCAGATTAAAAATCAGTTAGTAGCAAGCTTAAGGTATGTATATCTCGGGCAACATCGCTATCGGTACGTATATCTAAAAATGCGGTACTAGTGGGTTTATTGGTTTCTTATAGAAAGAAGCAAAACGGGCGACTATTGACCACTGACACAGTAGAGCATAATACAATTCAGGGCCATGTACTTAGAAATGATCAGAATTCATTGTTAGCTTACTTTCCAAAAATTAACCCGTTGCGACATTGTGATAGGTAGGCACCTTGGCTGCTGTAGTTTTTCCTGTGTTTTTGACATAGTAGGAATCTCCTTGGCAAGCTCCTTATATACGTTCCCGTAAGCTGTCATCGATCCAGTTTGGTTCGTTCGATTTATTTGCACACATATGTTAAGCTCAGCAGATTGGAGGGGCGGTTAAAAGCTTGCTAAGGTACCGTAATGCACTTCGCAATTGTGCTTCATCAGTTTCCTTAAAAATTGCTATATATAGCTATAAAGCTTTTAAATAACCTTCCTATTGGGGGCGATTCAAAATTTGAACAGTTGTACGAAATGGACGATGGGTGAATCTCAGTTTGAACAGTTGTACGAATTGGACGATGACTACTCTTTACAAAGTAATCAGCAGCAATTCCTTCTTCCAGTTCCTAGCAAAAATTTTTTTCGAGTGTTATTTACTTGGACAACTTAATCGTCTAGTTCACCAGCTGGTTTCGATGAGTCCACGTTCACCGCGCTCGCGGCAAGGCATATTGAAGGGAATGTTTTTAATTGGGTTTTATAGAGAGATTGGATGGACGGGCCGTTGGGCATTGAAACTATTGGACCTCTCACAAGTAGGAGAGCAAGTATAAGTAGCGATATGGCAAGAAATTAGATTTTCCATAAATGAACTTTATATTTTTAGCATTAGTTTATGGATTACACTAAATTTAAGTAGTACTACTAAAAATCTGAAATCATGCTAACAAAAGTAATGTACTCAATTTTACAAATGTTTCATTACTTTGCAAAAGGAGTTAAATTCTTGGTGTGAACATCAATTCTTTGGTCTCAGTAGTTGGTGTTTACTTACCAATTTATTGAATAAATGATGAGTTGCCCGTATGATTATTGATTAAACGGCACCCTCAGAGGAAACGCAACTCCTCTTTGGGATACTCTGAACCCGACTTTTTTAAATAACGAAATTGTATCTACAATACCACATACCAGTACTTGTTAGCCAATAAATAGTTAATTGGGCAAACTATACAGTATCCATCAGATATATCATCTAAATTCTAAATTAAGAGTTGTGAGTCCGTTTCATTTTTAGCGTTACGTTAAAGTCCTGCTGACCAGGTGACCTGGTGCCACTTCTGCTGTGCTGCACCGGATGCGCCTGCTGGGCATGAAAGAGAATACTAGAATGCATTTTTATTACAGGCATTTTGATTCGATTTAATTTAGAAAAAATTTTGTTTAGCGGAAACTCCATCAGCTCCAGCTGGACCGGCAACGCCTTGGCTTTTTGCTTCTTCAGGCATTCCTGAAATTCCAGATGCTCCGCTTCCACCCGAAATTCCTTATACTCAATGCCTTCTTATAAGCGCAACAAGAAAAAAGGTTCGTTTCTCACAGAATCCTAAACTTTAAGTTTCTTATTTGGACGTGATATACCCCATACAGCAAAAGTTTGAGTTGTTTGCTGCCCAGTCAGCGATTGGAGTGTGTAGCTCTGGTAGCTCTCCGTTCATCAGTTAATCCTCGATCGGCAAACATCTCAAGATAGCACTTTCCCTCAACTATGGTTGTTTGTTGGATGCATTAAAAGATTGCCATTCCAGCAAATAAAAATATAATTATTTCTCAACAGTTTTCGACCGTGGCAGGACTCGAACCTGCAATCCCCAGATCCGAAGTCTGGTGCCTTATCCATTAGGCCACACGGTCTTGAACTTGGGTAGGTGCAAGAGAATGGAATTATTGTTAACTTACCCAGAACACCAGAACATATAAACTAAAAGTGCTACATGGCGTTTGGGCGTAAAGGACACGCCGGACGAGCGTAAAGGACACTCACAGTCAAATGATATCCTCAGTTTTATGACGTTTTAAGACAAGGGCGGAAATGATGAGCTTTACATTTAACTAAAAGAGGATGGTGATATCCGAGGGGTTGGTCACTTCTCAAAAAGGTGTACGAATTCTGCCGTCATTTGCTGTCATTTTCTATGGGGTCTTATGGGGTGATTCTTGGGCAAGTGTACGAGATTCTAATGATTCTGCCGTCAATTTGCTGTCAGTGTCCAACCCCTCGGTGATATCAGCGACTCGAACGAAACGCACAAACAATTGTTCAGGAATTAAGGACGACCAGCAGGCGGTATCAGCCATATCGCCTTCTCGCTGTTGTCTAGCCCGATGCCACTCGAAGTACAAAGGCGGCCGTCGCACGAAATAGCGCGAACGACACTGCACTGCACAAGAGACTTTGGGGGAAAACAACTCCTTTTTTAAGATGTTCGCATATTGGTGGTCTTCAAGTAAAAAAAATGAACGCCCGCATCAAACCTCTTGTTCTGACCGGCGTTCTTGCGGTCGGATTGCCGGAGCAAGTGTACGCACATATATGCATACCATGTAGTTCTTAGATTTGATTTGGCACTCTACTCTATTACTGAATATATCTATCTACTTTTGTCTATATAAAAAAAGCAGCAAAACGCAGCAGTAACACCAAGTGACCGCTCACGTAAACATTTCGAAACACCAAATTCTTTTAAATTGCAGGTTAAGAATTTCTTTGGTCGTACGTACTACCGAGGGAAAAAATAAAACTATGTATACCATTTAAATTGTAAATTGATTTCATTTTGACGCACATGACGTTTTACACAAAATAGCAAAGGTTCCCAGCTTAGCACACCTTTAGAGAATTTGATAAACATAACTTCTTTAAATGCGCTTTTAGTTTCATGCTCAAAAACAATTTTCATTAGAAAGAGTAACCAATATTGGTATAATTAATAGGTAATATTTTAAATAAAGAGCAGTCAGACTTGGCAATGATAACTCAAGACTTTTTCTTTCACGTTGTCATAGTTACCACGTATTGTAAACAAACACGTCAACTGCCTGGTGTAAGGATTACATTTGAAAAGACAGGGTGCTAATAGTGATAGTAAGACAGTGGTGTAAATAGAAAACACATTTCCATTCATTTTTAGCCACGTCTGATATTGAAATTTTTTTTTACTATTTGACTTATTTAATTTACGAGACGGAGAACTTCTTGATTTTCTAGAACGGCGTTACTCAAAATGGCTTCTTGTATGGGAGACGTGCCTTGGAAATTTTATTCGAGTCGTGTGATTTCGGCATGGGGCGATCGTATGTGGATGTTTGCCGTTGGTTTGTTCATGGTTATAGCCTTGATTTTTTTTAAATTAGAAATTAGTATGCACCACGGAAAGTATCACAAAATGAACGCGGCATTATTTTTGTACAGGTGGAATTGTCACCGGGATCTCTGAAATGGCCAGCCATTTACGGACTAACTCAATCATTATCCGTCGTCATTGCGGGATCAGTAATTGGTCGCTGGGTCGATCGCACACCTCGGTGGAATGGTCCGATTAATAACAATCACAATTTGAGAACATAAAACAATTACGTTCCGACTTTTTTGCGTTAGCCGCTAGAATATCACTCGCAGCCCAAAACGTCCTGGTGGTCGTCTGCGCTGTCTGTGTTGCGCTTACATTCTTTTTCAGAGATAAACTTGTCAGCAAAGGTATTTTTCTACCATCATGGATTAAATTTATCATTCATCTTTTACTGATCAACTAATCGTTTCCTAGCAGAGGGATGGGGCCTAACGGGCGCTTGTAGTCTCATAGTCGTTCTGGGTACTCTAGCGCATTTGGCGTCAGTAGCTTCATCTATTGTCGTTTACAAAGACTGGATTGTAATCATTGCCGGTGGCGACAGTCAAAAATTGGCGCGTAAGTGCCCTGAATTTAAAAAAAATGAAAAAGCCCATTTAAAAAATATTTTTATTTAAAGGTATGAATTCTACGTGCCGTTCAATCGACTTGGCCACTAACATGATCGCTCCTATAGCTGTTGGACAGATAATGTATTTCGTTTCACACATAGTAGCAGCCGTTACAATCCCTGCCTGGAACGTAGCCTCCTTCTTTGTCGAATGTCTTTTGTTGTGGAAAATTTACAAAGAGTTTTCCAACTTGGCTGTCAAAGAAAAAACATCATCAAGTGAAAAAGAGCCTTTAAAAGGTAATATAGTTTTCTCTTTACTTATTACAATAGTTATTGGTTCATATCTGTTGTAACAGAATCAAACGGCAAGGAAACAGAGGGTGACTCATCGCTATTTTCGCCAGCTGTTGACGTAAATATTCAGGGTATGTGCTGACTTAATATGAGCACTATAAACTATGAGATTATAAACTGTGTTCGCTTTCGTATTAGATTCGAATAGGGGCTTCTTCGCCAAAAAATTTGGAGGATTTATAATCAGCTGGAAAATTTACTTACGCCATGATGTGCGTAACGCCGGAATTGGTCTCGCTTGCCTCTACATGACCGTTTTAGGTTTCGATTCCATCACCATGGGCTACGCTTATTCGCAAGGCGTTCCAGAAAGTATTTTGGGCATACTATTAGCTGCTGGAGCCGGAGTTGGTCTTTTAGGTAGCGTCGCATTCCCTTCGCTAGTGCGCTGTTTGGGAGTCGAACGCACAGGTAATTAAATCATCTATCTCCTTATGCAAAAGCAGCAAATTCAAATTCAATATTTGATTTCAATAGGGTTGTATGGTTTTGCTCTGGAAGTAGCTTGCCTCACTCTGTGTGTTGCTTCTGTATGGGCCCCTGGTACTCCTTTCGATCCGGTTTCTGTATTTACATCCGGCATCCGTGATCCATTCACTATTCAAAACACAACAAACGCTAACTCAACGGGACCCTACTACGAAGGCCCAGAATCTTACATCTCCGTGATACTGTTAATGTCGGGCATCATTTGCGCCCGCTTTGGTATCACAACAAACTTCTATTCATATATACTCCGTATTCAAATTTTTTTGTAAACTATGTTTTTCGTGATTAAGGTTTATGGATTGCCGACCTGAGCGTTAATCAAGTGTTACAAGGTGTTGAAGACCAAATTCGCGGAACAATTAACGGAGTTCAGAGCTCAATGAATATGATCTTCAATACGGGCAAATTTCTTTTGGTTATCGCTTGTCCTTGGCCAAAAACTTTCGGCATCCTTGTTTGCATCTCGTTCAGCGTTATTTGTGCAGGGTATCGGCAAATATTATCTAAACTTGAACACGCAATGCTAATTTACTTTGTTAGATGGAGTTGTTTTGCGTCGTACTCGTTGAAAAAACGCGACCACTTGCTACCTTTCCACAAGGTAGTCAAGGTGATTCCGCCCGGTGAAATTCATCAAGTGAATAGTACGCGAGAAAGAGGAAACAAGAAGAATCTAGCTGACGATTCGGCCATACCTCAAAATGTAACACCGGATGAAACATAAGTTTCGTCAAGATGCAGTAACGAGATTTTCGGGTCATTGATAGACTAGCCTTTAACTACTACACGCGTACTAGTTTAAATCTAGGTAATTTAAACATACAACTCAATAGTATGTGGCCTTCAGCTGCAAGACATTTTGCGGAATAAGAATCATATCCTTCTATACGAGTTACACGTTATTGTTTCAGAAATTTTTTATTTATATGGAGTATCCTGGTATCGGGTATCTATTGCTAATAAAGGATAACGTAATACATAATAATGTGCCACTATTCTGGGTTTCTATTTCTCTTTGTTAATTATTGCCCAAACGATTTACATTTAAGAAAGTTTTAGCAAAAGCTCCAGGCAAATATAGCAAGGGTCGACCGAGAACAAGGGCTTGCACTGTTATAAGCGAGAATCTTTCCCGTATTAGACCATGGAGCCGGTGAAAATGTTTAGAAATATCAAAACTTTGTAGGGCTCAACTCGGAGCACAATCGGGGGGAAAACCCCAACCCGATTGCAAAAAATGTGCAAAATAGTCTCTCCGATTCCTTTCGAGGCAGACCTCTACCCGACTCTGATTGATGTGGGGTCAAAGCTCCACCCAATTTGTTGGGGCGGGGTAATTTGCCTTGTTTTGCCCGGAATTCGGCGACATTTTTGTTCTGATTAATTAACTGCCGGAATTTTTTCGACCCAGTTATATTATTACCTATTTTATTCCCAATTTTGTTGTTTCTCCGTTTCTCATTTTTTCATTTGTGAGATGGCTAAGTTAAGTTCATAACGGCACGAAAAGAAGCAAAACGTATAGAAATTTTAAAAAGACGCTTATTTGCTATTTGCCGTCTTTAACTAGATAATTCATAAAGTCGACTCCAATATTCGTGCTGTATAGGGTATGTATATACCTATTTCATTATTTTATTGGGTATAATGTGGAAAATTTGGTGAAAAGGCGAAAAAACTTTAATGTGAGGTTAACTACATGTCACGTACAGTGAACTTTATTTTCCTTATATCGGTTTCCGAAAAAGATGAATATAGTAGATTTTCGAAAATATGGAAACAATAGCGGAAGTTATATGCACAGTTTTACAAACATTTTATTGAATTTCAAAAGAAGATAAATTCTTGGTTTGAACCATCATTCGTTGGTCTCGGTAGTTGGTATTTACTTTACCAATTTATTGAACAAAACGATGAGTTGTCCGTATGATTCTTGATTAAATTACACCCTTTGAGGAATCGCAACTCTTCTTTGGGATACTCTGAACCTAAATTCATGGCTAACAGTATTAAGATAAACGGGATGAATACCAAATTAGACCAAACACCTAAAGTATTTTAATATCAATGTGCTATGCTAATTCATGTAACAATTAAAGAGAATTGATTTACTGATTGGTAAATTCTAGAAACAAACTCGGCCGTTAGTTGTCTGTGGATTTCTCATCGTGACACGCATCGTGATACAAAAATGGTTAAAAATATTTGCTCTGGTACAGGTTTATGTGAACTCTTCAAAGAAACTTGATGGTCCTCTACCTGGAAAACGAAATAACGGACTTGGTGAACTTGGCAACAAGGACAAGCGGAGAGACGAGATAATTATCTGTTACTGCATTACAACAAAACACGATAAAAGCTAGTTCGTGGATGGTTGTTTGTGTTTTTGGTGGTTGTAACCTCCAGGTAACCTCTCACCGAATCGTCTAACCCGTTCACTTTAGCTACTCACCCGTCCAGCTCCATGACCGTTTCTGTAAAACTAGTTTTACCAGTCGAGTCAGTTTACTAAACTATATTGAATAGATTCAATACAGCTGTATTTCCAAATCATTTAAAATTATATTTCTACTTTGCTAGAATAGGCGTTCGCTTTAAGTAATAGGATACATTACGGCACGTTACTTCTTCACATGCATTTTAGATAATTTGGCTTTACAAAGCGCGATTCATAATTTCAAAGAATTACTCAAGAACTTCTTTAAGAAAAAGAAGAAAAAAAGTAAAGTTGAACTCGGTTAAGGAAGATGGGCATATAATTTGGCTTACGACAGGAGACCGAACGCTGACGACAGGGATTGAAATCGGATTACGAATAAGGTTAAAAGTGACTTTCATAGTGTTTTTTCTTTCAAATAGGGTCTGTCCTGCTGGTTTATACATACTACTCAGTACCTAGCTAGTACATAATTTGCTGTCGTCCCCTTCAGCGTTTCGATTTATTTTAACGTAGACTAGTGATGCATTACGAAATCGCCTGTATTCTAAGAATAACAGTACCAGTACAATATCTCTTTTCGGATAAATAGGTTCTGTATATTTCCATTCAAACATGTATCCATTGACATAAATGTAAAACCATAAAGCACAATTCCCAATTGAGCCTTTCTTTTTTAGCGTGTTTCGTTAACGTCCTGCTGCTCCAGGCGCTCCTGGTGCACCTGGCGCCCCTGCTGCACCGGGTGCGCCTCCTGGGCCTAAAGGGAAATCATATAAATTCAAGTAGACATTTCGATTCGATTTAATAAAATATATATTTATATTACCAGCAGCTCCAGCAGCACCGACAGTTCCTGCTGGACCAGCTGGACCGACAGCGCCAGGGACTCCCGCTTCTCCAGGCACTCCTGAAGCGCCAGATGCGCCAGAAGCTCCACTTGCTCCAGAAACTCCCGGTACACCGGGAATACCGCCTTTTATACAACAAGACGATACAAGTTAAGTTAACTTGGATTAAATGTAGAAAAAGGAAACCGAAATACCTGATCCTGCTTGACCAATTGTGCCAGGCGTACCCGGTGTACCAGCAGGCCCAACGGGTCCTTGTGCGCCCGCTTGTCCAGCTTGTCCATCTTGTCCGTATTTTCCAAATGTTCCGGGTGTTCCAGGCGACCCGTCTTTACCATCCTTTCCAGGAGTTCCAGGCTGACCAGGTAGACCGGGTTGTCCATCTTTGCCATGTTTGCCGTCCTCGCCGTCCTTTCCGTCTTTTCCATCTTGACCAGGTGGACCTTATTTAAAATTAAAACATTAGATTGGTTAAAATGATTTGTAAGTAGAAGCAATTAGCAACCTGGTGGTCCAGCTACTCCTGGCTGGCCATCTTGTCCGTCTTTACCATCCTGTCCAGCAGTTCCAGCAGGACCTTATTAAAAACGTCAGATAAGTCAATTCGCTAGAAAGTTAATGTTTGCATAATATTACCTGCTGGGCCCGGTATTCCGTCTGTACCATCCTTCCCATCCGTTCCGTCTGCTCCATTTCGACCATCTTGGCCATCTGCTCCTTTTTCTCCTACATTTCGTAGCGACACTTTATGTAGAGAACAACTATTTTTACCTTCTAAATTTCCTTTACCTGGTGGGCCTTGAGGTCCTTGCGGTCCGTGCAATCCTTGTGGACCCTGTGCACCTGGTGGCCCTATTGGTCCCATTATTCCTGGTGAACCAATAAGTCCGTCCCGTCCATCTTTACCAGGTAGTCCTTTTTACGAGAAAGGAACATGAAAAATCTACAAAATTTAGTTATCAATTAACAATCTTGCAGTACCTTGGTCTCCTTTTGTCCCTGGTTGGCCTGCAGGTCCTGGGGCTCCATCTTTCCCGTCTTTTCCATCTCTTCCATCAACGCCATCCACACCTTTAAAATGCATGAACATGACGCATGATGCATCTACATATTCAGTTTATGACTTCATAATGTACAATACCTGGAAGACCTGGTGGACCTGCTAGATTTGCTAGCCAAGGGAATACGCCTTGTTTCTTAACTGGAGGTGGTAATTGGGGTGATCTGGGTTGGGCGAGACCAGCTGCAGTACAAATATTGTAATTTTAACTTTACTGTAAATTGAAACCATATTAGGATTGACGACCTGTTCATACCTGAATTAACTGAATCGGTATCAATAGGACCAAATTTCTTAGGCAGGTAAACAGCCCCGTTGTTCGACAATGACCACATCGTACGAAACCATTGGTGTTCATGTGAGTCATAGTATGGAAACCCGGAATAATCGGCCGGGGAATGTTGTAGGCCTATATGAACCGATGAATGTGCATTAGATTGTTGCGTCTTTGGTGTTTTAGAATTATTACCGTAATAGGGATACGGGAATGGCTGGGGCGAATATTGCGGTATCCACGGATATAAAGGCCAGCCATTTGGCGCTTGGAAACCAGGAACCGGTGGTGTCACTCGACTAGGTAACTCACCTCTGCCGTCAGTTGGTAATGGCTTGAGAATTACTGCAACTGGGGCATACCATCCGTACTCTTCGTCGGCCGCCGTGGCATTACTCAACAGTTTAGAGTTATGGAACGTCGTCGGAAAGGCCAAAGAGACCGCAATGACGGCAACAATTGATGTGACAGCCTGCAAAAAAATTCTAATTGATTAAATCTACAACGCGGGGTATTGAATTAGAGATTAATTGATATTATACTGATAGTTTCATGGCTACTGCAGCGTGTGTCTTGCGCGCGCACCTAAAGCGCCAGCCAGCCGTGCAACTGGCCGAAAGGTGTTTTGTCCCTAGAAATGAACTCTTACTTTCTTCGGGCGTTCTTTCGGGACGGGACTCGAACTCTCGAAGGGCGGAACCAACTATACGAGACGGAGTAGTCTCGCTCATCTTGTTTTCCCCTCTATCGTTATTAAGTTGAACTCGATTAAGGATTTTCATTAGTTAAATCATGCTTTTTTATTAGTCGTTACTCACTACAGTGAATCAAGTTTGGACGAAATATATGGTGAGTAATAGATAGACATTTTGACTAAGACTTCATTTGGGCTAATTCAATTAATAAGTTATGATAATAATTCTAACTTAGATCACGAAAAAATGGTATGGCTGCTTAAAACTTATGGGGATTTGATTATAACTCTTATAGTTCAAGATTTAATAAAACACTATTAACAACGATCAGCGATGGGCCATATTTTAATTACGAATTTGTTCGCTATTTTAACAAATAACCAACAAAATTAGTATACGTAATAGGCGAGGCTGTTCACCTTGTTTATCTGTTTAGCTGTTGCCATCTCTTCTCCAGCAAGCTGTATTATCACGCTTATTATGGTATGCTTTGAAAGGATTCCTTCTACATGCCTGATATATCCAACCATATCATTACCACGATCACCAGCAAAGACCAGACATCAACCTTGAATCGGGAACCAAACAACTAGAAATCAACTGGAACTGGATTTGTCGAGAATTCGAACCGTCTTCTTAGAATGATCGTAAAAGGTATCAAGAGATAATGCAACGGCCCAAAGTTCATTACATTTAAATTTCTTGCTCATGACCGAGAAGAACAGTTAACCCACAAGACCGGTTGTATTTCGAAGGATAGTTATTTGACACCATTAATCTTCGAATCAAACGCTTTTGGAAATTTTGTAATTTTCTTGGAAAAGTAAGGAAAGCTGCTACAGATACCAGTTTATCGAAGGACCAAATTAATTCCTGGTTTGACATTCAGAAAAGGCAACTGAAATGTTAACTTCCCAATACAATTGTGTAGTCTACTACATGTAATTAATCTCTTCATTGTAAAATTTGTACGAAATTTTTCTGACAGTGTATTTCTGAGGAATTCGCAAGGATATTCCTTCCGTGTTAATATCCAAGACCATATGAGAAACAGAAATTAAATAATAAATAGAACAATTGTTGCTTTTGCCTTGTGACTCTGTTAGCAGTGTAAGGCCTTTATTTGGCTTATTTTCCTGGAGCCGGCACTCCAGGTACTCCAGGAACTCCGGAGACACCTGCCGTTCCAGCATCGCCCGGTATACCAGGTTCTCCTGGCAAACCTGTTAAATGAAAGAACGCCGTGTTGAAATTTAAGAAGTTTCAAATGGAATCACCGACTATTCGCGTAATATTTATGAATTACCTGGAGAGCCTGGAGAGCCTGGTGATCCAGATGATCCTGGTGATCCCGGAGTCCCTCCTGTTCCGGGTGTACCCGCTGAGCCCGGCGTGCCTGGTGGGCCGACCGCTCCTGGAGTTCCCGGTGTTCCCGATTCCCCATTAAGACCAGGTGTACCAGGAGTTCCATCATCGCCGGATGTTCCGTGAAGGCCATGTAGACCCGGACTGCCAACTATGTTGCCACAATAAAATTTTTAAAATTTTGTAAAAGATCTTAGCTCTCCTACTCAAAATAAGAAATAATATTTATACTTTGTCCGTCTTGTCCATCTTGACCAGCTGTGCCGGAAGGACCAACTGGACCTTGCGCTCCATTCTGCCCATCTTGACCAAATTTGCCATCAGTTCCGTCTTGTCCAAACTGTCCAGCTGTTCCGTCACTGCCGTCCTTCCCGTCTTTTCCGGGTGGTCCTGGATTTATGCAAGTAAAATATATTGGAGTAACTCTTGGGTTTCATGAAAGAAATGACAAGCAACAATCGCATCTAGACATACCTGGTGGTCCGGGTGCTCCATCTTGTCCATCTTTTCCGTTTTGACCATCTTTTCCGTCTTGTCCGTCTTTTCCGTTTTCGCCTTGCGGTCCTGGCGGTCCAGGAGCACCGTCCTGTCCATCCCGTCCGTCCTTACCATCTTTACCATTGGTTCCAGCCAATCCCGTGATGCCTGGTGCTCCATCTTGTCCGTCTTTTCCATCCCTACCTTCAACCCCATCTCGCCCGTCCTTCCCGTCCGTTCCGTCTCTTCCTTCATTACGAATCCGGTTCATTCAAAATTACTAGCCAGTCAAAATAGATTGGTGGGTTACCTTGTATTCCTGGAATTCCAGGTGGCCCTTGCGGCCCTTGCATTCCTGGTGGCCCTTGAACACCCTGCGGTCCGACACTACCTGCAACACCTTGGATGCCCTGCATGCCTTGCAGACCGGGTGGCCCCAATGGTCCAGGAAGCCCATCTCTTCCGTCTTTTCCTGGAGGTCCTATTTTAAACAGTCACCAATATTGCATGTTGAGTACGGTACCTCATTCATCATCTTTGGTAGCTAGCAACAAGAAATATGATTTTGTCCAAATATGGTCTTGTGTCTTTTACACTATACTACCTGGCGGTCCGACTAGATTGAGAAGCCAAGGAAGCCCAGAAGACTGCTTCTTTTTAATCGATTGACCATTTGCATCAATTTCTATTTTGTCCGTCGGTTTGCGCTGTCGTTGCGGTTTTTTTGGTTTCGATTGATTGTCGCGCGGCCTATCCTTCCTCCTCGGTTCAGCAAAGCCGCCAAAGTTGTACGAATATTTCGCGACATTATCCTGTCTGTCGTCATCACTGTCCTGTGACCCAAAATCGTCGAGATTTCTTGTCGGCAAAGACACGAGTCCCGTCTTGGCCATCGACCACAATATCCTCGACCATTCAGCACCCCTAGGTTCGTCATGAGCTGGATGAGGAGTTGGATACCTAAATTCAGAATTTGACGGTGCCCAAGTACGTCGACGATGATGGCCTTCCATCACAAAGCAATCGATTCAGCAATTGAAATGTTTGAGATTTGAGAACTAAATGGACCTTAATGTACCGTAGTTTGGTGGCGGTTCGATAGGAGAAAGAGGATGATCCCAAATGTCGTAGTAATTTCGCCTAGACGGTAAAGGATATCTAGGGAAATGAGGACTATAGGGCATGCCCAGCATGCCGGGCCGGCTGTTGTAGGGCCCTCGATGATGATAGAGATAGTTGGAGCGGCCCGAGCGACTCTGGCTGATCAACTGTTGTTCGATGCTGGGCCATTCGACAGTCGAATTGCCAGTCGGAAGTGCCAAATAACTGGCCACCAAACACACTAATGAGCCAATGGCCTGTAACGAGAACCAATAAAATGTGATTACACAATCAAAATGATCGTAGTGTAATCACTATGGATGGTAAATTACAATTAACGTCATTGCGTCTCGGTTCGAATCGCACAAATTTACCACGTTGCCTACACCATCACCAACAACCGCCAGCTAAAGTTGCTGGGTACTGTGTCAGACGTCTGTAAACGCGTGCTAGCCAGCTCAGGCAGTTTTCTGTATTTTTTTACAATTGTTTTCACCTCGGTTTTTCTTTGCATTCAACGTCACTTCTAGTTTTTGTTCGGTAACTTTTCTGCCTTTCCCAACTTCTTGATGGGCGGGGCTTTAACGGGAACGAGTTTGAGCGACAAGAGTCATCTCGGCTTGTTCCATCGGACAGAATTCCAACACACTTTTTCTGTCTCCCTACTTATTATAGGTCTAGTTCATCTGTATAATTTTCACGTTTTCAGAAAACTAAATTGGAATGCTCGTACATCTCAATTCGAAACCAGAAGCAAACAACGTCTACATTCTGAGAACTAGGAGAATTCAAAATAAAAAATCGTCTAGTTTTTATTAACGAATAGAGAAAATTCTCGGTAATAACTATTGTTGCATGCGCCATGTGGATTGTTTCGTTACGTCTTCCTCCTTGGCGATACAAGTTGGTCATACTCAACACGTCAACAGGAAAGAAGTTGGATTATTTTTCTATTTTACTATTTTAAACAAGCGCGTCTTACCGTTAACGAGTATATAATATGCCTCGATGCCTCCTTCCATCAAACCAATTGTATTTTCGTCGATCGATTTTCTGTTTAGTTGTCTTTTGTGCTTTGACATCTTTTAAGATGCCCATCTTGTCCTTCTATGTCACTTATTACCATATCTGTAAGGTCAACGACTGGTGTTGCCGTTACCGTACAACGTCTCATGCGTCAGATCTCTATCGTCTTTTCTCGGAACAATTTTTTTTCAAGTTGCTTTGAATATCATTAACATTAAAACGAGACACGAATGGTCGAATGGGCTTTGGCGTGTAGCGCCTGTACGATTCATCGTCTGTCCTTGAATTTTTTTCATGTTGCCGCTTGCTATAGCTCTAGTTAAGTTTTTTCTACCGCAGGACTTGTTTGTAACGAGTTTGCCCACGCGGTGCTGACGGCCCTACATTGCCAGACAAAACATCCTTCGGGCAGATGTCAAGTTTTACATAACCGGTCGGCCGCCGAGGTTCTAGTCTAGAGCAGATGATGAGATGAACTTGTGCATACTTTCCCCATCACACGCGCGTGTGCGTTGCGTCGCCGTATAAAGAATGTCAGGAATCGAGTTAATCATTCTGGTCGCACGCAGGATGACTATCGCACAGCTTATTCACGCGTAAGGTGAATTTCTTTACTTATTTAAATCAAATACTGAACCTGTTATCCTCTCATGGGAATAACTTGAAGCATTATTTAAATCTCTGGTGATATTTGATTCTCATCGAGTTAATTGTTTATGGATTCAACAAGTCGTATAGCTTGAAAACCAGTTAATATACGCACTAAAAAATTATCGTTCATTTGTTTCTCTTTTTTTATTACTCTTCCTTCACGGCACAATATATTAATTGGAATGAAAATAAATCAAGACATTTGATACAATTAAGAATTCCCCAAACCCCCGTTTTCAGACAAACGCAACCTGCGATGAGCTAACTGACTGACGAATTCTCAGTTTACTTAGAGAGTCAGTTTACGTCCTGCAGCCCCTGCTGCTCCAGCCGCTCCAGCAGCTCCAGGCGCCCCTGGTGCTCCGGGAGTTCCAGGCGCTCCGGCTAAGGGAAAGATTCATAAGAATTTGGGATTCAATGTTTTAAATGTATTTTAAAAAGTTTATGAACATCGTTACCTGGACCAGCAGCTCCAGCTACGCCACCTACTCCTGAAGTACCAGCCGGACCGGAAACTCCAGCTACACCTGCAGCTCCAACTGTTCCAGCCTGACCGGCTACTCCAGCTTGGCCTGGTGTTCCAGGAGCTCCGTCTTGACCGTTTTGACCAGGGGAGCCTAAATTGGAAGAAATTGAATCATTTTGATTAGATCGCCAATTCGCAAACCATTATAGAATTAAATCATTACCAGGAGGACCAGCAGGACCAGGTGCTCCATCAGTTCCATCCTTTCCGTCAACTCCATCCTTTCCATTTTGGCCGGGAGTTCCAGTTGGACCTTTCCATTTATTACAAAAATTCTGTCAACAGATATGATCAATAACAATCAAATGTATTAAATTACCTGGAGGGCCAGGAGGACCAGCTACACCATCAGTTCCGTCTTTGCCATTTTGTCCGGGCGTACCTGGTGGTCCTTAAAAACAAAGCAGTAAAAATATTAATTGATGTTATGCCTATTGTCTCGAATTCGTAAAATTAGTGAATTCGGCTCGAACTAATACCAGTAATCTGACTACATCGTGACTAACCTGGGGCTCCAGCAGTGCCTGGGGTTCCGTCCTTTCCGTTGACGCCGTTTGTTCCGTCTGTTCCGGCCTTTCCGTCATCGCCTGATTCACAAATGATATGCTGAGCCATATTTAAGGTAAGTTAACTGGTTTTTAAAAAATTACCCTTGGGACCTTGAGGTCCTTGAGGTCCGACAGGTCCTTGAACTCCCTGAACACCAGGAGCGCCCGGTGTGCCTGGAGAACCTTGAGGACCTGGTGCTCCATTTGTGCCACTTTGTCCGGTGAGGCCTGTAAATTATTTGCTAGATTGACAAAAATACAAAACTAATCAATTATTTCAATTTAATATACCAATGAGTCCCTGGGGCCCTTGGGGTCCGACTGGGCCAATCGGGCCTGGTGCCCCATCTTTGCCGTCTTTGCCGTCTACTCCGTTGATTCCGTTAAGTCCATTATCTCCGTCATTGCCTGTATTGAAAGAATTTGATTGAGAGATATCAAGTACGATTTGAAAAATATAAATAAAAATAGGAAAGAGAAAAGTTACCTTTTGGACCCATCGGGCCCTGTGGACCAGGCGGTCCGACAAGATTTGGAAACCATGATGAAATAACTTGCGAACCCTGACGATTCTTGTTTGATTCCGTTCGGAACTGGACATCTGTTAATTAATTAATCATCAGATGATTTCTTACTCAATTATCGTTTTTGTACTAGTTTTACCTTGCTCTTCGTTTACACTGTACTGGGCTTCAACCTCCTTCTTCGGAATGGCGATGAGGCCCATTCGGGCCAGCGATAGCAAATTTCCCTGAGTGCGCTCTGGAACTCCGTAAGATTGGTAATAGTCTCTTAACCTGTCGTCGTCATCGCTAGCTTGCTGATAAGGTGCATAAGGATTGAATCCCCAATAAGGGTCTTGGAAGGTCGACCAAAATGGATTAGCAGACTGCCAATATTGACTGTAGGACGACGGGACGGACTCATCATCGGCGGTCACAGCTTGAAATCGTTTCTTCAAGTCTTTTTCCGACGCCGGTTTCAGGATGACGGCGACGGGCTTGTACCAACCAATCTCGTCTTCATCAGCTTTGACAGTCTCAGCTTGTTCCGACTGGGCTTCCGGCTCGGCCATCGGGTACGCTAATGACGTTGTCACCAACGTCAATGCAATGAAAGTCACCTGTGCAAATATGAAGAAGTTTCGTTTTGATTTTCGTTCAAAATGAGACGCAAATTGCCAGTGAATATGTTAAATATTACCAAGAACTTCATGATTGAGCAAACTCGAGCTCGATTATTAGACACCAGCTCTCACAGAAAGAGAAGTACTCGAGGGTATTCCTCTCTGACTGCGCTAGTCACCAAGTTGACTCTTCGTCTATATATATAGTGGAATCAGGAATCGTGAGAGATACAGGGCGGGTCTGTTGGTCTGCGGGCGGGACATTTCCATAAAGAAACACGGATTGCTGTTTGGGTTATCCATTTTGAAGAATTGAGAAAAACTTAAGAGGACAACTTAATTCTTTGGCCATAAAAGTTTGGCTTTCAATAGAGATTAAGGAAATTCAGGCTTTTAAAAACTAAAGTGTATACATAGATGAATGTAAAACTAAAGAGCAGCTCATCATATTTTCCTTCTACTTAAATTACTACGTACATCTCCGGCAGCACTACAATTTCCAAAATAATTTTCAAATATTGAGTTAAAAATTAATTATTCTAAACAAAATATTTTATAAAAGAATGCAAATAAGGGCGACTAGCTTATCGCGAGAAGATTTTTTGAGGTACGTACGACTCATAAAAGTGTTTTTTGAACGGTTTAGTACTTTTTTTTTATGAGAACGGAAGCTTTTCCGTTCTTTCAAATTTTGGACAAGAAGCTTGACAAGAAGCACGGCAATATTCTAGAATCATTTGTTTAGGTCAATGCAACGGAGTTTTGAAAGACTAGTACCGGTAGCTGACAAGCCGGTGCCAGAAGACTATAGGCAAACCAAGGCCATGACCATCAAGGTAAGTGGTGTCGGGATTTCTCAGAATAACGGTTCAGATTCCAAGCCGGAAAAAAATGAATGCCGTGATGCTCGAGTTGAATGATTACTTGTATGATGCTAGTTTTGAGCAATGAGGCAATCAATAGCGCTCAATCAATCTATGATTCAAGGCTTGTTGCAACTGGACAAGTGTGTAATCACGATCAGACACGATGGTTCTCTGACGTGAAACTGATGGAGATTGAGCAACGTAGGTTTAGGTTTTTTTATGAACAATGGCCGAGGCTTCCCTATGATGTTTGGCGGAAATTAACTTCATAGCAATTCCGATCAAATGGAACGAAACCGCTTGCAAGAAAAGGCAAAAGCGATAACGTGAAAAAGGTTGCTGTTGGCGGAAATCTCATAACGATTGCGCGCAATTTAGCCTACAGCCTACAGCCGTCATAGTAAGTGTTAGGAATTACGGATCATTATTTTAAATTAAAATGTAAACAAAGAAGTTAATTCTTGTTGGTTTGTAAAAAAATTTTTAAAAACAATAAACCGATTTTTTTTTTTTTACAAAGACCGAAGAGGCAATAAAGGGGCCATCTAGCGAAATGGAATGGCAGGCCAAAGTGGACTACGCTTTTCCTCATTTTCTTCGTACTTTCTACTCTCGTAAGATGGACCCATTGTTTATTGAAAATTTGAAATGGTATACCTAGCTTAAATATAAACACATTTTCCATACTAGTTAGTACGGTCACCAATTTATAAACTTTTCGTTCATAGGTATATATTGTTTTTGGTGACCGCTATTCCTTCTGAAAATCTGCTCGGTGGGATAATGTTCAAATTCTCCCACCACGTCACCAAAAACAACAATATACCGCTTGGCCCATCCAACTGGATTAGTGGATTGTAAATTCGTTCCGTTCCTTCGGCCGCCCGCCTTCTGTGATACTATCGAGGTTTGGGAGGGCCTTGCCATTTTGTGGCTCAGTATCAAATGATTTATCAATTGTTATGATTGAAATATCAAATGATATGTCAAATTACTATAGCTTTCATCCGACTCAGCTGTGACTTGTTCACAAACTTCATGACGTAGCCTAAATTATGACAAATTTAGCCATAAGAACAGTCTAGATGTCCCAATGATAACTAATGAATTCCTCGGAAAGTCTGTTTATTTCGTATAGTAGACTGATGTTGTATCACGAAAACACACATTTGTAGACAGATAAAAAATTGAAATGTTTCGGTTAAATAAGTTCTGTGAGCTAGTAGTTCTTTGGAGAGGGTATTAACCTCCTGTTGCTGGTATTAACGGCCTGCTGCTCCAGGTGATCCGGGCGCGCCTGGCGCACCTGGTGCCCCGGCTGTACCTCCTGGCCCTAAAAAACTTAATTGAATTAGCACCGTCTTTTAAAAATCATTTCTAAAATATAATCATCGCTTACCTGAAGCTCCCGCTGCACCAGAAGTCCCTGCTGGACCAGCTGGACCAACAGCACCGGGGACTCCCGCTTCTCCTGGAATTCCTGATGCTCCGGATGCACCAGATGCCCCGCTTCCCCCCGAAACACCCGGTACTCCAGGAAGACCCCCTTTTGACAAGAAAAATTTGTAGTTGAAACCTGGAAAAGGATATAAAAGAAAGAAGCTGAAATACCTGGTCCTGCTTGGCCGATTGTACCGGCAGTTCCAGCCGTACCACTAGGTCCAACGGGACCTTGTGCGCCTGCCTGTCCAGCTTGCCCGTCTTGTCCAAATTTTCCAAATGTTCCGGGTGTTCCAGGTGATCCGTCTTTGCCATCTTGACCTGGAGCTCCAATCGGGCCAGATATCCCAGGTTGTCCGTCCTTGCCACTTTTCCCGTCCTCGCCGTCCTTTCCGTCTTTTCCGTCTTGCCCAATTGGACCTTTGCAATATAACAAGATTACCTTGGTTGAGAGTTACTTATATTTCACACAAACATTAGAAACCTGGAGGGCCAGATACACCTGGCTGGCCATCTTGTCCGTCTTTCCCATCTTGTCCAGGAGTTCCAGAAGGTCCTTAAAAAAAAAATAAGAAGCCGCAACAGGAAATTAGTAATGAAATATTTTCATTTATTTTGTTAAATGACTTACCTGCCGGTCCTGGTATTCCGTCAGTACCATCTCTACCGGCTGTTCCGTCTGATCCATAACGCCCGTCTTGGCCATCTTCGCCCTTTTCGCCTACAGTTTTCAATATCATCGAATTGTTAAGATTGTATTTCCCATTTTCTTAACTTTAATTACCTGGTGGTCCTTGAGGTCCTTGCGGCCCGTTCAATCCTTGAGATCCCTGTTGGCCTTGTGGACCTATTGGTCCCATTACTCCTGGAGAGCCAACAAGTCCATCACGCCCATCTTTTCCGGCTAAGCCTTTTTAGTAATAATGAATGAATAGGAAAATTACGGAAAATTATTAAAATTTGATGACAAAATTATTATATTAAACTTACCTTGGTCTCCTTTTGTTCCTGTTGGGCCAGCAGATCCCGGTGGTCCATCTTTACCATCTTTACCGTCTCTCCCATCGACGCCATCCACACCTTTAAAATATGTATACTTTAAATTTACAGCTAGATAGAAATTTATTGTGGCTACAATACCTGGAAGACCTGGTGGACCTGCTAGATTTGCTAGCCAGGGAAACCCGCTTTGCTTCTTAATGGGTGGTTCGCCTATTTGAGGTGATCTGGCTTGGGCAAGACCAGCACCACCTAGTGCGCAATACTCGGTCAACACTTTTATTCTAATTAAGAATGAAGTCTAGCTCACACCTGCGGTGTCGGCTTCGACAAAATTAGCGACGGCCTTTTTCGGTAAGTATACAGCTCCAGTGTTCGTTAATGACCACATCGTTCGAAACCATTGGTCTATGGGCGATTGATGGTAAGAAGACCCGGAATAGTCAAACGGAAGTTGCTGGGGGCCTAGTGACGAAGAATATTTTTATTTTCTGCATTACAGTGCTCGTGTAATTTCTTACCGTAATATTGATACGGGTTGGGCTGTGCCGCATAATGCCATGGGTTCAATGGCCAGGTTGTTGGTGATTGATTACCCATAACGTTTGTTTGACTTGTGACGTCATGACTGTCATCTGATGATGGTATTGGTTTGAGAATTACTGCAAGTGGCGCGTACCATCCGTAGTCGTCGTTGGCTGTTGTGGCATTGCGCAGCGAGTTGAAACTATTTTGAAAAGTCGTCGGATATGCCACACAGACCGCAATGACGACAACAATAAGTGATAGGACCTAATAATTATGGGGAAATAAAATTCCTATCTCACTATCCGTCAGAAGCTGATGAGATATTAAACTTACCGATAATTTCATGGTAACTGCAGCGTGAATCTTGAATGCACACCTTTATGCAAGCCAGCTATACAACTGGCCGAAAGTTGTTTGTCACAAGAAGAGAGCTCTTACTTTCTTTGGGCGTTCTTTAGGGACGGCACTTTTTGGGTGGAACCAACTAGCCGGCACGCAATCCTCACCTGGTTTGTCCCTCTGACGTTATTAAGATGAACTTGATTAAGAACAAGAGCCTCTTTATTTCGTATATTGTCTTCCTATTTAAAAGTAGTTATTTCAATCTAATATTACTTGACCCCTAACAATAAAATAGGTGATCGTTAAGAAACTTTTTATGTAAATTTTCTCGCTATGGGGTGGAAGCACTGAGAAGTAAATCAAATGTAAGTTTAATTTAATTGGAAATAGACCCAATAAACTGGATAGGCTGATGTTGAAGATTGTAGACTGATTTTTCTAAATTGATCGTAAAAAGCATGAAAGGGCCATTTGAGTGTATAAATACATTGGATTTTCTGAGCTCAGCCACATTTGCATTTCATGACCTCGGTATACAATCTATCTTGTCAGATAACTGGTCTTTGAGGTTATTTACCTAGAGCGCATAGGTTCCAGCCATCTGTATAATAACACATCTAAGTCATAGTCAACCTGTTTTCCAACACACCATTTTGGATTCGAAGAATAGCATGCAGGCTTTTAAAATATTTTTTTTATAACAAAAACAACACTGTATCAATCGTTATACTCGACCTACCTCAACCAACTTGTTTTGGCGTTTACTAACAAAACTTGTTCCACCCACCTTGCCTAAATTATATGGAATGTAACTCATTATTATTATTTATTTGATTTTCATAGGCAACGCGCAAGTTCATGAAACTCATGGTATTTATGAAGGATTGTATTATTGATTTCAACCAATTTAAACGATGTGATAATAATTTAGTCTGCTGTCATTTTCTTATCCAATTTATCGAAAGTATATTCCCTAAAGAGTTTGTATGAAAAAAAACACGCAAACAACAGTTGAAATAATAAATGGAACGATTGTTGATTTTGCCTTGTGACTTTGTTATCAGTGTAAGACCTTTATTTGGTTTACTTTCCTGGAGCCGGCACTCCAGGAACACCGGGAACACCGGACCCACCTGCCGTTCCAGCATCACCCGGAATTCCGGGTTCTCCTGGCAAACCTGATTTTGAAAATGACATTTGATGATATCAAACATTTATAATACTTTCAATCAAAAAAATTCTGATTTACCTGGAGATCCGGGAGAACCCGGTGATCCCGACGATCCTGGCGATCCAGGAGTTCCTCCAGTACCTCCAGTTCCCGCGGTGCCAGGGGTGCCTGGTGGGCCGACAGCTCCCGGAGTCCCATGGTCGCCGGACTCTCCATTAAGGCCAGGTGTTCCGGGAGTTCCGTCGTCGCCAGATATTCCATGAAGACCATGAAGACCGGCGGTGCCGGCTGTAGTTCAAGTAAGAGGTCCGAATAAGATTTTCTCCACAACTCGAAGAGAATGAGAAAAGAATGAGAAATTCTACCTTGTCCGTCTTGTCCATCTTGACCAGTTGTCCCGGAAGGACCAACTGGACCTTGCGCTCCGTCTTGTCCATCTTGACCAAATTTGCCATCAGTTCCATCTTGTCCAAACTGTCCAGCTGTTCCGTCACTGCCGTCTTTCCCGTCTTTTCCGGGTGGTCCTGGTTTATGCAAGTAAAATATATGTGCCAAATGACAAGCAGCAACCACTGCTACACATACCTGCAGGTCCAGGTGCTCCATCTTGTCCATCTTTTGCGTTTTGTCCGTCTTTACCGTCTTGCCCGTCTTTTCCGTTTTCGCCTGTCGGCCCTGGTGGACCAGGTGCACCGTCCTGTCCATCCCTTCCGTCCTTGCCATCTTTACCATTGGTTCCAGCCAATCCCGTGATGCCTGGTGCACCATCTTGTCCATCTTTTCCATCTCTACCTTCCACTCCGTCCCGTCCGTCCTTTCCGTCCGTTCCATCTCTTCCTTCAATATAAAAGAAAAATCTTTCAGAGATTGGTGTTTACTCAAAATAAAAGTTGCGATCGTTACCTTGAATACCAGGTGTACCATTAGGTCCTTGTGGCCCTTGCATTCCTGGTGGCCCTTGAACACCTTGTGATCCGGCACTGCCTGCAACACCCTGAATACCCTGCATTCCTTGTAGACCTGGGGACCCCAATGGTCCAGCAAGCCCATCTCTACCGTCTTTTCCAGAAGGTCCTAATATATAGTTGAACCAAAAATCAACTTGATTTGATTGGATCGAACTACATATTTTTTTTTTAAACTTTTTTCATCATGTAGAATAGAATAATCCTATTCTACATCATGCTTTTGTAGACAGCTTTAATATTGCATTAGTTTACCTGGCGGTCCGACTAGATTGAGAAGCCAAGGAAGGCCAGAAGTCTGCTTCTTTTTAATCGATTGGCCACTTGAATATGTTTCGATAATGTACGTCGGTTTGCGTTGTCGTTGCGGTTTTCTCAATTTTGTTTGGTTGTTGCGCGGCCTCTCCGTTCTCCTTGGTTCAGAAAATCCACCTAAATTATATGGGTATTTACCACTATTATCATTGTCGTTGTCCTGCGTTCCAGAATCGCTGAAATTTTTCCTAATCGGCAAAGATACGAGTCCCGTCTGGGCCATCGACCACAAAATGTTTGACCATTCTGTACCACTCGATTCGTCACCGGCTGGATGCGGAGTCGGATAACTAAACTCGGGATTTGATGATGCCCAAGTTCGTCTACGATGATGTCCTGATTCAATCCCAAAATAAATTAACCAGTGGAAGTATCCTGTAAAAGATAATTAAATACGGCTTACCATCATTTAAAGACGGCAACAGTGATGAAGATGGTGGATACTCATTCCAAGAGTCGAAGTTTATCCGTCTAGACGGCAAAGGATATCTAGGGGAATAAGGACCATAGTGCATGCCCAACATGCCGGGCCGACTATTGTAGGGACCTCGATAATTATAGAGATAGCTGGAGCGGCCCGAGCGACTCTGGATGGTTAACTTTTGTTCGATGCTGGGCCATTCGACAGTCGAATTGCCAGTCGGAAGTGCCAAATAACTGGCCACCAAACACACTAAAGAGCCAAGGGCCTGTAACAAGAACCAAAAAGATGTGATTATGCAATCAAGTGATCGATCTATAATCACTATGGATGTTAATTACAATTAACGTCATTGCGTCTCGATACAAATTTTCGATCGCACGGATACACCACGTTGCCTACACCATCACCAACAACCGCCAGGTAAAGTTGCTGGGAACTGTGTCTGATAAATAAAAATGTGTGCAAGGCTAACCCAAACATTTTTATATATTCTTTAAAAGTATTTACTCACGTCGAGGTTTCCTTTTACACGATACGTCGCATCTTACCGTGCGTTTGTTAACCCTTTTAGTTTTGGGATGGGCGGAGCTTTGACAGAACTGGTTTGAAAGTTCAAATTATAAAGTTAATTTTATCCAGCGAATACGCTTTTTTGTGATCGAGGAATCCTTAAACTCGTTGTCTTCCTGAGTATCTTATTAAATGATCATTTTTTTATAATATTTGAATATAAATACATTTCAATTCAAAATTGCAAAAGCAAGAAATGTCTGCTTTTGGGAACTTCACGGAGACTCCGACGGATGACTCGAAGGAGACTAACCAAGAAATTTGAACACGAACAGAGAAAAGAGGAGTTCTTAGTAATAACTGCTTTTTTTTCACTTACCTCACGGCGACTCAAAAACGATCTAATCCAATGTAGAAGGGTCTCCGTTATATATTCTATATATTTGACTGCACCGAGTCACCGCGATCATCGTGAACTGAATTGACTTTTTTCATTCTTCCACAGTTCCACGTGTAAAAGTTGGTTTTATAGCTCTTATAGCTTCAATAAAAGAAATATTTACATATCTTTTTTAAATTATTATTTGACTCTTTGTTTACCTCGGTTTACCTTAAGGTCAATGACTCATACATATTCTAGAGCTTCATGCCGCAAACCAGCTACTTACTATTTTGGTTTGTTTGTACGCAAACAAGAATATAAACATTCGATGCACGATCGGGGGAACGTAGCCTACATCTAAATATAGATATCTCTGTCTAGACTCTAGAGCGAATGCCCTTGAATATTCTTCGGCTGGTGCTTGATCTTTTGCCCCACAAAACTTGTTTGTATGATAACGTGTTTGCCCTTGCGGCTGGTACATAGTGGCAATCAACTGTTGGCGCGTTTGTATCTATGGCGGTATCAAGTATTCAACTGATTACATAACCGGTCGAGCGTTGACGTTGATCTACCTGGAAGACTGGTATGGGGTGCCGTAAAGACACTTTTTGTAAAGATAAACAACAATAAATCGAATAAACATGACATCGAATAAACAAAAAAGAAATACCTTTATTTAAACCTCTGAACCCTTAATTTAAACGAGTAATCACTTTCTTTAAAATAATTCCATTGACTTTACCTGTTTATTGAAAGAAACAACATTCACTTTAATATGTAGAAACTTTATTTAAAACTTACAACACTTTTTTAGACATTACTCTATTGATATCAAACAACAAATCGAGGGGATGAGACCCCAATTCTGGTGTTGGCTGACAAGAGCATTTCTCCTGTGACAATATAGTCGTTTTAGCAACGTTCGAATTTTCTTGATTTATTGACGGTTTAATTAATAGAGTAACATTTCAGTAAAGTTTACTCAGGTTTAAATAAATTGTTTACAAGTTTCAGAAAAATGTTTACGCCAGGTTTACGCATTTAAATTAAAGTCATGTTTCTTTTTAAAATGATTTGATCAATGGAATTACGTTTTAAACAAAGTGATTGGCAGTCGTTGCCCGTTTAAATAAAGGAATTCAGGTTTTGATAAAAGGATTGCTTTCGAACAATCCTATAATTTTTTACTTTATTCCAGTTGTGTTTATCATTGTAAACAGTGTCTTTACGGCACCTCATAGACTGGAACTAGTCTATAGTCTTTATTCTTTTGTTGGCTTGCGCAACCTTCATTTATCATCATCACACGTGCTCTCGTTGCTATCGACGTAGGCGAAGGTCAACATACGAGTTTAGAATTATTACTGTCTTAACGAGAAAGACGGCTATCACCCTTTCAGTTCCATTATTTCTATTAAGGTGGCTTATAATTAATTCGAGTGCAGCTAGAATTATTTCAGATTTGATTCACGGTAACCAAGAAAACTAAATAATTAATTAAGCACTTATAATTAATTCGAGTGCAGCTAGAATTATTTCAGATTTGATTTACGGTAACCAAGAAAACTAAAGCCATTTATGAAACGTCCAAATGAAATGTTTATAAATTGCTTGAATATGTTCTACAGTCATAATGTTAATTTATCAATTGAATATATCTCGATTATTTAAGGCGTTGATTATTTGACGAGACCTTTTATTTTATTGCGTGAACGACACAAATAAATTATAAACGAAGCGATAATTCGTCGATACATTTTCATCGAAGTAAAAATTTTCCTTTATTCCCCCCTTTCCAGACAAAGATTCAAAGAAAACGTCTGGTTCATGTAAACTAGCTGATTCAAGAAGGCTCTATTCAACTAGAGTGTCAATTTACGTACCGCAGCTCCCGCCGCCCCGGCTGCTCCAGCAGCTCCCGGTGTTCCTGGTGCTCCTGGAGCTCCAGGCACTCCAGCTAGTGGATGAATTCGTATATGAAGTCATAATACATATGCATGGATGTCGAAGAGACTCATACCTGGTCCACCAGCTCCAGCTACGCCACCTACTCCCGAAGACCCCGCCGGGCCACCTACTCCAGCCACACCTGCGGCTCCAATCGTTCCAGCTTGACCGTCTGTTCCGATTTGGCCAGCTGTGCCAGGAGCTCCGTCTTGGCCGTTTTGACCAGGAGAACCTAAGTCGGGAAAGTTGATTTTTATGTATTTTCTCTTTCATCGCAGACAAAAATTTTGTTGCTACCAGCAGGTCCAGCAGGGCCAGGGGCTCCGTCCGTTCCATCCTTGCCGTTAACTCCATCCTTTCCATTCTGACCGGCAGTTCCTGTTGGGCCTTAAGACAAATTGAAATACCTCAGTCATAAAAAACATAATTGGAGTAGGCTACATGGAATTAAATCCCTTACCGACAGGGCCAGGAGGGCCAGCTACGCCATTAGTTCCATCCTTTCCATTTTGCCCAGCTGTGCCAGGTGGCCCTAAAAAATTAATATTAATCAATATTTCTAAATTCTAATAAAACTGAGAATTTCTTAAACTAACCTGGAGCTCCAGCAGTGCCTGGTGTTCCATCCTTTCCATTGACACCATTCGTTCCATCCGTGCCGGCCTTTCCGTCTATGGCACGTTATTTGGTGCACAGTGATGGGGATCGATCCGGTTCCAAATCGGCAAAATTTTCGATCGATTTTACCGAATTGCCTAATTTGGCTATCGACCGATCCAAACTACATGGTGATAAAATCAATCAAAGTTTTTGAAAGGTTTCTTTCCGCAATTCTAAAAATTTTTTGCTGCCATTCGATTTGATCGAAACAGGAATGTAACTGGATGACATTCAAACTTGATGCTGATTTTAGCTGGTAAGTTACACGCGCCACCTAGCGACCAAATATGAAACTATTACATAATGGTAGCCCTTTTTCTTCTTCTTTAGCGGAGAGAGCCTCGGGAAAAGGTAAAAACAGCAATCAACAGGTTTTTGCACCTCACGATATGCATTGTTACGAACGGGAAAACATTTTTCTTCAATTTTTTGTACCACGGCTTAATAGTTTCAAACTTGGTTCGCTTGGTGGCGCTACACAGAGTACCATTTTTTTCAACGCGGGCCAGTCACCGAGTTCGAATTCGGTTAATTAAATTCTGGTTTCAAAGGGCCGCTAAATTTTTTTAGGAGTGGAAAAGGAAATTTTCAAAAACCAAAATAAATTTTATCTCCATATAGCCTAGATCGATTGATAGATGAATTAGGTGATTCGGTCAGATCGATCGAAAATTTTGCCGGATCGATCCCCATCACTGTGCACCAAATAACGTGCCATATCCGTCATCGCCTTAAAAAAACAAAAGAAAATAGTTGTTGTGATGCCCAACCGTCGTTATTCAAAAAGATTTATGAAAACCGAACTTACCTTTGGGACCTTGAGGGCCTTGAGGTCCAACAGGTCCTTGAACTCCCTGAACACCAGAAGCGCCCGGAGTTCCAGGGGAACCTTGAGGGCCCTGTGCTCCATTCGTGCCACTTTGCCCAGTTAGTCCTTTGCATGAATTGAACAATTGACAGTTTACAAAGCTAATCAACAATTTTGATCTTATGTACCAATGAGTCCCTGAAGTCCTTGTGGTCCGGCTGGTCCGATTGCGCCCTGAACCCCATCAGTACCGTCTTTTCCGTCCACTCCGTTGATTCCGTTAAGTCCATTATTACCATCATTGCCTGTGTTGAAAAAGTTTGGTTCAAAGATACCAAATACTATTTTTTTTTATGAGAAATAAAAAAAAGAAAAAAAGAAAGTGACCTTTTGGACCCATGGGGCCTTGTGGACCAGGTGGTCCGGCAAGGTTTGGAAACCACGGCGAGTTTTGGCGACTCTTGGTTGGCTCCGCTGCGGCACTTCCGTTGCTGATCGTTCTGAATTGGGCATCTTTTAAAATACATATCAGTTCTAAGAGAAGTTCATATTTATTATCATCACACCAGCTTACCTTGCTCTTCATTTGCGCTGTATTGAGCTTTTACTTCCTTCTTCGGAATGGCGATGAGGCCCATTCGGGCCAACGATAGCAAATTTCCCTGAGTGCGTTCTGGTACTCCATAAGATTGATAATAGTCCCTTAACCTGTCGTCTTCGCCTCTAGCTTGCTGGTAGGGTGCGTAAGGATTAAATCCCCCATAAGACTCTTGAAAGGTCGGCGAAAACGGACTAGCAGGCTGGTAATGTTGACTATCAGGAGAGAAAGATTCGTCATTGGCGTTCATAGCTTGGAATCGCTTCTGCAGGTCTTTTTCGGACGCCGGTCTTAGGATGACGGCAACGGGTTTGTACCAATTGACCTCGTCATCGTCGAAAGCTTTGAAATTATTAGCTGATTCCGATTCCGTTTCGGACTCGGCCATCGGGTACGCTAACGACGTTGTCGCCAACGCCAAGGCAAGGAAAGCCATCTGGTGTTATGAGGAAAAAACAGAATTAATTTTAGTTTAGGCAACATTTTAAAATTTTGCAGTGTTACCAAGAACTTCATGGCTGCGCTGCTTTGTGGATAAAATTAGTAAACTCAGCTTCAGCTCTCACAGAAAGAAAACTGCTGCTAGAGGTTATGTCTTTTTGACTGTACTAGTCACCAAATTAACTCTCCGTCTATATTAGTTGAATTGTAAGAGATGTGGGCGGGCCTATCTTGTCTACGGGCGGGACTAAAAAAACCGGTAATAAGTGAGTTAGTTTTCCCTTTTTGAGAAAATTCAGAACTAAAGGAAACGGGATGAAGACGGCAACTTACATTTTTCTGCAATGTAGTGTAGCTCAGTAGCTGCCTGTCGAGATCGAGAAATAAAGGATATTTACTTTTAAAATATAATTTTTTAAAAGATTCAGCCGCACGACGAGTCATCTAGGGGCATTAAATGAACGCAGAAGATTAACTGTAGCTCAAAAAACAGAGATTAAGCTATATTGTGGAAGATCGGAGCCTCCGTCGACCATCAACATATAATATTTCTCGACGGTTATTATGCTTATTTCCGAATAAATCTTACATTGTAATAACATACCTCTATTAGACAAATTATATTTCCAAATTGATTTTTCTTATACGGTACTGTCTTGTAGGCTATGGATATGGATAGCTATGCCTTTTCAACTCCCTGACATTTTTAAGGGCAAATACTAAATTCGGATTCAACTACTGTACTTTCAACACCATTTACCGTATCTCTGTTTATAGTCGATTATCTGGATTATCTTGGCGCTACTGGATATACAATTTTTATATTTGTATACCCGTTTTTACTGTTCGTCGATTTTGAAAAGCCATCTAGCGAAGTAGGGAGGAAATTTTTCAAAAAACTAGCTTCTAAAGTTTCATGAAGAAAGAACAGCTAGGCCTAGAATATTAAAAATAACAATAAGATATTAATATCACAGACATTGTAGGTAGCGTTTGCACGCCACAAGGTACCCGAAGGGTGAAGGGGGGAGAACGTATCATTATATTTTTTACACATGTTTAAGAATTATTGTTTGGTAAAATACTTAGAAATTTAGAAAAAAAAATAATTGGGAAAAGGCAAATATAAATTTAGATATTATGAACTGCATTTCTCGGGGAGTGAGTGGGATGGTGTAATAACTCGGTAATAACGTAGTAACAAAAAGGCCGAAATAATTAGAGAAATGAAATTCATACATAAATTGAACTGCGTTCACACGCGGGATCTCGTGGGTCGTCCGTTGGGGGAGCTTCGCCCCCCAACGGCCTCCCCACTCGCTCCCCCGTGTGCAAGTTTTCTGTGTTAATCTTGATAGCGGTGTTCATACTTGATCTATTTGAACTTAAAAGCGTGATATAGTGATTTATAGAATAAAATGCCGATTGTAAAATGGTGTGAGGGAACGGAGAAGCGTTTTTTCCTCCCACACCTAATTTGAAATTATTGCGATCGCCCGTGCAGTCGTGCTTCCCATTTAATGCATCAAGACGTTCCCAATCGTTCCCATCATCCTGTAGGCTATATCGTATTGAAATGACCATGGGTCTATTATACCAGTGTCCGTTTTTCCGTCTTCATGGGCCCCGTGCGGCCATGACTAACAGGTTCCTCCTTTATGTCAGCCATCCAATATCTTCTGATGTTCTAGATCTGGGAAGGAATAATTCACTTCAAGCTTTATGATCCACTGAACCTAACGTTTAACGTGTTTGAAGTTAGCTCTTAATTAGCGAAATAGGTGTAAATGACACACCCCTTTATGTTTTAAATTTAAGACAGAACCACGTTGTCAACGTGCTCGTCACAAACTGCAATGCAATACAGGTCGGTTGGAATTTGCCTCAATTTGGCCGACAACATTTTCATCATATGTCTGTGTAAAGCAAAGTTCATCAGTCAGTATTTTTCTTGACGATATTTAAAACGCGTGACAGAGTTATCGATGTAGAATCGATCGTTGTAGATTGTTGAGTCGACTCTTCCTTTCCCCCCTTTTTGGCCAATCAACCGGGGTTAACAGAAAGGAACCCTGTGGAATTTGGAATTGGAACCGATACCCCACCTTACAAATGCTACCGCCATCTCCCTAGTAATCTCGGTACCTTTCACTCCCTCTAGGAACCAAAAATCAAACTTACGTTTTCCCTATCTACGCCATAGAAACATGCCTTCAGGCAAAAAAGACCCCCCGTACACACAACTGTACACATTCCAAACTTTACAGAAACCCTTCGGGTAACTGGCAAATAATTTTCTAAGAACGTAAGTAAATGAACATAAGCTTATGGCCAAGGGGAAGATCCCCATGGTTACCGGCTCCGCTCGACGGATCGGCTAATACTGGCCGTACGAAAATTTTTCGTACAGTTGGCCGTTTCAGCTGGTTTCTCTTGTCATCCAAATGCAGTCACTGCTGGTTGGCCGAATGTCGCAGCAACGACCTCATCAATTGTATTGAGCGTATCTTACACACCAGTTGAAGAGAATCTCTGTACTAATATAGTAAATGGGACAGCCGGTTCGTGGATACGTAGAAATCTGAAACTGACTGATCTCGTTTACTACTATTATCATCCTGATGTGATATACACAATCACAAAGAACCACACAAAGGCCAATACGAGAAAACAAAGTTACTAGGGAGGGAAAATGTTAAGTGACTAATACATGGTATTGCCAAGGTATCAACAGGCGAGTCAAGAAGAAACGTAGGCGCTAATGCGCTATTAAACGCGAGAAGGAATCCATCCACAGAGACTACCTTTCGAAACGTTGCCGCCATAATTGAGACCACGCCCTTTGTGCTTAGTACAGACACCATTGGGCTGCGTAGCGGTAGGACGTATGCCCACTAGTAACATCGTTCATAAGTAAATTCCCATAAATTCCATAAGTAACTTAGTTCATTGAAACTTATGCTTATTAATAAATAGTGTCATAGGAACAACGCAACGTAGACTAATATTTTCATAAGAACTATGTTAAAAAGAAAAAATTTCATTGATAAAACTGTGTTTTTGTAAAATGTTTCATAAGTACCACTTCAAATTAATTGATGAATTTCATATGTAACATTGTTCAGATGTAAATATGGTCATTTGTAAAATTGTGCATTTGTAAAGTTTTTCACAAGTAACGCTTGATATTGATTGATTAATTTCATTTGTAAAATTGTACAGATGTAAATATAGTCACTTGCAAAACTGTGAATTTGTAAAATTGTGCATTTGTAAAAGGTTTCATAAGTAACATTTAAAATTCATTGATGAATTTCATATGTAAATTAGTCAGAAATCTGGCCATTAGGTAGACTACCATTGCGCTAAAATTATGAATTAACAACAGTTTGGTAGCAATTCCCATAGCGGATCCTAGAATCAGGGCCGCTGAAGTTTTTAAGTTGGCCGGTAACGCCGCTCGTGACAAAAAGAAGAACCGTATCATCCTCCGTCACTTGTAATTGCTCATCCATAAGGTAAAGAGCTGAAGAAACTTCACTCCAGAGTTACAATTGCTCATGAAGATGCCCTGTTCAACATCCAGGCCGTCTTGTTGCCCAAATAGACCCACAAGCCCACCAAGGGCTCCTCTTACCCACCACCGTGTTTAAAACAAACGGTTCTTATTAGGACTACCAATCTTATCCCCGAGTGTCTCCCACCTTTAGGTGGGAACCGAGGGCTTCTACCGATTTATCGGACCGACAAGCAGGAAGTGACTTACCCCCAAGTGTGACTTCGAAACTTTTAATTTTTTAGTCCATTTTTCCACCAACAGATGGCTATGGCAAAATTCGATGGGGCGGTAGAAAATCAGGAAAATAAGAAACTAATTCAAAATAAAAACATCATACGTAGGAAATATGGACAATTGTCTATGGCCATTTAATAATAAGAAATACTCATATCATTATCATCAATACAAAAAATTAAATGGAAAAGGGTCCAATATTACAACACAGAACTACCACGTAGTGTTAAAAACCACCACTAGAGGGCACTAAAAATCAAAACAAAACCTATGCAAACATGAGGTAACTCTTTACGAAAATGCCGAAAGAAGTCAAAACGGAAAGAACATTTTAAATATATTGAGGAGATAAGTGAGATAGCAGTAAAAAAGTTTCGAAAAAATTTTGTTTTCCCCTGAAAATTTTGATATAGTCATACGAGTTTTACAATAACTGAAGGCCATAACTATAAAGCTTACAAAACATATTTTCTTCCAAATGACACGAAGGGCTGGCGCGTTAGCGCGATTTCATTTAAAGCTTATAATCGCACGACTACCACATTCATTTCCGTACGGGCAACGTCTTCAACCCGTGGAAAATTTCATTCACTAAAGAACTATGCAATTTTCGGCCTACCCAGCATCTTCGGGATAATTTTTTCTATTGACTTTAGGATAAGGAAATAATCGTCTGTTCGTAAAACCATATGGTTCCCGGGCAGCATAGCGAGCTTGCCCCAGTGTTGTACCGATATCGTAAACCCGACGTGCGATCTTGGATCGCCAGATCGAGCCCAATATTGTGACAATATTGAAATTTCGCCCGGGTCGGGCTCCAGGCAACATAGAAACCTGGGATGGGTACGAGGTTGGAAGTTCGAAATCGCTATTGTGTTGGATTAACAATATTGGCGTAATAAGGGGTTTCTTATCTAGGGCCATGATCGGAAAGATATTTTACAGCAACTGAGAATATTGTAGCTTTAGAACGGTTTCTGTATATTGCTCCAATATCGTAGGTACAAATAGAAACCTATAGCTGCGACTCTAAAATTCTGAAAAATATTTTCGAGCCCTATTGAATTTTTCCTGTAGCTTTATACCATAAACTCCCTGGGACCATTAGTTCGTGCCCGCCATGATCCATGGACGAAGCCCCAACAGAACTTCATTGCTTCACAGTCCTTCCATTCATCTTAGGCTATCCAGCAAAACTGTGCCTGTTAGAACGAGGGCAATACCAAATTCGAACAGTTTCTTGCAAGAAACTTATAAGATGTTGTCCACGAATCGGGGAACTTTGAACGGGACGAATTTAAAGTCACGCGTTTATTAATGAGGAAAATACCGTCATTTATATACTAGGACACGAAATAGCTAACTTGGTTTTCAAGCTAGAAAACACAAAAGTATCGTTCAACTTATTATTCCTATAGGAACTAAGTATGTATGGAGACGAGTTGATGACTACTATGGAAGCTGAAAATCGAATTCGAATTCGACAATTTATTGACTATATTCGAAGCTTTTGGATGGAGAGAATAGGCCCTATTAGATTCTGCGTCTTTATGGACCTGCACCGAACTAACAACTTACTCGAGGCATTCCATTCCATGCTGAATGATCTTATGGGAAATCCTCGTCCAAACTCCTGGCATTTTTTGGGTAAAACAACTTTGATTTAAATAATATGGGTTCCGAAATTTATAGTTTTTCCATCTTGTATATCCCCAAAACTCAACAGATCGATTGCAAGAATGTGGCAAATCTGCGGTTGACACCTATTTGACCGCAAGAGACGGGATTGCTGTAAGAGATCGCAGGCGACAGGAGTATGTGACACGAGATCGAGAATTAAGGGCACTACAGATCCTGTTTTCCTTACTAAATAAGCGATGAAGCGTAGCCTAAGAGAATGTCTTTAGAACATCATGTGATCGAGAATGCGCTGGTTTCATTGCCGTGACGTATAGGGTATAAAATTGACGTCTGACGAAGGTGTCATCGTCCTCGAAGACACAACATTTGAAATAGTATAGGACTAATAAATCCAAACATTGTGTTGCATAGAATAAATATAGGCTGAGCTGATGTTGTTCACCTCTTAGGGGAAAGCCGTTAGGTATTTGTGTTTTTACTGATCAGGCAAGTTGGTAATGATTTCACCACCTGTGACGACGTCGGTTGACCTCAGCTTTGTATGTGAACAGAAAATAGCCTACGCCGACTTTTTCTGTGATAACGGACTGTGCGTCAAATTCTGTAAAGGACGATCTCGGCAAGATAGGTCCTAACCGGAAACGTAAAAATGAAGTTGGAATAATGTCCGGAAGAGTCTGTCTCATTTTAATCGTGAAAACTATCATGTATAGGAAAGATCACAAAGGTCTTTATGATGGCTGATGATGAAGTCCTGTTTTCCCATTCGGTCAACATTAGTTGACGTATATGACTCTCGATCGCTGGTGTTTAATTTTATACCCTACTAAAACGAGGGAGATTCGGGATACGAACACTCATCGATTGACCCAAAAAACTGAGAGTGTAGCCCGGGCAGTCAGGGGCCACCATAAACGATGACGGACCGCATGTTATGGATAATAACATAATTAACGATAATATATAAATATTTTTCTTGAAAGAAGAGACTCAGAGTGATCATTTTCTTACCATTATAACAATAAAGTTCTTATGAAACAATTTACTTCTGAAAATAGCGATGCTATGTATATTTGTTCTTATGCATATAATTATCTATGAACAGTTTTACTAATAACCAAATTATTTAGACTTGGTTTTTACCTATGAAACAAATTACTTATGAATTATTGTTTCTATGGATAATTGTACTAATAATGAATTTATTTATCTACGAACATTTTTAATTATTATGATATTATTGTAAAGTTCTTATGAAAATTTTTATTAATCATTACTGTTACATATGAATAGAATTTCGAGTTACTTATGAACATATTTACTAATGAGAAGTTTTATTTATGAAATTAGTTATATGTGAAATAATTTATTTACGAATAAAATGTATTTTTTAATTTTTAAATTTTACTTATAATCGATTTTACTTGTGACAATACGTCCCTCTGATATGATCCCCACCATTGCTGTGGGAAAAGTGAGTGCATTGAGAATCATTCAGACAGATTGATCCACAATCTTCACTTTTGCTTTTAACAGTTCTTCACTTTTGCTTTTAATAGTGCCCTTAACGGTGAGGCTCCACTTGCAGTTTGGGAACCATTGAATTTTGACATTTTGGGCGAAGTTCCTTACATCATCACTAACATCATCCGAGCTAAAATCGTCATTAATACCAGCAGATAAGGTAGTCATCATCACGGCCGACCAAATGAGGAAGAGGGATTGCATAGACAGCAGCATCATCCTATCAAGAAAAATATTTTTAAAAATGACGACAGTTCTTTTGGTTATCGATCTTTACATGACAATTGCTATATTGGCGTGGTAGCCAAATAAATCATAAGGCATTACTGAAATAAAGGATAGGGCCTACTCACCAGTATTATGTTGTTAGGGAATGTAGTACCGTAATCGAATCTACGAGAAAAATGCCGTTGATGGATTTTAGATTAAATTGACGGCCTTATATAATATTGCACTTGGATCCTGTAATGTCCTTCGCAGGCCAGCCTACATATCTTTCTATATAATGACCCACAATCCGATTCATAGATGACGTATATTTGAGCACCTGCTGGCCAGTCCAAATTAATTTGTTTAGTGTGAACCAATCAAATTTGGCGAATATCTGCAAGGTCTACGATTCCAGTTTTTGGTCACATACATACAGCGTTTGCAACATTTGATCAATTATTTATTCTATGCCAAATGGAAAGAATCTTTTCTGCGGGAATATTACCACGAACCAAATATATATAAATTGGTTAAAAAAGATACCAATTAATACATGCGCGATACCGTAGTTTATATTTTCTGGTGAATTATTTTCACTTTTGTCCAAAATAGTTAGATATGGTGTTTCAGAATTTTAAGCATTTTCCCTATTTAAAAAATTGCACACATTACCAGAATCGTCATCCAGTGTTTCAGTTTTAAATCACCCTGTGAGCACCAATGTTGGACTGTTGGTTTCCTACCCCAAACCGCAAAAACACGGAATTTATCCGTCATGAGCAAGTTTCGATCCTGAAGGTTAAATGCACTCGAACGTCTGTATATAGGCTACTCAGAAAAACAGAAACTCGGTGTCGGGTTTAGCTTTGATGTATAACGAGGGCGAGTGAGACTCGAAATACCCATGACAATATATCTTATTCTGCAAAAAACTTGGCCTTAATAAATTTGGCAAATTACATTTTGAATAGAATTAGAGTCCAACAAATTGATTGTGCCATCTGTGCTATAGTGCCAGGGATTAACTACGGTATTTGGTTCAGCAGAAGAATTCCCCCGGAAATTTGTCCCCATTTTTTCCATATGGCATGATCAAATAATTGATCAAATGTAACACAGTACGCAACACGTTCGTGGCAAAAAAATCTTCGAAATATATTGAAATCGTAGAACGCGCACACATATGTTCGTCGAATTTGATTGGTTCACATTAAACAAACTAATCTGGACAGACCAGCAGATGCACATGTATACGTCCCGATAAATAATGTCCGGATGAAATTTGTGGTTTACTACAGGGCATTCGAAGGACATTACAGGGAAAATGCACTATATAAGACCGTCACTTCAATCTAAAAACCATCATCAGCATTTAGTTGCTCGTAGATTCAAAAGTTTCCATTCTTCCACTCCGACGTTCCCAAGATAATAAAGGTAAGTTTTCTTTGATTTGGTTACATTTGATGACTCGTTTGGCTCTGATATTTAGCACGCTAATTATTATACTAATAACAGCTGAAAAGAAAATTATCAAGTATCACATATAATAGTTAATCACGTAATTGGGTAATCGTATCAGCAAACTTACCATATATGTGCAGTCTTGTAAAATAAATTGGAACAGAAATTTTCACATTGGTGGCGCCTACAAAAAGTTGTTAGAAATAACCTCACAGTGATCGATAATCAGAAAATATGTCTGAATGTGTATTTTTCTTGACAGGATGATGTTGCTTTCTACGAAATCCCTCTTCTTTATTTTGTCGGCCGTGGTGATGACCACCATGTCTGCTGATGTTAGCGATAAAGTGAGCTTGGATGCTAGCGATGTAAGGATTTCCACCCACAATGGCAGAGTCGAATGGTTTCCAAACTGCAAATGGCTCGTCACCGTTATGGGCACTGTTAGAAGCAGAAGTCAAGATTGCGGACTAATCTGCCTTAGGGACTCTCAATGCACCCACTTTACTCACAGCAATGGTATGTGTACTAAGCAAAAAGGGCGTGGTCTTAATTACGGCCTGTACGTTTGGAAAGGCAGTCTCTGTGGATGGATTCCCTCTCGCGTTGGCGTCTAGTTCATCTTGACCCGCGCCTGCTGATATCTTGACAATATCATGTATTACGGTAGTCAGTTGACATTTCCCCTCCTTAGTATATCTCTTTTATCTCTTGGCATTTAATGGAGTGGTTCTTCCTGATAATGCTATGTTAGCACGATAATACCAATAAATTAGACCACGCAATCGATTTCACATTCGTCTACTTTGATGGTATCACTCTTCATAATAAGCTCCAAAAAAAATGAATGGTAAGCAGATGGGAAGAGATTGGAAGCTTCTTGCCGGGGAATAAATATAGTCCGACTCGCTTTCATTCTGCTCTCTATTCTATTCCGGAAATAAGTACTCACGAATCCTGTCATATTTATCATAGCGTAGATGCTCTTCAACCAATCTACCATGAAGCCCGTCGCCTGTGAAATAATAATAAAGCATTTGACAATTCAGTGTTGATGAAAGTAAATGAGTAGCGTTTTTCATCAAACAGATAGAAGTTGACATTCATGTATTACATACAGCAGAGTACACAGATAAGTATGAAGTATAACGGGTCAACATATATATTTGATAAATAGTTGGAAAATACTCGGTATTTTTTCTTGAAAACCGTACCAAAAAAGGATTGAGTAGCAAAAGATCCACAAGAGTCTAGACGCAAGGGAACAAAAATGGCGAGGTATACTGCTCTGAAAGAATTTCCGTTTTAACGGCGGCCCGCAGCTCCCGGTGCTCCTGGAGCACCTGGAGATCCGGCTGCTCCTGGTGCCCCTCCAGGACCTGTTACGACATGACAAATTGATATAAGTACACGATAAACAAGGTCAATACGTAATCGTTGACAAATTTGTATCGCTTACCAGCGGCCCCAGCCGCACCTGGGGTTCCTGCAGGGCCAGCAGGACCAGCAGCGCCTGGAGCGCCTGCCTCTCCAGACACTCCGGGTATCCCTGGAGTACCAGCAGTGCCACTTGTTCCAGCAGTACCAGGAATACCAGGAATACCACCTGTATTAGTACAAGTAAAGCCAGGAAGATTTAGGAAATATAGCTATTGCAAGCAATATAGATAAAATACCTTGTCCTCCTTGTCCGGCTGTGCCGGGCGTCCCTGGAGTGCCACCAGGTCCAACGGGACCTTGCGCACCAGCTTGTCCGTCCTGTCCGTCTTGTCCATATTTTCCACTTTGTCCTGCTGTTCCACCTGTACCGTCTTTGCCGTCTTTTCCCGGAGTACCTACATCAAAATATGATTAAAGCCGAAGATAGCCTAATCTATGAAATTAAAAAACTAAAAACTAATTCCAAAGCGCTTACCTGGAGGACCAGGTAATCCTGGCTGTCCATCTTTGCCATCTTGACCGTCTTCCCCATCTTTTCCGTCCTTGCCGTTTTGACCAGGTGGGCCTTTTCCAAATTAGAAAAAGATCTGAGTTATTGATAAGACCGTGACCAAATATTTAAAGTGGAAAAGTCAACCTGGAGGTCCAGCAACTCCTGGCTGGCCTTCTTGTCCATCTTTTCCGTTCTGTCCAGCAGTTCCAGGAGGTCCTGTTTAGTCAACAGGTGTTTTTAGTTACATACGTAATGAAATTATCAAAAGAAAATAACCTTACCTGCTGGGCCTGGCCCTCCATTAGTTCCATCCTTTCCGTCAGTCCCATCTGCACCATCTCGGCCGTCTTTGCCATCTTCGCCTTTTTCTCCTGTCGTTTTATCAGGTCAAATAGAACAAGTGTCACGAGAAACGAGTCCCATATGTAATATGACATATTAAGCATTGTTAAAGAATGTAATGTTATACCTGGAGTTCCTGCAGGACCAGATGGACCGTGTGACCCTTGAATACCTTGTAATCCTGGTGGCCCGATAGGTCCTAAGGGCCCTGGTAAACCAATCAATCCATCTCGACCGTCTTTCCCGGGTATTCCTTTTAAAATTATTTACAAAGTAAATTAGAATAAAAATCTTAGGGCTTGACCATTTACTAAAAAATGCATTGACTGCGCCCTTACCCGTGTCGCCTTTAGTCCCTGGTGGACCGGCAGGTCCTGGTGTTCCGTCCTTCCCGTCTTTTCCGTCTCTTCCATCGACCCCATCCACGCCATCCACTCCTTTACATAGCAATCAATTACAGTTTTCTAATCTAATTAAGAAGGTTGACTGATTTTTTATTGCTCTTAAAATGTACAATGTCTCTACCTGGCAGGCCTGGGGGACCGGCTAGATTGAATAACCACGGTAAAGTGGTGCCTTGTTTCTTGATTTTGTCAGCACGTTGTGGCGTTCTAGATTGTGCGATTCCACCTAATTGAAACGTACATCGTAAAATTACTACAATGAATAGGAGCTTCATGCATATTTTAGCTATACCTGACCCGAAAGCCTCTTTACTGTGATGGACGGGATCGGTTTCGGTTTCAAGATTGCTTACGGCTTTCTTTGGCAAATAGACGGCACCCGTTTTCATCAACGACCACATTAATCGAGACCATTGGCTCTTATGTGAATCATAGTACGGCCACTCAGAATGGTAGGGGTGAAATTGTTGGCGACCTTAATTTTTGTTACATTTTTAAATCTAATTGTCTTTGAAGCTAAAACTCAATTTTTACCATGATAATAAGGAACCATTGGTGAGGGATGACGCATGCCCCATGGGTCCGATGACCAGTGTGGCGGCAAAAATGATGAAGGATTCTGATAATCATTCACTTTCAGCCGATTTCTTACGCGCTCGAAATCTGGTGGTAATGGAGCTAACAGCATCGCGATCGGAGCGTACCATCCATAATCATCTGACGTGGTGTTGTCTGACTGTTTATGGTTTCTTAAATAAGCGTTGAACGTCGTCGGATAAGCCAGAGTAACAGCCAAGATTATCAAGTAAGGTAGCGCGATCTTAAATTGTTTAAAAAATATATAATTTATTTTACGTTTGTAAGTTGATAATCTAAATTTCTAATCGTATTTATGTACCAAGAGTTTCATGGCTGCTGTGTGAGCTCGTCGTTCCACTTGTCTCGCTTGCGCTGCTAGCGCCAGCTAACTGGCGCAACAGCAGATCGAGACGTGAACAAAACTCTTTCTATTTTTTTATTTTATTTTCATCATTTCACCTCAGGGCAGAAGGCGGGACTTTTGAGTCTCAACACAGTCGCTGCCCATGCTTATGCAATGTACATCTCAAGAAACAAATGATGGTCTTTTCAGCGTTGTATTGTACTTCTCTTGCATGACGGACTGTCGTGCGGAATATTTACATAAGATGATCGATTGGTAACATACGCAAATGCGATTTTTTATCGTTCAGTTTTTTTTTCAAATGTGTCATATTTTGGCACGTTCGAACGAACGATTAATAGAAGGCTAGCCAAACTGCTTTACATATGTGGTCCGTATAGACAGTTGGTCTTGATCAAAGATGCATAACCTTATAAGGCGTTGCCCGTTACTCATTATATGGAAGGCAGGGCTCGTTGAGCCGTCACGTCAACCTGTTCTCCGCTATTATTAGTTTTGATTGATCACGCCGTTTCAACATTATACGTCTCATTATTCACAACCGCAACTCGTTTAACACATCAAGCTGTACGTGCGTGACGAAACCGGCTAATTACTTGTATTCATGTCTTTATCCAATTGATTTCATTTAGCTGTTTAGTGTGTATCGCCCGCAAAGCTTTTTCTCAGACCAATTACAATATGTTCTTTTTTATTTTGTTTTGTTGTTTGCCTAGTGTTTAACCAGTTGAAACTTTAGTTTTGATTAAATCACGTAGTCTACTTCATAATTCTAGAACTTAAAGCTAGTTCGATTTTTAGATCGAATACAAAAAACATTGATTGATCACCACCATAAGTCTTGTGATGCTACCAAAAAGAAACTTTGTTATTCAATGTTACTACGACAGTCAGTCTTTTATACAAGCCCTTCTATAATTGATGAGCGACTCGAAATTTTGAACTACTCCGGCCGTTACATGTTAGCTTCTATAGTCAATAAATAATCGTTTTTTTCCCTCAGATTACATGAATAACAACAATGCATATAGATGATGGGACGGGCTTGACATTCACGATAAATGTAGGGAAAATAGCTTTTTAAAGGACACCCAATTTGGTGCACAAAAGGTTTTAGAAGATAGCCGATTTCGAGTTTCTACAAGACGAACTTAAAAATATCCGTGATGTTATTTTGACTTCCCCTACTTGTTTATCAGTTGTCTATAAAGGTCACACATGTGTGCATTGTCTGAAGTCGAGGTCAAAACTATGGAGGTAACTGACCGCAGCAGCTGGTGCGGCCGTGTCGGCCAAATGTGAATGTGATTCTTCATGCCCAAATGTGGGCTACATAATGGGGAGTTTCATATGTTATATTCGGAATGTGTGGGATGGATTCACACAGCTCGATGTCTACGTGATCTATTTTTCCCGTCACATTCCAGTCTTAGGATAAAAAGCCTACGCCTCTATCAAATGTCACTGATGATACGGAAATATTTCAGGATGAACTATTTAAGAATAGGCTATGTAATTCAATTTCATTTTTTGTATTTCACGTGGATAAATAAAAGGAAGTTCGTGACGCAAACTGGGACCAATAATATTAGAACAAATCGTTAGGTTTTTAGTAAAAAAGTTTTGTTTCGTTCTTTCTCTAGCGACGACCGACTCCGGGTACTCCGGGTACGCCGGGACTTCCCGGTATTCCACTGGGGCCTGCTGCTCCAGCAGCTCCAGGTATACCAGGATTGCCAGGCAAACCTATTTAATTTGATTAATAGAATCATGTGAAGCAAAAAGCTTTAATTTTATGAGTTTATTAGAATAATTGGTTTACCTGAAGAGCCAGGGGAACCTGGTGTTCCTGGTGATCCGGGACTTCCCGGAGTTCCTCCAGTTCCGGGCGTTCCCCCTGTGCCAGGTGTGCCTGCTGGACCAACAGCTCCCGGAATGCCATTGTCACCCGACTCACCAGGTAGGCCGGGCGTGCCAGGATTTCCATTATCGCCGGGTGTTCCTTGCAAACCGGGCAAACCGGGATCACCGCCTTAAAATATTAATTAAAAAAAAAACACTTCCACAGATTCAAACGACAATTTGGTTTATGAGGAATTCTTACCTTGTCCGTCTTGCCCAGCTTGTCCTGATGTACCGGCAGGCCCAACTGGGCCTTGTGCTCCATCTTGTCCGTCCTGACCATATTGTCCAGCAGTTCCGTCCTGTCCAAATTGCCCAGCGGTTCCGTCCGTGCCATCTTTGCCATCTTTTCCGGGTGGTCCTGTCTCATTTGAGCAGCAAGAAAATGTTGAGCGATCTCTTACGTCTAACATCAAGCAACAATCAAAGATTAACCTGCTGGTCCGGGTGCTCCATCTTGTCCATCTTTTCCGCTTTGACCGTCTTTGCCGTCCTGCCCGTCTTTCCCGTCTTCACCTTTAGGACCTGGTGGACCCGGAGCGCCGTCTTGTCCATCTTTTCCGTCTTTCCCGTCTTTACCGTCCGGCCCTGTCAATCCTGAAGGATTTCACAAGCATTTACGCAACCCACTAATTAGTTTAAACAATTAGAAGAATTCGACTAAGTTATTTCGTTTTACCTGCCGGGCCTGGTCCTCCGTCTTGGCCGTCTCTTCCATCTTTACCTTCGACTCCATCTCGCCCATCTTTGCCGTCTGACCCATCTCTCCCTTCATAATAGCATAAACGTGATAAAAATATATCGCAATCGCATCGAATAATTATTTCACAACCTTGAATTCCGGGGACGCCAGGCGGCCCTTGTGATCCTGTCATTCCCGGTGGCCCTTGGACACCTTGGGGTCCAGGAGGTCCGTGAGAACCTTGAGCACCTTGAATTCCTTGAAGACCTGGCGGTCCCATCGGCCCGGGAAATCCGTCTCTACCGTCATTTCCTGGTGGTCCTTTATCAAGTGTCACATTACTGATATTTAAACCTACTGATGAATTCCTCTTAATCATTAAGGCTAACCTGGCGGGCCGACAAGATTAAAAAACCACGGAAGGCCTGAACCCTGCTTGTGTTGTTTTTTTTTGATGTACTGTATTTCGTCATCATCGTCTGGATCTCGATAGACGGGTTTACGATTTCGATTGGGTTTGGTTCTCTGTGTTATGTTTCCAACAGACCAGTCGTTCCAGCCCGGCCTTCTCGCTTGTGCTAGGCCACCAAGGTTCAATTGGGCCGGCTCTTCCGCCGTGTCGTCTTCCTCTTCCGAGCTGGTTGTCGGTAAAGTGTCAACATTCTTCTTCGGCAAAGGAACGAGACCCGTTTTGGCCATCGACCATAAGATTCTCGACCATTCACTCTCTCTCGGCTTGTTATGACCGGAATGACGAGTTGGATAATTAAACTCAGGATGAAGAGGTATCCACGGCGGTCGACGGTGATACCCTGCCGATACGCAATCGGTCCAGCAGTCGGAATAAAAACAAATAACTAATAAAAGGAGACTTACCAAAATGAAAAGGCGACAAAAGGTGTGAAGGGTAATCCCAGCTATTTATCGGCCTAGAATGCCACGGATTTTCACCAAAAAATCTGTGAGGACTGCTGGGCATGTCCATTATGTCTCTCTGCAAGAAAGGCCTTCGATATCCATACGAGCTGTAAGAGCGACTTATACGGGCCGATTGAGCGGGTGGAGGTAAATCGATGTCAGGTTGATTGACAGTTGAGTTTCCCGTCGGCAGTGCCAGATATGTGGCCATCAAGAACACTAACGAGCCGACAACCTACATAATGACAGAACAGAGCGAATGTAGACCACTTGGATTACGATCACAAATCACTAGGTCGCAAAATTTACCATCAAACTCATTTCAATTTCATCGAATGACTTTTCGCACACGGATTCACCGCCAATCACTTCACTACTAGCGGCTAGCTCCGTTTGGGGACTGTGTCGGTCGTCGCATAGAGGAAGCACGCAGCCTCAAGTCCCTTGGCTTATTATTTTGTTTCCTTTATGTTTCTTTAAAATATTTGCCTGTAGTCCTCTCCAGGGAGGGCTGGAAAATGGGCGGGTCTTCCCATATTTTGTTGGCTACATGTACAAGGCGGTGGTTGCTCAATAGTCAGCGATAGTATACACACTGGTGTTACGAGCAATGAATATATTCCTCGCTCAGAAGACATTATTTTCTTTTTATACTCTTTAAAAACGAAAGAAACAAAAATGCTAATTTTTTCAGGCTACTTCGGAAAAGCGCTCGGCTTGACCCGATGAGAACGAAATTCCAAAGATAATTCGATAGATCAAACTCTTCCTGACTTTGCTTTCACACAAACTGATTGCCCGACTTGGCTGGACCTTTTTTCTCTTTTAAATGGTTAACGTCATTCTTCACGGTCACGAGTTCACTGGCCTTTGGCAACGACTGCGCCAACATCTAGCTATAGGCTACTGTACATATAGAAATTGCATTGTATTAGAATAGCCTATCGACGGCCCGCTGCCATAGTGTGAGTCAAACATTGTCATACCGAGGTCTTTTTGCGGCAAATATTATAATTATTGTAAGTTTAAGAGTTTCGCTACATAGCGAATCATTGCGTGTCAGTGTTACGCTGTGATACGTTGAGTCACCTCGAATAAGTCAGTGTCGCAGGACTACACGGTGAAGAATGACATAGTGATCAGCATCCATCAACGTGTCGACGAGAAAGACCAAAATCCCCATTTGAATTGTATAAACATCGGACTCGGGATTATATTAGGGTGTTGCGTGACAAACTAGGTCCCATCTGCACCATTAACATAGACCGTTAGCGAGCTCCGCAAAGGCTATCCATGGGTTTCTGTGCAGCTACGAAAAGAGGGCGGCCCGTCTCGTTAGCAATAATGATGAGACAGATGGTGGAAGGCATGAATGCGTCTTCGGTTTCCCGGTTCTTTTTTCCTTTTTTCTCTCGTGTAGAATCATAGGTCGGAGCTTTCAGCTTTCAGCGTTTTCTTGGCTATCAACTTCTGCCGCTGATATTAATGCGTTGCCTTCTTTCGTTCTTGTTCCATTCAGAATTCTGATTTCTATCTCACTAGTCGGGACTCTCGACGTGGAAATAGCTCGAATCATGCGACTCTCCCGGCTCCGTTTCGCGGCTTATTTTTTTGGTTTACCCAAGGGCAACATCCGAGCGTGAACTCGACCCCGACTGCGAACATGGTTATTCCTCTTCCTATTATATCTACGGTTTATAGAAAAAAAAGAGCGTACATCTTGGTTTTTTCTTCAATAAATCCGAGCTGAAATCGACTGCCGCGGCCGAAAGGAAACACGAAGGCAAGTAAAGCTAAGACATATAAGCTCAGAACATATAAACAGAATAGCCAGACACTTTAAAACTTCGCGTCGTCCACCCAGTACTTGTAAAAAGATCGTTTATCTGACTACCTTCGCCATCGTCCGCATAAGTCGAGCGCCTAACGGCAATTTTTCCTAAATTCTCTCGAATTCTCCTTGTATGCACTTTTGGGGAAATGCCGTCAATTCTACGAACGCATTCGAATTGACTTATTATCGATACGTTTTTCTCGAGATGCAATGGAAAAAGATTTTCAATTATGATTCAGACGGAATGAGTCAACAAAAACGGATTCGGTTGGTTTGGTTTATTTTATAATCATCTACAATTGTTCGTGTGCGATCGCTCCTTTCCTTTTATAGGCCGGACCATACCAGAATATCCCCACCATCACCAATGTATTGAACAGGACCATTGCTTAGTTATAAATAAATACAATAAAGAAGCCTTTTGACGTCGGCAGGTTTCAACTTAGCGGCCAAACGCTGCTTGGCCAGCTATTCCTGCTATACCAGCGGCACCGGCCGGTTTCGATCCCGTTGGGCCGGCAGCAAGAGGCACATTGAATCCCCCAGCAACACCAGCCGCCCCAGCCGTTCCCGCTGTTCCGTCAATTCCGGCCGCTCCGGCAGCTCCCGCTGCTCCCGCCGGTTTTGCTGGTCCAGCAGCACTAGCCTTGTCTGCTGTCCGAGCAGCACTAATAAGTTCGAATGTCCGACCAGTTGCACCAGCCGCCCCAGCAGCACCAGCTGCTCCGGGTATTCCCGGAATTCCAGGCACTCCGGCTAGGATTTTAAAATAATTATCATTAAATTTAAAACCTTGATCTAATAAAGAGTCCTGCGGTAGTACCTGGTCCTGCAGCACCAGCTGCTCCTGCCGGTCCACCAGCACCAGCTGGCCCTGATGCTCCCGCTGGTCCGGCAGTTCCACCAGTGCCATCCTGTCCATCTTGTCCGGCTTGGCCTAGAGTACCTGGGCTTCCATCTTGCCCGTCTTGACCAGGAGGACCTATAAGTGGAGATAACATTGTGTCAAAAATGTTGAAGAGAAATTTCATCATAAGATGACGGCATCGGTAAACTATATACCTGGTGGTCCTGGCGCTCCAGGTGTTCCGTCCTGCCCATCTTTTCCGTCGACTCCATCTTTTCCATTTTGTCCGGCTGTTCCGGGTGGACCTAAAAGACAACAACATTTCGGCCGGTCAGCATTAAACCATCATTTAAAATTAAATATGAAATAGTTACCTGGTGGACCAGGGGGACCCGCGGCGCCGTTAGTTCCGTCCTTTCCGTTTTGTCCCGGTGTGCCAATCGGACCTTCAGAACGCATAACAAAATTGGATGGTTTTTCAATTTCAAATGATTACAGTTAGTTTTGTAATTGTAAACAAACCTGGCGCTCCGGCAGTTCCGGGCGTTCCATCTTTTCCGTCAACTCCGTTCGTTCCATCCGTCCCGTCCTTTCCGTCATCACCTCCTGGGCCCGGAAAGCCGGGCACTCCAGCTGGCCCTTGAAGGCCTTGGGCACCTGGTGGTCCTGGTGGTCCGGGGAATCCCGGTGGCCCCGGTCGTCCATTCAAACCGCTGTGTCCCGGTGCTCCTGTAATTGAGTTCAGCTATCGTTATCATTCAAAGCAACTAACATGCTTAAGTAAACAAACGATTCCGTACCAATTTGACCCGGGGGTCCAGCTGGACCAACAGGCCCAGTAGCTCCATCCTTGCCGTCTTTTCCTTCTTCTCCTCGCCTCCCGTCATGGCCATCTTTGCCTTAATGAAACCAGAGAATTGCGTGCAATTTAATTGGAAGGAATTGTGCATATAATCCTACATACCAGCTGGGCCGACTGGACCTGGTGGACCTGGTGGGCCGGGAGGTCCGACCAAATCGTGCAACCACGGTTGTTGATATTGTGGATGCTTTTGTTTGCGTTTTTTTCCCGGAAACGGTGAGAAAAGTTCGTGTGATGGCTTTAAATGATGGGGATGATCGAGCGAATCGTGGTGGTGATGTGATCGGAACTGAACATCTTTTTTGGAAGGAACTGTTTTTAATAATAAATTTAAATTGACGCAGCAGAACAAAACACTGTACCGTCTTCTTCCTGAATAGTTGGACTGTTCTCGCCACTTCGAAAGCCAATTTCATCTCTTGGAATGGCAACGAGTCCCATTCGGGCCAGAGACAGCAATTTGCCCTGGATGCTATCAGGCAAGTCATAAGAATTGTAAAACTGACTTAGCCTATCGTCGTCGTCTTCTCGAGACTGGTAAGGCGACCACGGATCGAATTCCCATGGATCTTGATTGGGTGGCCAAGATCGACCAGCTGAATGGTAAGGTTGTGCGAATGGCGAGAACCGGCTTCCACCGTCTTCTTGAAGTCTTTTCTTCAAATCTTTTGCCGACGCCGGTTTCAAAATGACGGCGACAGGCGTGTACCAGTCGAACTCGGCGTCATTCGTGGAGTTAAAAGCAGACAATTGAGGTTGATGAACAAATTTCGGCACGGTCATCGGGTACGCTAAAGACGTCGTGACCCACGTCAGGGTAATGAAAAGGATTACCTGCCAAGGGTATCGATTTTATTAGCCGAAAGTAGGCTGAAAACAATACTGAATCAGGAAATATGTGTGTATTTATTTACCCTGATTATATGCATTATCCGATATTTTGTCCGTCCCGCTCACCAGATAGACGGAGAGAACGTCTCTCGACTGCATGAAGCTTACCTCGAATCGCGTAGTCTTATTCGGAACCTGCCGCTGTATAGGGCGGGCCTGTTTTGTTCGTCTGTAGGCGGGACATCTTGGAGAAAAATAGCGGAGAACACACGGCGACTAGTATAGCAACTGATTTACAAAACAGCTGGTCGGAACAGGTAAACTAGGAAACCGTTACAACAATACAGACAAGAATTAGCAAAAACAACAACGGGGATTGTATACAAGTAATCGAAGTTGTTTTGATCGGTCTTGCTTGTCAGTCGTTTGCTCGTTACCTGCTTGTTATTCCCGCCAGAATTATTCATATACATGAGAAAACATTATCTGAAAGCTGACCAGGTTTTTCGTGTTTTCTTTTGAATGTCAGAAATAAATAACGAAATTCCCCTGTGCAATAGAGACAAGCATGGTAATGATAACGGACGTGGGTTTCTTGTTCAGTTGGATACGTCAAAGGCCCAAACCCTCAAGAACAACTTCCTTGTGACTATATATAATCTAAGAATGACAAAGCAGTTGGTGTAATAAAACAACGCAGACATCTTCCAAACACAGTGATTGCTTTTTCTTTATGAAGCAACAGCGGGGGGTGTAACTGGGGTCGGCTGGGCGTATGTGAGCTTCGATCATCCTTGTTCGTCGATGTAATTATAAATTACCCACGGTGCTTAGCAGGTGCTCGACAAGCCGACAAGCAGACAATTTCGCCGTGATGCTGCAGATATTGGAACAAGATTGCGGCTGAGGTAAACAGCGGAGCTATCGTCCTACGCACTTTACGCTCAGTCGAAACAGGCCGGCAGAACATTTCCATTAAGTTTCTTGAGATCTATTCTAGCTCTACAAAAACCGCTTGTAGTCGCGATCAAGATGCTTTATAATTTAATAACAATAAATAGTGAAAAGAAACTCAAAGAAATGGAAATATTGAAACTCCAATGATAATGGTAAATTTAATTCAATGAAAAAGGCAACAAAGGATAACAGGTAACAAAAATTGGAAGCTGTTGAATGTCTTAAACGGCGGCTTTTGAGCCTGCGGCTATACATCTAAACTAGGCAAGAGAAGAGACGTCCGTAAATACCAGACTTTTAGTCTGACAACTGAAGCCTATATACGAAAGTTATCCGTATTTTTTTGTCATTATTTTACGGTCCAATCTGTTAAATGCGGTCAAATGTGAAGAGTTTTGGTTTAGTGAGCATTATTCAATTGTTCCAGTTCCATAGCTAAACTACTACTGTTTAATATGGATGAGTAACAAAAAACAAAAGAATATAAAAACAACAACCAGCTAACAAAAAATTTTGACAAATTGTAGAGGCTTCAATTGCCACTCAAATGTGTACCGTATAGTATTTACGAGCGTTTCTTAGGGTAAATTGCTATTATCCCGGACCTAGCAAGTTTTTGCATCTGAATGACTCACATAATAAGCAAATGGCAAAAAAAGGAATGATTGTCCACAATCAGCTATGGCTCTCGAGTGCTTGCCGCGCCTGCTGGGCCAGTAACGATCGGCACGCTTGAATCTCTCTCGGAATCCACAAGCACACCTGAGGAGATCAGAGACTTGGTGAGCCGGGAGTGCCGCATTTGTTGTACCCAGAAGGCCAGAAATACCTCCTGTAGTTTAACACGATAATACAAGTCAGGTTAACTGTAACAATACAACAAAATAATGTAAAGGAAATATACTTACGGTTTTTCTTGGCTCTCTCGTCAGTTCCGTGTCTAACGCTACCAAGCTCGCCATTCCTAACCCTATTATTCAAATTATCAGGACGTATCAGATGACCAGACCTTGACATCTATTCTTGTAGTTCATTTGGTGGACCCGGTAGTTCTGGTCACCTCTGTGTATCAATTTATACCGTTCAAGTCATCTTGTCCAACCATACCTTCGCCAAGCCGGTCGGACCTTTGTAAAATAAAGAAAAGTTTAAATTTATTTTCTTAAAAATTACTGGCCTTTGAGGTTCAACCATTTTTAACTGGTCGCATTTTCGTTTTTTTCCCCCGTCGAACCCTCGAGTTCAAACAGGACATTGTTGTTGAATATTTCTGAAACTCAAAATAAATATAGATCGTTAATATTTTATTGATTTCCACTAACGATTGTTACCAGCCGAACCTCAAATTCCGTTTGAATAACCTTCGTTAAGTCCGTTCCTTTTGTACCGTGTTGTCCGTCTTTGATTTCTTCTTACTTTTCCCCACGTATTTTTAGCCTACTACAGTCATGCAACAAGCAGCATAAATAATGCGACGATTGTGTACCTATTTAGGATCTGTGGCCCCGTCGGCCCTAGCGGCATTGAAGCCCTTATCGTGCATCGTTTTCGGGCATGCCTACGTATACCATTAGATACAGGAAGACTTTTTCCCAGAAAGCCTTAACCCAGAAAGACCGCAGCAGAGGACTTTCCTTTTTATTTCTCAGCGCCAGCAGTCTTGGAGTTCGTTTTCCCGGTTTCTTTCAGTCTTCATCCATATTAACGGTTTAACTCCATTCATCCCTTATTCTGAACAGACCAACTTAAAAGTAAAAAATTCATAAAATAATAACTACTACTCAATCATGATCATAAATTATTTACTCACCTGGCGCAACCGTATCTGGACTGAAATAAACAAATCAGGGCGGAACGATAATTCCTTTTTTGGGGAGCGGGGTAGCGCCACCTGATATTGTAGTGCATTATTACGGCAAAAAGGTGGGATGTTTGTCTTTCATGTTATACTCGCGAAGCAACAAAGGGGGTTGCCAGCTAATGAAATGCGAGTTTGGTAGCCAACAGCTTTCGAAATCGTCTTAAACGATGACCTGAGCTAAGAACACATCTCCAGAAAATGATAACCTAGTGCAAAATCATTAAAAGCCTCATCAAAGCTTCTCATCAAGGCATACCTATACGAGCAACATAAACTAAATTTAATTAATTGACTGTGCATAAAGCAAAGAGAATGAAAGACGCTAAGAATCCAGTCGGTATATATATATATATACATAACTACAAGAATGTTCATTCGTTTCCTAACATTTGATTTTGGTTGAGTAGGTGAGCACTGCAGCTTTGGGCGTACGGTCAACAGCCAGAACCTTTGGTCGTTGGGATATTTCCGCTATTGTAAACGTGATCTCGTTGATAATTCGGGAATGTCGTCGGTGAGCTGGATCGATGCCTAAACTACGTAAAGTGAAACGAGCTGAAAATTCCAAGTAAATTTGACACATCATTTGTATGGAATTCTTTGTCGATTAATTTAACACGATTTTTTTTTACTGCCGAGTCGTGAACGTTCACACCTGTAAAAGCTGGCAAGCAACTGGCCCTGTGGCAGACTAACCAATGACCCTTCAGTGATGAACCATCAGTTTACTCCTTCTTTTCGACAGGATATGGGTGGAGTAGGTTTCTAACGAGCATGACGAGAGTACGTAAATCTCGCAGTAGGCTATGACATCCCTTATGGCTATATAGCCGGTACCGGCCGGTACGTGCCTATGCGTCGTTGACAAGGTTGTTCGCTCTGCTCACTAGTCGACTACTGAAGGTGGATAAAAATTACATTATAAAGTGAAAAACAACTGGCAGTTGAGATACGCACCAAGTAGGAACACGATTTCAAATGTCACCGAGTTAGGTTATACATTTAATGCCCAGATCATTCCTGAACTGGAACTGCCTATCTCCTAATAAGGAAGAGACTAGTTCCAGACTATGATTGATATAAACTCAGACGACAGCAAAAAAAATATCATTTTACAAATAATAAAGACTTTTGTGATGTACAGCATCATCTTTGATACACATCTACAACGCTGTCAAAGCTATACAGGGACTACCCCTCTACATTGTCGAATACTTTCAAGCTGTTTTAATATGCTAGTTCTTTACGAGGCACGTGTACAACATTTTCTCCTTTGCGAAACCTTGGGGTTTTTTTAAACAAATATTTTGTACTGTATGGTCATGAACTTTGTGCCTCTTTCCGCACACTGGCGTACGTGACGAGGTCACCGAGTTCACTAACCCTTCCTTCCTCATTCCACTTTGGTCAAACTTTTTAACAGACTACTCATAGCTCGTTGACTTTACGATCAAAAAGGTTGACGTAATAAGGCTTTTATTTTTTTCTACATGCTTCACATTATTCAGATGGTATGCAGAAGACGGTAACGATACTGACCAAGAAAAATAAAAAGAACAGGCACCATATTTTATGATAAATATCGCAGTTCGAACGCTATGAATATTAATAAGCCGCCGATGCTATGCATATTCTCACCGTATAGCGATCGGATGCGGTGCTACGTTTCTAGGTTATAAGAAATGGAAAGGAGCCACGAGCTGGAAGCAAATGCATGATTTACGATATATAATTGCAAAAATATTTTGGTCTCATTCTTTCTTCTTCTTGAACTTTTCGCTGATTTCCTTCCGCCCCTTCACAACAGGTGATCCGGCACTACCTAGCGAGAGATCCAGATTCATCCGTTATTCCTGAATAGGCAAACATGGTTATTTATTGGAAATGTCGTGCAACTAATTACGTGATTTCTACAAATAATTCATATTGGGATTACATTTCGCCTATGTTTACCTTGGTAACCCGGGGAGCTTGCTAGTGATCGGGACTTCCCGGGGTTTCCCAGTCCTTTCCCGACTTTCCGGGTGTACCTGCTGAGCCCAGTGTGTCTAGTTCGCCAGATGCGCGCTATCCTCGGGAAGACTTAGGATTTCATCTTCACCGAACGCCTCGTGCCGACCGTACCTGGAGCCGAACCGGGGGGTATAGTTATACCTTATGCTCCCGTCCGTTCTTCACGAACGGCATTGCCATCGGTTCCGCCTTGGTGTCGTCACTGCCGTACTGGGTATACCGGACGAGATACATAAAAAAGATACATCCTATTTAGCTGGTGGTCTCGAAGCTCCATCTTGACTGCCCTTGCTCTTGGTCCCTGGCAATCCTCACAAAGAATATATTTTCGTTTTGATGTCCAACATGTGTCGATGCAAATGTGGCGATAAGATGGAATCAAATGATTTATTTACCTCTTTGACCAGCAGCGTCGTCGGCGCCATGTCTACCTATACGACCAAGTACGAGTGCAATTAAATATTTGTGGACAATATATTGAATCCTGGTACGCCAGGTCTGTGTATCCCTATTCAAGGCTCTTTAATCTTCAATACCTTGAATGTCTTGAAGGTCTGTAGCTTTCCCGGCGTTTACTCGCACTTCATTGACGCCAGAATAAAAGACAGGTACGGCCTCGTACCATACCAGGCCGTATCTATAGTCATACCTGAGGTACCTAGCTAGCCGTACGTGGTGGGGCGGATTAAATTAACAAAGCTATCACGGGAGACATGAACTTTATTTATTTTTGACATTTGGTCATTATCATGGTCATCACCGGTTGGGACCTTAACACCAGTTATGGCCAGGTTATGGCGGCCTTCTTGAAAGGAACGAGCTCCAACAATAGGTCCTCAACTATTCGCCGTTTCCTTTACAAAATTTGAATGCAAAGGCATCAATTTGCGTTAACTAAGGGTCCTGTCGATGGAACAAACAGTCGTTCTAAGCTGCTGATTGTAAAATCAGCCAAATGCGTGTTTATCGCCATTGCATGATGTTGGGTAGAGGGTAGTTACAGCTGAATTCCAATATTTGACCTGAGTAACATTTATGACAATGACCCGAAATATATGGCAAACGAATCATAGCCGCATGGGTTCTGGGATGGTAAATATTGTGATTCAGGCACTCCCATTTTTCTTTCGCTATCGGTGGAAGAGGATAAACATTAACTGGTACGAGGACGCAAGAGACAAACAGTTAAAAGAATGTATATTCAGCAGAAACAAGAAGACTAAAAAGCGATTGAGAGGTCGATTTGCAAAAAGGAAAATTACATATTTTAACAGTTGAAACTAGCCGGCCGGTCATGATTTCATGTATGATACCAACATGGGTTTATTATTTCGGCAATGACTGGTGTACCGGTAGCTAAATTCTAGGTAGCATAGCACATTCGTTTCGCCCCGGCATCCTATATCGTACGATGTTATGCCGACATTGATCAATTGGAAAAAAATGAAAATTTACGTATTCTGGACTTATGATCAACATTGGGGCACTATCATTTTGCTCTCGGATTGACATACACAGTCACTAAAAATGAAAACCAAAATCTCACTTTCTTGTTGACGTTAATTTTTTTTACAATTTAATCGTACGTAATCGTACGTGAACCTATTGAATAATTAAGGACATATACAAGTTACAATGGTACTATAGCGCTGTGTAAGTATTGCTAATTAGGTGTGCACGCGCCAAATCACTCTTCATTTCTAATAATAACATTTATTATTTTACGTTGCCAACAAACTAATAAAAAGCTGATGGCTAATAGTGTTGCCTAATTAAAATATCCCTGTCATTAGTTTTTGCTTCCGTACTATTAGTACTAATATATTAGAACCTACTTATAATTAAACTTCCTCCATACGACAGGATTTTCTCCACCCTTTCATGACCAAGCTAAATGAATAGACTTCTCGAATTAGACTTCGCTTTTTGTTACAATGAAAAAGTGTTTGAGACCAAAATTATTTATCTATTATAGCGCCTGTGTTATCGGCAGGCCTAGCGCATTCCCACCCAGTACGCCATAACTTCGGGTCGTCAGCACGAGCGTGGTCAAAACTTTTAAAAAAAATGACCTCGGGCTTTCGAGATGGCCGCTTTTGGATTTGATAGATAAAGCGCAGCGGTGCTCTCTATTCCTAAAAGCCTGTTGACACACAAATTTGACAATGGTCGGCCTTTGTTGTTAAATTTATATGCATGTAGATTACATTCATACCATTTTTCCCATTTTTTTCAGCATTCTGATCTATAAGCTAGTACTTTCATTTCTATACATAGACAATATATGATTGAAAACTAACCCTTTATATGGGGTCAAGTTTCTCTACGTTTGACTTCTTTGTTCTTACCTCCATCAGCCAATCTTAAGAATATTTTGAACAACAAGGTTTGATTATTGTTCACAGACGTGAAATATATAAAGCAAATTGTTGTCAAGTTCGTTGAACGTTTAGTTTTGCTTTATTGGAAATAAAGAGTCCCTCGATCGATAATGGCTGTCGCCGATCATGGAGCTGCATTTTATAGTTATCATTCAAGAAGTTCTTTTTCAAATCGGATTCCCTTTTTTGCGGTCCTCTTACAGAATTCTACTTCTCAATATACCAAATGCTATTTCTTGTTTGAATTTCTTGTGAATCCTTTGTTGTGTTGCCCTCTTGTTGTTGTTCGACCAACTATACAATAATGTTATGTGGGAAGAGGATTTTAATTGGTTTCTTATTCCTGCTTTGCGTTGCACAAAAGTGATAGGAATCATGTTGTTAGTCAACACCTTTTCGATGAAGTGTAAATCTTTCAATTCATTATAAAGTCCACGGTTTATATATTATCGATGTATGCTATTCATTGATTATGTATTTCAGTTTTTCTAATTTTGTTTTCTATAATAATTGAGACATTTGTTTCACGAAGTCTCTTTCCATATGTGTGCGTCGATGGATGGAAGAAAACAATCGAACAAGTGGATTAAACAGTATTTTGTTGAAGCCAGTCGACGTATGCGGACACACGTGTAAAGACGGCGCCGTTCTCACAACGAATCTGTTGAGCCACAGGATCGTAAGGAACGAAACTAGAGATTCCGATTGTGACCCAGTTATAATAATAGCTGCCTTCGTTAACAAGGAGGGGGCCGCCACTGTCACCCTAGAACCGATCGACAACATACAGTGCAAAGTGGAATATTAAAAAAAACAAAAAACAAACAACCCAAACTTAAACCGAAAAGAATACGTACCGAGCAAACCGATTTATTGGGAGTTACATTGCATATCTGTTTCTCATGGTTATAGCCATCGCCCCAACGTGCCTTACACTCCGCTTCGGTTCCGACTTGAAGATTTACCTGCTGCATTGTTGAGGTACCTGTTCCGCCTGTGTTCAATTGTAAGCCACTATTTTTAATATCAATTAAAAAGAAAAACAGAACCACCGGTCCCCGCCACGAAGAACAGCAGTCGCCATCCAATTTTATTTAAAATTTCTTCCTTTGTCTGTGTTAGTTAAAACGCGTTTGTATCTTTGACGTTTCTACTAGTTGTGCATTCTCCTTTTGCGCAAAAACAGGGGAAGAGAAGGTATTTCGAAAAATTGATTTCTGTTGTATAGACTCGGTAAATAAAGCTTATTTGAAAATAGAAAATTCATCTCTTGCTAATTTTTAATCTCCCATAAGCTAGTCCGTAGGGAAGACATTTCTAACAAATCGGATGACCATGCACTATGTATATGTTGGTCAACATGTTCTTTTAGTAAACTTACTGCTACTGATGAGACCCCATCCAACGGCTGTTCCCATTTCCCCAGCATAGTCTTTGGTGGAACCAATTGGTGGCGTATACGCGGTGGAGATTTTCGTTGAGTCAAACACACTCATTTCGAATGCTTGCGTTATCTTCAAAACGGCAATGTCGTTGGCCTAAAATTAATAGATTTAGAAAAATTCAGACTAATTAGACATAATATAAGACATGGGCCCCAGTACAAACGTTGGCGACTCTTGATATAGACTCAAAGATAAAAATGAAGACATTTTACAAAATTTTACGACAAACATTAATATAGCCAAAAGAATTTGTCCTACAACTGTGCTGGGATCATATTCCTCATGGACACGAATGTCTTCTGTCAAGACGGTGCGCTTGATGACGGTTGAATCCATCGGACTGATTTTATAGACCCGCATGTAAACTTCCACTTTATTGTGCATGTCACTATATAAAATAAAATGTCATCAAGTCCATTAGACCCTCTCATGTAGGTCGATATATATCTAAAAATGTACTGACCCTTGGCTATCTTGCACACAATGGGCTGCAGTAAGAATGTATTTTCCATCAATGACAGTACCGCCGCATGAATAAACTCTGCCATCGGCCGCGAAACCTCTTAAATATGCCTACGAAAAGCCTACGTGATTATTTTGAATATTTTCAACTATTCATTGTACTGTGAGAGAAGTACGTCTTGAAACATTGGCGGTGTCCATTAAACAATTAAATACTTTTTTGTCGAGGCTAATTATCAAGTCAGCTTACCATGTATCTATGGTTTCCCTTCGTAACTGTCGTACCACCGATGATCTGATCAATGTCCTCATCTTCGCTACGTTGTAATTCTAACAATATAAGGTTATGAAACCAAACGATTATCCGCGCTTAGTCATATTTAAAAAGCCCATGAAATAGCCTTGTAATATCTTTATTTACTCGAGTTATTTAAAAGACTAGTTAATAATAAGCATCATATTATAAAGATAACACAGCAGTATAGAAGTCAAGTAGGTAAATTACCTGACAAGTCAACCCCCATGCTGCTAACAAGACTTGCCAACGCAAAAAGCACGACGCAAAGCGCCTGTTATTACGTAAATTAAAAAAAAGTGTCAAATAAGTGATACCGATTTTGGCGTCCAAAACGGTTAAGGTAAATACCATAATACATAACGAATAAAATAAAATGTCACAAGTATGCTACAGAACTCTAATTAAATTGTGGAATTCATTACCTGCCAGAAAATAATGCTTTGTGACATGTTGAAACCTTGCCACTTCCGTTAATACTGCACTTGGCAGAAAGTAGCAGCCCTTTTAAATATCTAGCTGTAGAAGCTATACGTACCTACCATAGTATTGCCCAATTACTTTATTATAACAAATGTATACTTAAACTTAACGAATCATTGGAGATAAGGTGGGCATATGGAGCAAGTGAACATAAGAACGACAGCTGCTCGCGAGTCAACATTTTATCAGTTGGACGAAATCTGTTACAAGAAATCTGTTACAAGGTAACCAATGAGAGTCCTTGCTATAGCAGCATCACCAAACATTTTTGGTTCAACTGTTGTTGATTCTGATTGAGTCTGGCGAGCTAGAGCTAGAGCCCGTCGTTGTTAATATGTGCGCCAATCGTTCGTCGTTTCCGGCTTTCCACCATTAACAAACTCTTTTCATACTTGGGAGACTCCAAATTTGAACCGATGAACAAATCCAGCATTTTTTCGGGTATTTCTAAGGTGCATTCTGAGAACTCCGGATGCATTACATGTTCTATATGTAAGTATTGCACTCCCGGCGGGAGTGGACCCGAGTGGAACTTAAGTTAAACTTTATAAACTTAACTTCCTCAGACCGCATGAACACCTTGAACACCTTGAATTCTTTGAAGATCGGGCGGTCCCATCGGTCCGGGGAATCCGTCTCTTTCGTCATATTTATTCCTGTCAACTATAGTTGCCAACCATAAATCGATTAGATTTTTAGATTTCACCTCGTTTTAAGGTAAATCAAAGGTTGGGCCAATTACTTTGCAAGGAAGGTCGGGTGACCTTCCAAGCAGGGTGAAAGATAAGTCTTATCCTTAGCCTTATCTTATCTTTCACCCTGTTGCAAAGTAATCAACAGGAGAATGCCGGTGATTTAGGACGGTGACTGTTTAGGACGGTACAATTAGGCCGCGTCCTAAATGACCCAACGGTTTAGGACGGTACATTTAGGACGCTCAACTAAAAACTTGATTTTGAGTTAGTAAACGTTATATCTAACTCAATTATTGTCAACCAGATGAATATTTTCATAATTTCTAGCATTTAAAGTGTTTTTTTTCGCCATTTGGGTTTCTTTTTGGCTTGCCGGTTAGTAGCCTCCGGCCGGCCGGCTCCCCCCTCCCTTTCGCCGTTGAGGGCTCCCCCTTTTCTCCGTACAAACTTACAAAGCCCCCCTTGTCGCTTCTTGGAAGTCGGAAGTCGGAACCAAGGCTTCCTTTTCTTGCTTCTCGGATCCAAGCCTCCCTCTTCTCTTCACTATGTGACTCACAATATATTTTTTTGTATTCAACAGCACTTTTCTGGGCTTTCGTTTTAATTAAAACGACATTGTCTTACACGAAAAGATTCGCTTGAACGAGACGCATCGAACGCCGTTTTGTTTATCAAAATTGGACTAAAGCTGTATTCACACTGAAGGGTTTTTGTCGAAAGCTGTCGAAAGGAAACTTGAAAGCCCATAGAAAACAACGATTTTAGTAGGGGGTTAAAGTTTCTTTTCGACAGCTTTCGACAAAAACCCTCCAGTGTGAATACAGCTTAAGTGTTGCAACGTTAAACTGCAACAATCCTTCTCTTACATTACATCGAATTTTCAAAAGCCTTTTTCTCTCTCCTTTTGCCCATCCACAAAACCAAACATTTCCCGAAAGCGCCTTTCTTACTTCGTCGCATTCATCGGCGTTTTATTATTTTTTTTATTGGACTGTGCTATAACATTAATTGGCATTGGGCAGTCTTTCGACTCAGACGTTATATCATTATATTAGACTAGCAAACCATAGATAATAATAAAAAGATGAAGATTAATTTATTGAAAAGAACACATGTAATGCTCAAGAGAAGCTGCATGAATATATAGAGAATTGGTAGAACATTCTGTCCATCTGACATTACAGGTAGGCGCAACGCAAGTCTGTTCACTTTGACCGCGGTTTGCAAGAAACCGAGCGACTCCTCTCTCGTTGCAAACCGAACCGTCCCATTAGCTAACTTGCTTTTACAAAAAAGGCTTGATATGAATCAATTTATTTGTCTCAAAAAGACGCATCGACAAGCATGTTCGTCGGCTTTTCTTGCAGGCCGCGGCCAAAATGAACAGACTTGCGTTGTGTCTACCTGCAATGTCCGATGGACAGAATATTGTAGCAATTCTCTAGGCTATCAGTCTATATATTCATAAACTAGAATCATGTTCACTAGTCTACCGTATTTCGCCTACTCCGTATACTGTGCGCTTCCCTTGTGCATGCATGTGGCTTTACAATCAATAAATCTCCGTGGTTTTATAATTATCTATAGTTTGCTAGTTTAATATAAATAATAATAACGTCTTCGAAAGACTGTCCCAGTTCATAAGTTCATGTTACATTATGGCCCACAATTTTGAAAAATAAAACGCCGTTCTATGCGTTTTGTTCAGGCGTATCGATTCGTATTATACCATTATTTTGAACGAAGAAAGGCGCTTTCGGGAAATGTTTGGTATTGTGGATGGGCGAGAGAAGAGAGAAAAAACTTTTAAAAATTCAATGTAATGTAAGAGAAGGATTGTTGCAATTTAACGTTGCAACGATTTTGATTTTAAAAACGGCGTTCGATGCGTCTTGTTCAAGCAAATCTTTTCGTATAAGACAATGTCGTTTTAATTAAAACGAAAGCACGGGAAAAGGCCTTTGAATATTTTAAAAATACATTTCCCGACTCATTATTAATGAGTCACCTTAGAGAAGAGGGGGGCAGGGGGCTTGGATCTGGGAAGCGAGAAAAGGAAGCCTTGGTTCCGACTTCCAAGAAGCGAGAAGGGGGGTTTTGTCTCAACGGCGCCAGCCAGTGGCTACTAACCAGCAAGCCAAAAAGAAACCCAAATGGCGAAAAAAGTCAAAAACACCTTAAATGCTAGAAATTATCAAAATATTCATCTGGTTGACAATAATTGAGTTAGATATAACTCAAAATATTTATTTGAGCGTCCTAAATGTACCGTCCTAAACCGTTGGGTCATTTAGGACGCGGCCTAATTGTACCGTCCTAAACAGTCACCGTCCTAAATCACCGGCATTCATGCTGAATACTGTTGTTGACTTTGAGTAAATTGATAGCGAATGAGGTCAGCCCTCGGGTCAGCCCTCATCGTTTGTCGTTTCCCCCGCTCCAACCAACTATTTTTTACTCAACATTTTGGCTTCCATGTTTGAGGGATTCTCAATTTTAACCACGCGACGAACAGATTCAACATTTTTTCATGTCAAAAAGCGCATAAAAAGTGTCTCGTTTTAGGCAGATTTTCCCTCGGTGGGGTATGGCTACTGAGAGGAAACACAAACCACTTTAATTGGTTAAACATTTTTCGACATTGGAAAACAAACCTAAGGATCGCGATCCAAGTCTTCATGCTAGCAGGCCACCATGTAAAACGATGATTACAATTAGACGGTCGTTCATCGGTTGTTTTTTTTCACATGGGTGGCTATTAATAAGGTTTTAACAAGTTCAGCAAGTAATAACATTTCTAACGATATCTAAAAGGATATAAAGACGTATATATTTATTCTACCCCTATAAGAAATAATGTTCATTCAAGAAATATTGCTCACTGATACTTTTGTATTTATTGTGGATAATATAAACCTTTGATTAAAAAGCAGCTCCGAGGGGCCTCTTTTCTCCTAGATCCGAGTCTAGGTCACTAGATCCACTCTCTAAATATAAAACTAATAGTTATCGCGCGTTCACGTATTTTTTTTTTTAAACTGTTTAACAATAACAAGGCTAGCATGTGACCATCAGCACAAAAAAAATTGTGTATGGATATTCCACGTTCATGTCGATGCAAGGGTTCAATAAATATTTATAGGTCGTCATTACATACGCGCCATTTTTGTTTAAAATGACTCGCCCATATCATAAGATGGTTGTTTTTAAGATGTGGATATATGTGTGTCGTTCAAAAGACAGAAGTAACTGATTGTATTGCGGACATATATTATTCATATATGATTATCATAGCCATGATTCATCATGGCTGTGACGAGCCCGTATTATTAGCCAGCCAGAAAAAAAATGTCACTCTGTCTGTCTGTCTCGCGGCCTAGCTCAGGTGTTACACGTCACATCAATGTGACATTGATCTTAAAAAATGTAGAAAAATATGCGATGCGACTCGCATCGCAAAATTACCATACTTTAATTTTTACTCCCGCAATTAACGAAAAACGTCTAAAACAAGGTCAGTGGGCGGTCTCTTGCGGGGATGACTGTCAACTCTAACCTTCAGGCTGTTTTGGGGGTGGAAATCGCGGTGATAGTGGTTCCACTTACCAATCGATTTGTTCGGCGACTTTTACTTATCGATTTTTCTCTCCGTCTCCTTCACGCCGCTAATGGGTCATTTATTTGTCCTCAATCCCGGATTTGTCAATTAAGACAGTTTTTACTGGCTTACGACTATCCAGGAGGCGAGCTGAAAAGCTTGCTTGGCTATCTTTAAAATATATGTGACCTCGTAGGCGAAACTTTTGGCAAATCCCGGAGATTGGTATCGTGACTCTTTGAAATTGGTTTTACTAATAGCTCGCTGTCGAGAACAATTCATAACAACACGTCAACTTTCTGACTTTCTGTTAACATTGGAAGAGACGAGCCAAAGAAAAAAAAATTATTGTATAACAAGTATCTTGTTATACTCAGATACAAGTGATGGTCGTTACTACGTACGTACAGTAGCTACCCTAGACCGAAGCCCTTTGGGTATTACAGAGCCGTCAGAAATGTGATTGATCATAATTCCGGTCTGCCAAAAGGTTTTCTCAAGGTTGAGGTGAAAGGCTACAACAAAAAAGAGCCAAGAATTTGCAAAACTTTTATTGTATAAAATTAAGGAATCGAACGGTGCATATCCCTTTGCAAGATTCTGGCCTTGATTGTCTGCTAGGTAACTGACCGGACCGCAGTAGTACGGCAGTGTCTATTAAATGCAATTCATTCTCTTATTGCCGTATAAGAATATATACACGATATGCAGACATGCAGTATTGAGATTATTATTCAACATTGTTAGTATTAATTAGTTTGTGCGCTATCTTTTGATTTCAAAAACATTCTGCGAACTGAGTTCGATCCAGTTTCATTTGTAAATTGTGTATATTGTTTGATTTGTATATCACAACTCATGGCGAAAAACGGAGCTAATGCATGGGTACTAGGTATGCAAATTGTTTCATTTTCTCTTTTTAAATCAAGTTTTTTGGTACCAGGATATAATTTTTTTTAAATGTATGCATTTATTTACGACCTCCGGGTACTCCAGGTACCCCGGGAGTCCCAGGCGCTCCACTGGCGCCTGCTGCTCCTGCAGCTCCAGCTGCACCAGGTTCGCCCGGTAAGCCTTTTTGGAAAAAATAAAACGTTAGAGAATTCGGACACCTTATATAGTGTCAAGTTAATACAATTAAGTTTAGGAATCAACTTACTCCGCACTTGATAATGCTTAATTTGAGTAATAATATAGGAAGACTATTTTTACCTGGGGTGCCGGGGGAACCTGACGCTCCTGGTGTTCCGGGATTTCCCGGTGTTCCTCCAGTTCCAGGCGTTCCTCCTGTGCCAGGTGTGCCTGCTGGGCCGACAGCTCCGGGAATACCGTTGTCGCCCGACTCACCAGGAAGGCCGTGTGAGCCAGGAGTTCCATCTTTGCCGGATGTTCCATGTAGACCAGGAAGTCCTGGATTGCCACCTTCAGTTTTGTCAAATAAAAATATATTTTAATACATGTGAAAGACAATTTAAATTTTATCGGAAATGTATTACGTACCCTGTCCAGCTTGCCCAGCTTGACCGGTCGTTCCGGACGGCCCAACTGGACCTTGGGCTCCATCTTGTCCATCCTTTCCATATTGTCCATCAGTTCCGTCTTGACCGAACTGGCCAGCAGTTCCGTCTGCGCCATCTTTGCCATTTTGTCCAGGTGGTCCTGTTGATTGTAAATGAAGCGAAGTGTAATAATAATAAGCGAATAACATCTTGTTATCCTTTCAAAAATCACCAGTGTTACACTAACCTGGGGGCCCAGGTGCTCCATCTTGGCCATCTTTTCCGTTTTGTCCATCTTTTCCATCTTGTCCGTCTTTTCCGTTTTCACCTGGTGGCCCCTGTGGACCCGGAGCGCCAGCCTGTCCATCCTGCCCGTCCTTGCCGTCTTTGCCGTCTGTCCCATGTAATCCTTAAGAGTTGCAATAAATACAAAAAGAAACTGAAACGGTTAAATTGGCTTTCAGAACAAATTATAATCTAGTTTCACCTGTCGGACCGGGTGATCCATCTTGACCGTCTCTTCCATCTTTACCTTCAACTCCGTCTCGTCCATCTTTGCCATCGGTTCCGTCTCTCCCTTCACAACAGAAAAGCTAATCCATAAATCCCGTTTTTTCAATCGTAGGCTAATACCTAATTAAAAAACCGTTTCATCACCTTGTATTCCAGGGACACCAGGTGGTCCTTGCGATCCTTGCATTCCCGATAGCCCTTGAACACCTTGGAGACCAGGAATGCCGTGCACACCTTGAACGCCTTGAATTCCTTGAAGACCTGGCGGTCCCATCGGCCCGGGAAATCCGTCTCTACCATCTTTTCCTGGGGGCCCTTTAACGTGCCGTTTGATTGGTGTCAAGTCATTCGATTTATATCTGTCCCCAACACCTTCATTAGAAAACCTTACCTGGTTGGCCAGCAAGATTTAAAAACCAAGGAAGGCCCATACTCTGCTTTTTTTTAATTATCTGTACTTCGTCATTGTCATTTTGATCTCTGTGCGTCGGTTTCCGATTGCGACTGGGTTTCCCTTTTTCCTTTTTTCCGCTTGCGACTGACGAGTTTTTTTGGTTTGGCCTTCTAGCTTGGGCTATGCCACCTAAATTCAGCTCGGTCCTATTATTGTTTTCAAACTTTTCTATATACTCAATAGTGTCTTTGTCTTCGTCTACGTCTAAGCCTGTCGTTCTCAAAGGTTCAACGTTATTTCTTCTCAAAGGAACGAGTCCCGTTTTTGCTATAGACCATAAGATTCTCGACCATTCGCTTCTCGATTTTGTCGATCCGGAATGGTAGAATGGATTGCTAAATTTGGGATGGTGAATACGTGAATTATGTATCCATATCTTTTGATGAATATATCCTAGTATTAAATAAGCGGTTCGGAAGTCGTGGTAAGCAAAAGGATATAATTTAAATTAATGAATTGTACCACTTGTATAATAAGAATTAGGCTTACCAGAACTGAATGGTGGCAAAAGTTGTGCTGGAGGGCGATTCCAAACGTTTAATACCGACTTAGAATGCCAAGGATTCCCACCAATATATTGGTGAGGGCTGCTGGGCATGCTCATTATGTCTCGTTGAAGGAAAAGTCCTCTATAACCGAACGGCTTGTAGGCGCGATCTATGCGGCCACTAGTTTGGACGGGCCAAGGTAGATCGATGTCCGGTGTATTGACAGTTGAGTTGCTCGACGGTAAGGCCAAATGTGTGGCCATCAAGAAAACTAAAAAAACAACGACCTACATCGAGGAACACAGAACAAATCAAATGAAAAGCATTTGACAATGGCTACGACCACTAGCTATTAATCTCTTTCGCAAATTTACCGTTAAAGTCATTTTAACTAAATCAAATGACTTTTTACGCCTTATCAACGTCTAGCTAGGTTTAAGACTGTGGCGTTCGTAGCAAGACACGACTGCACGCTCGAGCACGTTGAAAACAAGCCCTGTATTCTTTTTGTTTCCTTTTGGAAATGCATCATTTCTATCCCGGAAGAGCTGCTGACATGTGGCCATGTGGGTGGGTATCTTTTTTTACTTTGCATCTTTGTGGGTTACGTTCTTTGCAACAACTGTAGTTTTTTGTTCGCCTCTCTTCATTTTTAACTTTATTTGGAAAACATAAAGTTTACAATATTATAAAGAATATTAAATACTACAAATGTAGAAAAGCTTACTGGCTGCCGTAATAAGAACGGATCTAATCTATCTAAGTTTGTTATGATTACATTGATTCACAATGTTCATTCATTCATTCAATGTTCATTCATTCCCAATGTTGAACTCCAGAATTAAATTGTTAATAATGTGTATATTTAAAATAAAGGCCAAGATTAACGAAAATCATTCATTGGCGACTGGCATTTCTAATCGATATTAGTTTAAATTGCAATCAAAGGAGATTTTCATTACGATTTCAACGGAACGATAAAAGATTGCTTCAGAATACCTAGATCCAACACCCATTGTATTCAACAAAACCATTCATTTTAAAAATTTGGAAAACATTATTTAAAATTTATAAATAAACCGTGAAAGAAAATTTCGAAAGGTAACAGTTTTTTATTAACGTCCCGCTCCTGGTGCTCCAGGTGCTCCCGGTGCTCCAGCACCACCAGCAGCTCCGGGTGTTCCGGGTACTCCTGGCGCTCCGGCTTGATTACATAAAAATTTGTCATTAGTTTAATAGTCTCGTTAACTTTAAATGGTTGTGTAAATACCTGGACCGCCAGAACCAGCTGCACCTGCCGCTCCGCTAGCCCCCGCTGGTCCAGCTGCTCCCGCCGGTCCCGCAGCTCCACCCGTTCCATCTTGTCCGTCTTGTCCGGCTTGGCCTAGAGTACCTGGCGTTCCATCTTGTCCGTCTTTCCCAGGGGGGCCTTTAAATAAAAAGAACATTACATCAATAATATTTAAAAGAAATTCTTACATAATAGGACGTCATAATTACCGGGTGGTCCCGCTACTCCAGGTGTTCCATCTTGCCCATCTTTCCCGTCGACGCCATCTTTTCCATTTTGTCCGGCTGTTCCAATCGGACCTTAAAAGAGACAGCATTTCCAATTGGCCTTTTAGCAACGAAATACGAATAAGAAATACACATTGGATGAAAAATTTACCTGGCGGACCAGGAGGGCCAGCTACACCATCAGTACCGTCCTTTCCATTTTGTCCAGGCGTGCCAGGGGGGCCTTAAAACAATTAGAATGCTCTATTTGATGTTTCTCACGCTTAAATGTTTAAATGGATTTATGTACAAACCGACTGCCCCGACAGTGCCTGCCGTTCCATCTTTTCCGTTTACTCCATTCGTCCCATCTGCGCCGTCTTTTCCGTCGTCTCCTTTTGGACCTTGAACTCCCGGCAATCCAGCAGGCCCTTGAATACCTTGTAAACCTGATACACCCGGCAACCCAATGGGCCCTTGAGCACCCGGTACGCCATTTAAGCCATTCTGCCCTGTTAATCCTGTACATTTTATCTAGCAATTAACGTCTCGCCCAGCCAACATTTAAATATTTAATTCAAAATCCGATTAAATACCTATGACTCCTTGGGGTCCTGCTGGACCAATAGCACCCGGTGCTCCGTCAGTGCCGTCTTTCCCATCAACTCCATTAATTCCGTTGATGCCATTAATGCCGTCTTTACCTAATGTACGAAAATAATAAAGCGAACAACAATCAAACAAATTGAAATATATATGAAATAATATCCAATACTGACCAGGTGGGCCTGGTGGTCCTGGTGGTCCTGGTGGTCCTGGCGGACCAGGTGGACCAGGGGATCCGACAAGATCGTGCAACCAAGGTTGTCCTTGTGGATACTTTTGTTTGCGTTTATGATTTTGCGGAAACGCGGAGAAATGCTCGTAACCGTGTGGTTTTGAATGGCGGTGGTGTGATCTAAACTGAACATCTTTTTGGAAAAATCTCTTTATTGAGCAATTGTTAAATTGTTATTGCAAGAAAAAATCATATTACCTTCTCCTTCTCGGTTCATTGTGTTGGACCCACTGCTACGAGGCCCGATTTCCTCTCTTGGAATGGCAACAAGACCCATTCTGGCCAGAGATAGCAATTTGCCTTGGACGCTCTCAGGTAGCTCGTAAGAATTGTAAAAATCATTTAGTCCGTCGTCATCTTCTTCTCCCAATGGATAAGGAAACCGTGGATTAAAATCCCAAGGATCTTGAAATGGCGACCAAAATGGACTGCTAGCTTGATGTTGGTATTGTTGAAAAGGAAAGAATGTATTTCCATCGTCTTCTTGAAGTCTCTTTTTTAATTCTTTTTGGGACGCCGGTTTCAAAATGACGGCAACAGGCGTGTACCAGTCAAACTCGTCGGATTCATCAGTTATATTAGAAGTTAACTCTTTCGACCGAGAAAGTTTTGGCAACATCATCGGGTAAGCAAAAGTCTTAGTCACCCACGTCAGGGTAAATATTATCACCTTGAAATCTTCTTATTAGAAAAAAATAGACTAAAATATAATACCAAGAAACAAAAAAATTACCAATAAGGTCCTCATGATTTCTTTGCTGAATTGTTATTGAGACGTACTCATCCGTCGTCAGAACAAAGATTAAGACGACTCGACGGGATGTTACTCTCTTGCTTGTATGAAACCTTGTATCCCGTTCTCTTCTTCGAAACCCCAGCAGAATAAGGCGGAACTTTTTGTAAATCTGTAGGCGGGATACCTTTGGGTAAGAAAAAGTGCAAAAGACTATATAGGTTTAAAGTATAGCATTATAGCCTAGCTGTCCGTACCATTCCCTGACTCGCCTATAGAAAATTCATTCATTTTGTTTGATAATATTTGATTAATAACGAAGTAAGTAAGGGCAATCCCCCGACAATAGACAATTTGGGCTGAAAAATACTTGCTGGTTGTTATTACCCGTCTGCCGTCACCAAAACATTTGTATTTGTTATTCGGTTTACAAGATGTATAATATTTATGTTAAGACTTTTTTATTTTATCTATGCTGAGTCTTCGAATCTTATTTTTTAATACCGCTATCAGTTTTTTGTGTATCTTTATGAATTCGCAATTTATCCAAATTTGGTTTTCTTTTTTACATTTTTAGCATTTTGTAATCGTGATATTGAAATTGAAATCCTGTATATTGCGGAAGGTTAGTGGCTTTTCCATCTTTTGGTGGCCTTTCTGTTTTTTTTTTCCTGTGATGGCACTATTTCACTTTATTCGTGCTGAACACCTGCAAACATTTTGTCTGAGAAGGCTACCGTGTAAGGAAAAGCAAAAAAGAAAAAGCCAGTAAAACAATGCAACCAGTGGGAGGCAAAATACACGTTTCTTTCGTGACGTAATTGAACTCCGATGTATAACCTTCTAAATCCATTTCGTCCTTGGACTAGGTCCGGCTGTATAGTATACTATACGTGAAAATGTGTAGGAGAAAAAAAAAGAGATAGGAAACAAAAAAACGAGAATATTTTGTGAATTCCTGCACGCCATTTTATAATTGAAGTAACGGATTGGAGTACGGTGGAGCACGCACAATAGAAATGAAGCTTGGTGGAAGCTTGGTGTGTGCGAAAAGACAAAATTTGATTAATTGCACATATACCTCATAAGACCGGACGAGGGGCGGACAGCAAATTTTTAACTTTAAAAACTGCGACATTCATTCTTACCTTACCTCAAGTTTTACGCACAAAGTTGCGAACAACGTAATAAGCAATTTAAATGAAGCAAAATCACAAACTATGAGAAATTCAGTAAGTACTTACTTTCTTGCAATATATATGTGCATGTGTAGTAGTGTAATCCATGCACAGTTAATGCAAATTTGATGAAGCAAGGAAATGATTTTCCATGTAAGTTCTATGATGAGTCACAAGAGTCAGTGAACCCTGGTGGTTGCTATGGCTATACAATATTATTCCTTGCTTGCTCTTGTAACGAGGCCTCGGATGCGTAACGTTTCTCCCGCTCCGATTATTTAACGTCTCCTGCCCGACTAAATATATCAACACATTCTTTTGGTCCTAATGACTCTAGTTTTTGGTTTACTCTTTATTTCAACTCTTAACACTATAAAGCTTACAGATCCCTCGAGGGAGAAAAAATTTTGATTAAACGCAGACAAAGAATTTTTCAGAGTGGGACTAGTGAAAATTAAAACCTTCAGTATGCTTAACATGAAAGAGAATGTTGGAAAAAATTGGCGAAAAATACCTGGTCTGGAACCCTCGATTTCTATAAAAACTCGTAAAAATTCAAGACGGCGTTGGCCAGCTTATTGTTGTTAATTGGAACACTGTTCGACTAAGCCGTATCACGCAGACCTATCCTCGTTCACCACTTACCCATCAAAATTTCAGTCAAGGCCCTTCCAATTCCGAACCGCTTTACCAAACTGCTAGCAGAATTCTTTACTTAATTCGATAGGAAAATTTAGGCTACATTTTGTAAAGTGAGTTTTTCTCCATTTTGCTATAATATAATACAAATGAAAAATACATTATAAGTATATTTAATTTGTCCTCGCTCAGTTCATAAACAGAATCGATCAACACCAACTCCCAAATTATTTGCAGTTTTGATGGCCGACCAACCGGTTGTTTCATGCCTTGAATCGTCTTTGATCCACAATGTGGCTAGCATAATTGATAGATTCTATAATAAAAAACACTATTGAAAAATATTTGGAATAAGAGCAAGGTTTACACTGATTTAATTGTTGACCTTTATTTAACGTCGACCCGCAGCTCCCGGTGCACCTGGAGCCCCTGGCGCTCCTGCTGCTCCTGGCGCCCCAGCGGGACCTGTTAAATGGCATTGAACATTCTCGTTAAAAACCACAAACTAGATCATCCAACATTCATGAATATATTGCTTGCCTGCAGCTCCAGTTGCACCTGCGGTACCTGCAGGACCAACAGCGCCAGCAACACCCGCAGCGCCAGCCTCTCCAGACACTCCTGGTACTCCTGGCGTACCGGGAGTGCCACTTGTTCCAGCAGTACCAGGGAGACCAGGAATACCACCTGGATTAGTTCAAAGAAAAAAACAGAAGTTTAGAAAATATAGCTGTGGTAACGGTAGATCAAAATACCTTGTCCCGCTTGTCCGGCTGTGCCGGGCGTCCCCGGAGTACCACCGGGTCCGACTGGACCTTGGGCACCCGTTTGTCCGGCCTGTCCATCTTGCCCATATTTTCCACTTTGCCCTGCTGTTCCACCTGTCCCGTCTTTACCGTCTTTTCCTGCAGTACCTGTTTCCATAAATGATAAGAATGACAGTCCGTGGCAGTCCACGAATGAAATCAGAAAATGAAATGATTTCCCAGTATTTACCAGGAGGACCGGGCAATCCTGGTTGTCCGTCTTTTCCATTTTGACCGTCTTCGCCATCTTTTCCGTCTTTTCCGTCTTGACCAGGTGGACCTTTTTTTAAAAAAATACAAAAACGTTCGATTCGTTGAAAATCCAATAAACTACCGTACCCCAAGTATAGGCTAAAGAAAAAATGTTTAACCTGGAGGTCCAGCTATTCCTGGTTGGCCATCTTGTCCATCTTTTCCATCCTTTCCGGCCGTTCCTGGAGGTCCTGTTAAAATAATGGTAATTTATTTAGTTTATCATTGAAACTGTTTCAATATTGATAACCTAACCTGCTGGGCCTGGTCCTCCGTTGGTTCCATCTCTTCCGTCAGTGCCATTTGCACCGTCTCGGCCATCTTGACCATCTTCACCTTTTTCACCTGATGGTTTTACAGTATCGTTAAGTACGAAGAATAAAGCAAAACTTGTCCTTATGGTACCGTATCATATTCAATACTTACGAACCTGGAACTCCTGAAGGTCCTAGAGGTCCGTGTAGCCCTTGAACACCTGGTTGTCCTGGCGGCCCAATAGGTCCCAAAGCTCCGGGTGGACCAATCAATCCATCCCGGCCATCTTTCCCGGGTATTCCTTTCAATATAATTTTCAAATGATCAAACATATAATCTCAATCCTTCGCCACATATCGAAATTCTCAGCGCTTTTACCTGTATCACCTTTCGTTCCTTGTGGGCCAGCAGGTCCTGGTGTCCCGTCCTTTCCATCTCTGCCGTTTACCCCATCGACACCATCCACCCCTATAAGCAACAGTAAATTATTCTAGTCTAGATTGCTGTTCTTTAAATAAGCAATGTCTCTACCTGGCAGGCCTGGGGGACCGGCTAGATTGAATAACCATGGTATAGTGGTCCCTTGTTTCTTTATTTTTTCAGCACTTTGTGGCGTTCTGGATTGCGCAATCCCACCTGTTTGAAAATTTGACTCAAGTCAGAGTAATGAAGTGATTTTTCTATGTATATGTATACCTGTTCCAATAGACCCAGTGGCAACGGTGTCAATATTACTTACAGCTTTTCTCGGCAAATAGACCGCACCCATATTCGTCAACGACCACATTAATCGAGACCAATGGCTCTTATGTGTATCGTGATACGACCAGTCAGAGTGATAAAAGGGAAGCTGTCTGTTGCCTTAAGGTTAATTTGAGCTTACAATGTATACTTATTTTCAGTTAAACACTTGATATCTATCGCTGATACCGTGATGATACGGAAGGATTGGCCGGGAATGATGCGAATCCGGCGACGGCGAGACAAATTTTGAAGATGCTCGATAACCATAATAAGGTTTTATCCGATTCCGAACACGACCGGAATTGGCTGGTAATGGAGCGAGTAGCATTGCAATCGGAGCGTACCATCCATAATCATCTGATGTAACGTCGTCCGGCTGTTTATGTTGCCTTAAATAAGCCTCAAACGTCGTCGGATTAGCCAGAGTAACAGCCAAGATTATCATACACGGTAAAGCGATCTTGAATCGAAAATTCATTGAATCAGCAATATTAATAATTTAAAACGGCAGTTATTATTACCAGGACTTTCATGGTGGCCGTGTCTTTCTCCCGCTTGCTTTGCTAACACCAGACGACTGGCATAACAGCAGAACGGAACGTGAACGAAACTCTTTATTTTTGTTTTTTCTTCACTCTCACCTCAGGGCAGAAGAGGGGTGGGACTTGAGTCTCAGCATGAGGACCGCCTTGATTTCAACAATAGGCAGTCATTCAACTGAGAAACGTATAAAGGCCTGTTCCGTCACTGTAAATTATTACACATGTACCGACTGTAACATGCAAAACTTAGTACATACGTACATGTATAAATACTTATCTTTTCGTTTTTACCGTGTGAGGTTTGGAAATTTGCCATATGCCAATAATGGTCAAACTGAAACGTGCATAACTTAATCAAGACATTGTTTATTAGGGCGGACCAAGCCCGTCTAGCTTGTTCTGGACAGCAGTACTGGTCCTTGATTGACATCGCCGCTTTATAAGTACATATATCGTTTGGTGAATATTATATACGATACGCATCCCGAAGCGCAGCTTATTCTTTCTATTTTTGTCTATCAATAAACTGAATTTTTGTGCTTGCTACGCCAGACAATTTTTATAGTATCATAATTGTCACAGCAACTCGAAATGTCGAGCTATACTTCGTTACGAGCGTTGGGTTACCAACAACGCTGCAGGGTGAGCGAAAAATATAAGATTCGTCACTGAAGTTTTAATTAGTTTTTATTTCTAAATTTTGTATTCTCTGATGTTTAGAATAGGCTTGAGAATAGGGACCAGTAATATTTTAAATAAATATCTTGGTCGAGCTTTCAACTTAAATTATCTATAGTTTCTCTGTTACCAAGGTTAACCTCTTAACGACCTCCGGGTACTCCAGGTACTCCGGGAGTTCCCGGCACTCCACTTGTTCCTGCTGCTCCAGCATCTCCAGGTGTACCAGGTTCGCCAGGTAAACCTGTTTGTTGGACAAACAAAATAAAGTTTTAAATGACTTCTACTACTATTGAACAAATGTCTCACCAGGGGAGCCAGGAGAACCTGATGATCCCGGTGTTCCGGGACTTCCCGGAGTTCCTCCAGCTCCAGGTGTTCCTCCTGTTCCAGGTGTGCCTGCTGGACCAACAGCTCCCGGAATGCCGTTGTCACCCGACTCCCCGGGAAGACCAGGTGCGCCAGCAGTTCCATCTTTGCCGGATGTTCCGTGCAGGCCGGGCAAACCCGGATTACCACCTTAAGTTGTAATTTTCAAATGTTTTCAGGGATTTGAAGACAATACGTATCAAATGTATCAGAAATATTTACCTTGTCCAGCTTGTCCCGCTTGGCCGGCCGTACCAGCAGGTCCAACTGGACCTTGCGCTCCATCTTGTCCATCTTGACCAAATTTTCCATCAGTTCCGTCTTGACCGAACTGGCCAGCAGTTCCGTCACTGCCGTCTTTGCCATCTTGTCCTGGTGGTCCTGTTTGTTACAGATTATTTTAAAAATGTATTGAATATATGGCATCTTGTTTTCCTTCCAAATCTTTGTTACACTTACCTGGTGGTCCAGGTGCTCCATCTTGTCCATCTTTTCCACTTTGACCGTCTTTTCCGTCCTGTCCGTCCTTTCCGTCCTCGCCTTTCGGACCTGGAGGACCTGGAGCGCCGTCCTGTCCATCTTTTCCGTCTTTTCCATCTTTGCCGTCCGTTCCATTTAATCCTGGTAAGTTTTAACAAGCATTTCATGACAAAATGAGATTTATAGTGAACAGAAATCGTAAGACCGTTTTTTTAATGACGTAATACCTGTCAAACCTTGCGCTCCGTCTTGGCCGTCTTTTCCATCTTTTCCTTCAACTCCGTCTCGTCCATCTTTACCGTCTGTTCCATCTCTACCTTAATACCAGAAAATACCGTCAATAAAGTACCTAATCAGATTAAGTCAGAAAGTAACAGTTTAACACCTTGAATTCCTGGGACACCAGGTGGACCTTGCGATCCTTGCACTCCCGGTGGGCCTTGAACTCCTTGGAGCCCAGTGATGCCGTGAACGCCTTGAACGCCTTGAATTCCTTGAAGACCAGGCGGCCCCATTGGCCCGGGAAATCCATCTCTTCCGTCATTTCCTGGTGGACCTTTACGTACCAGGTGAATATGATTGAGGTACCAGCATCAAATGGATATTCTTTTACTCTTTGTAAGTAAAAAAAGTAATAATAATTAAATTACCTGGAGGGCCAACTAGATTTAAAAACCACGGAAGTCCCATACTTTGTTTCTTCTTTATTTGCTGCACTTCGTCACCGTCAATGGGAACTCTTTGCGTCGGTTTTCGTATGCGGTTTAGTTTTCTTGTTTCCGTTTCGTTTCCAACGGACATATCGGTCCAGTCTGGCCTTCTTGCTTGTGCCACACCACCCAAATTTGATTGGACTGACTCTTTTTCACTCTCATTCATCGCGTCTACTTGGTTTGCAAAATCCGACTTTTTCAAAGTTTCAATTGTATTCTTCCTCCGCAAAGGAACGAGCCCGGTTTTGGCCATCGACCACAACATTCTCGACCACTCACTTTCTCTCAGTTCATTATGATCGAAATGGCGACTTCGATAGTAGTGTTCAGGGTGAAGGGGATTCCACGGTCGTCGACGATGTTGTTCTGATGATATAATATTTGATTCCAGCAGTTGGAATTAATGCAAGTAAAATGACTAAACTGTGGCTTACCGAAACTGAATGGTGGAAGATGATCCCAGCTATTTATCGGTCTAGATAGCCAAGGATTTGCAGAATAAAATCTCTGCGCATTGGTGGGCATGCCCACCATGTGCCTATGAAAGAAAAGTTCTCCATAACCGTACGGATGGTAAGAGCGAGTTGCGCGAGTCGTCTGGTTGTTATTGACAGTTGAGTTGTCCGTCGGTAAGACCAGATAAGTTGCCATCAAGAACACTAACGAAGCAACAACCTGTTTGTCAAGGAAGAAGGAACACAGAAAATATTTGCACTTGTTAAATCGATTTCAAGAATCACTTTCGCAAGTTTACCATCAAAGTCATTTTACTTCCATCGGAGGACTTTTCACGCCTTACCAACGTCTGGCTAGTTTTGGAACTGTGTCGGTCTGCGCGGAGTTAAAGCACGTGATAAACCCAAGCTACAGATTATTCTTTTGTTTTCTTGATTGAAATAATTTCTTGCTTACGTCTCCCGGAAGGGATGGGCAGGCAATGGGCGGGTCGGGTTTTCACAGTTACATTTTGGAAGCCGGTCGCCAAAAACATACTGGTGCTACCTAATATGGAAAAGTAAAAAATATTCCTTTCAGAAGCATGCATTCAAATAGTTTTCATTCCCTTAAATTTTAACAAGTAGTAAAAATATTGATTGTCTACTGCCCATTACGAAGCTTTCGAAATAGTCCGAAAATTTTTTAGAAATTTTTTATGGCTGTATATATTCGAAGTGACATTTCTAAGAACTGACCCAAACTGACTCGGGCGCGTCAGTTTTTATAGCTAATTTTATCCACTGTTCAATGAATGTGCCAAAGGGCGAAGTTTGCTTCCCGCATTTGTTTGCTGCAGGCTTTCCGTTTTTGCTGCATATATTGAACTCTGAATGATACAGTCATAAAAATATATTGTTTTTGGATTAGCGTAAAAAATATTGAGGTAATTCATGCAGTGGTCGTAAATGACCCTAACATAAACTAGAATTATCACTATTACGTATGAATATATATAACAATCAAGGAATAGGCTATTGTCCGGCTACCGGAATGTATTTTCGTTATTGTTCTAAAAATCTCTCGATACACATTTCAAAAAATCCCATCTTAGATTCATTATTTATCCAAGTGGATTACCTTTATGAACATTCTTTGAGTTGCATCGCAGAAGATTTTAAACACGGTTTGAAAACCAACAAATCGAACTTTTTATTTTAATAATAAAAAAATAACTGTTTGTAAATAAAGCTGATTTAGCTTCTCGCATCGGTTGGACTATACTTCAGAATAACAGCACCCGCTACCACCAGTGTATTAAACAAAACCCTTGGTTCGAAACACGGTTCGAAATTAACATCTGAACTTTGATCAGAATTTAGTTTGAATATTAAAAACTATTTGAAGACAATTTCTAAGTTGCAATGACGAATTTCCCTTAGCGTCCCGTTCCTGGTGCTCCAGGTGCCCCAGGTGCTCCAGCAGCACCAGCAGCTCCGGGTGTTCCGGGTACTCCTGGCGTTCCGGCTTGATTACATAACAATTTTTCATTAATTTACTAGTAAACAAATCTTGGTAATCTTAAATGGCTGGAAAATTACCTGGACCACCAGAACCAGCTGCACCTGCCGCTCCGCTAGCCCCCGCTGATCCAGCTGCTCCCGCCGGTCCCGCAGCTCCACCCGTACCATCTTGTCCGTCTTGCCCTGCTTGGCCTAGAGTACCTGGGGTTCCATCTTGTCCGTCTTTACCAGGAGGACCTTTAAAGAAAGAAAGACCATTGCACCAATGATATTTTAAAAAAATTTTTACATACTATGACGTCATAATTACCTGGTGGTCCTGGTACTCCAGGCGTTCCGTCTTGTCCGTCTTTGCCATCGACCCCATCCTTTCCATTTTGACCAGCTGTCCCGGTTGGACCTAAAACACGACATTTTGTCATATTAAAAATGAGCGATAATGGGAAATCAAATGAAACAATTAACCTGGTGGACCAGGTGGACCCGCTACGCCATCAGTTCCGTCCTTTCCATTTTGTCCAGGCGTGCCAGGTGGACCTGCAAATGGTTTTGCAAATAGTTGGATTTCCAATCACAACTTTCACTCGAACAAACCTGCCACTCCGGCTGTTCCTGGGGTTCCATCTTTTCCGTTGACTCCGTTTGTTCCATCCGTGCCGTCCTTTCCGTCATCTCCTTTTGGACCTTGAACTCCTGTCAATCCAGTAGGCCCTTGGACACCTTGTACCCCTTGGGCTCCAGGTACTCCAGGAGATCCTTGAGCACCCGGCGCTCCGTTCAAGCCGTTCTGTCCTGGTGGTCCTGTAGATTTGATCCGCCAGCAGTTACACATCAATTGCATTCAAATAATCAACCTCGATTCCAGACCTATAAGCCCCTGAGGCCCAGTTGGACCAACAGCTCCCGGTGTCCCATCAGTACCGTCTTTCCCATCAACTCCGTTAATTCCGTTGATGCCGTTAATGCCATCTTTGCCTGTTTTTAAAAAGAAGCGTAAAATAAAATGGAGACGAATATGTAAATTGCCCTACTTACCAGCTCTACCAACCGGGCCTGGTGGACCTGGTGGACCAGGGGGACCAACTAGGTCGTGTAACCAAGGTAACTGTGGATACTTTTGTTTGCGCTTATCCCCCTTTGGTAGAAAGGCATTTAGGTTTGAATTTTGGCGGGATTGTGATCTGAACTGCACATCTTTTTAAAAAGCGTTAAAAAATAGTAAATATTAAATATAATTGACTGAAGACTATTCTTGTACCTTGTTCCTCCTGGTTTGTTAGATTAATTTCACCACTTCGAGACACGATTTCCTCTTTGGGAATGGCAACAAGACCCATTCTGGCTAGAGATAGTAATCTGCCTTGAACGTTATCAGGTAGTTCGTAAGCATTGTAAAAATTCTTTAGCCCATCATCGTCGTCTTCTCGGGATTGGTAAGACGATAGTAGATTGAATTCCCACGGATCTTGAATAGACGGCCAAGGAGGACTAGCTTGATGATAATATTCTGGAAATAATGGGGAGAACTGGCTTATTCCGACGTCTTCTTGAAGCCTCCTCTTTAGTTCTTTCTCGGACGCAGGTTTCAAAATGACAGCGACAGGCGTGTACCAGTCAAACTCGGAATCATCGTCAGTAAAGTTAGATTTCGGTTGAAAACTTTTTGGTGCAGCCATCGGGTATGCCGAACACGTTACCACCCACGTCAGAGTAACAAAATGCAGTACCTGTCATCGGTTAATCAAATAAACTTCAAGCGATATCAAAGAAATGTGTTACTTTTTACCAACATCCTCACGATTAAGAAGTTAAATTGAGACTCGCTAAGAAGAAACACTTACGAGAGCGACTTGACGGCACGTTTTTCTACTGTGTGAATGCTACCGTAAGATTATATTTCTGTTTGGAAACCCAGTCGAATAGGGCGGATCTATTGCCTTCCGTAGGCGTGACCTTTAGAGGGAAAACAGCGAGTGTCAAAGACGGCAAAGCCAAAACAATGAAAAATTAGCCGGCCTGGGTACGTATAGCTCCAGAGCTTCAGGTTAAATATTTTGGTATATAAACTAACTAGGTAATGCTCAAGGTTAACATTTCACTAGTAAAGTATTCCTCTGCAGAGGCGGTAAAAATCGAAAAGATGATAAGAATGTTCATCCAATCCAAGATTTTCTGACTGGTCCCTGTTGAGCATCTGAGAAAAAATTGTAAAAAATCTTCTATTGCTTTAATACTCTTTTCGCATTAAAAAGGTAGTCGGGGATATCAATGCACAACAGGGTAGTCGAATTGTTTTCTATTTTTACTATTTTAACTTCTCGAATACTCGAACGAGGTGGAAAATATGGCATGCAGGATGGTCATTGCAATATGTCATTGCACGATGATGGTGCACCCGGTCGGACTTGTGGGTATGCCCGCCACAGTTGGATTTAATCTTTTGTATAAAGTAATAGCGATACATTTGATTTATTATAAATTAGAGACTTTTTTTTCTCGGTAAATGCATAGATGGCTTGAAGGCGGAATGGGTAACAACCAATGCCGGTGTGTACCCTTTCCGGCACTTTTTACCGGCACTTTTACAAGTGCCCGTTACGGCACCCAATGTAATTATTACCCTATACCTTACAAATATGAACCAGTGCCCGTTCCGGCCCACAAACCACCCGTTTCGGCACTCGATATAAATTTGTATTTCACAGCAGCATTTTTCAATACACAACACAGTATAAAGGATAATGAAGATTATTCTGTTTCCTGTTTCCTGTTCACTGCCTAAGACAAACTCTCCGAATCGCTTCGGCACCTAAATAAGGAACGGCAAAATATTACTACTTTTCTGACAAAGTAAGCTACAATCACGTTACCTGCTTATTTCGAGTTGGTCTATCCATGGCACTTTTGATGCGTTCAAACAAAGAATAAAGCGAAAATAGAAAGAAAAATTGTATTCTGAGAACCGTAACTGAATTCCAAACACAAAGACTGGACCCGCCAAGAGCACCAGACAGCCAACAGACAAGTAATCAACTAAATAGATCTTAAATAGATGGCTTCCCAATCGCCGCCCTCCAGCAACATTGAGGCTGCCCAGGTCGAAATAAAAAATTCACGATCTCGGAATGAAAAATATCCGCCCTCAAGCCGATTCCAGACGAATTTTCATTTTGGTGCCGGAAGGATAACTTTGGGTGCCGAAACGGACACACTGGTGCCGTAACGGGCACTTACAAAAGTGCCGGTAAAAAGTGCCGGAAAGGGTAACAACCGAAATGCCCGTATAGTCGGACTAAAGGGGATTTCCCGCACAACAAGCGATTTCCAAGGTGAAGGGCGTCATTTCATTAACGGAGTGGTGTAAAATAAAAAGTAATACGAAGCGGGACTCATAAATAGTCTATGGCCTACCTTTTTGTTAACTTGAGTATCGACTCTAAATGTCGAACTCTCCGTTACGCGCTTCATCTTCTGCAGTTCTACTGTTGCAGTCCGAAGGTTACCAACTCAGCTACTTTCATTTTTTCTCACCCTGTCGTCAATTTTCTGCTTCTCTCGTCAGAACAGAGGTAACTGACCTCAGTGTGGTTGGCTAAATGAGATTCATCCGCAGGTTGGTATGCTGGTGTTTTACATAACTTAAGTAAGGATGGAACGGCACATATTTTCATTGGCGACGATGAATGCAGTTGGGAAGCATTATAGAGTGCATTACGCCTGGAATGTAAGAAAAAGTCAGTTGCCGTTGAGTGGGGCTACTTGCAACATGCGGGGCTAGTACTTGCAACACAAAGGGAAACTTTAGATCTTATATTTAGCCCCGCGTAATAGCCCCGCATGGGGCTACTTTCAACTCAACTTGTTTATAAATTTATTTTTATAAAACAGCGTCGTTTTAACTTGATTGCTTCATAGACACAATCAGCGCAAAAAGAGCATTCCAAAAGTTCCGAATATTGAAAAAACTAACTTTAAAACTCCACTTGTTGTACGTGGAGTGCAAAGGAATTTACCACCAAAATTAAAAGAAAATAAGACAATGGCGTATTAGTGAACAAAAAACTGATAGTGCTAAAGATTTGTATTTGTGTTTGGTTTGTAGTTAAATTATACATCATTAAAATGCCGAAGGGTAATGACGTAGGTTAAATATATATATATCATCGAGCGACATTCGGTCATTGTCTGTTGCACATTTAGAACCAAAACTAATTGCAGGTCGGATTCGGGTTTCTTGTTCTTATCTTCATCCGAGTGTTCGCCGTCGTGTAGGATTTTATCCTGCTCGATGACTAGGCTGAAGTAATAGACCCTTCTATGATGATTTGTGGTTTTGCGACAGCACGAAAAAGATATACTCATTTTTCAAAATACAATAAAAAGTATTCTCCAAATTTAATATCATTCACCTTGGACTGCGTTATCGGTTATCTTGTGCGTCTCACTTGCAACGCCCGTATACGTGTACGCTATATTAAAGTATTTTCTTGAATAGCGCCTCGAGCTACTGATATAACCGATTAACCGAATCTTACAAGGGCGATCGTGTTTACGTTCTGTAAACAAAGGCTTGATTGATTAGCTTCAAGTAAATTGTTTTAACGTCGAATTTCGACATTAGTAAAAAGAGCAAAAAGTAGGCTCGTTTTTTATTTAAGAAATACTTCACCGCCCTTGTCTGCATATTGTTCCCCCAAACTGCCTTCCATTTAACGTAGGAATCAGTTTCATACGTAAGCCTTGTTGTAAGTACTTGTTGTCGTGTTCAACACTGTTTCTCTCTGACTATGGGTCACTGAAAACCTTTATAATGCACGCAGAGTCAGGAGTAATTCGTAAATGCAAAAAATAGCCTAAAATGAATAACATTTTATTTTAGCCGTCGTCAATAATTCGCCGCCACTCGAACTTTGTGATTATTACTTACTAAAGGACAAACGTAATATTTCCAACAGGGTCTATGGATGCGCGATATAGTAAACTCTTATTCCGGCCCTATTTTTCTTTGTCGAATTTGAATGAATCCCGCATGAATCTGTGTTGCGTGGCCCTCTCGCTGTTGTTCGGCTAACTAAGTGGCACGATGCGGAAAAGGAAGACAATTGTATTGCGGCTTTGCAAAATACAAGATCCCTTCGGTGATACCTTCGGGCTATTTCTTGTGGTGCTGTTTTATAGAGTATCAATTAAGATGAAATCCATTTTTATAGCATTAATTTAAGGGTTTAAGATCTAGGTCATTGAATTGCTCTGTTAATGAGCGGGGGATATTAGATCAAACAATAAACAATACCCAGGCTTAAGGTAGCCATATGGATAACGCTTCGAACGCCCGTCATCTAATTGTACAGGAAAACGAGTTCGATCCTGGGCAGCGACATATTTATAATATCTATCTTATTTTACTTTTGATCAGATTTTACTTTTCGTTTGTTGGTTCAACTTTTGTTTTAATCAAGTAGAAAATCCAGATACTCTACACGATTTTGGATTCGAGTTAATGTACCTAGATAGCCACATCGATAACGCTTCGAACGCCCGTCACCTGATTGATTATACAGAGAAACGAGTTCGATCCTGGCCATCGACATATCTAGAAAACCTATCAAATTTTACTTGCTATCAGTAAGTGAAACAAAGGAAGGACGAAAAACTAAACTAAAACAAAAGACAGATGGAAAATGTGCAAGCGATAGTCCACGCCATCTAATGAGGGAGAAAACGCGGCTAAAACAAAAGACGAGTGAAGAATTTGCAAGCGATTTTCCACGCCATCTAATGAGGGAGAAAACGCGGCTAAAACAAAAGACGAGTGAAAAATGTGCAAGTGATGGTCCACGCCATCTGTTGAGCCAGGCCGTAACGAATTTTAGCATTAAACCATTTAGAGCCCCCTAATCGCCGGAAGCTACGAGAACTTATTAGAGCCCCCTAATCGCCGAAAGCTACGGGAACTTAATACCTTCGGTATATTCATAAGAATGAATATTACCCTCAGGGATAAAGTTTGGTATTTGAACAGTTTGGCAGATAACCAACATCTTTTAAAAGGTAACCAATGCATGTTTCTTCTGCCATCAATAAATTTTATTGATTCAATTGCGGGCTCAAGTTGTGGCGAAGGGCTGGAGACGAAGCTTCAGACTGATGACGAGGAGAGTGGATACAATAAAACGAAAGAAGGGTTAAATAAAAGCGAAAAAGGGTAAACGGACTGGAAAACGGAATGAGGGCCGAGGCAACGTGCTCGTGCTGTGAACGGCTGTGAGGAAAAGAGGCGCGATCAAAACAGAGCACCAACCGATGCGCACCTCAGCCTCAACCCTTATCAGCTTTTTAACGCTTAACGGATGGTCTGACAGAACTGGAGGCGCGGCCGGCCCCGGCCCTGAGGTGAGCGAGAGTGCAGGGGAGTACGACAATAACAGAACAAGAGAAGGAGGGGTGGTAACCTGTTAGACACGTAACGCATGTAACCTTTGAAATTTGCCCATGTTTATTGGTTGGTTGGCAAAAAATTATTCAAAATTTGTTTTTCAGTGATTTGCTGGGCCCAGCCTAGCCGACGCAATTATTTATTGTAACTTTTTCGCTACTGAGAAAAATGATTACAACATAAATACACGGCTATGCTGCTGCATGGAAAGAATAAAATTAGGAAAAACAAAATATTTTAAACTGTATTGTTTTTAATCCATCCGTTGTTGATGTATGTGGATACGCGAGTGAAAACGGCACCATTCTCACACTGAATCTGTCCAGTTGCTGATGAAGGAACGAAGCTGTTGATTCCGATTGGGATCCAAATATAACCACCTTCGTTCACCAGGATTGGGCCACCACTGTCTCCCTAAAAACGACCAAGCAATTATAGTTTAATCATACAATAGTTTACATTTCTCTTTATTAGTGTAGCCTAATAATAAATAGGAATAAAATCTTAGAAAAATTACCGAGCAAACTGATTTGTTGGGAGTTACGTGACAAAGATGTACTTCGTGGCGATACGTGGCGCCCCAACGTGCCTTGCATTCTTTTTCAGTTCCAATTTGAAGATTAACTTGCTGCATCGTTGAAGTACGCGTTCCGGCTGCAATGATTTATAGATAAACAATATATATTAATTAGAGTCATACAAACAGTAGGTAAAGTTACCCTGATTATATCAACTTAATGTATCTAATAACACAAGTACATGCTATTTCTCAATATAGAATAATTTTTTCTTTAAACTTAGCCTACCGCTGCTGGTAAGTCCCCATCCAACAGCTGTTACTATTTGTCCAGAATAGTCTTTGGTGACGGAACCAGCTAAGGGCAAGAACGCTCTGGAAATTTCCGCTGCGTCATACAAATTCAGCGCGAAAGGTTCGCTGGTTTTCAAAATGGCAATATCGTTGATCTGCAAACAGATAAATATACTACAATAATATTCTGACGACTCAATACAGTGCCATTAAGCTGACGGAAAACTTTAATTTTATAGTTCCCATGTAATCATTTTTCGTTAAAAATGTTTGCCTCTTACAACTAAAGAAGGATTGTATTGTTCGTGGACACGAATATCTTTTTTCAATACGATGCGCTGAACGACGGTTGTGTCCATCGGATTAATCGAATAGACGCGCATGTTAACTTCAACTTTTTCGTGCAGTTTTCTGCATAAAAAAAATTAAATATAAAAAATAATTGGAAAAACAGAAAAATGCTACCCTTGCGTGTCTGCAACACAGTGCGCTGCGGTAAGAATGTGGTTACCATCGATCACAGTACCGCCGCAAGACATGGTTGCGCCACTAGCAGTGAAGATTTTTAGATAAGCCTTATTAAAATTTAAAAGAATTGTATGAAATAAAACTTGGAAATTTAGTTTATAAATATAACTAAGTTTTCTTTGTAACAATAAATTCAATTAAATTATAAGCTTACCATGTATCGATGATCTCCTTTCTTAACTGTTGTACCACCGACAATCTGATCAACATCTTCGTCTTCAGTGCTTTCTATAATTGTAATTTACATCATTTTTTTAACAAAATCATCAAAACAACAATATGAAATGTAACGGCGAAATTCTTTTGTCGTGGAACAGTACCATTTAGTAATACATCACATCAGGACGATGACTAAATGCTTACTCAATGTATAGGTAAATTTAAAAAAATATTACCTGACAAATTGAACACTTCAGCGCTAATAAGACTTTTAGACGCCACCAACACCACAAGAACCTATTACATAAATACATGCATATAAACTAAAATATAAGTATTTGGATGAGCTTAAGTTTGTAACACACACTCTTTTTTTATGTAAATAGATTTGGGAAAGTAAAAAATACCTGAAAAAAAACTTTCAATACTCTTTTCGACATGTTGATAGACTGCTGTCGCATACATTCTGTTTCACTCTTTTTATACAGATTTGATGCAGCCCAACAACCAGCCTAAGTCATAATATATACCCTATTTCGAGCCTTATTCACCGAAACGTCACAAAAGTCTGGGGGAAAAAGAGTGCTTTCGAGGGAAAAAAGTCAGTCAGCGAGTCATCACAGGTGTTGAAAATAAAAGACTAGGCTGTAATAGGGCTATAACTTTTATCATTCGTATGAAGAGAAAAGGAGAATTTCTATTTGGACAGAAGGCGAATTCGGTTTCAAATTTGAATACAGAGGGATGCAAACAAGGAAAATTTACGAAAATAGTCAGCTGCGAACCATGACAGGTAGGAAAACATTTTATACATACCACATTTTGCCCTATGTGTAAATACACAATAAAATATAAAAACGCATATTATGAAAATGGTAAAATCTTTAAAAATATTAAGCCTATATAATAGCTGTAGCTAACTTGTGATAGCCTAATAAGAAAGAAAGCAAAAGAATACAGTAGCCTACTGCCAATCACCAATGTATTAAATTTCAAGATTCATTTTTAGACCCGGAACAAAAACATATTACTTAAATGTAAATAAAGTATTAAAGTAAAATTATTGTAAGCGAGTTTCGATCAGCGTCCTGTTCCAACCGTACCTGGTGCACCGGGTGCCCCGTGAGCTCCTGGTGCCCCAGCTGAACCAGCCGCTCCTGGTGTTCCGGGTACTCCTGATGATCCAGCTAGATTATGTGCAGTTTCTTTCATGATTTATTTTTTATAATCATTTGTAATAAAAGGGTCGTGCACATAGTCATTACGTACCCGATCCACCAGTACCGGCTGCACCTGCCGGCCCGGTAGCGCCCGCTGGCCCGGTTGCTCCTGCTGGTCCGGCAGCTCCACTCGCACCATCTTGTCCAGCTTGTCCTGCTTGGCCTAGAGTACCAGGGGTTCCATCTTGCCCGTCTTGACCAGGAGGACCTAGGGACCAAACAATGACGTTTAAGGGATGTTGGCACATATTAACCTCCAACATAGTTACCCGGTGGCCCTGGTGCACCGGGTGTTCCGTCCTGTCCATCTTTTCCGTTGACTCCGTCTTTTCCATTTTGTCCGGCTGTTCCAGGTGGACCTTAAACCAACAACAATTCAGCCAATTAGTAGTTGTTGATAACTAGAAAACAACTAAGTTACCTGGCGATCCAGGAGGGCCTGCTACGCCGTTAGTTCCATCCTTTCCATTTTGTCCGGGTGTACCAGGAGGGCCTTTAAAGGAATGACAAAACAACCAACTGAATGATTTGCAAACCAATTTTGATTTTTCATGTTTTCTTTTCAAACAAACCTGCCGATCCTGCAGCTCCTGGGGTTCCGTCTTGGCCATTGACTCCGTTCGTTCCGTCCGAACCGTCCTTTCCGCTGTCTCCTGATGGGCCTTGAAGGCCGGGCAGTCCAGCAGGTCCTTGACCACCTTGGCCACCTGGCGCTCCAGGAAATCCTTGAACACCTGGTGCACCAGTTAAACCGTTTTGTCCTGGTGGCCCTGTAGGTTCAATCCACCAGCATAAATTGACATGTGACTTACATAAGGCATTCAAATTTTGTAGTCAAGTAAACATTCGTAACACAATATAACAGTAAACGTAACCGTAACCGAAACAATATAACCGTATCCTATCCTATATAAACTTATACTCTTTAAATATAATATTACACTATACCTTGGGGCCCAACTGGACCAATAACTCCTGGTATTCCATCTTTTCCATTAATTCCGTTGACGCCGTCTTTTCCTGATATATGAAAATAAGGGCGTACAATCAAACCGAAATTAACATGCGATAATCTAATACTGACCAACTGGGCCTGGTGGACCTGGCGGACCAGGGGGACCAGGGGGTCCGACAAGGTCTTGCAACCAAGGAACTTCTTGTGGATACTTTTGTTTCCGTTTCTTTCCCGACAACGATAAGAAATAATCGTTTACATCTGAGTGCTTTTGTGCTGGAGACCTAAATTGAACGTCTTTTTTTCACAACCGGGGAATATTATTAGCCTATGATTATTCAGTTTATTAGCAATGAATAGAATCAATCCCTTTTACCTTCTTCACCCCTGTTCATCAAGTTGGTTCCAAGACTTTTGAAACTGATATCTTGTTTGGGAATGGCAACTAGTTCCCTTCTGGCCAGCGACTGCAGTATATCCTGGATTTTGTGTGGCAACTGGTAAGAATTGTACAAATGACTTAGCCTATCATCGTCGTCCTCCCTAGATTGATAAAGCGACCAAGGATCAATCCTCCACGGATCAGGAACAAACGGCAAAAATAAGCTATCAGGATGATGATGTTGTGGAAATGGTGATAACCGGCTGTCGGCATCTTCTTGGAGTCTTTTCTTTAAATCTTTCTGTAACGCCGGTTTCAAAAATACGGCGACAGGCGTATACCAGTCAAACTCGTAGTCATCAGTAACATTTGAAGTTAACGATTCCAATTTAAACGGTTGTGACGCTGACATCGGATACGTCATTGATTTCGTGACCCACGTCAGGGCAAATAATATCATTACCTATCAAGACAATAAATTTAACAGTCAAAATAGACTAAAAAGCCCCCAAAACACCAGAATTAATTAAATATTTACCAAAATCCCCATGATTTCTTTTTCCAGCAATGGTCTTCTAGCCGGAGAGAAGATCAAAACAATTCGATGATGAGGAAAGTCTTTTCGAATGCGTGAATACCACGGTGATCGTGGACTCTTATTCGGAAATTTGGTAACTGGGCGTGTCTTTTCAAAATGCAGATGATCAACAAAAGACTCATCTGCATAGGCGGGGCAACTATGATAAAAATTGGGGAATGCAAACATTTCTAGTGGTAGTGGAACAAATAAACTAAGTTGATTGATGTTAACAATCAAGAAACAATAAGTCTAGACGAAAACTGAACCTCATGTTTCGCACGTAGAAGTTACGAGTAATTCACCTCGTTATGCACTATAATTGTTTGTTAAGCACTTTCTTCTCCTAATATTAGACAATAATATTTTAACCGACTGAGTGGATTCCCTTGTAAGTTGATTACGGAAATCAATATTTAAAAGTATACCTTCGTAAAAGGGACAAACATGGAAATGATGAAGGGATTGCGCTTGTTCATTTTAAAGATAGGAATATTATAGCGGTATTTGTAATACGAACAATATTTTACATGTTCATCAGTGATGGGAGTATGCATTGTTGTATGATGGGCTTTTATTTTTGTTCGTTGACATGCTGCACGCTATATACCTGCAGAACTGAAGCTTTTTGATCAGGTATACAGTGCCATTTAAAAATATTAATGGCACTTCGGTAAATATTACTATAGTACTTTATAGCCTTTTATTAGCCTATTATACGCGCCTATACGTGTTTCGGCGCCCGGCGTAGGGGATCAAATAGGTGACGGAAAATGTCAAAATGACCCCTTATATTTAGGCTATTAATCACAGAACAAAGTTACGACGGTACTGGGGTGTATTGTGTATTACCACAATACACCCTTTATACCCTCTTTGAATCAATTCACCAAGAATGTCATGGCTCATGGCTATACCGAAAAGGTCTCACGCTCAACGCTAGCAGCAGAAAAATGACGAGGAAAGTAATTTACCCTGCAACAGATTGATCAAAGAACTAAATTCTTTCTTGTATTAAGCATTCAGTAAGATATGATAGGGCGGGGTCTTACGACGAGCTTGATGCCCGAGAGGAAATCAGCGACTATGATATTCCATAATCTGGCTGCGCCAGTGATCATAATAATCTTATTTGAACGTTATAGGGCTATTTGTAATAAAAGAGAGAAAGCAAAGAAACATCTAAATTCGAATGTATTTATACTTCTATATTGCTACGACATTGATCATCAATTTACGAAAATTATGGTTTATAGAATACATACAATGTTAAGCATAAATCCCATCACACAGATTTTCGATTTCAGATCACTCGATATTTGCTAAATAAAAGAAAATGAATATCTATATCGCCATAAATATTGATGAGCATAAGCTCCAGAAGTGCTGTGCTTATTCGACTATCCTGGGATGCCAGGCACACCTGGATTTCCATTATCACCGGCCGTCCCATGTTGGCCGGGTAATCCCGGAAGTCCGGCTATATTGTTCAAATGAATAAGATTATCGTTTTATACGAGAATTATAAGAGTAAACGAAACTTTTACCTTGTCCATCTTGCCCATATTGTCCGGGCGTACCGGGAGGACCAACTGGACCTTGTGCTCCATCTTGCCCATCCTGACCAAATTTTCCATCGGTTCCGTCCTTTCCAAATTGTCCAGCTGTGCCGTCACTGCCGTCTTTACCGTCTTTACCGGGAGGACCTATTCCATTCGATTAGAATGGGAAACGACTTTGTTTTCATTTAAAACGAGGCAAATGACAAATAAAAGTAGGAAGTAGCTCTTAAATTAACCTGGGGGTCCAGGAGCCCCATCTTGACCGTCTTTTCCGCTTTGCCCATCCTTTCCATCCTGACCGTCTTTTCCTTTTTCCCCTGGCGGTCCTGGTGGTCCGGAAGCTCCGTCTTGTCCATCCTGTCCGTCTTTACCGTCCGTCCCTGGCAATCCTATTCACAAGCACTTTGATTAATTGGACCAACGTGTGCAGCCAAATGATTTATTTACCTGTTTGGCCGGGTGATCCATCTTGACCGTCTTTTCCATCCCTGCCTGTGCCTCCATCTCGTCCGTCTTTCCCGTCCGCTCCATCTCTACCTATCAATAAAAAGGAGTGCAGATTGAATAAATGCTTACTTCTAGTCTGGGTATGCAGGTATGCTAACGTCTGGAATATAATCAAACAATTGTTAACAATCAACTGAAACCAACGATACCTTGTATTCCAGAAACACCAGACGGCCCTTGTGGTCCTAGTAATCCAGGTGGCCCTTGGACACCTTGAAGCCCAGAACTGCCTTGAACTCCTTGAACTCCCTGAATCCCTTGTAGACCTGGCGGCCCCATAGGTCCTGGCAGTCCGTCTCTTCCGTCAATACCTTGCGGCCCTTTATGAATAAGGTGAACCGACATCAAATCTGTTACTAAATATACGTATAAGCAACAAAGCTAACCTGGCGGGCCAATTAGATTGTAAAGCCACGGAAGACCTGGACCTCCTTGTTTCTTTTTAGCGTGTTGATCGTCGTTATCATTATCATCGTTTTGAACGTTTTTCACCGGCTTCCCATAAGGTTTTCTTCTAAAGGTCACATGGCCCAACGGTCTTCTTGCTTGAGCGATGCCTCCCAATCCCAAATTGTGCGGGATCTTGTCATCTTTCCTGTCGTCATTAATATCCTTGAATGCTTCATTGTTCTTACTTAATCTAATGATTGAGTTGCTGCTTCGTCGTAAAGGAATGAGTTCCGAATTGGCCATAGACCACAAGATCGTTGACCATTCACTACTTCTCTGTTCTTTGGAATTAAAAGGGTGTTCTGCGAAATGAAATTGAGGATGCAGTGGTATCCAGGTCCGTTGACGATTATACTCTGATATTAACATATGTTAATGTCTGTTATGATGTAAATCAAAGAAACTAGGTGAGATTTACCATACCGTACCGTAATTCAACTGTAGTGGATAAGTGGATAAAGGTAGTAGTGGGTTCCAATTAGACACAAAGGACATGCGCTTGGAAGGCAAAGAATATACAGAGAATGAATTATAGTGGCCGGTCGGTATAACGTTGTAAGAACCAAGGTAAGAACGTTTTGAGCGTCCCATCTTCTCGTTTTTAAACGAACGATGGATATCGTGCCAGTTTTCCGTTGGTAGTGCTAAATAAGCTGCCACCGAGAACAATAATAAAGTGCTGACGACCTATGAATAAAAAAACGTTACAAAATTAGACTATAGTAGCGAATAAGATGTACGTAGCTTAATAGGCCAGCAAAACTGAGAACTGTATACTTGGCGGGCGGTTCATGTTACCAGAAATTTCATCTTTTTATAGCTGCAGTTCCCGTTGGAGAAATGTAGTGTATTCGTCACAGACGACACCTGATAACGTTAAAAACTTCTCTGAAAGACTTTCAGACACTGCAAGGTAATTTTAATCAGATAATGGTTGTTTCAATGCCGGAAGAGGGCGGGCAATAACGGTTTTTGTTCCCCAAACAACGAATATATTTTTTCCGTTCTTATTGTCCTTTGTTTATTATTTCTTGTTTAGTTTTGCTAATGGGAAAGGCGGGGTAAACCACCACTTTGCATTTTTACTTTTTCTGCAGTTAGTTATTTGAAACTATCTCTTCCCAATTTATAGCAAGACGCTCTTGAAATTTTTCCAGACAACGAAAGAAATGATTGGAACACGTTTATTGTTACCGTTGCGCTATGCTATATTATATAGACAAGGATGTCCTTTTACAATTTTAGTCGCATTGTCTCGACGGTTAGGAATACGATCGCGAGTTCGATGATGGCGCTAATCATGATATTTTGCTAATTAAATAATTTAATTAGCTTAAAGTACTTAATTATGATTAGCTTAAAGTACTATTATATTTAATTTAAATATGATAATACTTTAAGTTTAAAGTATTATTATTGTAAGCCTTTGATACCTTCGGTTTCTTATTGAAACCTTCCCAATTCTTATTTGATGCCTTCCCTAGTAGCGTGTTCCTGTTGCAATAGGAACACTTGTCTGTTGAACCTGTTACTCACATTGTTTTACTATCCATGGATCATCGACTCATCGTATTCAACCTCTCAATTGCACCTGATAAATCTTTTGGTTTTGTATGAACCCGTCTTTTCTCCACCAGAACTCTCCAGAGTCGTCAGGAAGAACGTTTGTAGCATCTCTACAGTGTCAGGAAATCGACAGGAAATATGGTTTAGATAATGGAGTCTGAAACCTGCGATTTAAGGATTTCAAACGAACTTACAACTGCTTGGACTTCTTTTAAACGAATGACTTTTGTTTCGCATCTCGCATGATTCGTTCCTTCGCTGGTAGTCTTGTACTTCGGGGATTTCGGATTTGTCGCGGACGTGAAATGTTACTAATAGTAGTAGACGGGTAAGTTACTATAGTTAATTGTCAATCATAATAGTTCTAGCGCTTTGTATTCTTTTTTAGCAATTTTCGGTGCAACAAACTTGATTATATATTTGTCATGCAATAGACTCCCTCGCGTTCCTTCAAACACTAGGCTCATTTAAATCTTATCATGTGAGGATTGGTCATGGAATTTTTTGTTCACCCTCGGTCATTTTTCTTCGGAAATATTCATATATCAGGTTTCCTTAAATGATTTTATAATTCTGTTGTAGCCGCTTGTTCCATATTGATAGTCAATTTTTAACTTGTCGCGAACGTACGTATGTCAATAACAAAGTAAGTCAATACTATATAGTTAATTGTTTGAAAGTAGATTTTAGAAAACGCATGGATCACATTTTTTCTATTGACCTTAATTTCAAATCACATTTAGGGACGCTGAAATATTTTCCTGTAGAAGCCAACCAGTGAAATGAGCATAATGGGCACCATCGTCATATAGATATGATCCTGGCGAAGCGCTTTGAATATGCAAATATTGTCTTGTCACGTCGATTGAACAAGGTTTCCATTTCATCTTCTTGATTATATATTTGTCAGCGCTGCCATTCAAAAACAAGGCGACCCCGGAAAATAATGGAATATTTTGTCGATGATAGATTCATGGCTCCTCCGACATTGTAGTCGACATCTTTACGTTTTTAAATATTAATCATGGTAAGATGATTTAACCTCTGCATATCCTATTAAATCTGTAAAATGATTTTATAATTCTCTTTTGACATGTTTGATCACAGATTATCTTACCCGAATCGTTTGGGAGTTTTGTAAAATCACAGTAAACAGATTCGATTTGCTCTGCTCCCAAAACCGAATATATGCCACTGAAGGTATGTCCAATGCGCCATAGAGCCTCACAAGAAGTTGGAATCCCATTTATGACCGCAATATCAATGTGTGTTTAGTATGGTTACGAGTTATAGGGAGAACGTAAATAACACCTCTTATGTCAAATACGTATGCAGTAAGTCAATATTGGTGTCTGGATGCGACATGCCAGTGCCTGGATGTTACAAACGTTATTATGCTCGTTGTGAAGGTAAATGAAATGAAATGTAGATTTTAGAATAATAATTTTTTTCACTCATGATCACCAAACACACATTTTATCTATTGATCTAAACTTCAAATGACATTTAGGGACTCTAAAATATTTTCCTGTAGAAGCCAACCAGTGAAATGAGCGTAATGGGCATTATCGTCATACAGATATGCACGTTCTAAAAATGACATTGCTTTTGATATTAGATCCATTGCCAATTTCGACGTCATTTAATCCGCAAGCTGGTCGTTCGTTTTTCAGGGTATTCAAAAGTGATTCCTGTTGTTGGAGTTTTGCCTCCAGTAACGTTACTTTTACTTCGAGCGTGACAATTTTTTCTGTCAAAACACCTTTAATCTCAGCCTTTAAAATTAAAACAGCGTAACATGACAAAACGTTACAAAATAATAGTTCAGCATATGAAAAAACAATGTTCTAACATAGTTTCCTTTGAGTAGTTCCAGTTGTTCCTCCACGGTAATAAGACCAGCGGCCAAAGAAGTAGACCATATGAAAATTAAAATACTTAGTTTCGATCCACTGTAAAAGCGGGCCATGTTTTTTCTCAGTCGTAGTCCGGATCGGTCCTGATGAGTCCTAATTTGATATTGGCGTACCAGTCACAGTTATCACAGCAATTATCACAATTATATATAGGCTCACAGCTCACAATCACTCACAAGCCAATAAATCGTCGTACAGATATGAACTTTGATCGTCCAATCAATAAGATAATTTCTGTTGCAAGATCCCTTGACATATATAACCTTCGTCGGAGATATGAAAAGATACTCTACGTTTGCGATGCCAAGTATATCTCCTTAAAAAATTGTTAATCCATTCTTCTGATTGCATTATTAAATATTTGCTATTGAGAGTTTGAAATTTAGTTACACCACGATTCTTGGACGAAAATACTCGACAGAATTAAAGACTCACGTCATTTCTCGTGCATCAATTGGAAATTACGTAAGCCTAACCCTGCAGAGCAAAGATGACAACCCAACCTACTAAAGTTAACCTTTTAAAATAACCTACACCTATATATAAACCAAATATCCCATTTCCTTCCCATCGCATTATTAGTTACCTTACTCGCCTTCTATAGGCCGGGTTAAAGTCGACTTAACTCTTTGTTTTTCTCTATTTTCATTCCCTAATATTTGTTTTAAAACTATATTTAACAATATCCTCTACCTAGTTGGTCAGCTCTATAAGATGGCTATCTCAGAAAAAATAGTACCCTCAGTGCCCTCGCCCCTCTCGGCCTCTCCCTTTTTAGCATTTTCCCATAGTGCCGCACAATTAGTTATTGAAACATGGCAACGTCGGAGTTTGACAGTCTCGTCGTCTGTTTTTGTTTACAAGAGAGGAGATAGTTTTTCAAAGAGCGTTTGAGGTGGCTAGAAAATTATAACCATGGCGAACGATTCTGTTCTATGGTTTGAAATTCAAAGTAAGTTGGATGAAGAGCTGCTTACTTTGAACACGTCACCAGAAGATCCCCTTCCTTTACTTGCTCAACTAGAGAAGTTGACTCAACTGACAGTTGATAACAATTTCAGGTAATGGATACAAATTTAACTTTTAACTTAAGTATCACGCTATTTATATTTATTCCTGAAAAATCAGGACGACGATTCCTGAAGATATTTTGAAGTTGTTGTTAAGAATCATCCAGCAACCAGTGGGTACTGGGTTGTTGGTTGAATGTGTCCGTGTTCTGAGAAATTGCTCAGGTCAAAATTGGGAAAATTCTCAACAAACTTGGATGCAGCTTGTATTTGAATGTATTGATCTTTTGAAAAGTTTTATTTTGAAAGAGATCAAAGAGGATGAGGTTATTCTTGTTCGTGTAATCCTTCAATGTATTGCAAATCTACTGAATTCCTTACCAAATTTATCTACTTTGATTTGGGAGAATCTTCAAAATCATTTAGAGTAAGTTAAAATTTCAAAATGTAAACTATTAAAAACAGCATTTAACAATCAACTATATGTTTCAGGCAATTAATTTCACATGGTGATGAAAAGATTAGCCTATTTTCCTCCTGTATTATGTATAGTTTGCTGAGAAACTCATCAGGTGTGATGGAACAAGTAAATACCCACAAATGGAAAGATTTGACAGCCACCTTGATCAGATCTTCTCATCAAGGAATTCTTTACTCGTAATAACATCTTTACACATATTAACTACAAATCAATCTCAAAATTCTATAAACATTTTACATTGCTTCAGACAATTCTCAGTCCAACTATATTTAAAAGAACATAACTTGCTTGAAAAACTCTATGAAATGCAAGGACTAGACACACGACTTTTGCTGCTTCATCAAATTTCAGAATTTGTTTCAGAGTGTGAAGTCGACTTTCAAAATTGGCGCTTTTTCAGCCGATTGTTCCAAGGTTTATTCACTACAGTAATTTTCTACATTACTTTAGAAAATTAACTATTTATGCTTTCTAAACCAGAGAGAGCAGGTATAATCTTGCGCACTTGTGAGAATTCTACGATGGATTTAGAAGCAATGGAAGTGGCCGGCCTTATCGAGATATTAGCCAAAAGCTCGTCTGGTGACGTTTGTCATAGGGAACTTTTTTTGGATGACAACCTTTTAGTTGCAACGATTGGTACGTGCATCGTGTTTTCCTCAATTTCAAATGTTGATGACTTTTTCGTATTCCCCCTTTTACAGACTTGCTTCGAAGTATACATAGCTTGGGCAAATCTGGGGAAAATTATTTTACGAAAGTCGAGGATCACTTTGGATCCGTCGAAGCTCACCCAGCCTTGAATTTCAAATGCAACTTAGTCCGCCTGCTTGGAAACCTATGTTACCAAAATCAATCCGCCCAAAACCGCATCCGTGAGCTCGAGGCAATCGCTCCGCTTCTCGAGTGCTGTAACTTGGACGCACGAAACCCTTTTATTCAACAGTGGTCCATCCTTGCAATTCGCAATTTATGTGAGAAAAACATTCCTAATCAAGAAGTAATCAGCTCTATGACTCGGAAAGGAGTTGTTCAACCTGCTGTATTAGAAGATCTGGGTCTGGAAGTGGAAGAATCAGCTTCAGGGCTATCTGTTAGACCATCTAAATCTTCAGACAAACCATAGTCCCTGTGCATTAACGTGGTTTTTCTTATCCGAATTGGGTAATTCGGATAAACGTGATTCGGCAAAACCATGGCATTTATTGTGCCTTCTGACGTTCAGAAATACAGTTTTCTTCCAAATTGTAGTCCTGATGTGATCCCGGTTGCCTTGACAGAGTAATAAAAAGTTCTTAGGAGACAATTGTTCTTGTGTAGTGCCACAACTTAAAAGGTACTGTAGTTTTTAGACTGCTCCTCTCGTGGCCCTACAGGTTTTGGAGCCTCGAGAGTTTTTCGTAAGGGCTCGTTGGACCTAGAGAATGCTCGCATTGATTGAAGTTTTTTCGGACGTTTCATACCACCTTTGTCAGCAAGACGTTTCTTTCCTAGATTTTGCGAAATCAATACTTTTCCGAATGATAGAAACATTATGGTGTTCCGGATGTTAATTTAGCATGCCAATCTTTAGACGGGAAGACAGGAAAGACTTTATTACCAAATGATGCCTCAATAAGCTGTTGAATGAGGAATTAACATATTTTGTTTCGTTCGCTGGTTATTTTTTTCGGTAATGTTTTTGTGGTTGTTGTCTTGGATTTTGTGGTATGTGAATTGCTTATCTTACTAGACTGATCGGATGCGAGAATTATACACTAACTAATAATGACTAACTCAGCGGTTGAGTATCGCTGTAAACTATATTGCCACGAGCACTAGCTCTACTCGTTTAAAACAGAGATTGCTAATATTAAACTTCGCGCAAAAATAATAAACATGTATAGACAAGCTTGCTATATAATAAACGACGCCCGAAAGGTTCCTGACAGAATAAAAAAAATTTCATTGTTCAATTCATGATTCAATTTTCTTAACCTTGACGACGAACTCTTTCCCTGCGTATGGCCCCGGTTTTCTTATCGGCTACAGGAAGGAGAGTGTGACAGATATGAAACTAGCAGACGGAAGATGGTTTTGTTCTTGAAGGGAGAATAACTAAAAGACGCAATGATGAAGAGCTAGTAAAATATCATGACTAAAAGAGAACGACTAAAGGAAATGACCTAAAAAGGAATGACTAACATATCCAATAACTAGAAACTGTTCGTTCAAAGTGCATTGTGTTACTCGAGGTGTTACTTTCAAGAGGTACAGAAAAGAGCTTAATACAGGTCCGTTACTTTTTGGTAGCGCTATTTAGTTAGCTGCGCTGTCGATTTATATGATTTACAGGATGGACCTTCTAAGGAGTGGGGATTGTATACTACTGTTCATCATCATAAGTGTGGCAATAACACCAGTAGTCACTGCCCAATCATGGAATTGTTCAACTGGGACGCCCTTCTGCATCCTCAATCCTCCAGAAAGTCGTTCATGGCACGGAGCTGCCGCACATTGTTTCCAACGCAATGGAGGTCTTGTTCACTTGGATAACTTTCCAGTAATTTACCAAAGCCTTGTATGTAATTGATCCTTGTGTAAAATGAACAAATCTTTTCTTTTGCAGTTTATTCGTTCAACCCATTGGCCTTCCGCCGAATTGTGGATAGGACTTGGTTGGGTGAACGGGCGGCTCCAGTGGATGAGCCAAATTCCGCGTAATTTTGAACAGTATTTATAGCCTTTTTCATATGTCCCATAATCGGAATTCTATTACATGGCTTAGGAGAAGAAAATAGGGAAGGCGAAATTGAAACTTATGCTAAAAATCGAACCGATCCCGCCAAATTGTGCTATCTCATGCACCGGGACGGGACTATCCAGAACGAATTTTGTCGGCGTCGGTTGAACTATGTATGTGTCAAATCGGTATCAGTTAACGAAGATCTTTGGAATAAGGCAACGGTTCCCGGTACTTTAATGTTTTCAAGTTCAAAGCATATGAGAAACTATAAGGTCAATTTTGTTGCTGAAATGCCTGCAGAAAGTGATAATATTGTTCCCGAGTTGATTCCATCCAAAGACACTAGAATTCATCATGCCTTCTTCGTAGTTGAACCTGCTGTCAATATGAGTTTGGAATGCAAAATACCAAGCGATGCTCTGACAAAGTGCACCAAGATCCATTACCGTTGGCTTAGAAACGGAGCCTACAAACCAGAGTTTGATGGAAAGTTGGTACGGATACAAATGTTGTAAAAATATAATAATAATTTCAACTGACGCAACTTTTAACCAGATAATATCAAACGCCAACGAATCAAATGTCAATGCCAAGTTAATGTGGATCTCGAACTTGCTGGGAAAAGTTTCATGCGAAGTATTTTGCTTCTCCTCGGGAAAATCTTTTCAATCCAAAGAGGCAATTTTAGTCTTACACCAATCTATTAGTCTACGTGTCGAATTCCAGCTAGAAACCATTAACTTAACCGCTATGCGAATCTACTTTGATGAAGTAATCGGTGCGCAGGTAAGTTCCATTAGTCTTCACGTTAAAATAGATCATTACGTTACGTGACTTCTTCATGTAACAAATTTTAATTTTAATAATAATGTGTTCTGTAGTTCAGATTTGTTAAACCAGATAAGAGTATTTCGGGGTTTGATTTCGATCTGCCAATGCTATCGTACCCTGAGAACTCAACCGACATATTCAGTTTTTACGCCGTCATGCGGGACATAGTATACACACTTTATTTCTTATTCTTTTTAAGAAAATATTAATTTTGATCAAAATATTTTCTGTGAGTACCAGGATGATGAGGTCGTAAAACGAAAAGTTTATTCGTACTTGAGTGGTGCTGAACCAGATCATATGATTTCCGCTGGCTCTTCCCGCCAATTTCAAGGATTTTTCAAAAGCATCCGCGTATTTGTTCTTAATTATTGTATCTCAAGGGAAGGAGGGAATGCGGCGTTGGTGTATGCTAATCAGCCGACACTTGCTCCGGAATTCGAGAATTATAACTTTCGTAACGAATCGAAAATTTTGGGGTGTCATCAATATGCTTCTTATCAGTGCCGTGCTGATTGGATGAACCAACCTACGTGGGAAAAGTGGAGTCCTCCAATAGTGATTATTTTATTTTCTATTAATAACGGATATCGTAATTTTCGTTTATTAAAGTGAATTAATTTATTTTACTTATACGCCGACAATGTAGAATTGCGCGATTTGCATGGATCCGTTTCTCAGTCACGAAGACTACTGTTTGCGAAAAGTTCCACCACAACCTTTTCCCAAGACCATAGCCGAATGTATGGCTCAATATCAACAGGATCAAGTTAATGCTACGTGGGATTTGTCTCGTTGGATTCAACTCTCATTAGATTGGATCGAAGAACAGAAAAAATTTAGCAAATCTGCAGAAACTGATTTACAACAAATCTGGCTCCCAGTGCAGAGAAGGACACACCTTGGACCTCTGCAACCTATCTGGCCCTGGTCGAACTTCAGTGGTATTTATATTGACACATTTTACAAATAATCTCAGTTTTTTTCACACTGCTATGCTGGGCAGGAACAGTAAACAGCGGTCTTCAAGTAAGTTCGTGGGAGGAAGAAATGAAAGCTATTGTCAACCGTTCAGGATTCCGCGAGGACTGGAGTCAGCTCGATCCTTCGCTGTTTTGTTTGATGTTAGACACGCAATCGAGAACGATGAAGAGCGCATCATGTCAACAACGTTTTCCTATGATCTGCATCCGGTCAAGACTGAATTTAAGCCTGACTGTCGCGGACTCCGTCATCAAATCTCAGTGTCCTTGGGGCTGGCAAACGTCATCATTGGGACAGAGAAATTACTGCTACAAAATTGTGTTCAACGAAATTCTTGTTACATTCGACGAGGCTGACGAAGAATGTCAAAAATTAGGCGGTCAGCTTGCTATAGCCGAAAAACCTTCGACACTGACTGTTATAATTGGAATTCATGCTCGCGATGGCACATTATATTCTAGGAAGTTTGGGTCGGTTTGGATCGGTCTGAGGAAGAAAGATAACCGACTCGAGTGGATGGATAATTCCAGCTGGACATACCTGCACCAACTGGACAAGGACTTGAACTCTGCTGACGAAACAAATGTGTATGGAGTTTCTTTAGAATATAAGTTAGATTACTCTAGACCTGGCGGTTCAATGATAAGATGGAGGGGGCGGCCACAAGGCGCCCGTCTAAATGAGTATATTTGTCAGAAAGAAATTGCTCCCCAGCGAGAAGTTGCTCTTCAAATGAGTTTAAGTGAAGACTACAAACCCCGTGTTTCAATTCAACCAATCTCGTTCCATCTGAGAGGAGTAGACCAATTACTAAACCTCAACAAAACTACTCCGATTGAGGCATATACCATGTCCTCACTCATCACAAAAACAGAAAATCTTTTTTTATCTAAGATGACTTGTTTCATGACCAATCAGACGTCCACTGTTGACTTCAGTAGCTTCAATACCAACGAAACAACAATGAATTATTACACCGTGATTAGTCGTCCAGAAAGTTTTATCCCAGAAAGGTGGGAAGCGGCAGAAACCAGCTGCGAAACTTGGGATAAATGGTCACCTGAAAGTTTGCAAACTTCTTGGATCTTGTCCGGCAATCTCAACAACGAAAGGGAACAAAACTTATCCTCTTTAATTGTGCGACTACGTCATCGATTTCAAACTTACGAATCAGAAGACCATGATGCAACTTTCAAAATGAGCGGTTATCAACGAAAGTTGTTTGCAACGTCCTTATACAATGTCTTTTCCCGAGAATCCCTCGAGCGTCACCCTTATTATCGCCGTTACTCCAATCAATCAGTTAATGGCAACGATCCTGTGGCATTCGAACGGGAACCCAACTCTAATCGGCCCCTATTAATTATCTGTTATCGCCTTGTTTTCAACTTGAATACTAACGATGAACTAGTCAACGAAATCTATTTGAGTCAACCAGAGACGAGGAAACTATTTTTCAAGATTTCCATGCGTTATCATTATCAGTGTTTGACAGCAGCAACAACGGGACCGAATTAGATTTTGTTAGCGTAAGGTCGACTAAATTCTGTGCCAGTGAAAGAACAACTGAAGAAGGTAGGTTCCTTGGCTTCGGGAGCCGACCGATCCCCGCACGGCTTACAGAAATCCCTGCAGATAGATTACCACCTACTGAACCTCTGTCGAATGAGCTATATTGGCCGAAATCTGAAGCAGGAGCTTTGATTAATCCAACCCCACATTGCATTACTCGGGGTGGATACCTGCTCAGGAGACGTTGTCTTGGTGACCGATCAAGTGGTCTGCATTGGGAATCCCTTGAAACTAAGGTGTGTAAATTGAAACGGCTAAAACACAAAGAGTGCTAGCATTATTCAACCTTTCTATATTTATTATAGGCTAGTGAGGGTAGCTCGCTTTGTGTTGGTCGTCCCTCGGAGCTCTTCCATCTGTTACTCGCCTCAATGGAGATGGACAACGTCACTCGAATTCTGCAAATGATCCGGCAAGATATAAAGAATTGGGATCCGAGTATAGCCGATCTCGAACTGCTGGCGCAGGCTCTACGTAGATGCTCTTATGTTGACATGGGAAAAGATCTAAACATGGAGGATCTCAATAACCTTCAGACCATTATACAACAAGTAATGTATTCAAATGAAAATATTAATACTTTACCTACTTCCTTGTCCACGAAGTGTGCTCCCTCTTTCTTCTTGGATATTTTTAGTACGGAACTTGCGAGATGAGGCAGAGAGGCGTAGTGTCGTTCTATCCATCTTTCCATTGTTCCCTCCCGTTTCCCGTTGCAGTTCCGTTTTATCCAGCGTATACCATAAACAGACAAAACGTTGGATTAAGCGGAACTGTATCTGGAAAGTTCCGTTGTACTAGTATCTAAGAAGAGATAGGGAACCTTCTTCGGGAACCAACTTCGTGGGCTAGAAACGGCTAGAAAGAAAGAAGATCTAATGTCAACACGTTTACTATTTTGGATTGGAATGAACTAGATTAATTCGTTGGAGATGGATAAACTTATTGGAGCCCAGGAATCGCCTTCATTCTCTTCGAACTTGGCCAAAGCCACTGAACTTTTGTTCGCCAGAATAAACGCAAGAGAAAACAACGGAAACTTCAATTCGACAGTCTCTCAGCAGCGATTTAGAACCGAGTTGCCGTTTGTGGCGGGAGGATCATGGGATCGTCAAAATGAAGAAAACATTTTAGGATTCACAGCGGCAATAAACAATGCCAAAATTACCCGATCAAATGTTCTTTTATCCAACGCAACTTACGAAGAGGTCGAACAGTCGAACGTTGTAGTGCTACTCCCATTCCAGAAGACAGAAACTCCTGGGCGTAAACAAGAGCAAGTAACTTTCTTGGCGTATCCCGACACCCGTTTAATCGACGCATTAGCTGCATCCGGAAAATTCTCTTCAGCTGTTTACTTGTCGGATCCATCGGAGCCAGAAGGATATGGTCGAAATGAAAAATTATTCACTGGCAATGGCGGAATGGTTCAGGTTGTTTTATCTCCCCAACCACATCAGTTAACCAATCCGGTCACTCTTTTTTTTCGCCCTAAATATCCATCCACACCGGAAAACCAACACCTTCTTCGTTGCGTGTTCTGGAGCGAACAGATGAACGCAGGCAGCGGAGGATGGTCCATCGATGGATGCTGGCATGAAGGAACCAGGAACGGCCTTGAAGTTTGTCGTTGCAATCACCTTTCAACCTTCACTCTTCTCGTTTCTCGGTCGGAAAAACATTTGCAATCAACAATTCACGGAGCTATTTTAAATGTCATCACCCTCATCGGCTCAATTCTTTCCATCGTTGGATTGTCGCTTATATTGCTAACATTTCTTATTTTCCCGTCTTGGAGAAAACCACTAGGTCATAAATTCCTCGTTCAGCTCTCATTAGCTTTAATTGTTCTCTTAATAACTTTTATCAGTGGAGTGGATAATATCAAAAACATTCACGCTTGTCGGGCTTCAGCTGTCTTCTTACATTACTTTCTACTAACCGCTTTTTGTTGGATGACAGTTGAAGCTTATCAACAGTACAAGCGACTTGTTATAGTTTTCGGAACCAACGTCCCGCGATTTTTATTGAAAGCTTCATTGATTGCTTGGGGTGTTCCTTTTTTGCTAGTCGGTGCCGTTCTGGTTTATGACCTGGATTCCTACACGGGGGACGAAGGATACTGTTGGTTAAGGCCGACCGTCTTCTATATATCCGTGTTGGGCCCAATAGCAACGCTTATGCTAATAAATCTCAGTTTTTTTGTCCTGGTCTTTCGAAGTATTGCCACCTCTGGACGCGGATTACGCACCAATCAATCGGAGATGAAGCAGGCAAAGGAGAAATTGGTTGCTTGTTTCCTTAACTTTGTCCTTCTCGGCTTGTCCTGGATCTTTGGATTTTTTGCCATCGGTCCAACAAACTCACTGTTTTATTCCTATATGTTTTGCTTGACCACAACCCTACAGGGTTTCCTCCTCTTCCTTCTTTATGTCATAAGAGATCCCTTAACACGTCAACTTTGGATAAAGTGGCTTGGTATGGGCAAATTAACAACAAATATCCGGCTTAACGAGCCAAAAGTTAAGTTACCGGCTGGCTCATCCACGTCCGGTAACACTGAGTCCTACTCTAGAGGGACGAGCGAGCGGACGGGTAACAACGAGTCTACTTCAACCGTAACATTGCCACTAATGTAGAAAATCCAGAAAATGTTACAGTTACTGAACGCGGAAGGGCGAACATTAATACATATTACATGCAATGGTACAGGAACATATGCTCGGCATTCGTCAACATTCTCATTCCCTAGCTTTGATCCGCTCTGCTTGTTTACATATGCGGCTTTCATTTTTTAAATCGTTATAAATCCCGAATGTTGGCTATGCGTTTACACAACATAGGAAATAATTTTTTCTTAAATTGTGTGTTTGTGTTCTCATTACATTCGAATACATTCAATAGTATGTTTGAACGCGTTTGAACTTTTGAACGCAGTATGGTTGAACGCAATCACTTCGTAGGCAATCACTTCGTTTTTAGTGCCTGAACATACAAAGTTCAGGCAACGATGTGCTTTTGGTAGCCTTTGATGGATCAAGACAGCTGGACAAGGATAACAGTATAGGGAACAAGATTCCTGATTATTTCCACCTCCAATATTCTCCTATTAACTACTCCCAAGGTCAATTAGCCCGTTATAGGACATTGGCGACAATTAGAACCGAATTTCTATATAATATACAGTATATATACGGACAACAACAGCATATAATTCGCATATCGCATTATTACACTAATTGGTGCGATTTTCATTGGCACTGTACGTGACCAACAGCAACGCAGTACCTGAAGTAGGCCTACTGTGCACACTATTTTTTTTTTTTTTTTTTTTCAAATGGGCGTACTCGACACGAGCGCTGCCCAATTGCATTGCCATCATTTAAAATCGTAATATTTACAATGATACATTAGGTCGGCAAGACTGGTAGATACAAAAGATTGTGGAAAGTGGGCCTATCAGCCGTGTCAGTTCCTGAAGGATGTTAGGTTTTTATTTGAATAATCAGTCCGTCACCTTAGTGGGCTCTAAAGAATCAGTCTTCCACCGTAGTGGGCTGTCTCAACCTCTGCCTGTATCAGGGTAACTATATTAGTTCTTTCTGTGATTCACAAGTTTAGACTCCATCGGGGTTCGAACCCGGGACCTTCGCCCTATGAGGCGGGTATCTTAACAACTTGGCAGCAGAGCACACTAGCGGATTCATCGACCAACTAGTGGTTGAATCTTCGATCTAACAAAGGACACCCGGTTACCACCCTCCATTATTTGCGTCTGCCCGGCATGGTTACCTTCAAGGCCGCCTCAGTGGCGGGCGCCGGTATAGCCGAGAGAGAGAAGCACCCGGACACTATAACAATAAAGAATTCGTCATGTTTATTTTCCTTGTTGTTAGTAGACTCGTAATGTTTTACGTATGTAAGTGAATCACTTATTATATGCACATCTGGGGGAAAAAAGGTAATTTCAGGTGCGGAATGCTTCAATAAAATGTTCAAATATTGAACATTCTGAGTCTGAGTCAACCTAACGAGGAATCCGCTTGTACTTGTTCAAGTGTTGTTGTACTTGTTTCTTCAGCGACAGAAAAGTAATGTGTCTCGTTGTGTCAGCAAATGTAAAATAAAATGGGTCAAGGAGGATAAAAGCGAGCGTGTTTTTAATATATATATTAGTGCTTGTTTTCTGCTGCTTTAACTACAGTACAGAAGCTCTTCGCGATGCGTATCGATTTACTGGTATACATACTGTCTGTTTAAAAAAATAATAATTAAGATAATACAGTTAAATTTGAGTTTTGTAATTCAGGTTATATGCGTAGCATATCTTGTCGGATGCGCTAATTCAAAATCTTTTTCTGTCTTCGACAATGGTAAGTGGCAAACTGTACAGTTTTGTTATTGATTTAATTTACCTTATGATGCATTTTCTTAGTTGATGAGTTTGAAAAAGGAGACTTACTGAGAAACGATGATGAGGATTTCGATGAAATCATTGGTGGAATCACAGCTTCGACAGGGGAATTTCCTTATCTGGTAGGCTGTCTAATATCTATGCCTATTGAAACATTAACTAATTTAATAAACAGGTTCGATTGACTTAGCATTATTCGAGTTGTTTAATAGTAGAACAATAAATTTAGGCTAATTATTTATTTTCGTCAATCATCTCTTTAGGCTATTATGACAATCGATGGACAAAGGTGGTGCGGGGGAACCCTGATTGGACCTTCACACGTTTTGACAGCAGCTCATTGCTTTGCGGAGTAATCATATTTGATAATAATTGTATGTTGACAAATAACGGACGTATCTTTTTGAAGAAATGATGCACTATAAAAAATGTGCATAGATATTAATGAATATCTCAAAAAAAATAATTACATAGTTTATTACTATACATTTTTCGTGTCCATTTTTCTTATATAGCCGCCATAAATTTCCCGATAGGGATTTTGTCGTTGTTCGCTTATGACTACAAAACCATACACAACCCACCCACAACCCACCAACCCACACAAAAAAAAAATTTACGGGCCAAAAGTAAAGACATTATAGTTTAATACGTTTTTTTCCCTTTTCTCTCCCGTGATTCTGCATGGCATTTTCATTTGTAGCGTTTGACGGCGGATTGCAACATCAATGTTTGCAGAAAATCGTGTGGGTGGAACTATTTTTAATTAATTATTTTCGATTTTTTTACTCGATTTCACAAAAAAATTTTTATTTCCCCATTTGATATTTTCGTTTACAGCGTTCATCAAAGGATTGAATCGAAGTTAAATTGGGAAAATCGTACGGTTTCAACTTTTTTTATGAATTATTTTTGTTTTCACGGGTTTCAAAAAAAAATTTTCAGTCCAAAAATTGCTGCTTTACTCATTGAAAGTGTCCAATTTCCACCTCATTTGCTAGTTTCATTAACAGCGTTCATCAGCGGTTTCACAAATAATTAAATGGGAAAAATCGTACGACTAGAACTTTTTTAATCAATAATTTTCGTTTTTTAAGGGTTTGAAAAAAAAATGCAGTTCCAAAAATAGCCGCTTTCCTCACTTATTTTTATCCAATACAAAGATTATTTGACTTTTTCAGCAAGAACGTTTATCAGCGGATCCGAAAATCGTTAAATGAAAGAAATCGTACTACTCGAACTTTTAAAAATAATTCTTTCGTTTACACGGTTTTTTAAATAAATGTGTAGTTCCAAAAGGTGCCAATTTGGCGTGTTTTGAAGCACCAAAACCTTCGCATAGCACCTTACCATAGAAAACGAGTTACTTCTTCACCTACTCCTTATCTCCCCACCCCCAATTCTGTCCACCTGATTCAGGAATATTTTTATGAAGGCGATTTTGACAATAGCGTACACCGCTAAACCGTATATATCATAGAAATCCCCACGTATCCCTATCGGGAACCTCTCGAGCGAAGCGAGATTTCTAGTTGTTTAACTCATGCTTTACCAAATAATACTGTTTCTTCTGCAATAGTCCGGATATTCAACCTCCAATAAAACCAAGTAGTCTTGGAGTTAGAGTTAATACCACTTCATGGAAGGGTGGAGCTGGTTCCGTCTTTCGAACCGTGAGGAAATACGTCGCCCATAGCCAATATAACTACAGTACAAACGTACGTATACACACTGTTCCCTAATTGTTAAAACATTATAATTCTGGATAATGGATAATATTGATTATTGGGCTGTAAATTTTTGTTTATTATTAGACTCATATTAGAATTGTAATTATTGATAGGATAATGACATCGCTTTAATTGCCCTCAGCTCGCCAATTACAAATGTGAAGTTAGCCAAGCTCCCACAATCAACAAGTTCCACCTATGCCGGAAAGGAAGCCATCATCGCCGGATGGGGAGATACAATTTCAGGTACGGTATACTAAAACTTGCACCTAAAATACGTAATTTTGTTTGTAAAAAAAATTTTCCAGACGTTTAAAATTGTGGTGTGATGGTTCCAAGTCAAGAAACCACTTCCCAAGAAGCCACTGGCTTCCTGGCGAGTGGCTTCCTGGTAAAACCAGGAAGTGGCAAATTCCCCAAGAAGCCACTGTGGCTTCTTGGCATACCTTTCCTGGCTTCCTGGTGAAATCCACCTGGCTTCCTGGTAATTCTTAAGTCACGAAGCCACTAACATAGAAAAGCAAATTGCAAGCCAAGTTTGATAGCTAAGAATAAAGTATTTGAACGGCTTGTAGCCTAATTTGGAATAAGGGAATCAACTCCTAGGTTTAAACTAGTCCGTTGCTTGTTACAACAGAAACATTTCTTAGAAATCACATGTTGTAAACGCGGGGTATGCGGTACTCTGACTCCCTGATCACCTTTTTACCGATGAAAAAGGGGACTTCCTTTTCGTCACCTCTTACTTCAGTCACATGATTGGCGCGTCTGATGATGAATTTGAGTTTAAAATATGAATCACGACCCACAGCTTTCAATCGTAATAGAGTAACTGGCAAGGCTTCACAATATTGCGCGTCGTCCACCGTACACTGCAGTGTTTGATTTGCTTTTTTTTGCGATATTTGCTGACAACCCTATTGATTTATGTTTATACTTGGTTCGGAAGCGAGTGGCTTCCTGGTTTAGAAAGTTAACCGGGAAGCCAGGTTGAGTAAACCAGGAAGCCGCAGTGGCTTCCTGGCTATCCAAGAAGCCGGTTTCAAGGAAGCCAGTGGCTTCTTGGGAATTGGCTTCCTGACTATGATTTATCACTTTATTCTGCGCATGTGCATAATGTATGGTGGGGTTAGATGACAGTTTAGGACGTATTTATGAATAAATTAACTTGGGAAATAATAAATTAATACGAAAAACTGAAATTGAAAGAATAAGTGGAATGTTATCGATCAACAATAGCCTACTTTTGGGACACGTGTTGGAGTAGAAACATACACGTCTCTTTTCTTGAGAATTAGTTTCTTAGAGAAAAGAGCTTGCTAACATTAGAAATTAGATTAAACCCTTATCTAATCTCCCTAGGTAAATTCTTTTGATTTTAGGAAGCCAGAAAGGTTCCGAAAAATTGCTAAAAGCTACAGTCACCGTTTTGGATAACGCGGTGTGCGCTAAGCAATACGCTCAGCTCATTAACACGCCTCATTTTGGTCCTATAAACAACAATAAGATTTGTGCTTTCGCCCCTGGGAAAGACACGTGTCAGGTATAGTTTTCTTTTTGGCCTTTTTTATAAAAGAATAATAAGATAATTTTGAAAAGTGAGCGGTGACAAATATGCATACGTATTGATATTGTGACATTTCATTCGCGATTCTGATATATGTAATACAGGGTGACAGTGGCGGTCCGATTTTTGTTGACGGAGTTCAAGTGGGTGTTACTAGCTACGGTTATGACTGCGCTCATGCTCAGTATCCTGGCGTATATGCTCGAGTCACCACTTATCTTAACTGGATTAAAAGCACCCAGGTCAGCATGTAAGACGATAAACACGGTCGTGCCACAGCTTCTCCTTTTTTTTTATTTAATTTTAACATGGGTACTGGTCGGTAATAAATACACAACAATTTCAGCAAGTATCACTGACTTTAATTCATGGAGGTAAAAGTTGTATATAATTCTACACCTTAGGAATCATGTTCATTCAAAAAATGTTGTTAATTTTATACGGTAGGACTTACTATTTGTGGACGTAAGTATTTCGTTGTGATTCGAGTAATTTTGAAAATTATTCGGACTTTGGGACAACTATCTGAGAAAGAATCCCAAAGTAAAGTAACGGCGATGGACAGTTGATGGACGGTGCCTATGAAAATTATGGCCACCGCTCTGAAGACGATGACGTGATCGAAATTCACAAAACTTATAACTTAATGGTTCCGAACGCTAACATTCTTTATACTGACCTTTTCATCATTCTTTGAGGGGCGGAGCCAAGCGCACTCTCCACCGCAAGGCGCCTTTTCAGTCACGATCAAGGTCTTTTCAATGGATTTTCTGACCCCTCATAAACATGACATTTGGGAAAATCAAAGAGCTTCTTATCGATGTATTTAGACAAGTGGCCTAGTTTATCAACATTTATATTCATTCCAAACATAACCCATACACTCTAAAAACAAATTGGTTTACTAAGGGCCTTAGTAGCGAAACGGACGAGGCTACCATTACTACTATGGCACTACTAAAGGTTTTAGGGCCTTTTTTTTCGCTACTAAGCCTGTCAATATCTTTCCTCGTTATTTTTTTTCGGGAATATCTTCCCGTTTGCCTTACAAATGGCCTTCTTTCAGGCATCTATGAAGTCGTGGTAATAGTGAGCTGCCGTGCTGCACGATAGAATGAACTGTCTTTTTGCGTATCCTGAAAAAGTAATTGACTTTAACAGATTCGGCTCCGTTTTTCTCGTGGCCAGTTGTTTGGCCATGAGAAACCATCAAACGACCTTGTGTCATCCAATCAATGTCTTTCGGGTCTTTTGAGGGTTGTGGGGAAGTTTACAGTTGTTCCAGCAGCTGCCCCAGCAAGCGGTTCGAAGGAGGCGATCAAGTCCAGCCCTCAATACCCAATGAATTGTCCAACGCACTCTTAAACACGCAACTCGATTTTCGCTTTCTTTTTCAATCGGGGTTCCAATTTCCGTCTGAGATTATTACTGGAAATACTGAAAGAAGTAGTGAAAACGTTCTTACCTTGTTTTCTACTGTTGTCGGAAACAGCCGATGATTTTCTTTACTATTCACCCGAATATCATCTCGTTTATTGAAAATTCTGCTATCACGATCTTCTTTCCGACCGGCACGACTCATGACTTGCAGCTTGCTCCTCCATCCGGAGGTTCTTTGGCAGGCAAATTAAAAAATGAGAAGCTCTATAAGTTCTTTGCTTTCGAGTTCGGATTTTTCATATTCGAACCTCTCTAGGACTTCTTTCTCTTTTCTGATGGATTTGCAAAAGTTAATCAAGGTCATGGAGGCATAACGGCCGCGATGGTGCAGGCACGGGTTGCTGAACCGGTCGTGATGTTGAGATGACACTTATCTAGTTAGCAAGGTAGTAATAGGCATACATATCTGTAATTAAAAAGTAATTGATATAGTCAACCTTAATAACGTATTACCGTATCAGGGTTGGGACGAGCGCGATCTTTTATGAGCGCGCTCGCGATCAATTCAAAAAACCGCAAGCGTGAGCGCGAGCGCGATCTGCTTTGAGCGCGCTTATTTTTGTGTAATTTTAATCAGCTTTTTTACAAATTTTTTGACTATGAAGCTTCAACATATGTTCTTTTTAAATTTATTTTAGTTCAAAAACGAGCGCGCTCGGAGCGCGCTCACGCTCGCGCTTAATTTTGAAATTCGAGAGCGCAATGAGCAAATTTTTGAAAAATCAATGAGCGCGATGGCGCTCCGAGCGCGCTCCGAGCGCGGCCCAACCCTGTACCGTATATTGTCTTCTCGTCACATAATCATTAATAATCAATTGATGCGTGAATTTTATGATTAATGGAAAAGTGGTATTGTTACGTAAGGATATCGCCTTGAAGCAATTATGTATTTTGTAGGAAAGGATAATAAAACAGTACCGTAACAAATAAAATTAACCGAAATTGATGCACCGACAAATGGATCGTTGCAATAGATTTTTCGTTGGCTTACCATGTAGACTACACTGTAACAGTAAAAGATTCGTCATCTTTATTTTCCTTATTGAAAATAGACTCGCAATATTTTACACGTACGTAAGTGAATCACTTAAAATATAAAGTGCACATCTTAGGGAAAAAAAGGAAATTATTTCAGGTGCGGAATGCCTCAGTGAAATGTTCAAATATTAGACATTCTGAGTCAACCTAATGGGGGAACCGATTGTAGCCTACTTGCTTCAGCGACAGAAAAGTGATAGGCTATGTGTCGCTGTGTCTGCAAATACAGCTTTCAATTTGCGAGTAGTACTTAGTGTGTTTGATGACGTGGAGTGGTCTAAAAATATAACGGATGATCAAAGAGTATAAAAGCGAGCGTTTTTTACGACATAGTATCAGTGTTTTTCGCTGCTTTAACTATACAGAAGCTCTTCGCGATGCGTATCGATTTTTTAGTATACTCTCTGTTTTTTTTTAATAATTAAGATTGTGCAGTATATTGAATTTTGACTTTCTAATGATTCAGGTTGTATGCATAGCATATCTTGTTGGATGTGCTAATTCAAAATCTTTTTCTGTCTTCGACAATGGTAAGTGGCAAATGGTACAATTTTGTCATTGATTTTATTTTCTTAATAATGATTTTTTCAAAGTTGATGAGTTTGATAAAAGAGAAATCATGAGAAACGATGATGAGGATATCGATGAAATCGTCGGTGGGACCACAGCTGCTCCAGGGGAATTTCCTTATTTGGTAGGCTAACTAGCTTAATTACTATGCCCATATTGAAACACTAACTAAGTTATAATGAAATGGTTCGATTAAATTAGCATTATTCTGGTAGCTGTTTAATAATAGAACAAATTTAGGCTGGTAATTTATTTTCGTCAATCATCTCTGTAGGCTGTTATTACAATCAATGAAAAATTGTGGTGCGGAGGAACCCTGATTGGACCTTCACACGTTTTAACAGCAGCTCATTGCTTGGAGCGGTAATTAACTACATTTTATACTACTTGTATGTTGTTAAATAACGGACATATCTTTTTGAATAAATGGTGCACTATATGAAAACAAAAGAAAATGTGCAGTAATAGTATTAACGGCCGAATAATATCTAAAAAAAGTGCATGTTTATCATACATTTTTCGTGTTCATCTTTCTTCTATCATTAGACCATTATTGTTAAACTCATATGCAATATCAAATAATACTGTATCTTCCGCAGTAGTCCGGGTGAAACTCCACTACCAGCAAGCAGTCTTGGAGTTAGAGTTAATACCATTTCCTGGAGGGGTGGAGCTGGTTCCGTCTTTCGAACCGTGAGGAAATACGTCTACCATAGGCAATATAACAACACTACAAACGTACGCATATACATGCACAGTTCCCTAATTGTTAAAACATATTATGATTCAATATGCTGGATAATAGGGCTGTAAATTATTGATTATTTCCTATATTAAACTTATAATAGACTTGTAATTATTGATAGGATAATGACATCGCTTTGATTGCCCTAAGCTCGCCAATTACAAATGTTAAGTTAGCCAAGCTCCCACAATCGACAAGTTCCTCCTACGCCGGAAAGAAAGCCATCATCGCCGGATGGGGAGATACATTTTCAGGTACGTACGGGGAAAACTAAAACTTACACTTAAAATACCTAATTTTGTATGTGAAATAGCTAGTCCGGACGTACGTTTAAAACTGTGGTGTAAATCTATTCTGTAACTTGGGAAACATCAAACTAATACGAAAAAATTGAAATCGAAAGAATCAGGGGAATGTTATTGATCAACAAAACTGTTGGGATACCGTACGCGATAGAGTATATAGGCTTATTACAACCATGATGCAGATCTTTTCTTGGGAATTAGTGTTTTAGACGAAAGAACTTTCTAACACGTAAAAATTAGAGTAAAGCCTCATCTAGTCTCTCTAAATGAATTCTTTTGATTTTAGAAAGCGGCAAAGGTTCAGAAAAATTGCTTAAAGCCACAGTCACCGTTCTGGATAATGCGGTGTGCGATAAGCAATACGCCCAGTTCATGAACCAGTTTGGTCCTATAAACAACAATAAGATGTGCGCTGCCACCCCTGGGAAAGACACATGTCAGGTATTCGTTTTATTTTTGGCCTTTTTTCAAAGCGAATAATATGATTTTGAAAAGTGCGCAAAGACAAATGTGCGTATTGTGATTACTTAATTCGCGGTTTTCTAATACAGACTGACAGTGGCGGTCCGATTTTCGTTGGAGGAGTTCAAGTGGGTGTAACTAGTTACGGTATTGGCTGCGCCGATCCCAAATATCCTGGCGTATACGCTCGAGTCACCACTTATCTTAGCTGGATTAAAAGCACCCTGACCAGCATGTAAGACGATAAAAACGGTCATGCCGTTTGTTGTTTTAATAGGCTATTCTCCTTTCATATATTTAATCGAGTATTTAATTTTTACATGGGTACTGGGTGGTAAATAATACACAACAATTTCAGCAAGTGTCACTGGTTTTCATTCATGGAACTAGGTTAAAGTTTTATTTAATATAATTATCCACTTTAGGAATCATGTTCATTCGAAAAATTTCGTTAGTTTTATATGGTAGCCTAGCAAAAATAATTTGTCGTGATTCGAGTAATTTTGAAAGTGATTTGGATTTTGGACGATTCTGATAACGACGAAGTCCGTCATTTAATTCCCTTCTTGCTAGTGACGTGATTGCCGAAAAGATTCTGATCTGCAAAAGTGCAAAAAACAACTTTGCAAAACTGTACGAGAATAAGTTGACGGTGACGGAATTGTATCATTGTTCAGGTTCGAAAACCAGACGTTTATCCGCTGCTTTTCCGCATCCAGTTCGCTGCTTTTGATGAGTTCGGACTTTTCATAGTCGAACCTCTCAAGAACTTAGACATTATCTTTTTTGATGGATTTGCTAAAGATTAAAAAGTAATCAAGGTCAAATGGCGGCATTACAACGTTCGCCATGGTGCAGGCGCGGGTTGCCGAACCAGTCGTGATGTAGAGATGACACTCATCTATTTAACACGGTAGTAGTACCTGTAATATAAAGCATACCTGTAATCAAAAAGTAATTGATATAGTCAACCTTTGTAACGTATTGCCGTATATTGTCTTCTCGTCACATAATCATTAATAATCAACTGATGTATGAATTTTATGATTAATGGAAAAGTGCGTATTGTTACGTACGGATATTGCCTTTAAGCAAATGTATTTTGTACTGTATGAAAGGATAAACAGTAACAAATAAAATTAAAGTTGATTTTGATCATTAACGTTTTCACTGGTATGAAAACTGAAGATAAGGTTAATTTATTTTCCAAAACTGCTTCCGCTGCCCTGGCCGGTGGCTCCAGCTTGACCGGTGAACAGGTTGAGCGAGGCAGATCCGGTACCAGTGCCAGTACCAATTCCGCCGTTTTGTGCGCTAGAGATTCCGCGGACACCTGATGCGGATACTCCTTCGAATCCAGCCTTACCAGTTACAGCGCCATATCCAGTGCCAGCTAACCGAGTGCATTTGAACATTATGGGGAGTCCCAACATCAAGACAAATTTTATTTTACCGAAAGCGGGGGAGAAATCAGGTTGAACGAGTCTTGGCTGCTGGAAACCGCCGGGAGTGACGAGACGGTTTCCTCCCTGAAATTGTGGCATGGCCACGGTAGCAGCCAGAGTCAGAGCAAAAAGAATCGCAACCTAAGACAAAAGAAATGTAACTTCACAAACAATGCTTTGAATGGACTAAGACTAAATCTTATAGAATGGAATTTATTTACTTAAGCAAGCAATATAATATAGTATATTGTGTAATAGCAACTTGCGGTTACCTTGTACATTTTCAAGAAGCTTTTTTAAGTTGATGGTTGTAGCTGTGAATGAATATCAGCTGCCGTTTGACTGGCTTATTTGTTTGCTGGGCTGCTTAAATACGTTGAACGCTTCTAGCAGGACCCCGAAAAATAGCCGAAAGGAGCAGGTTGCCGGCTGCATCTCTTTGAAAATAGGACGACGGGAGAAACAACACCTGCAAGCCAAATGTTTGGTTGATCCGCTTCAATGACTTGATTTCATCCCACTTTCAACCCCTATTGCGTTTCTGATTCCGTTCGCCTCAATTGGCGTTTTATTGGTGCGTTATATTCTTATATGAAATTGTTTACCGGTACTACGACGATGAAGGCGTTCAATCTCCGAAGCAGGAATTAAAAGCCAACTGGTTTGTTGATAAATTGAAATAAAGATACGACCGGATACGACTCTTTAGTCAAAGTAGCTTGCTGGAGTAAAGTAGAACACATGTTGCCTGCATCCTGTTTTTTCCAACCGACACCTCAATGAAAATAGGAGATGACTTGCATCAAATTAAAGCAGGAAAAAAACTGGAGCGAACTCACCTAGATGCGCACAAAACGTGCCTGGCCGGCGTCACTGTATCCGACACAATCACACATGTTCAATTGTAAAAGAAAGAAGTTCTAGTTGCAATCAGCAGCGAAGCTCTCTCTCTCTGGTGTGAAACAATCAGTTATGGTTATTTTAATTTTTCTGTTGATACCACTTTATCGAGGAGGGTGCACTTTAGAAAAGAATCAGAGAGTCGGGGAATCTGCGCAATGACGGAACCAAATACTTCAAAGTTCTTTTTAAAAACATATTCTACTGCGACTGGGAAAACAAGAAAAATAGTTCCACGAAGCCGGATTTGTTATTCCTTTGGGAGCGATTGTTCATGGTTATTTGAAATGTCCTTTTTTTTTTGGAACAAACTTATTTAATTCTATTCAATTTTCGGGTGTTTTTCAAGTAAAATATGAATAGAAAATACAACGTAAGCTACATGCATATCGCGTCACTCCAGGTGTGCACCAGCCAGATCCAAGCCGCTTTCCACAAGCCCCGTCTTTTAATGGTAATCATGGATCCCCGCGATGGCTATTATCTCTCTGGCTCCCAGTTCTTCTTTTCTTCCGGCCAATCAGTTGGAGACACCTACACAGTGCCCTAAGTGGCCGGCATCGAGTATTCAATCTATTGGTTTAATAGAGGCCGGTCACTTGGAGTACCCACTCGAAAACCAAACCAACATTTTCACTTCATCTCCAATCGATTTGACCCAACCACCAACCACCACCACCCGCAAAAGTGATGACGACCGGTTTCCCGGAAAATGCATCCCGCGTCCGTCGTCAAGCGCCGCCTCTCCATTTCTCGGTAGGAGACGAGGTGGTGGGTTCCCTTTCCCCGAGATGTTGTGCAACAACAACAAGCGGAAGCGGACCCTTGGTTTCTCTTTTTGGGGGGGAAGGAGAGGAGACTGTCCGGCTAGCGTCAAGGCAGCATCGGTGAGATGCGAAGACCCTCGACGAAGAGAGAAGAACAGAGAGAGGCCGGGAGGAGCACGCACACATCGGTGTCTATAGTTTTAGAGATTGTCGGTTGGTAATACATGTGGTATACAATTCACAAATCATACGGCATTGAATTTACCTATTGCAAGCTTCATAGATTGATTGCAAGCCTTACCGCACCTTAAGCTTGATCAAACGTTGGAACGATAAAGCAACTGAAAGAAGAAGAAACTTTATTGAAGCTGTAGCAATCCTGCTTACCTATCCCGCGATTCTGATTATTGCCGTTTTCCCACTGCGGATTACTAACAAGTATATCTTTCCCTTTTAATTTGTGCTGCATGCCTTGGATGCTGATTAGATAGCAGGACCTTGAAATTCAGAGTAAGGCCGACAAGGACAAGGTGCAATCGTTGATACGTACGGAATGGTAAGTTAAGTTTAAATTAGTACAGAGAAATACAATTGACAATTTTAAGTAATTCTTGAAAACGATAGGCAACAATTTCAAGGGATTCCGTGGAAATAACTTTGCGTAAATTATCGATTAAATTAACTTATCACATGACCATTTTTCACCTTGATCAATCGTTATCAGATACGTTTCACCTTACAAGCAATTTATTTAGTTGTGTTGATGGACTTCGTATCCTAGAATCAGAGAGAAAGCTGCTGGAAAAATGAAGAAGTATCTGCTGGATCTGGCTTTTGGTGGGATTTTAGTTACACTGCTCGTTGCTTTATCATTGCCACTCATTTCGGCTAACTTTACTCCGCCACAACCCAACGGAAATCATCGACATAGATTTAAAAGTATGTAGTCTTAGTTAATTATATTATGTATAAATAATGAGTGGAGTGAAATCGATGATTAATTGAAAACTCGCTGTGCGTACACAATTTGTAGACACGGAAGAACAAACCGTATGCCATAGCGCAGCGTGCGTTAGTCGATCGGCCGCTGCAGTGTCAGCCATGGATCCATCCGTCGATCCGTGCCAGGATTTTTATCAATACGCTTGTGGTAGATGGACTCGTAACTTCAGTTCTACAATTATGAGAAAGTATGGCTGGAGAGTTTCCGGTGTAGCGGGGACAGATAATTACGTTCGCCTCCAAAAAATTCTAGGTAAGCTATGACAGATACTTTATTCAAATCTTAATTTCTCAGTGTATAATTAATTCTCCTTAATTATTGAATAATCTAGAAAAGCGTGATGCCGAATCTAGCGAAGCGGGAAAGCACGCCATACGCTATTATGAGTCATGCTTGCAGACTAAAAAAACACGAATCACTGATAGGGATGCACACGGATCGGATAGGATCGTCGGATCTATCCGATCCGAATGATTTTATCCGAAACCGAACCGATCCGAAAAAAATAATTTTTCTCTTCGGATCGGATCGGTTCGGATCGGACAAAGCAGACGAAAAATCCGAGAAAATCCGATCCGATCCGAAAATCCGATCAGTTTGATATTTATACCCTTTATAATGAAAATATGCCATAATATGTAAAAAGACTTATAGCTCATTATTAGAACCCGTCGGTTTAGTACGCAATACGCCCATGCCATATACTCGACTCTTTCAAAATTTCAAAATTCAACAAATATTTTTTCAGCATCATCTGTTTTGTTACATGATGTTGGCACTAAAAGTATGTGACAAAATTTGCAAGATAGTGGGGAGGGGGGTGAGGGAGAAGCGATTCAAATTTTTCTAAGTTTCATGTAAGGCAGGTATAGAGAAAACGCTATGAGGGGAAGGGGCGTCAAAAATGTTCCCCAAAAAGCTTATACAAATCTTAAATGCTGGCATGATATCTTTGCTCTAAATTGGGAATCAATTACCAATATCGTTAGAGTTACTGTGGTTTGTGACAATAAGTTCATTATTGAACTTCCTATTCAAAAGTTAATACAGAACATACCCATCACCAAACAAACCACTGCAAACTTAAAAGTTTTGGGCGTGAGGCGGCGCTGCTGGAGAGTGGGTTCGAAAACAAACAAAAAATGATTACCCTTACCCCTACGTTATCAACTTTACTTGAAAATTCAAATGAAAGCAAAGATCCTTTAGCGGATTTCGGTTCGGTTCGGTTTATAGCGGATTTTGTCCGAACCCATCCTATCCTACTCAACAAAAATCGGTTATCCTATCCTATCCTATCCGAAAAAAACGCTATCCGTTTCCAATCCTATCCGAATCCGATCCGATCCTATCCGTGTGCATCCCTAATCACTGATGACACACACTCGCGCAAATCGTTGCTTCAGCTGCTGGATCTAATTGGTGGTTGGTCGGTAATTGATAAAATATCCAAGAAAAATAATTTGAGGACAAGCTGGAACTTCCAAGAAATTTTTGAAATAATCCACAACGTCTTCCGTGTGGACGTTTTTTTTCGTTGGGAAGTGACGAAACTGAGCAAAAAGCCAAATTGGAACTATACCAATGAACCCTATCAACCTACGATACATGTAAGGATATGTTTAGAAGTAATGGCAACGGATAGTTATGTATAGGCTACTAACAGTGTACAATACTGAAGGTTCATCATCACATAAACGAAATAATAACAAGCTTAAGGCCGGGTAGCCCTTCCGATTTGATTAGTGAAATGAGAGAGGTACTGAAAGCTATATTGTTACACTTTCCCTCAGTTTGCCTCAAAGATTTCTCGCGAGGTTAGTGAACCATCAGTTAATAGTCTAATCTTATAGGTGGCGAGTTTTTTACTGAAGGATAATGTTACTACTTTCACGAACCGAAATCAACTTCTGCTTGCAGAAACAGTGGAGGACATTATGGACGTGAATTCTAAAATCTACCGAATCTTCCCAGATAGTGCCTGGAATGGTAGTATTAGCGCCACCATTGCTAAACTTCAAATGTATGCTCCATTCGTAAGTAGGTCTAATAATAATAATGCGTTAAATTATCGACTCCTAATTGAAGTCATACCGTATATATTAACTTGATGTTGTTCGATTTTTCTCGTCAAGATCTTTACCGGAAAACAGCATGTGCTGCACATTTTGGACAAGCCTGATTTTGTGTTGGAAGTTAACAAGTTATAGGCTAACTTGTGTGAATCTAGCTTATAACTGAAAAACGAGTAGAATTAGCTTATTAAGAAATATGGGTTACCGAAATATAGTGCTAGTATTATTTCTTCATTTTTCCACCAAAAACAATCAACAAATCGCTACCGTAGCGGATGTCATTAGTTCAAAAACCGGTTTTTTAAGGGTTTATTGAACGGGTTCAACGTTAAAAACTGGTTCAATGGACCCGTCAAAAACCCCCATTTTCCGCGATCTTTAACTCTTGAAAAAACCCTTTAGTTGGTAAAATCTTCCGAAAAAAAATGGCAATATTTGGCACGCGCAGGGCACGCGTATGGCGGGCGGATAGTGCCACTTTTAACGGGTTAATTTAACAGGAAAACGGGTTGTTTAAACCGGAATTCCAATATTTAAAAGTTTATGAAAGGTATCTTATACGGGAATTTTATCAAAGTTGGGTTCCGCAAACGGGAATTTCCATTCAAAGTTGATTTGTTATTTAATTGAAGCTTAATTGTAATAGGTATTTTTAATTCAAATCGGGTTTATTTTCCGGGTAGTTTTAAAAGGTAATTTAAATTGGAATCGGGTTTATTTAACGGGTATTTTAAACGGTGATTAAACACTGAAATCGGGTTTATTTTAAGTGGTTTATTTTACGTCGTGTTTATTTTACATCAGTCCAATTTCAAAATAAGTATTTCAAGCCGGTAATATACTGAAGCTGCTCTCTGCGTCCTGGCCTTTATGGAAATCTGGCAATGCAACAGAGAATTCATCGTGAGCAGCCCCCACGAAATAACGAAATAGGTCATTTCTCAAGTTCCAGCGGGACACGGACTTCGAAAACTCACGCTCTCTCATCCCGTATGTGAGAAATTCACTATGGAGGGTGATCCAGAGTTCATCCGCCACATGGCTGCTGCAGCAGCAAATTACCGGCGAAATCGTAGCCTCGGCGCGTCAGGTAACGTGTTTAACCGGCTAATATACGTATAAATACCCGGCTTGAAATACTTATTATTGATATTGGACTATTTAAAATAAACACGATGTAAAATAAACCACGTAAAATACACCCGATTTCAGTGTTTAATCACCGTTTCAAATACCCGTTAAATAAACCCGATTCCAATTTAAATTACCTTTTAAAACTACCCGGAAAATAAACCCGATTTGATAAGCTTCAATTAGATAACAAAACAACTTTTAACGAACATTCCCGTTTGCGGAACCCAACTTTGATAAAATTCCCGTATAAGATACCTTTCCTAAACTTTAAAATATTAGAATGTCGGTTTAAACAACCCGTATTCCTGTTAAATTAACCCATTAAAAGTGGCACTATCCGCCCGCCATACACGCGCTTGTTTTTACTTGATGGAATGGGGTACTGAACACCGTGAAAAAACCCTAATACCGCGATGAACACTTGAATATAAACCTAAATAGTTTTCGGTGTTTTTTTTAAACTGAACCCTAAAAAAACCAAAGACAGGCGCTAGGATACCTTATTCGCAACCTAAAAAAACGTAGTGAGAAAATCGTTACACGTTTTACCTAACAAAATATAATAGGATATACGTATGTAGCATAAAATAAAGATCTAATGATGTAGTTTATTCTAAAATGCAGATCGACTGGAACAAATTCTTTCAGTCAGCTTTTTCGCAAGTCAACATAACCATCACGCCATCGCGTTCTGTGGTATGGCAGCATCCGTTTGTGAACAAAACATCAGCTGCTGTTTTTAATTATAATTTATTTATTTTTAATCAGGTTGTTTCATCACTTAGTTTCCTACAAAATATCTCTACATTTGTTAGAGAACTACTGGTTACCGAAAGAGGTCAATCGTAAGTTAATCAAATAATAAAAACAAACCAGTAACAAAATTAACTTTTAAAATCAAAACAGAAAACTCAAAAACTACCTGTCCTGGCAAGTCGCCAAGTCTAATTTTGCAGCATTAAAAACACGTTGGAATAACCCAGCAGCAATAAAAAAAGGAGAAAATGTATATGATGACTGTGTCGACATTACCGTCGAACAACTGGACCTAGCAGTTAGCTCAATGTTTTTACGGAGGAGCGTCGATAGCGAGTCTAAAAAACATCTTGCTGAAACTATGGCCAAATCCGTCCAAGAGGCTTTCAAAGATACTGTAAATCAACTCGATTGGTTGGACGACCAAACCCGTAAAGGGATTCGAGAAAAAGTCGACGCCATCACGAATCAGATAGGTAAGGGTTATATATATTGCAACAACACTATATTATCTTTGCAAAATGTGAAAGCTTAGAGCAATGGACTATAAGTTATTTATCCTAAGACTTTAATTTTATTATAGTATGGGTCTCATTTCAGGGTATCCCGAGTTCATATTAAACACTACAAAGCTGGATAAATTCTATTCGGGTTTAGAAATGAAATCAGACGAATATTTAATGAACAATATCCGCCTGAAAAGGTTTAATTTTAGAAAACAACTGAGTGCACTCGATCGCCATACTGACAAATCTAAGTAATTTTTAAAGAATTAGAAGTTTAACACGTAATGTAGGCTATACATTGTATAATTTATTGACAATTTTTTCATTATAAGGTGGGATTTAAATGTGTTTTCCACTGGCTTTTTCTTTCTAGTGGCATCAAACACGGTTATTTTGCAGAGTGGAGCTCTGCATGAATTGTTTTTTGATGTCACTTTTCCCCCAGCGTTTAATTTTGGAACTGTTGGTTACGGAATCGGTCATGAAATAGCGCATGGTTTCACTGACATTGGTTTGCTTTATGACTCTAATGGGCACAAAAGACAATGGTTGAACAATGCTACAACCCAACGTCTCCAAAAAAGTTCCAAATGCTTCATTGACCAGTATTCTAATTACTCTATTGACGGATATACAATCGATGGCAGAAAAACCTTATGTAATCTTGATTAGCTTCCAATAATAATTAGCAATAACCTAAATACAAAGAATTTATTTGAATCTTTTTCTGGCATGTAGGGGAAAACCTAGCTGACAATGTTGGACTGATAATCGCTTATAAGGCTTTCATTAATTGGACAAAAAGCACTCACAAAATGGAATATTTGCCGCTACCTTCTGAACTGACTTTAACGCATGAACAGCAATTCTTTTTATCGTTCGCCCAGGTTTGTATTTAACTGATATTTATGGTTGTAGTTGTAGTAGCCTACTTTGGGCTATTAAAATTTATTCTAAAAAGCAAAATGATATGCGTCAATTTATACGACATTTTATATTTTATTAGAAACTGTGCTCAAATGTAATGGCAGCAAATCCCTTGGAGACACATTCACCATCTCGTTATCGAGTGATTGGAACACTTTCTAATATGCCCGAATTCTCTTCGTCATTTCAGTGTCCGACGGAGTCTTCAATGAATCCAAAGTTAAAATGTCGAATTTGGTAAATTATTCTTTTAAGTTGGAAAAATTTTGTAGCAATTGGAATTGCACGTGTTAAAGATGTCGAGTGTCATGTTACCGCGATCTGAAATGAGTAAATGTTTTCTAAATCTATCCTTGAAATTCATCATTGATTCACTGAACAGTAATGTAAAAAATCAGGACATCATATCCTATGTCACGGGCTCATCACGGCCAATTTCTACCAACGAAACCTTCCGCCACTTCAGAGATCAAGACTTTTCGCCAGACAGTACTCTATCCGGCCTTATCCATGAAATCAATTCTTTCCACAAAGTGCTTAAAGCAATTCTTTTAGGAAGGCAATGTAAAGCCAGTTTTTAACACCCAAACCCAACCAATAGAAACACTGTATTAGTTCATTTGCTGTATTTTAACGTAAGCCGCCTACTCGCAAGATACAATAACGCGTTCCGAGGGCTACTACCACCAGCCGGAGCGATCGCTATCGATCGAATCGAATCGCAATTAGTCGATTCCAAAACATTCTTTTGCGTTGGGACTTTGGTGGTTTAAGGCGAAAAGTAAAAAGGAAAGAGAAATTATAAAATATTGCATGTGAACTTCCTAGGCAAGGGTGGTGGAAGAACAGTCCTTATTGCTTCTTCAAACACAGTGTTCAGTCCTTTCTTGGTTAGCGCACTGCATTCAAGGTATTTGATAGCAAGAACTTCCTTCGCCACAGCTACGCCCTATTATATTCACAATTCGTCAACTTTTTTTTGCATTGTTTTCATAATGAGGAAAATATTTGAAAGTACCTGAGCATAAGTAATAGGAGATAATCCTTTTTTACTTAATTCGTTAATAATACTTTGATCGTCACGCAAATCCATTTGAGTTCCTACCAGTATAGTCGCTGCATAAGGACAATGGCGTCGTATTTCAGGATACCACTGAGAAAATTCATAAAATATGCAGCTAATAAATTGTAGGACTTTGTACAAATATTGACTGTGTGTGAAGTATTTACTCTGGAGCGGACGTTTTCAAAAGTAGAAGGATCAACCAAAGAAAAACAAACGAGAAAGATATCCTTTTAAAAAAATACCGGGAATCAAGATTTGAATACTTATTTGAAGCTTAATACGACGAGTATAGTTTTTTGTTCTATTATTACCGTTGTGGGGTATGCTAGGGGCCTTGTATTTTCGTCGTGTAATGCCGAACCTGCAGTATCCCAAAGTCCGAAGTTTATTGTTTTCCCATCTACCATGACAACTGTTGAATAATCTTCGAACCTTAGAAATAGAACTGGGAACATTTGATCAACACGTTAATATAAAAGCTGTTAATGTATCGCCTACACAGTTGGAATGTATTCTTTAGGAAAGGAATCCGTGGTGTAACTGATGAGCATAGATGTTTTACCTACAGCGCTATTATATAGCGCATAACGTAATAAACATAGAAGAACTTGAAAATGATTTCCCATTTGTAGAAAAATACCATATGTAATCTAATACTTTATTTTATTCGATATTAGTCTACATATACTTAATACAATTTACATAAAGCTATAAAACTTTCAAAAAAGAAAACATTTAAAGGAGGAAGCTGACATTATTGCATATCGAAACTGACCCGTCACCTAACACCACACATTTGACGTCATACATTCTTGCTGCCGCCATCGCCCTCGAGATTGCGGTATTTAATATACAATAGAAGGGTAAACAATATTGACACGGAAACTTAAAGAGGGACCATAAAACAAACTGTACTAATGTCACTGGAAATGATATAATGATATTTGCTATCGTACATAAGAGAAAAATATTTAACTTTTGTTTGTGGTACAACAAGCAGATATCCGGTAGGAAAACCAACAAGATCGCGCTTCCGGCCGTAGCTTAACACACCTGATAAGTTGTGTAAAAAATGTTTTGTGTCGAAACCAAAAATGTAGTGATGCATATAGCTTCACGCTTAACAACAAGCTGCCAATACTGCTATGCAGGAATGAAGTGTGTTTAGAGCTTTAGTTAATTCATTTAAATTTAACTTTAACCTTGCGAAACCGCTCTACCTATGCATGTGTTTACCATATGCGACTATACGAGTGTTTTTGTGGTTTACTATGAATAAAGCATACATCATCATACAGATTGTAAGATAAAATGAATACTAATAATGATTACAATGGGCGGATGTGTGGTTAACAGTTTGTAATAAACTGTACGCTGTTAATTCTTTTCTTTTTATTTTACCATATAGACACCCCAGTAACACCGCTGATCGGTTCAAGTTCATATGGCGGGCCGTTAGTGCCAAATTTTAAACGAGAAAACGGATGTTTTAAACCGGAATTTTAAACTAAAGAAGCTTTTTTAAACCGGAATTTTATAAATCAATTGTTTATTGAAGCATATTTAAGCGGGTATTTTGATTTTCAATTTAAATGCAATGTTATCGACGGTGGTTTTTTACGGGTGTTTTAAATAAACAATTAATTAAATCCCAGTTGAACGAGTAATTTTTTTATTTAAGATTTTTAAAATGTTTCAGGAAACATTTTTAACAATTCGTTTTATAATATTGCCATGGGCATTTCGGGTCTACTCGCTCACAGCGCCCTTTGTTACACGGCTTAGAAGCCAAGCCCGACGCCGACTCTCTTTTCAAGACAAGTACGGGCGTCGTGTCCGTCCTCATCGCCGGCAACTACACCTACTCCAGCGGTGTCCCAACACCACACGCTTGAATGGTGGATGGGATGGCGCTTGTAATAGTTGGCCCTTGCGGTCGTCATGTGACGTCGGAAGTACCCGTCATCGCCCATGATTTTGTTAATCAAAAAATCACCCGTTCAACTAGGATTTAAATACGTATTTGTTTATTTAATACACCCGTTAAGACATTGTTTATTTAAAACACCAGTAAACATCTACCGCTAATAAAATTGAATTTAAACTGAAAATCAAAATAGCCGTTAAAATTTGCTTCAATTAACATTTGATTCATAAAATTCCGGTTTAAAACAACTTCTTTAATTTAAAATTCCGGTTTAAAACATCCGTTTTCCCGTTTAAAATGTGGCACTAACGGCCCGCCATAAGTTCAATGTCGGTCCGTGGTGGGAATGATGATGTCGACGACTCGGGTTGATATCCTGCTGATATCGGGCCGAAAGGCTGTGTTACTGGGGAAAGAACTATGACATTTGAAAATGTAAATACATCCGGGAAAATTTCAACAAGTCTCCTTTAGTTGAACCAAACCATGCAGTCATCATGGAGCAACCAAGGAAATTTGATTACTTCTCTTTGCTCTTCTTTTTCACTGCTGCAGCACCATTGGTAGTCACCCAATCCTGGGACTGTTCAACAGGGACGAATTTTTGCATCTTGAATCCATCTGAGCGTCGATCTTGGCACGAGGCTTCAGTTCACTGTTTTCAACGTTACGGAGGTCTTGCACATTCGGACCATTTTCAGGTATGTCGCATTGTCGCTCAATAGTTTTTGTTTTTCAAACGTTTTTATGTACTAGATTTTAAATATTTATTCTTCTTTGAAGTTAATCCGTTTAGATAATCGGACTTTGTGGATAGGACTAGGATGGGTAAACGGGCGACTTCAGTGGATGAGCCATGCTCCGCGTAATTTCAGAAGTTCATTTAGAATTCTAAGGATAAAGAAGGCTTGGACCATACTAATCCGACTGCTTCCGCTTTTTCTTATTTTCCTTTTTCTTTCAGATGAAGAAAAAAATCTTACTATAATCAACCATTTCGCAGGTAAGCGAAATGATCCTGCTAAATTGTGCTATTTTAGAAACCAAGAAGAAACCATCCTTGATAGCCTCTGTCAACGAAAGCTAAATTACGTTTGTGTCAAGCCGCAATCAACACTGATGGATGAAGGAGACGAGGACCAACGGAAAAACACAACAGACCCATCAATAGGTTAATTACTCAAAACTGCTATAAGATTCTAACCTTTATTATGTTGCTTGTATACTAGTTCGTTTTTTAAATGTAATTGATCTCGCTATAGAGAAAGTCTTTATTCCTGAATTGATTCCGTCGAAAAGCTTCCACGTTCATTCTCCTTTCCTCGTGGCTAAGAAATTAGAGACAGCCAGTTTTCGTTTGGAGTGTAAAGTGCCTTCTGATGCTTCGATTCACTGCTCAAAAACTCGCATACGTTGGCTACAGAATGGGGCTTACAAATTAGATGCCGACAATAAAAGGGTAGTTGATTTTTAACCTTTCTTGTTACCATATTTTCTTTAAAAAGTTCATTATAGCTATAACAGATTTGGACATTTCTATGCAGTTCATCTCGTCGGATGAAAATGCAGGTGGGATAATTCGTACAGCAGTATGGATTTCGATGAACTGGCTGGGAAAAGTCGCCTGTGAAATCTTTTGTTTCTCTTCTGGCCAAACTTATCGATCCAAAGAAGCGATCATAGTTTTAGAAAAAACGGCTATTTTGCGCGTTGAATTTCTTTTCCGAAGCGGGCGCATAGATATAATGGCATTGTCCCAACATTTTAAACAAGAAATCGAACCTAAGGTATAGAGTAAAATGTGCTCGATTATTTTCATAAACAGATATCCCAATGTGTAATTAAAAGAAGGCAATTTTTTAAAAAGCTAATTTTATCAGATTGTTAGCAAAATAGGAGTAAACCAGAAATTTAATATTGATGTACCTTTCCTGTCTCGACCGGAGGAATCTGTCGATACCTACAGTTTTTACGCTTATCACATCGAACTAGTAAGTAATGTTTAAGAGGTAAGGCATTTTCCTTAATCTAGTATTGCTTTATAATTCAATACAGGAGCCAAATGCCCTTCTCAATTTGACCATGTATTTGTGGGAAGTAAAACAACATTTTCCGTCGGACTTTTGGTTGAAATCTGATGGGAAAGAGAGAGATAGCCAGAAGGGCGAAGGATTATTTCTAAATATCAATGCCTTCATGCTTAATTACTGCCTTGAGGGACCAAACAATTCATCTTTGGTGTTTGCCAATCAACCAACTCTCGCTAGGGGAATCAACTCGCACTTTCGCAATGAAACAATGGATGTTTCGGAATGTCATTACGCATCGCATCAGTGTAGAGTTGATTGGGTTCACTCGGCAAGGATGGAGAGTTGGAACCGTCCTCCTTCTCTGGTAATCTGGTCAAAATATAGTATCCAATTTGATGGTGTTTATTATATTCGGTCGGCCTGCTGGATATATAGGGCTGTATAAGATGCATGGCTCTTTTTGATGAACACAAAGAACGCTGTATGCAAATCATCCGGCCGCAAGTTTTCGCCAAGAGTATAGCTCAGTGTATGTCTGAATATCAATTGGATCAAGTCGACAATTCGTGGAACTTGGCTGACTGGGTTTGGCTCTCATTAACCTGGATAAACGAAGCCAGATCGCTTGGCAAATATGAGAATGTAGATTTAAGGCAAATTTGGTTACCAGTTCAAAGAAGAACTCACCACGGACCTCTGCGCCCTATCTGGCCTTGGAATTTTAATGGTAACCAAAACTATAGTAAAAATTAAAAACTCAGTTAAAAATTTACAATTGTGGTTGTATACACAGGAACCAACAGAATTCAAGAAAGTTCATGGGAAGAAGAAATGAAATCTATTATGAACCATTCCAGACTGAGTGAGGATTTTAGTCAAATCGATCCCTCGTTCCTTTGTTTGACTTTAGATACGCAAACGAGAACTTTAAAGAGCGCTGCGTGTCAAGAGCGTCTGCCTATGATCTGTGTCCGACCAAAATTGAAAATTTATGACTCGATTTTCTACGTTGGTAACAATAAGTTCGTCATTCGCGGTCAGTGCCCATCAAAATGGAAAACCTCTTCATTGATCACCGAACGCAATCAGTGCTTCAGATTGTTCAGAGGACACAATTTACAGTTCGATGATGCTGTTAAAGCATGCAAGATACAAGGTGGACAATTGGCCGTCATTTCTAATCCGTCAATATTGACGGTCTTATTAACTATTTTCTCACCTGCGGATCAAGAACATGATTTTTGGATTGGTTTGAAGAAGAAGAAAAATGAGTTTCAATGGATTGATGGATCAAGCTGGACATATCAAAACAATGTCAAGTGGGTTGATGGCCCAGAAGACGACGTCGCCTACGGTGTTTCTTTGGATTTTCTAAATGAAACGCATCAAGACAACACACAAAATTCGATGACAATGAGATGGAAAAGGTGGTCAAAAGAAGCGAATCTTACTGGGCACTTATGCCAGAAAAAAATATTCCCTCAGCCGCAAGTTGCTCTTAACATAAATTTGAACAGGAACAATCAGCCTATTGTATCGATTCTACCCGTTCAGCTACATTTACGTGAATCTACAACCGACATCAATAGTGATGATGCACCATTACAGTCTTTCATTCTCTCCAATTTGACTTGTTTTATGGGTAACTCAACTATCAGTGTCAACTATCAATCCGCCAATGCAACGGCAAACTACCAGATTCGATCCAATCCGTATTTAGACTATGCCTACTCCTCTCGGACTCGTGACCCGGCCAGTGTTCCTAAAATAAAAGGTGAGTGGAGAGCAGCAGAAACCAGCTGCGAAACCTGGGATACATGGTCGACTGAAAGTCTGCAAGCTTCCTGGATCATAAAGGAAGTAGAAGGAGGATCTGAAAGTATAAGTTCGTTCATTATTTGGCTACGTCATCGAAATCAAACTTACGTAGCTCAGGAACACGACGAGACTTTTAGGGCTAGTGGTCATCTTCGAGCGGTATACAAGTCTTCAATAGAAAATCATGTCATCCGTCAATTCACCGAACGTCATACGGAAGTTATGTCCAATTACGATCCTGTAGCATTCGAACCGGAACGCAACGCTAACCGTTCGCTATTGATCAAGTACCGCATGGTCTGGAAGCCTAATGTCGGATATAAAAGAGATGGAATGGCCATATTACATAGTCTCCACAATTTCTCATCATCAAGCTCTAGCGTTGAATTTGATTTCATAAGCGTACGATCGCCAGATTTCTGTCCAAGTGAAATCACAACACTTGATGGAAATTTCATGGACTTTATCAACCGAGATAATCCTCCTGCAGAGTCTACTGTGACACAGCTCGTGTGGCCTAAATCAGACGTAGGATCGTCAGTAACTCCCACAACACGTTGCGTCACACAAGAAGGTCATTTTCTCAGACGTCAATGTCTTGGTGATCGTTCGAGAGGACTTTATTGGGAATCCATCGCGAACAAGGTTTGTTTTTGTCCAAAATTTAAAGAAACCGCAGAACAGATCTATTAATTTACCCAATTATTAGTATGGGAAAGGCGTCCCACTTTGTGTTAACACTTCCATCCTCTTCAACAAACTACTCGCTACAACGAAGATGTCCAACACGAGTGAAGTTCTCCAAGTCATTAGACAGGATATACAAAACTGGAAACCTAATGTGGCAGAAGTGGAATTGTTAGCAGAATCTTTGTCTGGAACTTCAAACACGACGACGAAAGAATTAGTCGTTGAAGACCTCGATAACCTTCAGGCTATTATCCAAAAAGTAAATATTAAACTAAAAATTTTAAACCATTATTCAAGGTAGTCATAAGGAAAATTAAATGAATTTACGCTCAAGGTAAATGGTAAATATTAGGAATAAAAGTAGTTAAGCGCGATAAAAGCTCGGATAAAAGCCACTTCGGTTTTTGCTATGACGCTTCAGTGAATAGTCTTCACTATCTACCACAGGTTTACAGCCTGAACATGGACACACTCATTAAAACTCAACAATCGACTTCTTTCTCTTCCAATTTGGCTCGATCTACTGAGACGTTGCTGGCCAAGGTCGACACAAGCAGGAATTCAACATTAGAATCATCAGGAACTCGACAGCGGTTCCAAACAGAATCGTCGATTATGGCGGCAGGATCGTGGGAACGTAACTTCGAAGACAAACGTAGTATAATTGGATTCACCGTGACGACGAAGGAGAACAAAATTTCTGAGTCAACAGTTTTATTAACTAGCAACGCTACTGATCACGAAGCCATTGGGCAATCCAACGTTGCTGTCCTCCTCCCATTCCAACACGATACTACTAGTCAAACTGAATTATACAAACAAGAAAACATTACCTTCATAGCATATCCAGACACCCGGTTAATCGATGCTTCAGCTGCTTCCGGAAAATTTTCTTCCCTTGTTTATGAGCCTGATCCATCTCAACAAGATGGATGGAGTCAAAGTGAAGAACTATTCACGGGAAATGGTGGTATGGTTCAAGTCCATCTGTCTCCTCAAACATCTCAACTGGTTACACCAGTTACATTATATTTTCGACCTAAACGGATAACAATTGAGGAGAACAGACATCTTCTTCGTTGTGTTTTCTGGAACGAACAAATGAATTCAGGAAGCGGGGGATGGTCCATCGATGGATGCTGGCACGACGGCAGAACCGAAAACGGCCTGGAAATTTGTCGTTGCAATCACTTGTCCACCTTTACATTACTCGTTTCTAGATCGGAGAAAGATCTGCAATCCACTATTCACGGAGCTATTTTGAACGTCATTACTCTCATTGGCTCGATTCTTTCCGTCGTTGGATTGTCGCTCATCTTACTAACATTCTTTATTTTCCCTTCGTGGAGAAAACGTCAAGGCCACAAACTGCTCTTCCACCTTTCATTAGCATTAATATCCCTGTTGACTTCTTTCATCGTCGGAGTAGACAATTTTGAAAATGCCAACGCTTGTCGCGCTACTGCTATCTTTTTACACTACTTCCTACTCGCTGCCTTTTGTTGGATGACAATTGAAGCTTACTACCAGTATAGACGTTTTGTTATAGTCTTCGGAACAACCGTGCCTCATTTCGTGCTGAAAGTTTCGTTATTAGGTTGGGGTATTCCCTTGTTGTCGGTAGCCGCCGTTCTCATTTATGACCTGGATTCTTACACGGGAGAGGAGGGATACTGTTGGTTAAAGCCGACTGTCTTCTATATATCCGTACTGGGCCCTATAGCGTTGCTTCTACTTATAAATCTGTGTTTCTTTGTTTTGGTCATCAAAAGCATTTCCGCTTCCGGCCGCGGGTTGCGCACTAATCAGTCGGAGACGAAACAAGCCAGAGAAAAGCTTATTGCTTGTTTCGTCAACTTTGTCCTCCTTGGCTTGTCCTGGGTTTTTGGATTTTTCGCTATTGGTCCAACAAATTCAATATTTTATTCTTATTTGTTTTGCTTGACCACAACCCTGCAAGGCTTCCTCCTCTTCCTTCTCTATGTCGTGAGAGATTCATCAACACGTCAGAATTGGACGAAATTGTTTGGCGTTGACAAATCAGCGAAATGCAGTGCCCATCAACTGAGCCAATCTAAAACAAAACCAACAAACGAGTCAAGATCTGAACCCAGTGAACCCAGTGAATCGTCGTACCTTACTTCAGAAACCCCATTTAGTTTAACCGTCGTAACATTCGGTTCCGTATCCGAAGACAATACTGAAGTAGAAAAGTCAAAAGTCGTACTTCGCGTACCTCGACTCGTTGAAAAAAATAACACCAAAGCGAAATAGATTATAGAGTTGCCTGAAGAATTTGTAATTTCATTTCAAGTATTTATGGTACGGTAGGCTACTTAGAAGTTGTTGGTGCTGGTAGTGCACTGGTTGCAAAGAAGATGGGTTTTTTTCTCTCTCTCTATCTCTGATTGACAGTTTGACCTCTGTAATTCGATTGTTAAAACGTAATCGCAGGACAATATGTAAATTTACATATTTTACATATTGATTAATCAATAAACAAAACAACTAACAATTAATTCAAAGGCATTTTTTTATCTTTTCCATATAATATGGACCATATTATATGAATAATACCATAAATAATGTTTTGTAGAGAATTAAAATAACGAAATTTCTTAAATGCTTGATAATATTTAACCCATATAAATAGAACATAAATTTAGTTTCTTTCGCATTAGGGGAAATCCGTTTGTCAATTTAGGAAATCCGTAAAGTTTAGGAAACCACTACTCCGCTAAGCTTCCGGTTCAGTTACGTGTTCCGTGCGATGAGATTTTCTGTAAAAAGGTTCATCAATACAGAATTCCCCTTTTATACCATTTTCTCACCGCCGGTAGTTTATCGTCACTTCATCATCCAAACTTCCAAATTGCGATATTGAATTAGTTGTGTTCAAGTAAGTAATGTATCCTGACACACGATTTAAAAAATCAAAAGCATCTAGTAAATTACCGCCTTCCAGCAGTTTGCTTATCAGTGCGTGTTGTTTTGAGGTTTAATGTGGTTCCTCCCAAATTTTCTAGGGTATACTATGCATGGTGCGGCAAAGGATGTGGTTACCAATTTTTTCAAAAAAAACTGCTATTCTTCCAACCTCCAAGAAAAAACTCTATTTTAAACAGATTGCTTTCAACTGGAGAGTCTGTACGTCAGTACGTGAAATGTTGCCATAATCCAGTATAAGCTTCATTAACCTATCTCGACAAAAGCTGATAATCAGTCATAATGGAGCAACCCAAGAAAGCTGGTTCTTTCCTATTGCTGTTCTTATTCGGCAGTTTAATAATTCCTTCAGTAGTCTCTCAATCATGGAACTGTTCGACAGGGACGAGTTTTTGCGTCCTGAGTTCAACAGAACGTCGTTCGTGGCACGATGCGTCGACACACTGCTATTTACGGAATGGAGGTCTCGCCCATTCAAACCATTTAGGGGTAATTAACCTTTGAAATTTGTAAATACTTACTTTTACACAGCTGATGTATATATCAACCATTAAAAAATTATATAAATTGAATTTTCTTGGCCCACAGTTTATTAATGTCATTGACCGGACTTCAGACTTGTGGATAGGACTGGGGTGGGTGAATGGACGGCTCCAGTGGATGAGTCATATACCACGTAATTTAAACTTTATACTCGCAGTATAAAAGTGCATTACTAACATTGTTACAACATCGCGATTAGAGGAAGAGAGAAATTCGACCGTGATTAGTTATTACGCTAGCCAGCTCACCGATCCCGCGAAATTCTGCCATTTTATGAGTCAAAAAGGAAATATTCTGAATAGTGACTGTAAGCAACGTTTGCTTTACTGGTGCGTCAAACCAGTTCAGGTTAGAGAAGATTCGTGGGGAAATGCAACTGTTCCAAGTATTACTTTTGCCAACATGATACAGAATTTAACTGTATAGCAGTACCTGTAATGTAATTCAACTCATCACTTGTAATATGTATTCAACACGACAGACACGGCAATTGTTCCTGAGTTGATTCCTTCAGGAAAAATACGCACTCACTCTCCTTTCGTCGTGGTTCAACCATCAGCCGAAACCAGTTTTCGATTGGACTGTAGTGCACCTGGTGATGCTTTGACTAATTGCTCATACACTCGCATTCGTTGGCTAAAGGGCGGAGCTTACATTCCAGATGTCGACGACCAATGGGTTAGGATCGTATTATAATCATTTAATGAACAAAAAAATTAATCGTAAGCGGATGACAATTTTGTGCCTAGTTTATTTCAGATGAGAAGGAGAAGTCAGTTAGTAGTAAAACGACGTGGATCTCGCGCTGGATCGGAAGAGTCACCTGTGAAATTGTTTGTTTCTCTTCAGGCGAAACTTACCGATCGAAAGAAGTGATTTTAGTTTTAGAGCAAACTGTTGCTTTACGAGTTGAGTTTCAGTTTCTAAGCCGACCCATCAACTTCATGGCCATGGCGCAACACTTTCGGGAAGTAATTCAACCCAAGGTATTATAATCTGTGTGAATTAATTATAAGTGTTTTAATTTGAAATATTTACCCCGGGCGATGATTAGCATTTACCACAGGCACTACCTTTAAGAGATATATTAATTCGATTTTAGCTTAGTAGCAAACTGGAAAAGGCGCACCTGGCATTTAATACGGAGCTACCCTTCCTTTCCCGACCGGAAGAATCTACCGATACTTTCAGCTTTTACGCTTATCACCTGGATCAAATGGTAAACATTTCTGCTAATTTACTAATATATGCGGACTATTCACACTTTCTTGGTTAATGCAGAATCCACAAGAGATCCTTAATCTGACTGTGTATTTACACAACGTTAACCGCCTGTACTCATCAGATTACTGGCTGGTCGGTGGGTCAGCGGGAAATGATCGTGGTGGTGTCCAACAAGGATTATTTTCAAATATCAAAGTGACGATCCTTAATTACTGTCTCGAAGGGGAAGATAATTCAACTTTGGTGTTTGCCAATCAACCAACTTTCGGTCGAGGTCTCAACTCACACTTCCGCAATGAAACTATGGGTTTTTCGGAATGCCATTACGCGTCGCAACAGTGTAAAGTTGATTGGTTTCTTCCGGCAAGGATGGAGAAATGGAACATTCCCCTTGTGAGTTAGTCGTAACAATACTTGCATGAAAATAATCGCAAATCATTTGAGTCATTTATTTATTTATATTTTTACTCTTTGATTTTTTTTTTTCAAATCAGGGCTGTATTAGGTGTATGGCTGATTTTCATGAGCACAAAGAACGCTGTTTGCAACTCATCCGGCCGCAAACTTTCTCCAAGAGCATTGCCCAATGTATGGCCGAATATCAACTGGATCAAATCGACAGTTCCTGGAATTTGTCTAATTGGGTTCGGCTCTCGTTAGATTGGATAAACGAAAATAAGGCGCTAACCGAATATGCGGCAGTCGATTTAAGACAAATTTGGTTGCCGGTGCAAAGAAGGACGGACCTTGAATCTTTGCGACCTATCTGGCCTTGGAATTTTGCTGGTATTCTTACTTTTGATTTTGAGTTGAATTTCATTTTTTACACGAGCAATGTTGTTGAAAAGCAACCAACAGTCTTCAGGAAGGTTCATTATGGGAAGAAGAAATGAAAGCTATGGTCAACCATTCTAGCTTGCGCGAGGACTGGATGAGTCAGCTCGATCCCTCCATGCGATGTTTGATATTGGATACACAAACGAGAACATTAAAAAGTGCTTCGTGTCAAGACCATTTGCCCATGATCTGCGTCCGACCTAGACTAAAATTGAACGACTCGACCTTAAAGAGCTTTGAAAAGAATTTCGCAATCGATAGTCAATGTCCATCAAAATGGATAACAACGTCTCTGGCTCCCAAACGGAACTACTGTTATAGAATCTTCGGCAGTGAAGTGGGTTCAACGTTCGACGAAGCGGAACAAAAATGCCAAAAACATGGCGGTCAACTGGCTGTAGCTTCTGCTTCTTCGACTCTGGCCGTTTTACTAAATGCCTTCTCTTTGAAGGAACTCGTTCAAGAATCTGATTTGTGGATTGGCTTGAAAAAGAACACAAAAAACGCATTTCAATGGACGGACAAATCTAGCTGGACATATCAAAGACGAATCAAATGGTCTGATGGTTTGGGTGACGACCACGAAAATATTTACGGGGTTTCATTGAATTTTAAAAATGTGCCACGCCAAGAAAATTCCAATTCTCGAACGATGCAATGGAAGAGATGGCCAAAAGAAGCCACTCTCACTGGATTTATATGCCAGAAAGTAATATTCCCTCAGCCGCAAGTTGGTCTTCAAATTAATTTAAACAAGAATTACCAGCCAGTTATATCAATGCAACCGGTCCTGTTACATTCGAGGCAGATAAATGGCACACAAGAAATTCCCGGTGATACCCCGTTGAAAGATGATGTCACTATAATAAATGACGTCGTCATACCGAGTGAACCCATTGTTCTTTCCAAATTGACATGTTTTCTGGGCAATTCAACTTTTAGCGCGAATTATCAAACCAGTAAAGCCACAGCAAATTACGAGGCAAATTTCAACGTCATTTCAACTAATGTTTTCGGTACTGCTGAAATGAAATGGCGGGCTGCGGAAGTCAGCTGTGAAACATGGGATACGTGGTCAACTGAAAGACTACAGGCTTCTTGGATCATGAAGACTCCAGCATACTCCGATAGCGCATTAACTTCGTTCATCGTACGGCTACGTCATCTATCTGACACTTATGCAGTTGAAAGTCACGACGCGACTTTTAAAACTAGCGTTTTCCATCGAACAGAACTCAAGTTTTTCTTAGACCAAATGTTAACCCTCCGATTCACCCGACATTATAGAGTGTATCGCAAAGAAATTATGTCCGCCCACGATCCTGTGGCATTCGAACCTGAACCCTCTCCTCGTCGCTCTCTGTTGGTCAAGTACCGCATTGTCTTGAAGCCGGATACCAATAACAGAAAACGAAGCTTTTTTTTCAGGAACCGCAGTCCTTTAAAACCCAGGGATGATATCTCATTTTTTCATGATCTCCACAAGTTCCTATCATCGCAGTTTAACAGTAGTTACAACGGTTACAACAATCTGACCTATCCTGGAACAGTCTTTGACTTTGTTAGTTTGAGATCGCCGGATTACTGCCCCAGTGAAATCACGACTACTGAGGGAAGGTTCGTCGGTTTTCCAAGTCCAAATCGGCCGCTAAATTATGCAACGGAGCTGCTGTGGCCGAAAACGAATAGTTCATCAGCTACTCCGACTACTCATTGCGTCACTCAAGACGGACACTTGCTCCACAGGCAGTGTCTTGGGGATCGTTCAAGTGGTCGCTATTGGGAATCTCTTGAACAAGTATATGCCATTATCACAATATATTAAATCAATTTACATTTGTATAATAGCCTATGCATAACTTGCTTTTTTTAGTATGGAGGACCACTCTGTTTTGACACCTCACTACTTTTTCAGCAACTACTCTCTACTTTGAACATGTCCAACACGAGTCAGGTTTTGCAGACAATTAGCCAAGTCATCAACGGATGGAATCCAGTCACGGCTGAAGTAGAACTTCTCGTGCAATCTTTATTCAGAGCAACAACTTTACAGGCTAACAGGCTTACCGCTGAAGACCTCAATAACCTCCTGGCCATTACAGAAAAAGTAATCCATTTAAGTAATAGAAAAGGGTACCTAATGACTAAATTTTTATTTAACTAGATGAACGCGCTGGAAACTGACACTCTTACTGAAGCTCAACGGTCGCCTTTCTTTTCATCGAAATTGTCCCGATCGATTGAAGTTTTGCTTGCGAACATTGATACAAAAGAGGACACAAATTACACAAAACCATCAAGACAACGATTCGAAGTGAATTTACCGTTTATGGCGGCAGGATCGTGGATTCGTAAGGACGAGGATAACAATATATTCGGGTTCAGCGCGACGACTGATGGAAACGCAATCATTCAGTCAAGTGTTTTAGCAAACAATGCGACTTATAAAGACATCGAAAAATCTGACGTCATTGTGCTTCTCCCGTTTCAGCAATCTTTCCCACCAACATTTCAAACTGGCCCACCGCAAATGGAACAAGTCACTTTCGTTATGTATCAAGACACTCGATTAGTCGACGCATCAGCGGCATCCGGAGAATTCTCTTCCGCAATTTTTCTGTCTGATCCATCGGAGTCAAATGGCTGGAGACAAAGTGAAGAATTATTCACGGGGAATGGTGGAATGGTTCAAGTACATCTATCTCCCCAATCAACTGAAATGGTGAAACCAGTCACGCTTCTATTCCGGCCCAGACTACAAACTACATCGGAGAACCGGCACCTCCTTCGTTGTGTGTTCTGGGACGAGAAAATGAACTCGGGAAGCGGGGGCTGGTCCATCGATGGATGCTGGCATGAAGGCACCAGAAACGGACTGGAAGTTTGTCGTTGCAACCATCTTTCAACTTTCACTCTACTCGTTTCTCGATCGGAAAAAGATTTGCAATCAACTATTCACGGAGCTATTTTGAACGTCATCACTCTCATCGGCTCAATTCTTTCCATCGTTGGATTGTCGCTCATTTTACTAACATTTCTCATTTTCCCGTCTTGGAGAACACCACAAGGCCATAAATTAATCGTTCACCTTTCATTGGCATTAATATCTCTGTTGACCACTTTCATCGTCGGAGTAGACAATTTTGAAAATGCCCATGCTTGCCGCGCTACCGCTATTTTCTTACACTATTTCCTACTCGCCGCCTTTTGTTGGATGACAGTTGAAGCTTATTATCAGTACCAACGTCTTGTAATTGTCTTTCAGGTGTATATTCCACGATTCCTGTTAAAAGTTTCAATTCTGGCTTGGGGCACCCCTTTAATTCCTATTTTTTCCGTTCTGCTTTATGACGTGGAGTCGTACACGGGAGATGAAGGATATTGTTGGCTGAGACCAACTGTCTTCTACTTATCTGCTCTTCTCCCTATAGCCATGCTTTTAATGTTAAATCTTTACCTATTTGCTTTGCTCTTCAGAAGTATCGCCGCCATCGGCCAAGGATTGCGTACCAATCAATCAGAGAGAAAACAAGCCAGAGAGAAGCTAATAGCTTGTTTATTTAACTTTATCCTGTTGGGTCTGTCCTGGAGTTTGGGATTTTTCGCTATCGGCCCAACAAATTCGCTGTTTTATTCCTACATGTTTTGTTTGACTACAACCCTACAGGGCTTCTTCCTGTTCGTTTTCTATGTCGTAAGAGATCCCCAAACCCGCCGTCTTTGGACGAAGTTGATTGGCTTCGACAAATGTACTTCTAAAAATCAGTCTGATTCAAAATCCGCTGGCACTAGTGAATGGTATGTTACATCGTCCACTACCCAGAATAGCGAGGCTACGTCCAACACCAAAACTTCAACTTCCAGCTTTGTTTCCGCTATCGAAATGAAAATAACCCCGGTGAAAGTAGCAAAAGTAAAGTACCGCGTTACCAGAGGAGTCAAGCCTGGTTCACACCGGATGTAGGCTACGCTGCTGTTCAACTTCGATCGAAAAAGAATTTTAGCAATGGGAGATGTAATCAAATGAATCGTCGTGTCCAAAGCATCGCCAAGAATAATTAAATAACAAATTAAAAAATGGACATGCAAGGAAAATGTATTAAAATTCGATTCTTCATAAAGGTACAGATATGAATTCGAATCAATGACTGAATAAATACAATGTTTACAGTTTGTCAAAAGAACCATCCAAGCACATCAATTCTCTGAAACATGCGCTGACGCACATCAAATACCGTACCGGTAGTTCAGTTTTTTTTAAATAATTCGGACAGGCTAGCCGCTTAGCTAGTTTGTTCCGCCGAGCGGCTGCGCCAAACTGGGGCAGATGGACGAAGCCATGGCTCGACAGGGAATGCTACTCGATCCTGAAATCTTGACCAACGGCGATCCAGCCGTCTTGCAGATCTTGGCCCAAAGATCGCGCCATCGAAGCCCAAAGCCTGTCTGCAACATATCGTTCACACCAGAAGAACGAATGGCCAGTCGGCCGTGAGGTCAGGCGAAACGGAAAGACACCTGAACAGGCGAGCACTCCATCCCTGGCGCTAATAACCGTCGTCGGATTGGATTTGACACCAGCTATAGGACTCTCGTTGAAGGAGGAGGCGAGCCAATGAAGAGCGAGCGGAGGAGCATTTACGCTGCCGATGATGAAAATAATAAAAGACATAGGAAGAGTCCCAATAAGCTGAAACTGAATGAAAAATAGTTGTTTTGCTTGTGCTGGCCACATAGTCCCTGAGAATAAAGCTGTTGTTGACTATAGTGTGTTGCTTACAGAAAAAATATCTGGTGGAAAAGGTGCTACACATCGTGCGGCTGCTTAACCTGATTCTCTGTTGTTGTTTTTTTTTTTTGTGTGTGTGTGTATGTGTTGATACAAGTTAATTTCATTCAGAACAGCCTTTTTCCTGATTTTCTTAGACGTAAATTCACGAATTACTTTTCATTTTGTTGCTCGTGATTTTTTCCTATGACTTGATGAATATGACAAATAAATCGCTTTTGAAACTGACGATTATTTCCTGACTAGTCAAGTAGTCAAGACCAATAACAGCACTTGAATGAGAGGTCATGAGAGGTTCAGAAATCGAGGTGAGCGATGTTTGATTATGTCTCCTTTCATCATATGAATCTTTAGTTGCTAGACGCCTTCTTGGGTTGGTGATAACTGATAAGAAAGGGGCATTAAGTCCTTTTCTATTTATGGTAATTCTGTTTGATCCTGAAAATCTGTCAGCGGTTAGAGGGGAAACGGTCTCAGTCGCCCCGTCCGCCATGGACGACGACAACGCCGACTTTGTTGGGGAAGTTAATTTTCTCTCAAAAACGGGAAAGTAACGGCTGGACAATTACAGGAGTCTGAAACGACAGCGAAAATTTGTCGGTAAAAAAGGTCGAAAGTATTTACATGTATAGCCTGTACGGTATCATACGGTAGCCAGGTTGTATGGTAAAGAGACTTTCTTCACATTCAAAGAGAATGTTTTCGGATATTAGGGGTAGTTGATGTGATGGTAAGAACTTATAGGACATCATATGTTGTCGATCCTGATTTGGATATGAATATAGTCCTAAAATATGTATTAACTGGTCAATTCGGATTCTTAGTAACGATATTCAATGCTTTAAAGAGTTTCTTCATTATTGGAACTAAATAGAGTGCAAAACCATAACCTATGATGAACTTTGTATATACCAGCCCATATACCAGCCCATTCTTGAACTAAATGAGAAAGGAAGGAGCCCAATGCCTGCTGGAATGGGTTATAATAGTCTTTATGAGACTTGAAAACCCAATTAAAATATTTGAGAACAGTTGAAAAATAAATGTTATTGCTTAATTCATTTCTCGAACCGATTTCATTAAAAAAATTAATTCACAAGAAAAAAGACTAGCAGCAGATACAACAACCAACAACCAAATGAAAAAAGAGAACAGGGATGGCCGATTCTCCCAAGTTGCCTGGAAACACATCAGCCAACAATCTTGAGAGCATCGACTATCGCGCCAGGATTATCTGGTGTTTGCTTAACTGGCCCGGTCCTGTCCCTTCCCTCCGCAGAGAAGGAACATTTGCGAGCACCTACCGACTGTGTACAGGAGCACAGGATTAGAAGCGGTTGTTACGGTTACAGTTTTATAGCAAATCGTGCACGCGCCACACACCACCAGACCACCCCTGTCAAACTAATGACTTTTTTCAAGTCTATTTATACTAAGAATTATATGGCAACACAAACACGCAGTGTGACGTGAAGCAATCAGTTTGTGATTTTCAGAGCGATACTACACTTTTACTAAATGTTTGAGTTTCAAAATTTCGGCAATTACAAGATTCACAAAGTTCATTTTGCTATTATTAGGAACAATGTAAATTATGTATTCAAATTAGCTATTTTAATGCAAGGAATCGCACGGTCACACCGACACACAATGACATGAAGCACTCAGTTTTCGATTTTCACGGCTGTGTAGTAGGCCTTAACCCAATCTTCCTCGAAAATCTTCCTTGAAAATTTTATAATTCGGTTATTTTGTTCTTCACATTGATGTATGAACTTTATTCTTTTTTTCGCTGAATGCTCATTAAAAAGTATATTGAAATTGGTTCTAAATTAAAATTTATTTTTTTCTAGTAAAATAGTCCTACTAGTGCACGCGTACCCTTGCCGTTATACGAACGAACCTCGCACTTGGTCCCTTAGTGGCGGTTCTTCGCAGAGGAGATGATGTCGATTCGACAAAATCAAGTTCCTGACCTAAGAAAACTGAACACTTTCATCAATGGCAAGAAGAAACCGCGACCCAGTGAGTGGAAAAAGTTGGAGAAATGGCCTGTCTACCTTAACAGCAACACTCTATACGTGAATACTAGCTTGATTTCAAACTGGTTTTTCTTGGTTCAATAGCCGCAACTGCATCTTGGCTGATGAAGTAGGTAATGGGGATGACAACGCTGGCTAAATGATTATTTCGGTTTGCGTGGAGCTACACAAAGTCCCGTGTGTTATATTGTCTCAAGAATAAGGCTGCATTCTGGAAGCTCCTCTGGGGTTGCAACTCCTCCAATTAGATTACCGCGTCCTTCTTTCCGGTACTCCGCTACAAAACAACATCAGCGAGTTGTATTCTCTGCTGGACTTCCTCGAGCCTACTCAGTTCCAGAGCAGCAAAGATTTTCGGTGACCTCAAATCAGATGATCAAGTGCAAAAGCATCAGGCATTGCTCAAGTCCATGATGCTCTGTCGTCTCAAAGAAAATGTCAGGAAATATCTCGTCAAAGTCGAATTGACAAATATGCAAAAGTAGTGTTACAGATGAATCTTGGAGCGCAATTTCTCCTTCTTGACCAAAGGCTTAACGATGCTAACGATTTGAAATCCATTGATCAGCATGTGATTCTTATTCATTATACCATGACCATCCATCCGTCGTTAGCATTTTAACGGAATAGTCGCCGTCGATTATAAGACGTGACATACTGTACGTGCCTACGGTACACATGTTATACTATACCGATAATACTGTACCGTCCGTGGTACGCGACGCGCGATTCTTATCCATTATACCATGACCATCCAGTCATTAGCATTCTAACCGTCTCGATTATAAGACACTTCCAATGCCAATGCGCATACCGTCCTTGTTTAAGTCATTTAAATGAATCGATTCGATCGCCGCTGTTATCCTTCAAGTTCTTTTGTGCATGGCAGTTCACTAATCATGCCGCTAGCATTACGATCATCGGCTTATGATTTGACCGTCTTCCCCGCATCACCCAAGGCAAAAGGTGCACGAGCTTTAGTTTACATAACACATGGCGGATGGTCAGTTTACAATCTGTAATTAATTAACTACTCAAAACTATTTGTTAGCTCTTGTTTGTGTACGAAGTTAGAGCAAAAAACCCTATAGTAATAGTGACCTACTTTAGGACACATAAGAATTTACTCCTTATGTCCATTCCTTACCTATTGAAATATATTGGGAAACATATTGGGTAACAGAAAACAAACAGTAGGTTTGATTTCTTATGAGGAATAGAACAAAAATCTTGCACGAATAAAATGAATAAGTATTGCAAGTAATAAACAAAAAACAACACGGAAGATAGTAAACTTATCGTGCTCCGTATGAGCTGAACACGCCCAATTGGTCACCGCCTGAAAAAGCGACGGCATCCTAAAAATGCAGCGGGTGCCCTTACCGATCAGCTCGATTTCTCACATCGTACAAACGATACTCTTATCGACTCTTCAAATTGTACACCAATCTGTGAGATATAAGTGGTAGTCAATAAATTTACCTCACCTATTGTCGGCATTCCTTCTGTCACACAATATTTGACATTCGATATCCATTCAATTTTTGGAATTTCCTTCGTGGGGTCGTCAGATCCTTTGCGGGGTTGAATAGTCATCTCTTTAGCATCCTGTCGAAACACAATTCTTGGGACTTGTAAGTTGGTCTTGGATAACAGGCTAGCAGGACGGTAATAATATTAGGATAGTTGGCTTACCCGCTTGCGCGTCTAAAGTAAGCACCACAAATTTTAAACACACTATATATAAAGCTAGCGGTACTTTATTAAAACGAGCTCATTAAAAGAGCTAAATAGAATAATCAATCACTTTGAATATTGAATAGATATTGAAAAGATGAGAAATTATAAGATTAAGTGGTATATAGGTAACATCGGGTAACATATTACGGGAGCTATATGGTTTTGGTTAGGCGTAAAGTTGGTACGGTACATATTTTAACCAGCTTGTAGCCTACGAATGAAAACAACAAATTGAGTAACTAGAACTCTCCGACTTTTCATTTTCTCCCGCGAATTTTTCACCCAACAGTATAAAGTGACGGATCATAGAAATTTCAACTTGTTCGCCCAAATTTTGTTCAAGTTCACTGAAGGTAGGACGCCGATGGGGTTCTTCATGCCAACATGATGACATCAGCTGACAAAGAAGTCGAGGTGCATTTTGTGGTTTTTTCAATCGGCAACCCATTTGCAAAAGCTGAATCAGATGATTAGCATCAGTTATTCCTTCATATGGCTTTATTCCCAAAGTAAACATCTCCCACAGCACCACCCCAAATGACCAAACGTCCGATTGGCAAGTGTACTCTTCGCCGTTATGCACTTCGATCGCCATCCATTTATATGCCAGGCGTACAACTTCATCCTTCTGTTGGGCGCAATTCTCCTCGTTTTTCCGGGACAAGCCAAAATCAGAAATTTTAACTATGCTGTTGTCGCTAAGAAGAATATTACGTGCCGCTAAATCCCTGTGCAAAATCTACTTAAATTCAAATAACTGTTAAAGAGGCTCGTATTAGTTGAAACTAAATTATTTAGCGCACCTTTTCCTTAACGAGATAAACCATCCCACGAGAGATCTGATAGGCCCAATAAATGAGGTCTCGAGTGGTGATGGACGAATTCCGTTTTGTGCTGTCGTAATGTTGCTGTCCGTCATCAACTCTGGAACCAATCAGATTGCCGTGTTCGTCCACTTGACTGATAAATCGCCTTCGGAATTGAATTAAATGCTCTCGTAAATTACCGTAAGGACAATACTCAAAAATGATGAACAAACGATCTATAAAATGCATAAACTAAGTTTAGATTTATGCAACTCGATTTAGAAGTCTTTTACATACCTTCAGGCCTGTTTTTGTGCGTGCAAGCACCTAAAAAGGTAACCACGTTCAAGTGCCGTCCGACATCAGTAAGTATATTTAATTCCGCGATGAGAGCGTGAATGCCGTCATCCCAACGGTTTGTTTTTAGAGCCACTGTTGTTACAGGTTCGGAAGATATAATCCTTGTTGCTTCGGCTTTGATCACGCTTCCAAAATTACCCAAGCCCAGTTGGTGCACTGCAAATTTAGTAAAGGGAACAACAAATAAGTGAATTGTGACAGTGATGTCTGATGGATCTCGTGTTACTTACGTAAGTTTAGGCGGCCTCTTGGAAATTCCCAACGAGGGTCAATTGGCAGTCCATCTTCAAGCGAACTAACCTTTGGTAAATTGAAACCAAGATTATGCAAATCAGCTCTTGGCTTTTGCATGAACTCCGGCCAAAATAAAATACCGGGTAATGCCGTATTAGTTTGTGTATCATACCTTTGCAGTTGGAATGATTTTCTTTAAAATCAATCCTAAAATAATGACTAGTATTCCAAGAACAAAGATCACCCATGAAGCGATTGTTTTGACTAATACATTTAAATCATTTTCGTCGTCTGACACTGAGGGATCTTCCGAAGTTTTACCTGTATTAACAACATTATATTTAGTGCGCATTCAGCATATATTATAATTTCGCTTACCGGTTTGAATTTGAAATTCAATCTTTACCCTGTGCCAGTAATCAGTAAATTGTTTTTCCGCCTGACATTCATACTGTCCCGCAACACTAGACATTTGAGATAGGTTCGACAGACGGAATCCTTTGCGAGGGTCATATGTCCACGATGAGTTGATCAGGTCTTTAGCATCCTGTTCATGATGGGGTGAGTCGAAAGCAAGTTGTTTTGAATTTGTCTACCAAAACAATGAGGTTACAATTTCATCATAACAACCGGTTGTTTTTAGTGTACGCAGCTAAGGGCTCGTTTAATACGAAGCGTATTTTCGTATTTAGAGCGCAAGTGTCACTATTATTATGACTCACTTGATGGGGCACGGAAGCTTTGTGTCGTAAGTGGACTCTAACGTTCGGATGTGTCGGCTTGCAAGGAATGACGGATAGAACTTCATCGATTCGGTAAACAGGTTTCATGGGAAGCAGAAGGCGGTTCTTATCTGGCAAGTGGTAAACAACAAACAAGATTGGCTCGTTCCAGGGTCATTGCGTACGATCGGAGGCTACACTAACCTCCTGCGCAAGGTTAAGTAAATACCTTCAACAAAAATGTACTGCGAGCTATTTGATGTCTTCGTTTTGCAAGTATACATTCCCGTGTGTAAATGTCTCGCAAACTCGATTGTTAAAGTGGAATTGTACCGCCCGTTGAATTCTCTACTCATTATCATATCATCGTTGCAAATAAATATTTCTTCCTGCCGACGAAACGAGCAATTGGCGGATTTTATTTTGTCAATGCATTTTTTTGCGTAAATTACCTTTGTTTCATCCACATCAAACACTACGGGACAAAAGAACTCGACTGGGCTACTGCTGTGGCAGGTTATTGTGATTTTGGTTCCAATCGGAACGATCCGCTGGCAAACGGGCGTCACAACTCCTACCTCAATTATAGGCGGATCTGGACAAACAGTTATTCCTTCCTGATCCCAAAGTAGATTTGCTTCTCCATAAACCAGGTCCTCTTTAATGAGTGTATTCAATTATCTTGTTATTAGAATTGCCTAACGTTCCGGCTTCAAGCGTTCCGGTCCCAACTTTTCGTCCGGCCCCACAAAAATTTAAAAAAAATAGGGACCGGAATGGTTGCCTTGCCTTACCATTCCGGCCCCAATTTTTCCGGCCTCAAATTAATTTAATGTAATTAAGATAACTGTATCAAATCAAACCAAAAAAGGCGATAAAAGGTACGGTATAGTTGCAATTGGTAATTAGGGATGTAGTCGGAAGAACTAAAGTGTCAGCACTACTATCGTTCATAACTAACATACTGGAAATCATTAAGGACTCGCGCGATTTCCCATACGCTTCTTTTGAAAATTACGTAACTTAACCCTGTGGAGAAAGGTAGAGAACCACTTAACGAACTAGAGTTCATTTTTAAAAAATATAAATAAAGCTAACGTTGCTCATCGCATTAGTTATTTACCTTCTTACGTGTACCTTACTCTGTGGGGCCAAGAAGACAAACACGTGACGAAAGTTGACATTCGCACAAGGATCCTCATCGCGTCTCGAATTATAAGATTTAGTGTAATAACATTTGTTTTATTATTAATTTGTATCTGGGGCCGGAAAAGTTGGGGCCGGAATGACTACATACCGAATAATCTAAACGACGATTGGATAATTTTCTATTTTCTTTTAAAATTTAAACTTACATTATTGGCACTTTCAGAAACTTACTCGTTTCGGCATCAAATATTATTGCCATGTACCTATATATGTTATCTTAAAAACTTCCCGCTTTATGGATAGTGCCCTTTGGGTGATATAAAAACAATTGCTTGGTTCTCTATACCCAATAGGGTGTATTAATATACAATCTGAATCTTTAGACCTACAGAAGGGATCATGACCATCCCTTTCAGTTAGGCTCGCGCGCTTTTCATATTTTTCACACCACTACCCAATACAGTCTGAAGGCCCTATACTAGATTCTTTCCGAGATTCTTTCGTATTTTCAGATTATAGTTACATAATATTTTCGCAAACTCGTATACATAATGATTTATTCGATGCGTTCGGGACCGAAAGGGCACATTCCCTCGCATCATCAGCGCTTAACGATAAATGCATGTTTTCCATTAAATTTTGTGTAAGTCTCTGCACATCCCGAAAAAGCTTATCTATAGTGATTTACGCAACAACAAAAAACGCAATATCTGATGAGGAAAATTTAACAATATGTTTTGGTAATGAATTGGAGGAATGGTGTTAACGTGCGAAAAAGGCCTCTAGTTCTTCACTTCTTCCTGGTTTCACCTGGTTTCGCTTGGTTGCAGCCAGAAGCTTCCTACTTCCCCCTTTTACGCTTACTATTTATTTCCATCTACAACATTTTCCTCGACTTATCTCTTAGCTCTTGTTCACCGCAGACAGTCTTATTTTAGTCCTGTCCAAGCGAAGTCCTAATCAAGCGAATTTCAGAAAGTATCGAAACGGAAAATTGGGTGCCAAATAAAAGGGTACTTTTGGTGCCAAAAAGGTAGTTTTTGAAAGTGCCAGAAAGGGTAGCATGCCGTAGCAACCACCACCTGTGTGTTTTCACTGGTTTGGTGGCTCCTATAAAAGTCTAATTATAAATATTGAAGTTTTGGAATAATCGCAGAAGCTTTTTAATAATTGGGAGAATGATTAAAGAAATAAGTACGGTAATACGTGCAGTAGGTGGACTTACCTAATGGAATCAGAATTGCCAGGCACAGTAATATTCGCGTCATAATATATTATGAATAAAAATTTGATAAAATCTATAAAACCGAATATCGGATCTGAGAAATAGCTGAATGAAGATCACCAGTTTGATGAGCTAAAAGTCTGTTACCGCCTACCGACAGCATGTCATGATAAGTTCCGTTTGACGCTACTTTGCATCTCAATATGACGACCGAAAAGACCGCCTTTAATCGCCTGTCCAATCGCGGTTCGTAATTGTTTTGCGCTTGAGCTGGCTAGCGAAGGTTCAAACATTCAGCCTTGTAAGGGATATCCGTTTAACCAGAGTAGTCTACCAGACATAGCGACGCCAGGGCAGCCGGCTTGATGGTTTGAATTTCAACGGTGCTTGTGCTTGCTGTTCAGTCTTGCAATAGCTATTTCAAAGAATATTCTTTTATGTCCGTTGTTTATTTGTTGGCTGCTTTTGCTTGATGATAATCACGTGATCATATCATCATTATATGATCAATGATAGGCTAGCTGAGATCGAAATCGAAAAAGGTTAAACAAATATTTGTACATAGATGGCAGTACTTTATCTAGTTGGTTGAAAACACTAAACAGGCAGCAGGCCTTAAAAGTATATCCGAGGTCTTTATTGACGAGGCAGCCGTCAATCCGTCATATATCTGACCGGGGGCATCATTATCAAGTGCAACAATTGGAGTATTATCTAATTATTTATAGGAATATCCGTTTTCATTCAGCCCAAAATGGCTGAACGAAGCCGGGCACCGCTTTATGGCTTGGCAGTGTTGCTTGCAGCATTTATGTTAAAAGATTTTTTTCTTCCGGTTGATCAGTCGGAAGACAAATCGGTGGAATCCAAAGAAATTCCAAGCTTGCATTTAAATCGATTCGCTGGGCCTTCAATTAAGTTCACTTTTTGGTAATAATTACTTGAAATTTCAATAATATTTTACAATATGAATAATGTTTTGTTTGTTGGCTGTATGTAGTTCTTCTTGAGGTTACCGAAAGGTGTTTGAGCAGTATGCTGCAATTCTTCAACATAAGTATCCATCATTGACAATTGAAGGGGAAAATTTTCCTCCCCCCTTTTACAGACAAAAGATGGCTTCAATTCTTGTAATTTATGAAATATCTTTCATTGTATACGATTGGTACCAAAAAGATTCTTATTTCTAACAACAGGGAATTGTGAAAATACTGCTCATTCTCCTTGTGGTTTCCGGTACCAATATTTTTGAGCATTTAGGTGTGCAAGCTCCATCAGCTTGGGAGTGGACTCAGCAGAACAAGTTTTATGCATGTTTGATGACTTTCTTTCTATGCAATGCAATTGAAGGGCAATTGATATCAACTGGAGCTTTTGAAATTATATTAAATGGTAATGTCTTGTCTCATACATATATTGCTTTCAGATTTCTTTATTTTTGTGCCTTTTCATTGCAGATGTTCCACTCTGGTCCAAATTAGAAACTGGTAGAATTCCCCAACCCCCTGAATTATTTCAAATGATTGATAACCATCTTAATATGGCTACCCCTCAATTAAGTTTGGATTCATAAAATAGTTGATTCACATATTGGTTGAATTTAGCATTTGTAGATATGATGATCTCTTTGCAAAGTGGTATTAACTACAAAAAGTGGTCGGATGGATTTCCTACAAGTGCATTTCAAAATAATGTGTGATAAATCAATTAACACTTTATGCCTCATTTCATATTTCATTCCATTTTAGTAAAATAAATCTCTAGTCCCTACCTATATTTTATTCGTTAAGAAAAAAAAAGTAGAAATGACGCAGTTTTTTTTCAATCACTGTTATTGACCTGAATAGAAAGTCAATAGTTTTCAAGCCACGTACGACGTATGGCTATGTGGTATATTGGATGGATGGCGACGTACTGGATTGATAGTCAACGTCCGTTGTATGCGTTTTCTACACGTTTACGAATTTGTTTAATTGCATAAGTGATTTCTCAAAGTATGATGATCCACTGCATAGAACTATAAAGTCCATATATTTTTAGATTTCAGTTTTATAATAAAATAATAATTACAGGGCTGAACTTAATTCCATTAAATTTTTTAGTATGATAAGATCAGTTTACATCTGATCTACCTGCTGTAAAGCAAAAAATGTTCCATTTAGCACTACTATATTGTGTGTTTTTTTTGCCTAATAAAACGGACAGTTTTACCCAAAAAGAAACTATCAGAAAACTATCAAGAAATACATGCGTCCATCTGTCTATCTTATATATACATGTAAACGATACAGGAGTGTTGCGTATCTCCGAATTAAATAATAATGTATATATCGTCAAGTGAGCTTTCCCTCAGAGATTGACAAAAAGATGCGCTAAAATGCAAGGCAAATCTCGCTTGGACAAATCTGTCAGCCTTAAATTTAATCTTTAAATTCTATAAATGGATCGAAACGCGAATATTGCTTAAATCAACTTAGGATTTATCATTTTATCAATAATTTGTAGCTATTGATGAAAGGAAATAACAAAAAAATTATAAACGTTTGCGGCAGATATTAAACAAGCTTACTACTGGCTTCCATGCTGCGTTCTAGGGAAAACTGGTAAAGTTCTACTAAAAATATAATGTGTATATCCGGATTTATCACTTTGCATGTATATACATGCACAAAATCGTATTTCATTCATACCTGCGCCTTATGCGTAAACAGATTTCCCCGTTTCATTGTCCTCGATATTGCACGCTTAGTCCGTTAGATGTCGCTGTTGCTGTTCTGTGTTGGAAGAGAAGACCGAAAAAGTTGCCCTGTTCTGTTTTTCTGCTTTTCTTAGGGGGGCCAACTCGTTTGATGGAAAGATTTTAAAGGTCGTTTCGAACTATCAATAGTCTACCCGAAAGTTGAATTTTTCGTTTCGTTATTTAATTAAAGCGGGTTTTCACGATGATGAAAGGTGGTCTCGGTGGTGGTTCAAAGAAAGAAGGCAAAATGCGGATTCGTGCATTCCCTGTAAAGACTATTTTTTACTATATTTTATTTCTTATTGTGGCATTGGGACATTATTGTTATCGTTTCCTTGTTTTCTTTTTGAAAGATGACGATGGACGAGAGATATGTGGAAAATATTTGGAGTTTATTGAAGAATGCCATTCAGGAAATTCAGAAGAAGAATAACTCAGGTCTCAGTTTTGAAGAACTTTACCGAAATGCTTACACCATGGTTCTTCACAAGCATGGAGAAAGATTGTATAATGGCCTTAGAGAAGTTGTCACTCATCACTTGGAATCTAAAGTAAATACTTTGATTACACAAATTTACAGAATTTTGTTTTACTAAAAGCTGATTCTATATGTAGGTTCGCCAAGATGTTTTGGCCTCTTTGAACAATAATTTTCTTCAAACTTTAAATCAAGCATGGAATGATCACCAGACTTCCATGGTCATGATTCGTGACATTCTTATGTACATGGATAGAGTGTATGTTCAGCAAAACAATGTGGACAATGTTTACAACTTAGGATTGATTATTTTTCGTGATCAAGTAAGAGAAACATTAAATTTACCTCTTTACCACATGTTCTTTCATTCACAAAATGGTTTTTAGGTGGTTCGTTATGGAGGGATTCGTGATCACCTAAGACATATTCTTTTAGAAATGGTTGTCAGAGAGCGCAAAGGGGAAGTTGCAGACAAGCTTTCTGTAAGAGCTGCTTGTCAAATGCTGATGGTACTGGGTATAGACAGTCGTGCTGTTTATGAGGAGGACTTTGAAAGACCTTTCCTTGCTCAATCTGCAGAATTCTACAGGGTAAGTGAAAACAAATTTTCCAGCTCAACATAGTTTCATGAATTCTTTTCCTTCCATCTCGGCAGTCTGAGAGCCAACGATTTTTAGGAGAAAATTCGGCTTCTGTTTACATTAAAAAAGTTGAGGCCCGCATAAACGAGGAGTCGGAAAGAGCCAAGCATTATTTAGACGAGTCGACTGAACAGCGTATTGTTGCAGTGGTCGAGGAAGAACTAATTCAGAAGCACATGAAAACGATTGTGGAGGTAGAAAAATAGGTCAAAGATTTTTAACGTTTTTCTTTAAACCAAAGTATCTGTTTAGATGGAGAATTCTGGTGTAGTCCACATGTTAAAATGTCAGAAAACAGATGACTTGCATTGCATGTACAAGTTGTTGGGCCGTGTAGCCGATGGTTTGCGAACCATGGCTAGTTGTGTAAGCGCTCATTTACGCGAAGAGGGTAAAGCATTGGTTAATGTTGATGAATCGGGTGCAAACGCCTTGAATTTTGTTCAGGTACTTTTATTCATAACTTTTTTACCTTTGTTTGTTTTACATTTATGAAAACTTTCTTCTCTGTAGAGCCTGTTGGATCTTAAAGATCGCTACGACACTTTCCTGGTCAAATCCTTCATAAATGACCCTATCTTTAAGAAGATGATCTCCTCCGATTTTGAATACTTTCTAAACTTGAATTTGAAATCTCCCGAGTATCTATCTCTTTTCATCGACGATAAGCTCAAGAAGGGTGTCAAAGGAATGACAGAGCAGGATATTGAGTTGGTGCTCGACAAAACCATGGTTTTGTTTCGTTTCCTTCAAGAAAAGGATATTTTTGAGCGTTACTATAAACAGCATTTGGCCAAGCGTCTACTTCTTAACAAATCTGTTAGCGATGATAGTGAGAAGAATATGATTTCCAAATTAAAGGTAATGTTTGATACTTTAACTGAAATCTAAAGTTGTCCAACTAACGTCTTCAAACTTATAAAGACTGAATGTGGATGTCAATTTACGTCGAAACTGGAGGGCATGTTCAAAGACATGTCTATTTCGAACATGTTGATGGAAGACTTCAAAAATCACATTCAAACATCAGGAGTAAGCCAATTTTAAAACACTTTTCGCTACAAGTTTGCAACGAACATTTTCTTGTGTAGACTTCTCTTTATGGAGTGGACTTGAGCGTCCGTGTGCTAACAACAGGATTTTGGCCAACTCAATCGCCAGCCACTTGCACGCTTCCTTTGGCGCCTCGCAATGCTTTTGAAGTCTTCCGTCGCTTTTATTTAGCTAAGCACAGTGGACGACAGCTCACGTTGCAACCCGGACTTGGATCAGCCGATTTGAGCGCTGTTTTTTATGGACCTCGACGAGAAGAGTCGGAGGCAAAGGAAAAACCGTAAGAAAACTTGCTTATGCAATTAAATTCTCTCAATTCATTGAACTGTTATGCGAAGGGATGGCCCAAGCTCGTCAACGCCCGCAGGTGCAGCCAATGGACCACGCAAACATATAATCTCAGTCTCGACCTATCAGATGTGTATCCTTATGCTGTTCAACACAAGAGATAGGTTGACATACGAAGTAAGTCTATTTGTACACCTTGTAGAAAGAAGAATACCCAATTATTTTTTTTTTTTTCACGTAGGATATCATGAACGAAACTGACATCCCGAAGAAAGATCTGGACCGCGCATTGCAATCGTTAGCAATGGGCAAGCCTACCCAGCGCGTGCTGGTTAAAAGTCCGAAGGGTAAAGACATCCTTCCGAGTTCGATCTTTGCCGTCAACGACAGTTTCACATCCAAACTACACAGGTTTCTTAAATTCGCCCAGTACCTGAAAGTTACACAGTTTTGGTGAAAATGTATTTCTTTGCAGAGTGAAGATCCAAACAGTTGCAGCCAAGGGCGAATCAGAACCTGAGAGAAAAGAGACGCGTTCTAAGGTCGACGAAGATCGCAAACACGAAATTGAGGCAGCGATTGTACGCATTATGAAAGCAAGAAAAACTATGCAGGTAACGTCACTACAATTCCAAAAATACGTATTCAATTTTAATTTCGTCATCTATTATCAACTTCCGTTGTAGCACAATCTTTTGGTAAGCGAAGTAACGGAACAACTGAAAAGCCGATTTCTGCCTTCGCCAGTAATTATTAAAAAACGAATCGAAGGTCTTATTGAACGCGAATATCTGGCCCGTACACCTGAAGACAGGTATGGTTATAGATTAAAAGTATATTATGGCAAGTCAATCTAGTTCTTTTTTTTCAACCATTTAGGAAAGTGTATACATATGTGGCTTAGTTCAATTCAAGTTGGCTTTCTTATTCGTAATTATACCGATTTCCCAAATGCCTGCTGAACTTTCGAAATAAGATTCGTGACATTGAATGCTACGCGATGATTTTGTAAATAAAGTTTTTCGCTCTTGGAAAGAAAGGATTTCATGTCAAGTTTCGTTACAAATAACTCAATTTTGTTCTGATGGTTAGTAGAATGTCAAGAATTTTGAACCAATATTGAACCGAGAAAAATGAATACAATATAATTTAACGTTTCATTTCCCAAGACAATTATTTTACTAAGACCCATTGTACTTTATTAACTTTTATACTAATATTAGAATTACTCAGATAATAAGACAAATAATTTGTTTGGTCAACTCCGACGTGTATTGGTAGGAGGTACAAGATGACATTACATTTAATCATCTCCCTTGATTTCAACTTTACCACCACGGATACGACCCGTCCGCCTAGCAGCGATAAGACCAACTTTGCGACCAGCGGGAGTGCTTCTCTTGACAGTGGAGGCCTTACCAATGTGCTGGTGATTACCACCTCCGTGAGGATGTTCAACGGGGTTCATTGCCACACCTCGAACAATTGGCCAGCAGTTGCGCTTAGCCTTGTACTTGTGGTAAGCACGACCAGCTTTCAAGATAGGCTTGTCGATACGACCACCACCAGCAACAATACCTGTTAAAAAAAGGCAAATAAAGTTAGGACACACCTTGACAAGAATTGAATTGATGTAAATTTAAGTCTGCTCAGTAACAGCCTCTAGTTAAAAATCATAGAATCTCATAGATGGATGAATTGCATTTCATCAAAGCCCGGTAGTTTAAATAATTTCTCCACAATTACTTACCGACCATGGCGCGGTTGTTGGACGAAATTACTTTCTTGGCTCCGGAAGGCAATTTGACACGGGACTTTTTGGTCTCGGGGTTGTGTCCGATGACAGTTGCGTAGTTACCCGAGGTACGGGCAAGAGTACCGCGATCACCATGTTGCTCCTCAACGTTGCAAACAATGGTACCTTCAGGCATAGTGCCGACAGGTAGAACATTGCCAATTTGGAGGGTAGCTGAATCAAACCCACAAAAATTAGTATGGGCTGGTATTTTACTTATAACAACAAGTTTACCCTTTTTGCCACAGTAGATGAACTGGCCGGTGTACATGCCCTCAACAGCCAAAAAGTTCTCCTTCCTGGTCTTATATCTGTATGGGTCCCGGAAGTGGACTACAGCCAAGGGGGCACCACGGCCTGGGTCGTGGATGATGTCCTGAATCACAACAAAACATAAGTTAGTGGTTCCAACACAAGCAAGCAATAACTGTAGATATGAAAATCTCTCAGAAACAACCTCTAGATGGATAATTATCATAGCCCTTCAGCATTGGATGAATGTTTACATCACTGACCCCCTAAAATTCCGACTAAATGTTGAAGTGACATACCTTGACGACACCCTTGATGTAGCCATGTCGTTCGGCGAAATCTTCAGGACGGAACTTGGGGGCTCCTTTACGATGTTTCGAGTGCGACTTGAAGATTCCTCCGGCACCTTTACGCTGGGCACGAATAACACGACCCATGTTGTATTTTGTTGAAGGTTACGAGCGGCGAAGTAAATTCTGCCTAAAGAGATATGTCAAAATTGCCGGTTAGTATAAATGTATAGTGAATGGAGAAGGACAAAAATTATACATTAAAATCCAAGAAAATGGATTTAATTGCAAGATGTTTGAAATATAGTTGGATAAACGAGATGTTTTACTTACCAAATTGCAAGCAACCGACTCAACGAGAGTCAAGAACAGAAGGATGTGGACCAGATGGCAGCACAACCAAGTGAGCAAGAGGAGGGGGATTTGCCTTTGGGAAATGGGTTGCCATATGAATTTTATTCTCTACTCCTTTTCCTGTTCGATAAAAAGAGTAAAACACTTACACTTATTGTTGACATCGTATAAAATAGTGCACATTACCTGGAGAAAGTGCAGTTTATTTTTGCATTTTAAACAGAAAAATGCATCATTTTCAACTTAATTTTAACATGCGGTAAATGATACAACGAGAGACCTTCTTCTCAAAAAGATTTTATTTCAATCGCTCAACGTTGGTTATGAGGCCGGGAAGTACAAAAGAAAATCTTTTTTGTAGTTAATGTTGAATATATTGAATATAGTTAGAATAATGTTAATCAATCAAAATATTGTTATTCAAGGACTGTTCTGATAATGACGAGCTCAACTTTGCTGGGTGCAGTCGGCTGAAACTCTGATCTCAGTAGTTTCGATTTTGTATGGTATTGGCATGATTTATTCTGTGAACAAAAAAGAAAAACAGTAAAAATAGATGAAATGGCTGCTGAAACCTTCGTGCGTTAGCGTACCTCTGGTGCTATATTGGATTCTCTTAAAACAACATTACAATTAATGTGGCGAAAACTAACCGCAAAATATGCGGATAGGATACGTAAATTTTAAATAGGCTATAATAAGGTTGGACGAATTCTGTTGACTGTCGATAAAATAATGATTATTGTAACAATAGTTCGTTATAATTGTCTTTAACTGTGCTACTTTTTCTATTGGACTGGCTTCTATTGAAAACTGCAAAATTTCAAACTGTAAGCTATTATTCATTCTGCTTGTAATGTACCTCTTGAAGGTAGATTCAATCAAAATAAAATCAAACAACGAATCAGAGTATCAGACGAAGACTTCGAAGTCTTTGTTAATGATTTTCAGCAGAGAGAGAGGGTCGGAACTGGAGAGAGCACATATGGAATGATGATTGGAGTGATTTCGAAGCAACGAGTTGCGGAGGCTGTAAATGATTGTATGCCGATCTTATAAATCGTTTAAATAAAATTATTTTCTTAAAATTGGTCTAAACTTTGTGAGGACTTCCGTGTGATTGGACACCTTTTTACACGTACACCTATCTCTTTAACGGTGAGGCCCACGACGAAAATACGAACGCAAAATGTTGCTATGACAGATGGACGCCAATTTTTCATATCACGAAATAGAGGGTAGGGAACCTTAATTAGCATAATTTAAAATAAGTTCAAAACCAGAAAGAGCGAGACCATTTTTTTTACCAATTGAAAGGCTCGTGAGCTTCTGCCCCTAAACACAGAGCGTCGTGCCGTCGCCCACTTCCAATAATTAACGAACGGGAAAAATTACTTTACGTCAAAAATCGAAAAATAAAAAATATAAATAAAATGTTTTGTCTTAGAAGAAAATATATTTATCTTTTCATTGAAGAAACTAATAAAATAGTAGCAAAATGAAGATTTCGCAACCTACCGAACTTTCGCATAATACCCGAATATTCATTGTGAAATCGTGAAATAGCAAACAAATCATTTTTTGAGCTTGTGAAGGAAAAATTAAACTGAAATTAACCATAAATAAGAAATAAATAGTAAATATGATTTTCCGTTATTCAATAATAAATTTTGTCCTAGAAAAAATAATTATCGGTGAAGGAAACGTGCGCGTTAGTACCGGGTGTTTAGGGTCTGTACTACCAACTCGCCGCTTAGTGGCTATCCTGGTCCTCTTCCTGTTTCTTGTCTCCTTTGTGACCGAAAGAGAGGTGTCGCAAGTTTTTTCGCATCGCGGAAAAAGGAAGCTTTTATTCGATATTTGCAAGCGTACTATGAGTAGTGTACAGATTCAGAATGGAACGGGTCTAGAGCAGCAGGTAATTATCGAAATTTTAGTTTTAACTTAATTACTACCGGCTCGGTTGTTCTCGATTTCTACAAATGTGAGTCACTCACCTCAACTCATGTTCCTACTTTTCAGTTTGCTGGTCTGGACTTGAAGCAAGGCGGCCACTTTGTCGCTCCTGGAGGAAGGTGAGAAATGATTTGTTCTTTTGCATTGAAAGTGTGGTCTGAAATAATAAAAATCTATTTTCTTTTGTGTTCAGTCGCTATGTGCCTCCTCACTTGAGATCCACCCGTGGTCCAGGATCTACTGACGAGAAACCATTCCCTGTCCCACAAGAAAGAAGTATGGTTTACCAATTTCATCCCTTTATTGAGGAACTAATTGTTGTGTTTGTAGCAGATTATTCAAACGACCGCGATTTTAACAGAGACGCTGGCCGAGGTTATTCTCAGGCCCCAAATTCCTATAGAGGTGGCAGTGCCCAACGTGGAGTGCCCAGCGCAGCTGGTGGTGGTTACCCCAGACGTGGTGGATTCAATGGAGGTGGAGCGAGTTACAGTGCTAGGCCTCCCCAAAGATGGGAGGGAGAATATGAGAATGGTGGAGGCTGGAATGGAGGTCCTCAGCCACCTCAATGGAATGCTGATGCTCCTCCACCTGTCATTACAAATGAACGTTGGCAAGAGCCACCACCCCCAGCTGGTCAATGGATGGCCAATGATCGCTGGAAAGAACCCCAAAGGGGTGCGACGACGACCGGCAGCCGCGGCGGCGGTGGTGGTGGTTACGGAAACGCTCGTTGGAAAGAGTCGAGCGAAGTTGACTGGACTACACCAACTGCCAAGGACGATAGACTTGAACTGGAAATGTTTGGCACGGGCAACTCCGGCATTAACTTCGATAAATATGAAGATATTCCCGTGGAGGCGACGGGAAACGACGTACCGTCACACATCAACACGGTAAGAAAGCTATCCTTGTAATCTCAGCAATTTAGTAGAATGATGTGAAACTTTCTAATGGTTCCTACTGAGAAAAGTGTATAAATTCAATCATGTGGAAAAATATTTCTGATTAGTTTTTTGTGATGAATGATTCCTCTACGTTTTGAATGAAACTAATGATTGCGTAATAATCTTTTTACAGTTTGAAGACGTGAAATTGACTGAGATCATTCGTTCGAATATCAGTTTGGCCCGCTACGCCACTCCAACTCCGGTTCAGAAATATGCTATTCCAATCATTTTGGGTCGCCGTGACGTGATGGCCTGCGCTCAAACTGGCTCGGGAAAGACAGCGGCATTCTTGGTTCCGATATTGAACCAAATTTTCGAGCGTGGACCCGTGGTGAACGCCTCGGCTGGCCAACGTTCTTATGCCCGTCGCAAGCAGTATCCGCTAGCTTTGGTTCTGGCACCCACACGTGAATTGGCCACACAGATCTACGATGAAGCTAAGAAGTTTGCGTACCGCTCTCGCGTCCGCCCATGCGTTGTGTAAGTGTTTCGCAATCTGTTTACATTCGACGTATTTGCTATGATGTGTTTACAGACATTTGAAACCTGAATTTTACTGGGTGGACACTTTTTTCAACTGAGCTTTCTTTCACTAAAAAATCTGGAATTTTTTCCGTGTTAATTGAAGATGTAATTTATATTTGTTCTCAATCTTTAGATACGGTGGTGCCGATGTGCGTCAACAGATGCAGGACTTGGAACGAGGCTGCCACTTATTGGTTGCCACTCCCGGCCGTCTTGTAGACATGTTGGAACGTGGCAAGATTGGCCTTGAGCACTGCAAGTATGTTGACCTACACTTGAAATGGCTTTGAAAATGTTGTTCTAACAAATAATTTTCGTGTAGCTTCTTGGTGTTGGATGAGGCTGACAGAATGTTGGACATGGGTTTCGAGCCCCAAATTCGTCGCATCGTTGAACAAGACACTATGCCTAAAACTGGAGAGCGCCAGACACTCATGTTTTCGGCTACGTTCCCAAAAGAGATCCAGGTCGGTATTTTTCTGCTTTGTGATCAGAATCATTTTTCTAAACCACTTTGATTGAATAGATGTTGGCCCGTGACTTTTTGGAGAACTACATCTTTTTGGCAGTTGGTCGCGTTGGCTCTACTTCAGAAAACATTACACAAAAGATTGTGTGGGTTGAAGAACACGACAAGCGCTCTTTCCTGCTCGATCTGCTCAATGCTTCGGGCCTGAACAAATTCAACGCTACTGCTTCCGGTATATTTTGCTTTGGTTTTTGTTAACGAGGTTTTACTGACATTGATTTTGACATTTTCTGCTTTGCAGAAGAGTCGACCGAACACGAACAGCTTACACTTGTGTTCGTCGAGACGAAGCGAGGAGCTGACGCACTGGAAGAATTTTTGTACCGCGACGGTTATCCAGTTACTTCGATTCACGGCGATCGCAGCCAACGAGAACGTGAAGATGCGCTGAAACGTTTCCGTTCAGGAAAGACGCCCATTTTGGTGGCTACTGCCGTCGCCGCTCGTGGATTGGATATTCCACACGTAAAGCATGTCATCAACTTTGACCTTCCCTCGGATGTTGAAGAATACGTTCATCGTATTGGTCGTACTGGCCGTATGGGCAATCTTGGTATGCATTTAATGAGTTATTAAAGTACGAGGTGACGTCATCTAATGACTGCTTGAATAATTAGGTGTTGCCACGTCATTCTTCAATGACAAGAACCGCAATCTGATTCGTGATTTGGTCGAATTGATCATTGAGACGAAGCAGGAACTACCTTCGTGGCTTGAAGGCATGGCCATGGACATGAAGCACCAATCTGGCGGATTGAACCGTCGTGGTGGTGGTGGAAGAGGAGGCGGAGGGTACGTTGTGATTCATTTTCCAAGGTTTCGATTTCCCTTAATGATCTATTTGCTGGTTTTTCTTTTAGACGATTCTCTGGTGGTTTCGGATCTCGAGATTACCGTACGACTCAGACAGGCTCTCGTCCCGGAGGTTCTGTGGGACCACGCAGCGGTGGTGGATCTTATCCCAACTTCAATGCGCCACCTCCATCTCACGGTAAAAACAAGGAGCAATTCTTGTGAAATTAAATCTAGCTGTTTATTTTATACGTGTATTATTATTTCGTTGTTTCTCGTTGCCTTCTGCACGCTTCCCTCTCTCTTTTGCTAATGCGGACCGAACGAAAACAAAAAACCTTCCATCACCCTGAATTCAGTTATCTTTATTGGGTTTTGTGGCATTTTCTTTACTGTCTGGAGCGCAATGCTCCCGGGAAGCAGAGCTTTCTTAGAAACGCTCTGTAACCCAAGTCTTTGATGTTGCCTGCACGGTGGGAGCATCGTCTCCATCCCACCTCCCCAATAATGCTCTAACAAGATGAAACGGTTTTTTCTTTGTCGTTGACGGCGCAGCGTTGAGCAAATAAGACTGGGATTTTTTGTCTTTTGTCTTTTTTATCTTAATCAACAGTTGTTCGGATGGCGCCCATGCCTTCTATGCCAATTTTCACAGGAGGATATGGCGGCTATGCTCCAAGCGGCTACGGCTATGCACCGCCTCACGCTCATCACGCCGCCCCCGACTGGTGGGGCCAGTAAGGAGAAACCTCGACGGCGACTACTACATGTGTGTTTAACCCCCGTGGATGAAAAGTTATCTCTTCTTGAAGCGGGGACGATGGAAATGAGGTCGGTCTGTTTAAATGCCGAGAATGCTTTCTCAAAAACAACTTCGACGTTGGTAGTGATTTAGAATTATTTTTCGTCTTTTTTCTGAACTTTATCTCCGTCTCCTCAATGTGTTTTTGTACGCGTAATAGCCTCCTATTTTCAGCACTATTTACCTACTTTTTTCATCATTTTTTTTTTACAAAACAAAAATTCATTCTAATGTATCGTACGCCGCCGCTCTGCTCTCTTTTTGCCGTCCCTTCAGGTGGATGTCCGCGTGTGATACCCTCTGCACAATGATGGCATTACTCGCACGTGACGTCCTTTACTAACGCTTTCGTTTAGGATGGACACGTTGAGTTCCCCCCCTCCCCCCTATCCCCTCCATAATTATTCATTTGATTTTGGCACACAGCAGATGTTATCCCAGTTAATATCGTCAAGGTTCGATCTTTTTCTTCTATATTTTTTTTTTTTTCTTGAAAGAGACGTGTTGCAATTTCGACCACTGTTGGGCCTTTCTCAGTTTGAGATCAAGACGGCTTGTTGAAAAAAAAGAAGACAAACTGTTGAAGACGAGACGAAGCACATTGTGTACCACGGGTGTCGTGCCTAGAAGAAAGTGAGAGAAACAAGGGCGCAGGGCGGGTTGGGTTTGAATCCTTATGTCTTAAAATAAACCCCAATCGTCGCCCCGCAGATCTTTCTCTCTTTTTTCTTAAATTACGCGATTCAGCTTAACTCCCTCGATTTGTTCTGTCGAGAAACAACCCGAGACCGCGATTACTAAGCGTTCAAATGCCTATCTAAACAAAATGTTTTTACTTCTCGAGGCCAAGTTGTTGTTTCCATTGTTGCCCATCATAGGAAGAAGAAGAAGAAAGTTAGACGAGGAGGATGTATTTCTTTTTTTTCGTTTAGGAAGAAACAAAAAAGAGATATAAACCAAACTGCTGTGATACGTCGGGCACGACAGTGTAAAATGCGAGAAGGAGACTGTTAACCGGCACCACAGGTCGCGCTGCGTTTGTGAGCATTATCCTCATTTCGGTCCCATCGCTCCTCCTCACCCCCCACATTACCCTCACTAGGAATGATTTCAGGTTGACTCCATTTTCCAATTCTAGTATCATTTGGTTGCGTTCTAAAAATTTATGGAAGAAAATTTGAAATTGAGCAACACGTGTCAAATTCATTGAGGAAGAAAAGTCTGCTCGCATTCCATAGCTCTGCTGACCACTTATATTTAGGGAAAATTGTCGAAGGGACTTGTTTATTTTAAACGAATGAAATTCAATCGGCACACTTTTTGCGTCTTGAGAATGTGTTTGTTTTAAGAAGACGAATTGAATTTTTTTACCATAGCAACGGGAATGGAAGTGATTTTTTGCCTTCTGTCGATAAACGCGATTCCCCATCCCTCACGCAAAAGTCTAGTCTCATCGAACCCTGTTGTATTTTCCTCCGCTTCTACTCCATAAATTAAGCACCCGAAAGAATTTCTTTTTCTTTTTTTTCGCCTTATCTGCTGGCAGGTCCAGTTCTCGTCGAGTTGCAGCTAATAGGCCCTAATTACCCAAAGCCGTCTCTCTCCATCGTTCTGTATTTTCCCCGTTCGCCTTCTGAACGAATTCAATTATTACAAAATTCATTTACAAAATTTGTCTTTATTCATTTTTTTTTTTTTAATCAATGGGATTTAGTAACAAGAAAAATTAACTTAACAAATTCGAGGAGGGTTTCTTTGATTGAATTTATGCAAATCAAACGTAACAACTGCCAAAATGAAAGGTTTCATGTTTCTGTTCCCGGAAGTTTTTTTTTTTTTCTTTAATATTTTTTTGCGTTATCTGTCTTTTTGGGGAGCATATCGGTTGCAGTGCACTGGGTTGTTATTCGTCGGTTGTGTTCTCTTTCTCTCCTTGAAACGATGTCGGAGGGAAACTCACGCTATACTCCTCAACGCCGGTCGAAACATGTTTGTTCCACTCTCCCTCTTCTGCGAGCGTCTGATCTCGTTAGTACAAACGTCTTTCAGGATTATGTAACCGCGCGCGATTACACAAGGGGGGTTTCCTTTCATGTTGATACCTGTGGTACGGCCGTCTTGGTTGCCCCAGTGCCTCGTCGAACAAGTAACGCTCTTTCATAGACCCGTAAAAAGAAAATAATTTTTTTATTAATTAAACTTAAGTAATTAAAGCAATTTCTCCGCCGACGCCAAAGCGTGTCCTTCCAAAACGGGTTGTTCGTTTCCTAAATCTTTTTTTTTTTTTTTTTCTCATTCATTTTTGCATCTTCTCGTCGTCTTTCTATCTCCCGCCTTTCATTTTGATGCCTATTTTTGGGGTCCTTATTTGCCTATTTAAAAAAGAATACATTCATGCTGGAAGAAGGCTCTATGGCGCGGCGGAAGACTCCATTTAAACTGCTGAACACAATAAGGAAATGAGTTTTTTGCCCTCCCGTGTCAAATATTATTTTTATTATTTTCATTTTTTTTTTCTGGTCCACTCGATGAAACTATTCTGCCAAAGTCAGTCTTTTTTAGGCGCAGTGCGGTACGATGCATCTCTCTTCACACTTGAAATTTTCACCTCCCTCCTATTTCCCCCAATTTGTACCTCCTCCCTCCCGAACACTTGGTTTATCCCGTTGCATATCTATAATGGTTTTTTTTTTCTTCACCTCTGCGCAGAACACACTTCTGTATTTCGTATTGTACCATTTCTTATAACGAAAAAAAAACATTGTACGTCGAAGGCCGCCCTTTCTTGTACTAGGCTATTGCTCTAGTGTGTAGACGACGAGGTCCTACACTGTTTCCGTTGTCGTTGTCGTCGTCATGAAATTCAGCGAGGAAAAACAAATACAAGAATGCTTCCTATCGCATTTTTTCAATCATTTTCTAGTACGAGTTTCCAGGTTCACGGGTTTTTTGCCCTGAGGGGAAGTGTAATTTTTCGTCCCAAAATAGGTTGTTGTTTGATGTGTGCGGACACTGTCAGTTATCGGTGCTGGTGGCCCTACCCATGTAGTTGGTCATGAATTGTTCACGTGATTTCTGTTGATCAGGGAAATCCAGTGCAAGTGTGAAAGATGTTGACCTCTCCAACCCGGGCAATCGGATGTGTAGGTCAAATGTGGGGAGATGTTTTCCGCGTTGTTCCCATGCCAAGGCGAATGGTGAGAAGAGAGTTCCAAGTCTCTCGGTCGAGAGGAGGGGGGAATATGTGTCGTAATTCGGGGATGACTGTATAAATTGGGGAGGTGCCTAGTCGTTCGGGAGCAAGAGCTGACGCCGGCTACAGTAGTTCCCCAGTCGTTTGGCCTCCGTCCGACCGAGATCAACAGACTCGCCATGGCCCATCAGTCCGTCTATGTTTGCTTGGTTGGCATTTTGGCTAGCTTTGTTGTTGCAGTGAACGCCGGCCCCGTTACAACAGAGCCCGTTTCAACGTCGGTTTCCGACGACACTTTCAGTTCCGCCGTCCCTTACGAATTCCCAGATGACTATTCCATTAGTCTGGAGCAAGCAGTGGTAAGTTGTGGCCCTGGCTTTATCTAGAAACGTTCAGATTGAATGACTATGTACAACAAAGTTAACTGATATCCCCGCTTTTATCTCCTCAAAGGTCACACGGAAAGAGTTTGTCAGTGCGGCTCTGTTGAACATGGTCACCGAAATGGTCACCGAGATTGCGGAAGGCAAGAAGGCCAGAGAGGAAATGATGGAAGCCATTGAAGAGTTGAGAGGGAGGCTGAAACAACAAGAGGAGAATAACCAGATTCCACAGGATTCAGCGAGTCGGTGGAACAAAATTCAGAGTAGGCGGTCAGAGTCCAAGGAAAAAAGGCCGAGGTCCTGCCACGATTTAAAGCAGGCTGGTCACTCACTCAGCGGTTTTTACCTCGTCAGAGGCAGCCAGCGGCTGGAAATTGTCTTTTGTCCATTCAGTAGCGATCTAGAAGACGGTAATTCAACCACTAACCATCCGTTTTGAATGAAATTTGGCATCTTAAACGACGATTGTTTTGAAAAACAGACGGTTCCTTATTTCTTGAAGAGACTGTAGACGTTGTCGCTGTTTAGTTGACTGTCATCGGACCATCAACAAATCGTATACATATTTTATATATATAACAAGTTTATTGACATGATGTATCTTTGATTGAGTTAATGCTACGCCGACGTACGCTAGTAAATTACAGTGATCTGGTTTGATGAGTTATGTATTTTGTGTCAGATAACACTGTGTATAAGTATTTAGGTATTTTTCAATTGCTTTCAACTGAATACAAATCTCTAACGTTGTTACGAATATGTTTATTTTCAGTTTGTCTCTACTAACTTACTAAGCTTGTTATCGACAATTTAATGGGATTACTTTTGACGTCAGTCAGAGAAACGAAAACACGAGTTTTTTCTTCGAAAACATTCTGACCTTTCGCCATTTTAGCTGGTCATCGTGTGTGTTCCGCATGGGATAGGGTCTCTTGCTACGGGCGAACTGATAAGCCTGTATTGAATATCATTTCACTGGGATTGCCGCGCCGACATTGCAATGTCAGCTTCTCTTTTATTTCACCGAGGAGAAAAAGTGATTTGAACTTTGGTACATGCTCATGGACGTGATTCGCCACACGTACCAAGTCCAAAAAACAGAGGTCATTCAGAGAACATCATGATGTCGGACCTAAAGATGAACTGTCTTGTTGGTCTACTATGTAAAAATATCAGTATTCAGATTCAGTTGACGTTCGACTTTGATAGACGCAGAATTGCAAGTCCCAGTCGCAACGTATTTCATCCATTTTGTTGGTGGGGGATCTTGCTGTCGAGAGTTTAGAACGTCATTTGATCCAAGATGCATTCGCTGTTTACTTCCGTTGGCGTTTGTCTCTTCCTCGTGGTGCTAAATGTAAATACGTCGCCCGTTCGAGACTATTCCAAGTGGCCCTTAATGCCTAAACGCATGGAGCAGGCTAGATATAGTCTTGTCTTACCCGAGGTCAGTTCCCTAGTCTATTCTTGATTTATTAATATCAAAAAGGTGTTCTAAATATAAAGCAAAAACATTTTGACGATCTTGAGACTAGAACGGCTTCCTGGTGTTGTTGTCCCGATTCCAAAACGACGCGTAGTAGCATTTTGTTCACGGATGTTATTTGCGATTGAATTGTGTCCAAGGTTAAGAAGAGTGGAGAGCATCCGGTCGGAGAGACGAAGGAGAAGTTGTATCACCAGAAACGCTTGCATCCCGCATCAAAGGACGTGATTATTAAGGTCGCGCCAGTAGCAGTTGAACTCAAAGAACCTGTCCAGCCAAAGCCACTCCCAATTGATCAGACAGTTCATTGCGATGCCGCCAAAATCTCAGGATGGTTGCACTGCGAAGATCCGACTGGAGTAAGTTCCTTTTCAAACGAAAAAAAAAAAAAAAAAAAAAAAAAACTATGGCGTACTCGACGGATCAACGCGACGCGCTGCTAAATGAGCTTTGATTTATCTGTTTACAGGAAACGGATCGCTCGGAGGCGGAGCAAATTTGCCAAGCTCACGGCCAGACACTTTGGATGTATGCCCCCAAGAGATCTTATCAACCGTTTAGCTACTGGATATGTTCCAAACCTCATGAGTAGGATACTACTAATTTGACTTAAAGTGGATACACAATTCATATGTAAAACCAGCTACCTACCTTTATGGAATCTTTGAGGGTTTCAAGTCTTTCGCTCTGCTGTCTACTGATTACTGAGTTGAGTAATAGATTGCTAATAGTTATCCATATCAGTTACTAAAACTTACTTTCAATTTCAAAATATCTGTCTGAGTGGTGTCAAATAAATAAAAAGCCACACCCTTGATTCATTTGTTAATATTTACTTTGTTGAATTCGCTAATCTGCCGTTAAAAAGGAAGCGAATTTTACGACGGAACATTAAACACTGGATAACAACGCTGGGATTGTCCATCAGAAGGTTCATCGACCTTAATTGTCCACTACATTTTGTGAGATAAAAGCTTCTCTTTTAAAGTTGCACCGGATGATGTAAACAATGATACCTTCCCGAACACAAGCTACTGTCCTCCATATGCCACAAGGCTAGCTTATCAATTACATATGTCCACCATAGTTATGTAAACATAAGGAAATGCTCAAGTTGCGGATGTGCTTCCATAATAACTAGCAGCCAACCACGACGTCTCTTAATTGATGAATTGTGTCAAGAGAGTGGCGTGGACATCCTTTTGATGCAGGTCAACTTGGGAACAGGCGCGGCCAGCGGTGTGTCTCTTTTCCAGCCAATCGCAGATAAAAATTTGAGTACTTGCCTCTAAGGCAAAAAAGACAGGATGCTCAAATTAATCACTTAAAATCTATTTCAAATTCTTTTTGCCTGGGCCAAATATAGCAACTGGATAATCGATCAAAAATGTCGCTGAAAAACACAAAACATCCTCTTCCGCGCCACGCTTCCTGTAAGTTGTAACTGACATATGCTTCTACTACCCATAAAAGTTGACTTCCAAAATTTTTCTTCGAATTCGGCAACATGTTGACATGTTACATAACTTCAGTTTTAAAATTTGCGATTTTATAATAGCTTTTTAGTGAAGTTTGTTTTATTTCCGCAGTGGCATTCTTGTGCGAAATCGGCAACTCAGCTTAAAATTCAACAACGAAAATAAAGATGTATTTTATATTTAAAATTTGAAATTATACTAATTGAATATTTCAAATTTTACTAATTGAATATAGATAGGTTTTTGTTCTAAGATCAATATTAATTCATTGTTATGAAATATATTTCATTCTGTCAAGTAAAATTGGCAATGCTTGTCCTTTGCAATAAGCAAACCAAAGCATAATCGTCGACTGCTGGCACAACTCACAAGTAAAGTCAATTGTCGGCATCAATCGGCAGAGTACTATACCAACATTTTGCAGCCTGTAAGTTTCCTCAATAATCATACTTCTTATGTAATTATTAAGAAAATACTGCATTGTTTATAAGTGAGTTATATTTTCTCAATGGTTTTTTAGAATAATCGTACTAATGTCAAACGTGACGAGACTGGTCCTGGCGATATCCTCTGTTCCACGTGTTCATCGCTCACCACGCGGACGCGGTATCTGGTACACGTCATGCAAAGTTCTCGGCTAGCAGTTTCATCATTTTATTCAGGACGCATCTATTGAGCTGAGGCAAGTGTACTTCCCAATATCTAGTGGGTCAAAAATAATATGATGTCACTAAACATTGGTTCCTTCTGAGAAAAGTGTACAAAAAAAAATAATGTGGAGATAATAATCTGATCCTATTGTGGGTCTTTTAATGTTAGATTTCAATAGTATTGAACTAATATTGGTAATTTTATTTTATTCAGGGTGCCAACATTTATCATACCTGTAAGGAATGTCCATTCTAGTATCCTGAAGCCTAGCTGTTTACATGATGTAAGTTTAATAATATTTGAATTTTACTTTATGGTTTCATTTTTGTGATGATTTTACAGACATTTGAAACCTGAATAGTTGAGGTGGAAACTTTCATGTACTGATTAGCATTCATGTTACTTAAAGGTTTCGAATTTAGAATAGACTTGAATTCTGTTGTGTTACGTGTAGGTGGTTCACGGTTTACGGATGCCTTAACACGTAGCTACGAGATTGTGGGATTGGCGGCGATCAACAGCTCGGTCGAATAGGGCGATTCTAGTGCAGTACTCGGCGGAATATTTCTTTTCATCACCTGTTTAGGATTGTTGGTGAGTAGCTTTAGATTTGTTTTTTCTTCTTGGGGCTATGATGAAATGTAATTCATCCATCTATGAGATTCTATGATAAGTTTTAACTAGAGGCTGTTACTGAGCAGACTTCAAGTTTATGCAGTCAACATTTTTTTGTGTTTGTCTATATCAAGTGTTCTGTATTGCAGGTGTGGGCGAATAGAACATTCCGGTGGACTGTGGTAGACATCCTCGCGTTTTGGGGCCTAAAGTTTTCTGCTGATTATTGCGCCTCTATTGGTAAGCAAATATTGGAGCATGCCTTTTTTTCAAACTAATGGGCTTTGATGAAATGCAATTCATCCATCTATGAGATTCTATGATTTTTTAACTAGAGGCTGTTACTGAGCAGACTGTTATTTACTTAAAGTTAAAAATTAAAGAGGGCCCGTTTTAATAAGCGTTTGTTGTACCATGTAGATATCGTTTGGAACGTATAAAGCTCGTTTTTGGGAGTAGCTCGAGCTTGGAACTGCATGAAATACATCCTGGATGTTTCGTTAAGATTGTTCTATATATTATTATATATTGCGTGTTCCTACCATGTTGTACATACTAGACTGGTAGGGTGCGAATTGTATCTATGCTTGATCAACAATAAATGAGTTAGCACTTCAAAATAACTGGACTCAATTCTTCTGTTAAACAAATCCCGTAATGGCTAATAGTACAAATATCAAACACTTTAATAAAACTTTCCCTTTAATGGGTAGGCAATTCATCACATTTAACTATTCCTGACACATTTATCGACATTTACTATTGTTAGCTAGTCTCGTTAGCATTTTACATCGTAATGATCAATCACGCTGGTGATTACTCCGTAGTCGATTTTAACGCCAAGTGACTTAGCTTGCTTAGCAAAGTTACGAGATTTAAGCTTCAGTCCGAATATTAGCATTGATACCAATTTGAACTGATTGATGCTAACCAGGAACTAGTTAATTTTGGTTTATTTCCTGGTGGATTGAATTTTTACATCTAGAATGCACATACTTACTATTGTTGATTTAATACGATCATGCAATACGAAAAAGTAGGCATACCTAAAGCCTACAGGTAGAGGAGGAACCCCTTTCTCTCCAACTAAACTATTACCTACCTTCCAATCTTTACACCGCCGAAGGCCGATAGGGAATAGGGCGTGTGGGCGTTAATATTGGGAAGGGAGTAAGAAAGGACGATCGACAAATTGCTCTTCAGTTTAAATCGAACGACGTCTGGAGATTCATTCGTCCATCAAGAATTCGTGATAATCTATTACGAAATGTTGACGTGTCGCTATGGGGTAGAACTTACAGTATTTTTATTTTGACATCAGAAGCCAATATATGCTGATTCGCTATTGGATAACTTTCGTGTTTTGAATGTTTCCAGGATCTAAGCCAAAGTGATAAGAAGTTTATAAAAGACAGAAAACATGGAGGACTTTAAGAAGGAAGAAAAAGCTTTTCTTCAAGCAATAGTTAAGGGCTATGTGATCGAACTGTGCGAAATGCTCAGCAAGTACGGGAAAGAAATGATTACCAACCTAGTTCGATCAAAGAACGAACAAGGAGAAACACCTTTGCTGTTGGCCATCCAGAACAGACGTGTGAACGTGGTCAAGTTTTTGGTGAACAATTTGGAAGTCCCGTACGACCAAAACGGGCGATTTTTGTGGAAAGGAAGTGAATACGTCAATATTCTACCACTGTACGCCGCGCTGATTTCCGACCAGCTCTCCATCGTCAAAATGTTGGCAGCGTACAAAATTCTTCCCGAATCCATTTGTTTGCAAACAATGTTTTCTGGTTGGGAAAATCGAGAGAAGAAAATTGATGCACTTGAATTAATGGGGGCTGTTTACATCTTACACAAGCGAATTTCGCCAAAATTGCTGACGAAACCGTATTGGGTACAAGCCATTGTTCTTCGTTACCCGATTAGGCGGCCAAATGGTGATTCGGACATCCCCAAAACTCCATATCAACTAAGTGAACGAGCTCGCAAAGCAATTGAAACTCTTTGCGTCGAAGAGAACGTGAAAGAAGTGATGACCCTAAGAGAAATACAGCTGTTGTTCGCCAATTGGCTGGGCACTAGCTGGGTAACTCAGGCTCTTTTGGTAAGCCAAAGAATCCTGAATGCAATCAATCCCGGCTCGACAAATTTATTTACTCTATACTACGTCCACAAGCACATAATGTTATCGCAGCACTCGTTTGAGAACTGGCGTTACAGTTCCGTTAGGACGGAAGGAGACTTGGAACCGTGTTACCATGTTTCGCTATACGTTATGGAACTTTTCCAATCTTTTGAGTGGAATGGAATTTCGAATGAAGATTCAGCTGAAGCCTGCAATATCATCGTTGACGTTTTAAAGAAGTTCCCCATCGACTGCGATGGGCCCAGCAACCTTTTGCGTTTATTCGACAACCTGTTGAAATACGCTGATCTAATTTTGGCTTTAAACTTCGCCTGCGCTAACATTGATCGCCTTCACGAACATTACCATCTGGACGATCGTCTTCACATGATTGAGTTAACAGAAATAAAGATATTTAGCTTTATCCTTTTTATTGTGAGGATGCTACCTAGATTAGATCAAGGCCAAATCCTTGAATTCAAAGAATGTGTTTCTAATTACATTCACCTGTATGAAGAAGGGCGCCAAATCAACCGACAGAGACTACTTCATCGAGCTTGCAGTCTGGAGAGTACAAATCCTTTTGTTGTCATGAAGAGCGATTTCGTCAAATTTCTCCTAGAAGTTGGAGCTAATCCTAACGCAGTCGACACGGATGACTTCGTTCCACTTGTTTCAACTTTAATAGTTGAGGATTGGACCGATACGAGAAGACTGGTGGATATTTTCAATATGCTATTGGCTAGTGGATGCAATTGCTCACTCTTCCGAGCTAACAATCGTGGCTTAACTCCCTTCGAGGTGCTTAAACTCCAGCTAAAATCGCTCGGACCATCGAGTCTCTCTTTGGATTCTAATCCTGATCTCCAAATGATTATGAACATTCCTCGGCTTCTAGCTTTAACGTGTTATAGTGCGCAAGCCATCCACCTGTACAGAATCCCGTTCCAGCAGCTTCCCTCCCCACTACACTTGTTCGTTCGCCGTCACGAACCGTTATCAAAGAAAGACCTGACAGCCGTGCACACAAAATCCAGCATGCCATCGAGCTCCAACCAACACCATTAAACAACGTCATATTGTGAGTCCAAAATTTAAATATTTAATAGACCATACCGAAATCGAAACTTAATCATTCCAGTGTATTTCTCTTTTTCTCTTACACAGACATAAAATAACCCCGTTTTCAACCACTGTACCCATAGCGGCGCAAATGAACACAAGAAGGATTTCATTGTATTTTGTTTTTTTACACACTACTGGGAAATAAAATAAAGGCTCTTACAAAACTTCTCTTGTCTTCTTGTAAATTGTAAGTAAGAAAGAGCTCCACGCGTTAAATGTGCTCCAACAGATTTACTAATTAGACCTAGTGCTAGAGTCTGAAAAAGCTGCCGCCACTGTCGATGCCCGATGGCAGGTAACCAATCATAACGCGCAATCGCACCTTGGCAATTTTTTTGGCAAACCTTTAATCGCGCAACAGTGTATTGTTGTTCTCTCGGGCTTGCATCGTGTATGACGTACGGATTTTAAATGGTAAATATTTCAATTCCTTCAATTTAGTAGCTTAATTGTTTTGATACGAGTTTTAGTAGAGACTAAGTAACTATCAAATGAACGAGTTTTAAGAATATTTGTGTGAATAAGTAGACATTGTGACTGACTCTTTGTGTGTCAGGTAGTTGAAAGCAATGATGTGTTTTAGTTGCCTAAGTAGGCCTAATACCAAATATAGTACATTTTTCATTGTTGTGTTGACTGAAACTGTTTGGAAGAATTAACTTTTCTCGAATAACTAATGTGTCTTCTACCTAAACTTAAGTGTCAGAGACAACACATCTGGTGACAGTAAGTCCATCAACCACCAATTTTCTCTTGCCAGCTGGACTAGGAAACATGTGAATGAATGATCACTTCAGTGACAGACTATGTTTGTGTATTTAGGAATTGCTATAATATTGTATTTAGATTGACTAACATCTTTCTTCCAATGTTTTAAGTATCGCCAACCTGAACCACTGTGGAGCTATCAAAGCTGCTTGTGATCATATGTGCAGCTACTGCACATAACGGGACAACCTCCGACTACTCCAACTTGCCAAGTACAATTTCTTCCTTAATTAGACGATGAACACAAGACAAAGTAAAAAACCGGAAATGAGCCGGAAGTGAGAAAAACACGTCGTATAGCAAAATGAAGGGCATAGTCGGAATCCTGGTTAAATTCTGAACATGTTTGTCGTGTTTTAATCAACTTTTGGAACATGTCGAAAATCGAGAATTTAAGAAGTCTATAGACTTCAAAAATTGGCGATTTGGTCATTCTCTCCAATGTCAATATTAACACATTTTTCTTGCTCAGAAAAGTGCGCTGATTCCGAATAACTACTTTGTTTTGTGATTGAGGCAGTATTTCCCACTTCCGGTTCATTTCCGGTGTTCGAAAATGTGCTCCATCTACTTCATTCCGTCATTAACAGTTTCTATTTTTTTTTCTAGGTGATTGCTGATGCCAAACTGATGAAGACTTGACTGAAGAACCATTTTTTGGGAGCGATATGACTAGGTACGTTGAAACTTGGGACTTGTTTTAATTACTGATTAGGTAACATCATCTTCTTTTTGTTTCAGGAGTTGCAAACCTGCACTACACTCAGGTGTTCCAGCTAAGTGTAGATTCTACCTGTAACCCTCTATCCTTCCACTTCCGGTCCTGATACCCGAAATGCAGGAGGTAGGGATGGGCTCTGTTTCGAAAGGGTGAATACAGCCAAGCGCCCGACTAGATTCAATCGCATCCCCTAAGAACTGGCCCCAACCGTCACTCTTCTCTCTTTCCGGCTTCTCTTAGCCATGCCACTCGTTGGGCGGTACGGGCCGTACCGAGCGGCGTTCGGCTCTGAACGAAATGATGAAAAACGATAGTATCTCTTCTAGAGATTTATCTGCTCTGATCGTTCAGACTCAAATGGAAATTCGATTTCGAAAATTCAATGGAAATTTATTTATCAATGTTTAATTTTTTTTAAAATCCATTAAAATTTTCCGAAACAATGCATTTATTTATTTCGTTTTTTCGTAACCAATCACATAAAATTTGTCCAACATTAACATGACTATTACGATAAATCTAGTGCATCAACTGGTAAATATTGTTACAAGAAGGCTCGCTGACACGCCCAAACGTGTTATTACGCATGTTTTGTAACTACTGACCTAGAAAGTAAAATCTATTACCACGTATGCGTGCATGGTTATAGACTTATTGCTCGTGGATGGTTATCCGCCTGCATTGCTCGCTGCAACCAGTATTGCTTGAGCATTGAGCAAATGGGCTATTTGTTCGTGTACAATAGGGTCTAAACGAGTTCCACACTTGTCTATGGGTGTTGTGGAACCATTGATAGTTATGCGCACATGGAAGGCACGCAAACCAAGGGATCTAGCGAGACTGGCAGCGGCATCGCTTACAGGTCCAGGCGGTGGTTGTGAGGCAAAACCGTTGAAGTAGTCTTGTAGCATGTTCATAAGTTCCGCATTCTTACCAATGTTTCGGAACATTGTACTAATTTTTTGCCCGTCGGGTGTTGATGTGACTACTCCAAAATTATCTTGGGAATTGACGTAAGTCTTTCTCACAATTCCATCCTATAAAATCAAAGAGAAAGACAACTCACACATAAACTTTTGATATAGCTCCTGTCACGAAATCATGTCATGTCACTCACCGATAATGTATGAACTTGTCTCAGATTAGACTCGTTGAAAAGCTCATTCCTCACCGGACCTAAATACACTTCGATTCCGTCACCGAACCGCTGGATTGCATCTGGAAACTCGGCTCCGTGTTTTCGATAGTGATAAACAGCAGTTAAAGGATCCTCAAAATGTAAACCAGCTCTTTCTGCAAGCTTTAGAGCTTTTCCAAGGTCCTGCTGAATGTTTCGAATGAACTGTTCTTTATTGCATAGAATATTGTTTAAGGCACTGGTCAAATCAGCACCCGCCTTTCCTGCGACCAAAAAAATCGTTTTAATAGAAATTCCATGATTGAACGTTATTATTAGCATACCTTGTACGGTTGCTGCAACAGTTTCGATAACACTCATCAGTTCATCTGCAGTGTTGTAATTCATGGATTCGGCAATCGTGTGGGCTGTTTCAACAATATGTTTGTCATATCTAGCAGCTCCGCCAAAGACTTTTCCAACTCTTCTTTGCTGCCTTTCGGTCATGTTCTTCAAAATCTTGCGCCCGTTCAATTCGACCTCATCTGGATCGCGCCCATACATTTTTTTCAATTTGTTAAAGTCTTTATTGAATTTAAATGCAGATGGAGTTGGATTAGTATCTTTAGTAAACACGCCATTAAACCTTTAAGAATTTTGAATAATTAGTAATAAATATCGTGAAAATTTGCCATATTAGCATCATTGACTCACTTGTTTGGATGGATTCGATCTGCATTTCCATTAGCGTCAGTGACGAGCACAGTACGACCTTTGCGACCACCAATGGTAACGTTGGTATCTGGACCGACAGATTTAAAAAACTTTGCCGGATCGTCCATCCGATTGATTGTGCGGATGATCTTGGACCTTTCGGTGATGGTTCCTTGTGCATTGTTGCGTTCTAGGAAATTCTCGAACGTTTTCTTCGCCACGTCATCCGTCATGGAACTTGAGAAACGGTCGAAATGCATTTCCTGCGCTTGCCTGATGATGCTGCTAGCTATTTTCGGCTGAATTAGAGTATTGGTGAAGAAGAAAGCGCTCATCGAAAATTGAAGCACGTCTAGAGGAGTGAGCTCTTTGTTGGAAGCTTTTTGAATCAAATTAGCCAGACCGAAACCGAACATGACTGCATCCAGGCCAAGTGTGGTGAAATTGAGCACAGTAGCGAACATCCTCATAGAGCTACTGAAAATGCGGCCTTCTTGAGCTCCAAGAGCAAGTGTACCGTTTACAGCCGACGTGAAGAAGTGCAGAGGTGTAGCTGCCAGACTTATCCAAAGGGTAATGCTTTCAAAATCAGCCAGGCTCTGTCCGTGGGTACCTTTGTCCACGAGACGATTGACAATTCTAGAGAGAAAGAGAAATAAACGATTACAGTTAATTCTTTGTTATTGCGGTTAACTTATAGACTTACCTAATACCGCCATAACCAGCAGATGTGCCTCCGGCAATAGCTGCGCTTGTAAGTACTATGGGAGCAAGAGGGGTAAAGCAGGCAGCCACACCAATTCCTCCAGCCACTACGACAACGAAGAGAAATCGTACATTGCACTACAAATACATGTACATCTTCAAATGTCAAACGAAAAGAGCCAAACAAACCAAGGGAGACAAGAGCGCTAGTATTATCAGCTTGCCGAAAGATCCTGGATGACACGTCACACTGCGGCGAATTTCCGTAGCCAATATCGGGATCGCGGTTTTCATCAAATTTGTAACTCCACGATCCGCTGCAAGAATAAAATCCTCTTTCCGGGTAGGCATATTTGAGCATAGGTAAGCAATTGTTGGTTTTCCAGTCTTCCCAGTCCTTGTAAATTCGGCATTGGGTATCAATATAATTGCGCTTCTCAGCACCTTGTTCATTTAATCCGACGAACACCGAGAATAAAGGGAGAACGAATTCATTTTCTTCCTGTTTGCAGGAGATGAAGATTATATTGATGCGGAGTGCTGTTGTTGGAGAGTTGTCATAAACCTTGTTAGAATAAATTGCAAAAAATCGCTACTTTAACAAGAGATCTCATGATGATTTACATGCGCAAATTATATACCTTAAGAATGACATCCTTGATTTCATTAGCCTTTGTCTTCTGATCTGTACTATAGGCGCTCTCAATGTCATCGGCATTTTCAGTAGGAGGACCGAAGAGGGCATAGCAAATCTTTGCCCTCAACAGCTCGGTATCTGTTGATCTGTTGAATTCATGCCACTGCGTACCACTGTAACCCAAGTAATATGTTCTCAGGATTTCTAGAGCTTTTTTCTTCCATTTCTGTACAGCGGGTTCCTCCCATGTTGACGGATATTCTTTGCTTAGGTCTGCTCCCATTGTTTAGTGCTCTAAAATATGGGGAAGAAGCTAATTAAGTTCAACTACCGAAAATAATTCTGTTAATCCAAAGTGAATAGTACCCTGTAAGTCTAGCAAGTATAATTTTCTCACCTATTTACTATTAGACAAGCAATTAATCTGTGTCCTCACTGTCCTCCTCGTCAATCCACCAATAGTGAGAAGCCGGAATTCCTGTTAGTTCCTGAGGAACCAGAGTTGAATATTCTGGCGGAATGCCACTTGTATTCTTAATATATTCTTCCACACACTTTACAGGAGAAGATGTCAAAATGGGCTTGATTTCTTGGTACACTTGATCCTGTTGAAATTCTTCAATTAGAAACTGCAAACCTGAACGACAGCGTTGAGCGGCTTGTCGGAGGTCGGGATTCAAGGACCCGTGGAATTTTGCAAAAGAGATTTCAAGAAAAGGCAATGATTTCTTCACTAATTCTGCTGCTTCAGCTTTATCAGTTTGTGAGAAAAGTGGCTTGGGCTCTTTAAAGGCTAGAAGGACAAGATCTATGCAAGCAGTGTACAGGTACGGTGAGTTGATCTTCAAGTTGAGTAGTTTTTGTAGCTCGATCATGAGCTTTATCTTTTCAGACACCATTGGGACTAGAAAGACAAAAGAACAAAGATTACATTGTGCAATGTAACAGAGACTGGCCACATTACAGTAGGAACATGCAGCCTTGAAGGCAACAAATGCACACTATGAATATAACATTTAAAAGGGAGTCATGGACATGGAGTTTTTACCATTTAAAGAAATGACATGGGGAAAATACTAAAAAAAAACAATTTTCTCATGTGTGTCAGCAACTTTTCATTAATAGCAACTAGAAAGTTAACTCCAAACTACTCCCTGATTCACGTTCAATTCCTTGTCAACGACACTGATAAGGAACTGCTTACATCATATCGTGATAATTTTACTTACTCAACTGACAAGTATCCAATCCGTAGCAAAGCGGTGAAGCCTACGGACAATGCTTGGCGTGCTCACAATCAGCCCACAACCCCACATGGAGTCTAAAACCAGCCAAAACAAACGGTAGCAGCGGGTGTATCTAAATTACGCGGCGCGGCGCGCGCTTGCGCGGGCGCGGGCACTAAAATGCGCGGATTTTCACTGCGCGCAAAATTATAAAAATGCACGGCGACAATTTTTCAGAGTTTTGCGCGTGAAGTCTAAAATGCGCGCAGAAAAGAAAATGCGCAAGGACTATCCTTAGAAAAAACTCAAAATTGCGCGTTTTACTGCGCCAATACAAAATTCTGAATTAATAATTCACGTGCTCCAAATCGCCAGTTCCAGATTCTCCATCATCTCGTCTTGATCAACACAACATTTTTTTGGTAAGTTAAGTCTCTCAACAGCTGCATTCAAGTCAAACTGCAGCTTTTTGGACGCTAATATTAAAACTACCCAACTGTTGCTTTCAGCTTCGAACACTTGATGACCGTAGTTCGTTTAGGCATCTTCCCTATGGCGACCATCATTCGGACCATTGGTGTGGCACTGTTGACCGTACATTCTAGTTTCTTCAAAGCGGCAGATTGTTGAGACATGAGACATTTATTTTTCTTTGGCTTTCATTTCTTGTTTTGACTCTCAAAAGTCTTGAGAGTGCAACAAACTTTGGTTGTTCCGCCGAATTTGACGGAGCAACAAGCGTTCGGAACAACAAATAGGCCTGGATCTAGGTGTTTACGGTTTTTTTACTTGGTAACACGTTGTAGTTAATGGAGATATAGGGGCCGGTAGTGGTTTTCATTATCAGGACAGCAATATTATGAACTATGATTAACAATGACCATAATCCGCCATCAACTTTACGGTAGATCCGCACGTTAAATGCGGTCGACCTTATCAACGGAATGTTGGTAAATTTTGCCAATTGAAATCTGTCTGCAGTTGCTTCCTTTTTATTCCTGTGCACGACTTGGACGATCGCTCCCATAGCAAAGCAATGTTCAGAAAGACATATTCCATAAATTTCAGAAGAGGAAGAATACAAAATTTATCGTTGAACAATTAAGCGCGAAAGTTCGAAAGTATTTCGCCATAATGTTGTTTTCACCTTTAATTTGGCATAGTGAGCTGTTATTAGTTCAAACGCAACCAGTGTTATTTTTCTTCTTCATTTTTTCGGCCGCGCAAATTACAGAGGAAAAAAAGGACTTTCTTATGTATCCGGATGTTGAACAGCAGGTGAAAAATATCTTTCCTCAGCTACCAGGTGGGTCACTAGACGTTTAACAACCTTAGCCCGAAGTCGCCGTTCGGCTGACGATTACCCACAGTTTTAACTAAGCAGAGATAAAATATCCTGTTGGACTTCTTAGAAATGAACAGTGTTCTAGTGGCCATCCAATTACATAAAGAAGGAGCCCAGAATTTAACTTGCATAAGGTCATTTAGAAAACAACCCATTCAGTGGATCAAGGTGCTATAAGACTGTTACCTTTCTCGATACTTTATGCTTTTACTTATTTATTTCTAATCTATTTAGAATGGAAAAGAATATACTGACAAAGTTTACTCAAATAGCAGATCCTCCGTTTTGCCTTTGCGGGGAAATGTTGGAGAAGTCGGGAATTACGCTTGCCAATGGAACAATAGTTTAGGAGAGATCAAATTTAGGGAATTTAATGTCACCTTTGAAGATTCAGGAGCGAGATCAAACGATACAATTATTCTCGCTGTAACTTTAGTAATTCTACTATTAATTACAGTTTTCATTGGAGTCAAACTGTACTCGAATAAGGTAAAGGCCTATGTTATAATCATCGGTTGTAAACGAAAAAATGTCTAGGCATCATAATGCAAACGCTTTTATTTTTGAAAACAAAGAAAGAACAAACTTGTTCCGAATCAAAGGCCTTGCTAAGAAATATGAAAGAAATGAGCCGTGAGTTGTTAAGAGAAGACGAAAGTGAACAATTACCACCGTACGATAAACAGTGGGAATTCCCTAGACACCGATTAAAACTGGGTTTTGTATTTTCTTTTCGTCAAAAGTTTTAAACCTTACAAAAGATTCTTTTAAAAAGGATCCCAATTGGGAGTCGGATGTTTCGGGCGAGTAGTAAAAGCCGAAGCTGTGGGGATTAAGGGCGCTGACGAAATTGTCAAAACAGTAGCCGTTAAAATGACGCGGACGCAAACTAACGTCGCCGCCTTACAAGACTTAGTCACTGAATTGAAAGTTCTGATTCATTTGGGGTCGCACTTAAACGTCCTCAATCTATTGGGAGCCTGTACAAAAAAAATCAACAAAGGTACACCAATAGTAATTTTCTATTTGTAGCTAAGACTGCGCAAGACTATTTTAGCTCTTTGTATTTAGGAGAACTTTTGGTCATCGTTGAATACTGCCGTTTCGGTAACTTACAGAGTTACTTGACGATACACAGGAACCTCTTCCGGAACCAGGTGGACGAATTCGGACACCTGACAAAAAATAGCACACTAAAAGAGGATAGAAGGGTGGAGGAGGGACTCGAAGGATCTTTGGTTCCCATCGACAAAAACTCGACTACGAATATTTCTGACTGCCCAAGTGAGTCAGAAAGATCTTTCAGTTTGACGTACTTTACCTACGTTTTAAAAATGGTCAATTCAGTACATTCGGCCCATGATACCCAAGAACTAGCACTTTTGTGGAATTACCAGCCGGATGCAGAAAACGCTTGGAGTCCAACCTTTTCCACACAGGATTTAATTTCCTGGTCTTTCCAGATAGCTCGAGGAATGGACTATTTAGCTAGCAAAAAAGTAGATAAAAATATCATGGGGTTAGACGAAAAATCATAAGAACGATTTTACATAAATAATAGGTTCTCCATGGTGATCTGGCCGCCCGTAATGTTTTGCTGGCGGACAACGGAATAGTCAAAGTGTCAGATTTTGGTATGGCCCGCCGAATGTATTACGAAGGGAATTACGAGAAAAAAGGACAGGTGTCTATTCTCTGCTACTATCACTCTTTCGGGGTGGCCTACTTAAAGATACCGACAGGATTAATATCTATCTGTGTGATTCGCAGGGACTGATGCCGATCAAGTGGATGGCGCCTGAATCCCTGACAGATCGCATATTATCAACCGAGTCTGACGTTTGGTCCTACGGAATTGTTCTCTGGGAACTATTTTCCCTTGGGAAAGTTCCTTATCCAGGTGAATTTTTTCCATGCCTACTATCTTTTAGCGTTATTTTACAATTGTGCATTACTTTCTAGGAATTGATGCAAAGCAGTTGATCAGAGAACTTGAAAACGGATATCGTATGGAGAAACCAAATAACGCCCCAAATTTCATAGGAGAAATAATGGTGGATTGCTGGAAAACTGAACCCAAAGAGAGGCCCACGTTTGGTCAATTGGAACAGACTATATGCGTCAACATGGAATCATCAGTTACCACTTACTACTGTAATTTGAACGAGCCATATGAAAAACTCAATCAAGATGACAAAGTTCAATCTCAAACGGAACTTTTCGGACTGGAAAAGTTACTGTACAACAAACCCAGATTAGAAAAATCCCGATCCAAAATCATGGGGCAAGTAGGAGAAAGATATTCTCAGATTCCCCAGTCTTTTACAGGTCAGTAGTTTTTCCAGCATTAACAAGGGGAATTAAATGTCCAAGAATGGCGTTGTGTCGGCAAAAAAGAAGAGCACCAAACTAGATTTGATGTTAAACAGCCATGAATTTATAATGTTTTCGTTTTCGCTGTTAGTCTAGCGTAAGCTACGTGTTGGACAATCATTTTTCGTCAGTTTTAGTGGGTTTTTTCATACTTGAGCAATACAACAAATGACCGAATTTAAAAAAAACCTTTTTTCTTCCTGCAACTACGCAAAATGACAATTTGCTAGACTTGTTTAAGCTGTCAACCTGCAATCAGTCGTGATTGGGTTTTGGCATTCTGCTTTTCAGTCTTCTTGCAGTCTTGCACGGAAAGAAACGACTCTTATAATCGCGACCATGTCGATAAAAATGCTTGAAGTTGTAAAAATGGCCAAAACCTTTAAAAAGGAACCACATACAGCTTCGATTGTGATACACCGTCGTAATCTTTCGCTCGTTCTAAGTTAATCGTAATGATTCTTAGTTAAATCAAATAGACAGTATACAAACAGCAATCTGGGCGAACTGAGTGGGAGAAATGTAATTTAATCTCGAAAGTAGGTGTTGTAATACAAATAAGAGAAAGCTTGCAGCTGGTTATTGGAAAATGAAGGGGACAGTTGGTGCATCTTCTCTCCTTTTAAATAAATGTTACAATTGATTTATCAACCTTTTCCAAGTAAATTTCTTGAAACCCCAATTACAATAAAAAATTAAAGGTCAACTAATACGATAACAAAAGGCAGAATAGCCTGAATAGGCAAACCAACTGCCTTCGAATGCGTCGAGAAAAAAAACAGAGCCGGTCGAAAAGTCCTGTAAGAAAGACTCATTCATTGGGCTAAAATAATTGTCCAATTTTCAAAAAAATTGACAGAATTCGCGAGGAAGAACCAATAAATACGAAAAAGTTAAAATAACTTATCTCTATTTAAGGATGCAACGGATTAATGCAGATAACTGGGATGAGAAAACAGGTCCTTGTTCGTTATCGCCATAAAGCAGGTAGAAATAAAGGCTTTGGCCGCTTTGATCACTCACCATAATAATGGAAATCGGTTTCCAAATCAATGTAATTTCACTGAACTTTATTCAAACACAAAAAAATCACATTAAAAACGGTGGAAACGCACCAAAAAGAACCAGATTTCAGGACGAGAGTGGAGGCCCATTTTCACAATCACAAAACGCACGATCTAAGTACTGTCACTAGATTTTAGTCAGTAAACTATCAATTAAAAGAACATTAAACGTGAAGCAATCGAACACGAAATTAACTTTTTTCAATAAAGAAAAAACACACTAGTCACCGCCAAACGACACTTCATGCATGTGCTGACTGCTGCTGACGAACAAAGAGGATGGGAAAGACGGCAGGGATGCATTCATGCATAGGCGACGTCGCCATTAAAAAAAACTGAATTATCTTAACTATTGCGGGAATATTCGATATATTTTGATTGCAATTGGTCTGAAATATCAATTCAAACATTTTAATGTAGGTAAAGATGTTTTTAAAATCAATTTTACTATTTAAATTTGGAAAAAATACAGCTTGAAGGTGTTTGCCGTCGGTGATTATGGACCTGAAATGTACTTCAAGAGGAGTCGATCCAAGCAAATTTTTACCCATCATTTTTGATTCGAAATGGCGATTTTCAAACGACTTTTCAGGCGATCCAAGGCGAGCGTAAGGAAGTGGTTCCAAGGTCTGTGCGCGTCCGCGTGTTCCGACTCCGGCAAAGACAGCGTCGCTTGTGAGGACTGGATTGATTTACCATCCTATCTCCAGATCACTCATTTGGACGAGATTCCTGAAGGATTTTCCGGAAGGATCAATTTGCTGTCGACCGATCGCAACGACTTAGAGGTAGCACAGAACCTACTGGAACGCACCACCGCGCTATTGCCTTCGCACCAGGAGAGCAGCCAGGGAGTCTACGAAGTGTGGATTGACGAAGCAAGATGTTCTCAGATTTTTGATCCCAGTGAAATTCCACAAGGTTTTTCCGGTCAAATACAACTCCATCCGATCTGCGAACACTTGCACTCTCCAAACATCGGCCCTTTTCAGGGCCACCCCTGATATATTTTTTTAAACTAGTTTTTTATCCTCTTTTAATTATATGTCTTTACCATTAGGTGAGCTCGGGAGCCATTCAACTCTAGTTTTCCCAACTAACCTTGAAACACCCTCGGAAGTAGCGACTGCTTGCCATTTTCCCTCGTGCTTCCCATATGTACTAGCTTTCGTCAGGGGCAAGCAAATGCTTTTAAAATTAATTTTTACCCTTAAAAATGTTTCTTAAATTCACTTTGAAATCTTTTGTCACATTTTGGATTATTTGGCTGATCAATCAATACATTTTTTAAAATTAATTTTAACATTTTTTTATTGTCTTTTAATGTGAGAAGAGATCCCTAAAAACCCAAGGTCCCCAAAATACCAAGATAAATTTGTTGTCGTTGATCCATCAAAATCATTTGAGATGCAAGACACAAATAGCGACGATTCTTTGATTCTTTCCTTTATGTCTGGATAGGTAAACAGAAAATAAACAGCGAATAGACAAATGAGCTTCCAAAAAACATATTGAATGCAAAGAATTGGTTTTATTTAAACATAAAACATAATTCAAACACCGAGTTCTTGATTACATTGAAAAATTACGCAGTTTAGATCCGAGTCCGTGTTAAGAAAGAACAAAAACAAAGCAATTAAGATTCAGAACACAAGATTCGAGATTGATATCGCGAGACAAGACAATTATTCAGTTAATCACTTATATCCACAAGGGGCTCGTCACATTTCACACGTTTAGCTGGAGACGAACTGTGTCCGCTGTTTGACGCTGCGATTTCTAATTCTAATCTTGAGCGTTTACCTTTCAAATGATCTTTTAGCGTGCGGCGGAGATCGATAAGCTCAGCTAACTCCGACTTCATAGTCTCAAACTTTTTCACGACGTTGTCATAATAGCGTCGATTTTTTGAAATTTCACAACAAGCGGATCTTCCACTGCCAGACACAGTCACTTCAACAGTAAAACCATTAGACTTTCCCATCTTTTGCAATTTTGAAGCGAAACTTCGAGCTTCATGGATGTTTACGAAATTTGCCAAATTCATCTTTTCTCGAGTTGACCGAAGGAAAGTCTCCACCTCGTCCATTCCACGATGAAACTTGGGCACTACAGCAGTAGGTTGTTCCCAGGTAAAGCCTGTTGGCTCCTTCAGAGATTTCGATCGCTCGAACATATCATCAATCATGCGAGTAAACGAAGCAAAGGCAAGAGATGAGTCCTTGAGATCTTCTTGGCATTTTGGGTCATTTATGAAAACCCTTAAGAAATTGCTGCATTTCTCTGAAGGGAAGGACTTAATAATCTGATGCGCAAATAACTCCCAGGACAGTTCGTCGTTTAGCCACAAAAGACAATGCGTTATCTTGAATGCGTCGCTAGAATGGAGATGAAAAGGGTACTTTGCAAGATAGTCTGGGAGAGATTTCACGATCGACAAAAATTTTTTACTTAAAAGGCTCCTGGATAAATTGCGATACCATTCGAGGCAAATGGGGAAATTTTTTATACTGGAAGTAGCCTTTGACTCTGTAAGATGAATTTCCAAAACAAGTTCTAGAAGTTGAATTGCTGCCAACTTGGTGAAAAGTTGTTGGAATGCTAAACTAGCATTTTTCTGTTCTGGAGCGAAGCGGAGTTTTTCGGCCAAAATAAACAATTTCGCACAATTTAAGAGTTTTGATGTTAACACTTGATTATTTGGTTGATGAATGGCTGGATTGGTGCTGGAAGGACAAACACTTGCAATGCCTGCTTCTACAAGAGTAATACAGGTGTTCAAGATCACTAACTTGATTTCAGAATCCAGTTTTCTCCATATAGTGGATAGGGATACAATATCTTGCAGCAAATTATGCTTGACATGTTTCTCGTTTTCTTTAGCACTACACATATTCTTCAGTAATGAGTGTATCAACGAAGTGTCGCCGAATAATACAAATCGTTTTAATACTTTCAGAATTGTTTTTCTTTTTATCGTTTCGATCTCTTTCATTCGCCAAGACAAAAGTTGGCAAAAATGACGGATAATGCCATTATAAAATGGGTACGTCTCCAGACAACCACTACTGGCTTTATGCACCTTAATAAAGAGCTGGCACATATTTTCGGTTTTCATCTTGGCTAGATTTTGAGCAAGCGGCTCGATAGCATTGCTTAATGAAGATGAGATAAAGTCTTCAACCATTTTTGCTCCTTCAATGCAATCGACTTCCATCAAGTATTGAGCCAGTTTAACAATCGGAACTAACTGTTGAGTTAATCGTTCGGGAACAAGTTCAACCAATCGTTGGACCAGATGAGCGCAGTCGGGCCACCCTAAAAATCGAAAAACAAATAAAGAATATTTCTTCCATTCATATTTGTATGAAATTCCATAAATATTTACCAGTGACTTTGCATTCGAATTGAGCTATCGCATGGGCCACTTCCGCGTTTTGAATTCCCTCACCGTGCGATCCAAGCATGTTCAAGAGAACAAGACCATCGCGGGAACGCAAGGCAATGCAGAGACGAAGCAATCGTACTGTCAATTCGCAACTGTTCGTTTTTTTACCGCCTTTTGGACGTGTGTTGCAGTACAAGGTGATTAATTGTTGCAAATCAATTGTAACCTTTTGTTGGGTTTTCTTTCTCTTAATGGGTTGAGCTGAATTCAAAGAATTTTCCATGCGGTCCAGAAGCGAATGGAAGTTGTTTTCACAGTATATAAACGTCGTTTGTTGTTTTGGTCTAATAACTAACACGGCATTGTAGTAATACTTGAAGAATAGTTTTCCCCCACAATCCAAATAGTCGTCTTCTTCTAAGTCGCACTTAATCCCATGTGATGTTAATAGGTTCCGAATGGGTCCAACGCATTGCTCCTTCCAGTTGATTGTTATGCTCAAATTTCCGATGCAATCGTCTGAATCAACCCAGCGTGAGATTTTGACAGAACGATTTACCATGAGGCCTCCATGACAAAATTCACAGTTACCATGTCGGTTACGGCAAGTTACCGCGCCATATTCATCTCCTCCTTGCTTTGTCTTTTTAAGTACGACCATAGCGAGATGAACTTCAAGAAAGGGACAACTCTGAAGAAGGTAGGCTAAGCTTCGATCTTTTCCTCGAAGGCGACGAAATAAAAGGTGATTTTCTTCATATTTTTCTTGAAGGACGAAGAAAAGGACGTTATTTTCCCGCGAGTCTCCTCGAAGAGTCGTTAAGCTTATCGAATCCCCATTAGACTGAACATCCGTTTCATCCGAATCTTCTTGATCTGACTGATCATCCTTTTTATCTGAATCTTCTTGATCTGACTGATCATCCGTTTGATCTGAATCTTCTTGATCTGACTCATCATCCATTTCATCCGAATCTTCTTCACTATTTACAGAAGCGAGTTTCTCCACGGTAACTGAAGACGAAGAATTTGGTTGTGTGACCATTCCATTCGAATCATCTGTGACATGATTTTCGACGTTGTCTGAACTGTCGTTCTCCTGAGGAATCCAAGAGGAGAGTGCTGCCTTGATTTCCTTCAAACTGGTAAGAAAAACTGGCAAATCGTTGGGAGGTGTCAGCGTCTTGGCATTCGTCCAAACCAAATCAAAGACGAGTGTCAATTTCCAGCCTCGTGTAACTGGTTCCATCGAAACTTGACAATTGTTGTAGTATGTAAACAAATGGAAATTCTGGTCGCTGTTTTGATGATTCTCAAAAAGTTTTTCTCTCCCTTGATATTGAACTTTATAGCGCCCGCCTTCATGGCCGCCTTCTACAGGTACTTGAAGAATTGCCGTACCAAATGTACCTTTAATTATATAAGCGGGAGGTTAGCCAACACTTGATTATATAAATACAAAAATAAGTAGTCGTGAATAGACAGAAGAATAACCACTATTTACCTAATAATTTGTCCGACTCGAGGATACGCTTAAAATGACCACCAGTTTCATAGAGTACAAGACGGGAAAGTCTTGCCTCTACAGTCATCATTCCAGGAGGAAAACAAAGATGACGTGCGGCTAGTGACGGTAAGTGCAAGTTGAGGTTTTCGGATGTTACCGAAAGGACATTGGCGTCAATCTCCAATGCATGTCTTATTGAAGGATCAATTAAGCTGTTGCATCCTTTTCCATAAGGTGATATTTTGGAAATCTGCTTCAGTCTTTTAATATCCTTTTGTTTGTAAAAAGACATCAAGTTTTTAAACATATCTTTTCAGAATAGTCACTAATCATTATACCAATAAAGAAACAGGGACTTGAATAGTGCCAAGTGCTGCTACACTCATAGAATTGAAAGCCAATTTGTTGTCTTGTATTTGAATACCAGATGCGAAATTCACAGATGACCCATCATTCTTCAACTTCACTGCTTCAGCTAAGCGCTCTTTGTCCACAAACTTGGGGATGCTAGCATTCTGATTCAGATTTTGAGACTGCATTTTATCCTGAGGTTTATCTCTGAAACTTCAGTTCTGCACATACCTAGGAGTAGTAAGAAAGTTTAAAGGTAAGGAATGAACAGACTTGAAAAGGTTACACCTTTGAATTGAAGAAAGTAGAGAAATCAATTCATAGTTTCTAAATGAGAGATCATTTGTGTAATTCTCGTGGGGGAATTTGTCTATAGGTTACATACTAGACAGGTGGCAAGTTCAAAAGGGCCGTAACCAGTCAATATTTCAGTACATACCCTATAAAAGGGACGAGTTCGTTTACCTAATTAGCCGAGAGATGAGATAAATAAAGAGTAATTCAACCTTTCATAAAGCACAACCGGCAAGCACGAGGCGTTAAGAGTTAAAAACTGAAGAAAAGAAAAAGAGGCGGAGAAGGGAGAACAAGAACTCTCTTTATTTTCGTTTGCAGCGTTGCATGTCTGCAAGAGACAGAGGATATCATTTTTCAGTTTCGACAGGTCTTTTGAATAATTTTTATTGATTGAAAATATTTTTGAATTAATTTTTGTTTGTTTTCTAATAAGATGTCTTTGCCATTAGATGAGCTCCTAAACCCTCAACCCTAGTTTTCCCAACCGTTCCTGAAACATGCGAGGTAGCGGCTGCTCGCACCTTGCCCTCCGCTACTTGTTTTCGCCAGAGGCAAGCAATTCTTTGAAAGAACACCCCTGATTTAAGGATCGCTACTATAGAGTTATACACATGTCAGATTATGAGGTGTCATACGGTGCCTAAGTGTGACAAACAGTTGTTTCCCAACGAAATAAATTTCTTATACCTTCGAAATGACCCTACAATTTACGTAATGTCTTTTGTCACATATTTAATCATTTTTACCGATTGACTCATACATTTTAAAAATATTAGTTTACTATATTTGGTCGTCTTTTGAAGATAAAATAAATGTACTCAAAAGAACAAGACAACACTTATTGCCGTTTATCCGTCAATGACATTTAGACGCAAGAGCACATAATATTGCGACGGTTCTGTTTTTTAAACTATAAAAGAGACGTAATTTAAGGTCTGAATTTTAAAAAAGGAAATGAACAGGTAATAGACAAATGAGTAGATGAAAAAACTGGATTTATTTAAAATAAACTTATTCAAACACCGAGTTCTTGATTACTTAAAAAAATTACGCAGTTGGGATGAGTTAAGAATCTGTGTTAAAAAACAACAATAAAAAAGTAATTGACATTCAGAACATGATTCGGTATAGATATCGTAAGACAATACGATTAATCATTTAGAACCACAAGGGGCACGTCACACTTAACACGTTTAGCTGGAGACGAACTGTGTCCGCTATTTGACGCTGCATTTTCTAAACTTGAGCGTTTACCTTTCGAATGCTGGTCCTTGAGCGTTCGGCGAAGATTAATAAGCTTTGCTAACTCGGACTTCACAGTCTCAAATCTTTTCACGGCGTTGTCATAATAGCTTCGATTTTTTGCAATTTCACAGTAAGCGGATCTTCCACTGCCAGACGCAGTAACTTCAACAGTAAAGCCATTAGACGGTCCCATTTGTTGCAATTTTAAAGCGAAACTTCGAGCTTCACGGATGTTTCCGAAATTAGCAAAATCCATCTTTTCTCGAGTTGAACGAAGGAACGTCTCCACCTTGTCCATTCCACGATCAAACTTGGGCACTACAGCAGTAGGTTGTTCCCAGGTAAAGCCTGTTGGTTCCTTCAGAGTTTTTAATCGTCCTTCTACAAGAGTAATACAGGTGTTCAAGATCATTAACTTCATTTCAGAGTCAAGTTTGCTCCATTCGGGGGAAAGGTTAACAATTTCTTGCAGCAAATTTTGCTTGACATGTTTCGTGTTTTCTTTCGCACTACACAAATTCTTCAGTAGTGAGCTTATCAGCGAGTTGTCGCCGAATAATACAAATCTTTGCAATACTTTCAGAACTGTGTCTCGTTGAACTGTGTCGATTTCTTTCATTCGCGAAGACAAAAGTTGGCCAAAATGACGGATAATGCCATTATAAAATGGGTACGTCTCCAGACAACCACTACTGGCTTCGTGCACTTTAATAAAGAGCTGGCACATATCTTCGATTTTCATCTTGGCTAGACTTTGAGCAAGCGGTTCGTTAACATTCCTTATTGACGATGAAACAGAGTCTTCAACCATTTTTGCCCCTTCAATGCAATCGACTTCCGCCAAGTATTGAGCTAGTTTAATAATCGGAACTAACTGTTGAGTTGATCGTTCGGGAACAAGTAGAACCAATCGTTGAACCAAACGAGCGCAGTCGGACCATCCTTAGAAATAGAAAAACAAATAAAGACTGTTTCTTTCTTTCATATTTTAAAGAAATGCTGAAAGAATATATTTACCAGTGACTTTGCATTCGAATTCAGCTATAGCATGGGCCACTTCCGTGTTTTGAATTCCTTCACCGTACGATCCAAGCATGTTCAAGAGAACAAGACCATCGCGGGAACGCAAAGCAATGCAGAGACGAAGCATTCGTACTGTCAATTTGCAGCTGTTCGTTTTTTTAGCGCTCTGACGTGTGTTGCAGTACAAGGTGATTAGTTGTTGCAAATCACTTGCAACTTTTAGTTGTGTCTCCTGTCTCAGAATGGGTGGAGCTGAATTCAACGATTTTTCCATGCGGTCCAGAAGCGAGTTGATGCTGTTTTCACAGTTTATAAACGTCGGTTGATGTTTCGGTCTGATAACCAAAACGGCATTGTAGTAATACTTGGAAACAACTTTTCCCCCAAATTCCAAATAGTCATCTTTTTCCAAGTCCGGCTTAATCCCACGTGATGTCAATAGGTTGCGGATAGGCCCAACGCACTGTTCTTTCCAATTGATTGTTATGCTCAAATTTTTGGTTAAATCGTCTGAATCAACCCAGCGTGAGATTTTAACAGAACGATTTACTATGGGGTCTCCACCACAGCAATATCCAACACAGCAATGACAATCACCGTCACGACAAGTTGTTTCACCATATTCATCTTCTCCTTGCTCTGTCTTTTTCAGTACGAGTACGACCATAGCGAGATGCACTTCAAGAAAGGGGCAACTATGAAGAAGATAAGCCAAGTTTTGATCTTTTTCTCGAAGACGACGAAACAAAAGGTCCTTTTCTTCATATTTTTCTTGAAGGACAAAGAACAGGACGTTATTTTCCCGCGAGTCTCCTCGAAGAACCGTTAAGCTAATCGAATCCTCTTCAGACTTATCATCCGTTTCATCCGAATCTTCTTCACTATTTACAGAAGCGTGTTTCTCCACCGTAACTGAAGACGAAGAATCTGGTTGTGCGACCATTCCATTCGAATTTTCTGTGACATGATTTTCGTCGTTGTCTGAACTGTCGTTCTCCTGAGGAATCCAAGAGGAGAGTGCTGCCTTGATTTCCTTCAAACTGGTAAGAAAAACTGGCAAATCGTTGGGAGGTGTCAGCGTTTTGGCATTCGTCCAAACCAAATCAAAGACGAGTGTCAGTTTCCAGCCTCGTGTAACTGGTTCCATCGAAACTTGACAATTGTTGTAGTATGTAAACAAATGGAAATTCTGGTCGCTGTTTTGATGATTCTCAAAAAGTTTTTCTCTCCCTTGATACTGAACTTGAAAGCGCCCGCCTTCATGGCCGCCTTCTACAGGTACTTGCAGAGTTGCCGTACCAAATGTACCTTTAATTAAACAGGCGGGAGGTTAGCTGTTAGCAAACACCTAATGTTAATACTTCAGTAACCGATAATACACAGAGGAATAGCCATCTTACCGAAAAATTTTTCCGACTCCAGGATACGTTTAAAATGACCACCAGTTTCATAGAGTACAAGACGGGAAAGTCTTGCCTCTACAGTCATCATTCCAGGAGGAAAACAAAGATGACGTGCGGCTAGTGACGGTAAGTGCAAGTTGAGGTTTTCGGGTGTTAACGAAAGGATTTTGGCGTCAATCTCCAATGCCTGTCTCATTTTACGATCAATTAAACTGTTGCATCCTTTTCCATATGGTGATATTTGGGAAATCTGCTTCAGTTTTTCAATATCCTATTGTTCATAGAACACATGCTCAAGTTTTTTAAAATATCTTTTCAGAACAAACACTATTCATTACCAATAGAGAAACAGGAACTTGAATACTGCCAAGTGCTGCTACACTGATGGAATTTAAAGCCAATTTGTTGTCTTGTATCTGGATACAAGATGCAAAATCCACAGATGACCCATCATTCGTCAACTTGACTGCTTCAGCTAAGCGTTCTTTATCCAGGTTGGGGACACTACCATTCTGATTTTGATTTTGGGACTGCATTTGATCTTGGAGTTGATCTCAACTTCACTTCTGTACATACCTAGGAGTAGTAAGAAAGTTTGGCTTATTGAATGTAAGGACAAGTTCATTGTTTGACTTTTTTTAAACATGCATGACTACCTTCAAAAAGAAATTTACAGAAATGCTAAGGTTACGCCTTTGAATTGAGGGAAGTAGAGTTATCAATTAATAGTCTCTTAATGAGAGATTAATAGATTAATAAGTTAAAAATCGCGGTAACCAGTCAATATTTCAGTAGTTAATATTTCTGTATACATAATCTATTACAGGGACTAGTTTGTTTACCAGATTAGCTGGGAGATGAGGTAAAATAATGAATAATTCAATCTTTTCTTTTAAATAGCACAAAAAGCAAGCACGAGGCGTTAAGACTTGATAAGTTGAGATTTGAGAGAAGAACGACTGAACGTGAACGAACGAGGCGGAAAGTGGAAGTGAGAAGTTGAGAACTCGATTTATATGTTTTTACAGCGTTGCATGTCTCCAAGAGGCAGTTGATTTTATTCAGTGGGCCTTTTCGAGCTTGCGTAATACAAGAAATATCCGAAAAATTAATTGCTACGTCTTTTGAATAATTTTTGTTGATTGAAAATATTTTAAAACAAGTCTTTGGTCGTATTCTAATAAGATGCCATTAGGGTGAGCTCCTAAACCCTTAACTCTAGTTTTCCAAAACCGTTCCTGAAAACACGCGAGGTAGCGGCTGCTCGCACCTTGCCCTCGTGGCCTCATGCTCTCTGGCCCATACTTGCTTTCGTCAGAGGCAAGCAACCCTTTTAGAATGACACCCCTGACGAAGACCCCGAGACCCGGCTATGAAGTTTTATACAACGACAGAAATACATTTTTAAAATAAACCCTACGGTTAAGGCCTTCGGTCTGAGGAGTATGAATCGTCAATCGAGCTTAGACTATTTTTACTATTAGGGTTGGTTTCATGCGTTTCATGCTTGGGATCAGTGTATTGGAAATGTGGAATAATTTGAAACGGATTTTTGGATTTTACTGGATTTTAGTTCCGTAAGAATTGTATATGAATTCCATTAAAATCCAAATTCAAAATTTCTCAATTCCAATACAATGCTTGGGATCATAAAAGCAGTTTAAATATTATTTGTGACAAGACCCATCCGTCACTTAACGACATTTTGTGGGTAACATATATATTTTTTCCTCTGCTGCTGATTGTAAAATATTCGAAACGTTCGTATTTTCTTCCGAATATCACGGGCATTACTATAATAGATGAAATATCAGACTCTCCAAGTGTCCCCATCTTTGCACATACATTTTTTCTGCGCGTGATGATATGTATGTGCGCTGTAAATATAAGGCCCCCCCCCAAAAAAAAAAAAGTAAGAGCTGAAACGTCTATTATTCTAACGAATGGCATACTGTTTCATATTGATGTGTTCCTCTCAATGAGTTAAATCCATAACTTTCAACCATAATTAAAGAAATAGACACCCACAGTGAGAAAAGCGCCTTGCAAATATTCAATTTCTAGGGACTGTTCCTATGGGATTTCCTCTCTCACCAGAAATCCCATTGAGATTCACCAGTTAGATTTCTTTTTAGTTTTCCTATCGTGAATGCATAATCAATTAGAAAAAAGTACTATAGTGTTTGGTAGTGGGGGGCAGCTGAGAAAATTTCAAGAATGATAGCAGTTGCCGATTTTTTCTATGACCTTCCGTTTTCAACTAGTAGGGCGCACAAAATTTTTGATATTCGTAGAAAATCAGTGGTTTTCTCCGAAAATCCTTAGCCTCAGGCGTGGCGCAAAGGAGGAATAAAGTTCTGCGCGAGTCCTAGCCGTACGGGCTAGTGCGATCTTACATTGCATTAAAGACCGCTAGGCCTTCGGCTGAGGTCTACGCCCTCAGACCTCAGGGATACAAGTGTGCACGTACGTGCACTAGCCCTTCGGGAAGGAGGTTTTTTTTGGAGGGGAGTTGAGTTTAGATTGTAATCAGAGTATCCATTTAACGCAATCAGGAAAGGTATGAAAAGAATATTTAAAAAATTTTAAAATGAAGATGTAAGTGAAGCACGGGCTCTAGCAAGTGACGAAAAGGTTCGAACTATTAGTAGCTCGCTGTTGATCAGCTACCTGCGATTCTAAGAAATGAACTCTTTTATTTTCTGCTTAATTTCAGCTTATGAGTTTGAAAATAAATTCATAATGTAGAGCAGTATCGTGCGATCACAACGATATCACTATCGGCTTTGCACGACGTGAGGTAGGGTAGCATCGGGCCATTTCCCGTACTAATTTCAAGTGCTAAACAGCAACTTTTAGATGACGACACAAAATGAAGCAGGGAAAGGCAAAAGGTTTCTCGAGGGACTAGTCGGGCTCGGCGCTCGCTGCCGAGTGACTACCTGCGATTCTGAGGACTGACCTTTTTTAATTCCCGCAATAGTTCACGCTATCGATTTGAAATTATTTACATTAAATCGAAAAGAATCGTGCGGTCACGAAACTGTTATTCCCGTCTCTGTCCGACCTACGGTACCGGCTGTGCAAAATAAAGAAAGGATTTCTGTCCTTTTTTCCTGAGAAATCCTCCCACCCACCCTTCCTTGGAAATTTGGCCGAGATGATCCCTAGGGCTCTCGGCAGCTCAGTTTCTCCCGCTTTAAATTAGATATTAATTCAGCCGCTCATCTCTGCCAGTTTTCGTTTGGATAGAAAGTCTTATATTTATTCGGCGCATCGACTCATATTTTTAAATCCGGGATCGGATGAAATTTAGAAGTAAAAAAAAGGCCGATTTAAGCCGATAAATTTCGCTCCCTCGATTCCCGAATTTCGTGAATCTGATTCGATGGATCACCGTTGGCCCAAAAGTTGTCTCTCCAATGGGTGGTTCGTTTTTCGTTCGGACGCGAAACGGCCAAACGCAGGGCCCAAAAATTTGACACAGCCTACCTCTGGCTCCGGAGAATTTCGGCCTTTTCCTGTGAAAAGGGACCTCAGTTTTCCGGCAATCGCATCCCCCAGAGAGCAAGCCAAAAAGTCTAGCCAAGTCAAGTTAATTTCGACAAAGACCTTCGGTAGTAATTAAAATTACTTCCCTCAGGGATTACTGTGTACCATTTCTCGTCGTCTTTTAATAAGATATGCCGCGAAGGCGCGAAGCTAGCGACTCCCATGGCATATTCTGCATGCCTCGCTCCTATTTAAAATATCGTCACACAACCTTTATCATTTATTTTTATTTTTAAAAATGTTAAAGCATTTGAAGTTCCATCGAATGCTTTTAAGGAAAAAGTTCCTTACACAATAGTTTTGCTACGTTTTCTGTCCCCAAAAGTTTTTCTTCCAATATTTGTTTGGTTCACTCATTTCGGTTTAACTATAATAATTAGAGGTCGGGTCTTGGAATTGCTGGTGACTGCTCCTTTCTATATGAGATATACGGTACTGTATTTCTAGAATACACTATTTGTCAATTTCCGTCAAGGTTAATTTCAGTAGGATTTATTTCATTTTCTTCATTGAATAAGGTATAAGGAAGGATAACTTTTTGTTGATGGTAACGTTGTATTGATGGTTTAATTACGCTAGATAAAAGATGTCAATAGTAAGCTAATCAACGGCCGATGAACGAGTTCAGCTGCCCGCGTAGACCAGATAAAATCTCCATGAGTAAAATGGCCGTCTATATGGATGGATTCCTTCAAATTGCCAAGGCTAGCCGCCAACCACGATATATCCTTCGGCGAAATTCAGCAAGTTGTTATATTTTAGATGAAACAAATAAAATGCTGTGTGTAACGAAAGTAGAATTATCCTACCTCTGGCGGTGCTATGGGATCATTATCACCGCTTATAAGGTAGACTGGTGCTGTAACTAGGCTCAAATTGTATTCGGCTGGTGCGGAGGAGCCATAACGTCTCAAGTTTTCAGTAGGACCGTAATCAAAATAGTGAAATGCTTCGCCTGGGCGATCAGAAGTTAATTTTTAGAGTTTAAAGTTATATACATGTTATTCAATATTGATGGAATTACCAGAGTTGGAATTTTGAAGAAACTGCACCATAGCTCCCACAGAACCTCCATCCGGATAATGCCCGGAAATTGTATGTAGCGTAGACTAAACAAATGAATTCGAAATAATTTTGCGAACTTCTTAAAAATGATGTGTTGCATAAATATTATATACCTCGTGATATGATTCTGAAAACCCGAAAATTTGGAAGAGCAAACGTGTACATACTGCCGCTCCAAGCCAGCTAGATTCACAAAACAGCCTCAGCAGATTATTCAGCAAACTGTTGTTTGGATGTAGAATTGTGGTGCGAGTCAGATGTAAGATAAACTAATGAATACTAACAATTATAGCAGTTGAATTGTAGGCTATGCAGTTTGTGGACACTTACATGATAAGGCTTGACTACTAGTCCTAAATAATAAAAAGGGTTGTTCAAATGAGCCGTACTGGATGTAGCACCTAAACCGATCATCATCTCGACTTGACTATTGAGTTTCGGTTCATGGATTGCTCCTATGAAAAATAGGGCGCAACCAAGTGAATGTCCTACGTAAGCGGCTAATTTTTCTTGTCTGGTAACGTTGAGGACGTAGTCAACGCTAGCTGGAATGTCGTATCTCCCCATTTCATCCCACCTAATAAATATTATCCACAGCTTTTGGAAATATTAAGAAAAGAGACCATTGCCAGAACTGAACTTACGAGTAGTCCCAGTATTCTTCGTCCTTTTGGGGATCCAAAGATATGTGTTTCCTCGAATTGCTGTTACCCCTGGAATTACCCATCCACACATCATATCCCTGTTCAACAAGAAGATAGGCTGCGCAATAAATAATTTGTTATTAAAATGACGTCAAACCGAATATTAAAATGCTGAAAAAAAGCCAGACCTAGTGAATTATTGGTAGGATTTATAAGCCAAACATGATCGCTAGCCATGAGCCCGTGTTGCAAAAACACGGGTTTAGACCTAACCGAACTGTTGGTTGGGGGACCGTTCCGACCGAATGGAATTCGATGAAGTTCGAGGATGAATCCGTCCTTTGTTATGGTCTGATGAACTTCCAGTGGGTATCCACGATTGCGAATAATATCCGCCTTCCGAGAACCAACACAATGTTGCTCAATTTAATTCAGTTTTTTTTTTTAACTTTCTAACAAGCATTATTGATTAGCTTACTGTGGTCATGTAGGCTTCCGTATTGCCTAGGATACTGCACTCAAGTTTTGGTTGCGTCAATTGCGGTAGAATTTCATATATTTGAAAAATTGGATTGATGATTGAATGAAAGAAGGACGACTGCGGATCCCTAATCACCATCCATGAAACGAACGAGAAACCGACAAGTGTTTTCCAAAACAATGTCATCTTAGGTATTTTTATTCTGTACGTATTTTAAATGTACAGATGATCCGCTAACACACGCGTGCCTTAAACTTATTCACAACTTATTAATCAATTATTAGCAAACAGTTTGCGAAAACCCAACAAATGGAAACAATCACGTCCTGAGAGACTTAAGGCACAAAGAAGACTGCAACTGTTGAGTGTGTTGGCGTTGATTTCCAGTTTCCCTTCATTATATATTCAGTTTGGGTTTTGTCTTCGCGTGTCTTCGTAAGCGTTTTTTAAGGAAGAAATGATCGGCGGTTTCGTACGAGGTCAACTGTAGTCTTACAATACCTCTCTGTGTATTCAAAATCTCTAGCCTTCCATCAGAGCCTTCGATAGAAACATGCCGATATCATGCAGAAATATCAGACCCGTAACTGTACGGATGTCTTCAACATTTAAAACGAAGTTGCAAGTCAAGGACATTAGGGAGAGCCAGCAGTCGCGAGATCAAACCGATGTCTACTCTGACCGGGGATATTAACGACTGACCGAGGAAATAAAAAAGAAAAGAAAGTTTTTTTCTTTCCCCTCATGTCATAACAGCTCGGGTATGGGTCAAGGTCCTCGACTCGGTTGGGTGCGTGTAGGGTTATGCAGGCACGACTATTTGTCCTCATCTCCGAATGTTTATTGATCTGGGCGTAAACAAGTATATACATGACTACCTGCTAAGAAATGGGTCATTTCAAATGACCCATGAAAATGCAACAACACAAAATAGCACTCGCGCCTTTTTTGCCTTGTTCAATTATTGTACGCATATTTCAATAATGTAGCTAGCTAGAAAATCTCCTACAACAAGCAAGTACCGTAAGTATTGCAGTCCAAACAACCACTAAATAGTCAACTTCCAAAAGTGTGCCGTTCCATGATAAAGCTGAATGTTTAACTGTTTCCTTCAGTCTTCTCATGGTTCTAACGGCGCAACCACTTTTTAATTAAGTCTTCATTCTCCGTGAAATAAATTATTTATCGCAGGATAACACATAGCGAGAAGCTCTTATTAGCAAGTGCTATGCTTGCGCTTGCGTGTTCCTTGACTATGTTTTTCATAGCGCCATCAGTATGGGAGCTTGGCGTGAAAGGAAACTTATTTGTGGTCGAGGACGATTGCTGCCGCTCGGACGCCGTAATTTCCAAGTTTTGCAAGGAATAAATAAGAAATGCACGTTAATAAGTCAGTAACTTTTTATTTGATCTTACGAAACTGTGTGTGTTTATATTGAAGACATTCAACAGCCACATTGTCAGTGCAAGAAAGATTGCACTTGGTGTGGCGCAACAAACGTACATTACAAACAATGTCGTTAATTTGACGATTCTTTTTTTATTCGTTTGCAACAAGTCTACCAAAACCCGGCACGAAACAACAAAAAGTTTCTTTTCGCTCACTTCATAACGACCGAACATAGTAACAAAGGCTAGATGACTTATAAACTGTAGCGAAAGGAAAGGAAACGAGTCCCACTTCCCACTTCGATTAGGTTATAGGAGTTATTCGTGAGGATTTTACCAAATAGAATTATTGGTTCACATACCAAAAAAAAAGAGTGAGAAAAAAAAAAAACAATGTTAACGTATTGTGTCTGATAGTCTGGATGGGAGATTGATAAATTATTTTAAAGAGGAAAAACGATATGAAGTTTACACATGGACATAATATAGCGCCTACTGACATCATGGATTTAAAATGTTTTACTATTCGCTACCGTAAACATTCAAAATAATTAAAAGTATAAATTTAAGTAATAATTTTAAAATTAAGAATATTCTTTTTTATATAACAGCATCATTAAAATGAAGAAAATCTTTTTTTTTATAATTTCGAATAAATGATTATAAATTTAACAGGGAGGTATAATAAATTTATCATGAATGAACAACAGTTTTCTTATTTATATATGTAAAAGGGGAAGACAGGAGATCGATAACAGGCAAATGAACATACTCGGCAACATGAGGCGACCAAACAAAGTCCCCGTGAGTAAATGCTGGATTTTCCACTCGCAAAGACCCTTTCAAATTTCCTAGCTTACTCTTTAACCAAGCCACGTCCTGGTAATTTAATGATGACAAAATTACATGATCAGATTCCTTTAAAGGCGTAATAGAAAGTATCGAAAACTGTTACAGACCTCAGGAGGTGCAAACGGGTCGCTGTCTGCGTGAACTAAGTAGACGGGCGCAGTTACCAATGTGAGATTGTACTCCGGTGGGGTTATTGTTCCATATAGCTCCATATTTTTGGCCGGTCCGTGGTCAAAATGGTTGAACGATTCACCTGAAGGCGGTGTTAATAAGTTGATTATTTATGTTCTTACAAAAACAGCGCTTGAATGACGTACCAAAGTTATAGTTTTGGAGAAGATGTACCATGGTGTTTGCTGATCCGCCAGCCGGATAATGCCCTACGAATCTGTGGAAGTCGACCTACAAAAATGTTATTATTAAAATGTGAAGAAATTAATCAAGTTTGAATTAATCAACCTTATCAAGAGCATCTGAATTTCCAAATATTTTAGAAAGCCACAGTCGTCCGAATACAACCCCGAGTTCATTTGTTTCGCAAAGGAAGCGGGTAATCGTATGTAACATGCCATCGTTCGCGTGAACTTCTCCGATTCCGGTCCATCTTTGAAAAAGCTGTCGAGTCCCAAAATACTAAGAAGGTGAAATTATGATTTTTCAACCGAATGACTCAAGTATACCTGATAGAGTTTGACAAATGGTGCAGCATGACGAAAGTAGTTTTTCAGGTGTGCGACACTTACCGTGGGACCAAGGCCAATCATAATTTCCACTTGGTCGTTTAGTCGAGAATTATGTTGAGAAGCGCTCATGAAAAAAACGCTGCAGCCTAGAGAGTATCCAAAATAGGCAGCCAATTTCGTTTGTCTGGTTACGTTTAGCACATAGTCGATGCTCGCCGGTATATCGTACTGACCCATTTCATCCCACCTGAGAGCGACAACATAAAACGAGTTTAAAAGTAGGATATTGGAGAGAAACTTGTCAATCCACTAATGCTTTCACTTACGAAAAATCCCAGAATTTTTCGTCGACGTCTGGGTTGAGATTTACATGTTTGCGCGAATACGTGTTTCCCCTCGAATTGCCCAACCAAACGTCATATCCATGATCACTGAGGAGAAAGGCTGAATAATCCTCATCAAGTAATTAGTAAAATAGTAATAGTCCATTAAGACAAATTTAAATTTACCTAAAGAGCTATTGGTAGAGCTGGTGAACCAGAAAAGATCGGTTCCCATCATTCCGTGCTGTAGAAAAACTGCTTTACGCTCAAACGTGTTATTGCTTAATCGTTCGTGACGCCTGCCAAAAGGAATACGATGGAGCTCGAGTATATAACCATCATCAGTCACTACATGATGAATTTCTACTGGATATCCTCGATTGGCAATAATCTCCGGCTATGATGCGGACCATAAATCAGTTTCTAAAAGTAAAATAATCCTCCAAAGGATAAGAACTTACAGTTGTCATGAAGGCCTCTGGCACTGGAACCACATTGCGCTCCATTCGCGGTTGAATAAACTTGAAAAACCATTCCTGCAAGTGATTGAATGGATTTCTGACGAAAGGAGGCAATACTTTCTGCGCATCAGGAGTGAAAAAAGAATAGGCAATCGTCAAAGTGATGAAAAACTTGACTAATGTCGACACTTCCTTCATCGTTGAGAAAACAGCATATGCGCTCTGTTGAACCGAAGATCTACCGCTGGTTACCACCAAATTATCACTGGGCTCTGGCGCAATCGCGCAAGAGACAGAACCTTGCGACCCACTGGCGGGTTCTCCTCAACAATCTCAAGGACAAAACCAAATGAGATATCGCCGACTGCCTATAGAAAGAAGAGGGGAGAGACGCAAGGTTATTCCCCTTGTAGCCGCGTTACATCGCACGGGTGCTGGTCGGCCCTGAGAAGGGAAAGTTTAAACACTTTCCTTCTTTACCTAATGTAACGTGTGTATATAGTTCTACAGAAAATTTAAGCTTACTCATCCTGCTTAAGTGCAATCAAGTACAACTTAAATAGTCTTTTAACTGAAAAATGCTGCAATCTAATCTATATGGCACACGAGTTTATTCGCACGCTTCGTATAACGGCATTCTTAGTCTGTATACGTAGTTCGTTTCCTCGCCTATTTTTGCCATAAGTTTATTCGAGTTTATTGCTCCAAAGAGAAACCAGGACTGCCCCATTTCGCAATTTTTCTTGACATTGATTAAATAGCCTTATAGTGTAGAACTATTCCCGTTGGCGAAAAGCTATCTGGTCGAATACGGTTCTGCTTATTATCTAGGAACGATTTGCTAAAATAATAAGAATTTTTTAAAATATATGAACAGGATGCAAAATTACAGACACGTGAGATGAGCTCATCAGTTCTTACTGTTACGTCACACTACCGTTATGGATCGTCGTAGCAGGGAACATCAGGTGAACGTTTTAAATGCGTCAATTGTAAAAATAAACGACACCATTCTTCTCGATTATTCAGATAAAAACGGTAGTCCGAGAATGTTGCAACTTTCCAAAACCGGTTTTGGCACGTATGACGATATTTTGTCTGGTCGCCAGGTACGAAGTCTCTGGAATGTATGCAGAAACGCAAATGCCCAAGCCACAAACCGTCCGACTTTCAGTGCTCTCCCTTCGCTCAAGTTCAACGAACTTTGTGCAAACGCGCATTTTTGTTTATAGTGTCGTGCGGATAAAGATGCGCAAAGGGTCAGTATCATTGTTCGTGAGTCGTGATGAACTTCTGGTTTGGTACACGGAAAGTATCACTAATCGAGTCCGTACAACGTATCAAAGGCATCTTTTTTTATGCTGTGGTTTTCAGTTGAATTTAGTCCTTGTTACGTAACCACGTAATCGTCTACATATAACTGAGATTTATTTTGACCTTCACTTTCCATTTCTTTCGTTTCTAGAATGCTGCGCGGTATTTAGGTTAGAAAAACGCTCTACAAGTATTGTGAAACACAATTCGAGCAGGTAAAATGCGATACCGGTACGTTTTATTCAGTATTCAGACGTATTTGGTGTTCTATTGCGTACATAAGAATAAACTCTTGAAAGGTCATGTTGTAGTTGAAAATGTTTCATCACCTAGTCTCCATTCATAATTACATGTATTACGAAAGCTTTATCACTACGTTGGGGGCACGAGGATTTTGAAACTGCAAATTAAAATGTCGATGCGTGAAAATGGCGTAACTAAAAACGCAAGTCCGTTGACCTGCGGCTGCGAATCATATCGACCGGAAACACATTTCAACATTATTGGAAATCTATGGGAAAGAATTGCGATAATTATTGGTGGTCTGTTAAGTAATTCCACCTTACAATACAGTACTGGCTCCATTACATAGGATGACGATGATTACTGCATTTATAAAAGGAAAGAATCTTTAGGATGGAGGAAAGGTGAAGGCAGAAGATCCAAAGCTGGTATGTGTAACAATTCCGCCGCCCGTGTAGACCACACAAAATCACCGTGACTAAATGTTGGATTTTTTACCCGTATCGATTCTTTGACGTTACCTAACCTGGCCACCAACCACGCTATATCCTTTTTGGATTCAAGAAAATGATTTTAATTCAAACGTTTGAATAGTTGAATAAGATCTTACCTCAATCGACACAAATGGGTCATTTTCGGCGTAAAAAATGTAGACGGGTGCAGTCACCGTAGTAAGATTGTACTCCGGAGGGTACGTTGTTCCATATCGCTTTAGATTTCCTGCCGGACCGTGGTCGAAATGAGGAAATGATTCACCTGTGGGGAAGAAAGTTCTTACGTTCTTACGTTGATCTTTTTTATACAAATGTGAAAATATCCCGAAGAAAGCATTATATTCTTACCTGAATTGTAGGCTTGGAAGAATTGGGCCATGGTGTTCGCCGAGCCTCCAGCTGGATGATGACCAACTAGGCGAAATAAATCAACCTGAAATGAGTTCGAAGACTATTAGCGAAATTTCCCTAGCTTAGAAAAATGAATACTGATGGCTTTGAATGGACCTCATCGTAAGAATCAGATTCGCCAAAAACTGTATAGATGTAGTCTCTGCCCATTTTTGCACCTGAAACACTAGTCTCGACGATAAGACGGGTTATTAGGTGCATCACTCCATTATTTGTGTTGACTTCTCCAATGCCGGACCAACTCTGATACAGCTGTAAGGCAGGAAATCGAATTATAATTAGACTTTCTCCTTTTCAGGGGATACAGACGGTACCTGATAGAGTTTCACAAACGGGGCAGTGTAGCGGTAATAATTCTTTAGATGAGCAAAGCTAACTGTCGGTCCGTAGCATATGACCATTTCCACTAGATCATTTAATCGCGGACTGTGATGAGCGCCCATGAAAAACAGGCTACTTCCTAAAGAATAGCCGAAATATGCGGCGAGCTTCTTTTGGCCAGTGACCTGAAGGATGTAGTCTATGCTATTAGGGATGTCGTACTGGCCCATTTCGTCCCACCTGACAACACACAAATTTTCAATGAAATTGACAAATGTTGTATTGTTAAATTGTAAGATTAAACATACGAGAAATTCCAGAATTCTTCGTCTTTATCAGGATTGAGGGTTTTGTGTTTCCTCGAATATGTGTTACCTCTAGAATTTCCCAGCCAGACATCATATCCATGGTCAGCCAAAATATAAGCTGAAAGAAATCAGAAAGTTGAGTAAACTTTGGAACACAGGAAATTTGTAAATTACCCAGTGAATTGTTGGATGAGCTCAGAAGCCAGAAAATGTCACTGCAAAATAATCCGTGTTGTAGGAAAATGGGTCTACGCTGATACGTTTCATTCCCAAAGCGGTCGTCATCTCTTCGTCCGTGAGGGATGCGGTGGAGCTCGAGGATGAATCCATCTTCAGTGATCACATGATGGATCTCTAATGGATATCCTCGATTGACAATAATCTCCGGCTGACGTGAGGGCAAAATTCAATCGAAAAATCCTCAACGATAACCGCGCTATAGATTATTACCGTTGTCATGAAGGCTTCAGGTACTTGGACAATGTTGCGCTCGATTCGCGGCTGAAGGATGCGACTTTGAAACCAAGCTTGTAGTTGGTTAAAAATAATGATGATAATATAACTGGCCAGAGTCAAATTAAACGACGACTTGAGTACCGTCGACATTTTATGTCTTTCTTTTCACTTCTATTATTTTTGCCAACGTGCAAGAGAAGTCCGACGTTGATGAACAACGGAACGGTACTAGTGCGCCTAGAGTCGGGAAACTTTATTTATAATAAAAATGAGACAAGAAACCACGGTTATTTCATACTTTTTCAGCGATGGACAGCAACAGACTGCTCGCTTTCACTCATGAAGACTGTTATGGTTGCTACAGACAACGCGGATTCGAAGATCGAAAGCGTCCTATCCGTCGTCCACAAATTCACTTTGAGGTTATTTCACCATGTAGGAAAGCCGACGGCCTGGATGGTCGGAATTTCTCTCATCATTTCCCCCGCCGGGGTTTTTTGTTTTTGCTAAGTTCGCAATTTTCTGTTAGGCAAAATTATTTGTTTCCCTTTTTTTCGTTGTCTTATCTGTAATTGACGGCTTCCAGACTCCTGCACTGATATTGACAAGAACAAAAAAACCTGTTTGCGAGTTGGTTGATCTCGAAACCTCATTGCGTAATACCGACAATGTTGAAACTGACATAGATCGGCCTGCATGTCGTTTCAAAATTTCCAAATCCATCAGATATACTAATTTTAAATCGTTCAATATAAAAATCACATGGGAAACCAAATTGTACTGAAGATGCGAAACGCTTAATAGAAGTGCATTTGATAGAAGAATTAATCAATAAAAGCTTTGGAACGATATAAAATTAGCCTATTATTCTCACACTTGTAATGTACGTATCATTTGTATGGCGCTGGGGGAAACCACAAGAGCCAGCAACAACAAACCTTCACTTTGCACGCAATCCCCACATATATATTACCCAAAAGAATTCGCTGAACTTACGGGAAAATTTTCTCGACGTCGCGACGGAGTAATTGATCACCAAAGCGTGAGAAAAATAGCAATCGGTCACGATCTTTATAAAGTAGAAAGCCACGCGTGCGGACAACAGGTGATCCTCTGTGTTTCTAGCATCGAACATTGACATTGACACACTTGTGGGTAAATATGCTACGTAAACGTGTTTCACAGCAAAAGTACATACGTACCCCTTTTTCACGCATAATCAAGAGCGCAACAGATGAGGCCGAGGAACTATACGCGCGGTCTTCCATGTACGAAATTTGGCGACACTATAATTCATAGTTATTAGAGGACATCCTGAATAGTAAACAAACATACGCTGAAATTTGTCTGAATTAATGCTGGATGTTTTAATGTGCATTTTCATAATGCATGGCATTTTTTGACGTATTACTGTAAGTGATAGTGCTGAAGTAGAGCACAGTAGCCTGAACGATTCCGATTTGTCACTGTCGGTGAGTGGATGCCTTGCGGGCTCACTTTTTTAGTAAATTTTACGCTTCGTTTTTCGCTACGTAATTACGTGCGGGGAACTTTGCTATTAAAAATGAACTTGGGTTTTTCTGTGCGACAACCTGCAGAAAGAGGACGGGCCGACCTATATCTATTGACGTCATCAGCATACTCGAATCCGCAATCCCTGGCCGATTTTCAAGATGACGCTGCAGGGTCACAGCACTTAACAATACAAGTTGCGTTTGACACTGAGGCCACAGTTCGCTTCTACCAACGTACTAACCTTGCAAATATGTTCAAACCTCAAGTGTTGGCGTTGCCCAATATGTTCGGAATTATTTACAAATGAAATCAAAGGAATCTTGCAAATTAAAAAAATCATGTTTGCAAGCGAGTTTGCAAGGGAAGGGGGAAAAAGAAATATTTACCGATGAAACCAACGGAATGTTGTAAATTTGAAAAGTCCCATGTAGAATTTTTTGCAAATTCTAGATGCGAAAATTGAAATCTCTGAGGCGTGAAATGAGAAAGCGGCGAGTCCCAACGAGAACAGGTGGTCGTAACATATTGGCGAGGACATATTGTATTGAAACGTAAATTGCACAAAATACATAAGAAATTGTTGACATACTACTCACAGAATCTATGAAATGAAAGGTACAACACAATGCGTGAGTTGAGAAGATATAATGGCTAATAAGAACAAATGGAAGAAGTTCAGAATTTAAAAAGTGAACTTTCACGGGAGTAGATGCACAATTGCACATTCACGGTAGTGACAACAGTTTGGATTGTCATTTTTTCCAAACCTGTTTACCCATAAAAACGGAAGTCAACCGCCTTTTACGTTAAAGTCGTGGTGATGGACAAAAGGAAACATCCCTGAAGGTATACAAAAATCACCCAAGAAATCTGTGAATAATTCTAAATATAATGCGCTCTAACTATATAAGTCATTTCATACGTTATATATCCATGGCTTGGATTTAAATATTTAATAATTTAAGTAAAACCATTTTAAAAATTATTTAGATCTCAGGGGAATGTCGATGTAAAAATGAGGGATGGTTCCGAGAAAAAGATTTGATTTTACTTCATCTGAATCAGGGGTTTTCGGTAGAGGAAAGGTGACGGCAAGAGGTCAATCACAGGTAGGTGAACCAACTCGGCCAAGCGAGGCGACCAGATGAAATCCCCATGACTAAATGTCGGACTGTTCACCCTTATGGCGCCTTTCAAATTGCCGAGCCTGGCCATTAACCAAGAAACGTCCTTTTTTTTATCAAAATAAGAAATAGTCAGTAAAATGATGGAACATGTAGGTAAAAAAAATGAAACCGTTGTAAATGGGCTACCTCAATCGGTGCGAATGGGTCGTTGTCAGCGTGAACTAAATAGACTGGTGCAGTGACCAATGTGAGATTGTACTCGGGAGGGTAAGTTGTCCCATATCGCTCCAAGTTTCCAGCTGGGCCATGGTCGAAGTAGAGGAATGATTCACCTGTTAATGGCAAAAGTTGGCATTTTTACTCATTTTGAAAACACTAGATAAATTTGAAGAAATTGTGTAAGTACCCGAGTTGTAGTTTTGAAGAAGATGAGCCATGACGTCCGCCGATCCTCCAGACGGATAATGTCCGGCAAAACGAAACACATCATTCTGTATAAAAAGCAAGGTATCATGTTAATACTTTCAAAGGTAAATTCTACCCGAAATGTTGCTAGACAAACCTCGTGATAGAATTCCGAGTAACCGAAGATTTGGAAAAGTATATGCCGACCGATTTCCGCACCAAAATGTGATGTCTCTCCTATAAGACGAGTCAAACGATGCGTCAACCCACTATTCGTGTGCACTTCGCCGGTGCCAAAAAACTTGCTTAGAAACTATTAAAAAATTTCAAGGTTAGTGCTCTGGTCGTTGGTTTTTCCTTTGTTGCACACATAGTGATAGTACCAACTGGTACGACCGCAAGTATTTATATATCCAGTTTGTACCTGATAAGACTGAACAAAAGGCGCTAAATAACGGAAAAAATTATTAAGGTGAGCCACGCTAACTGTCGGTCCCAGGCCAATCATAACTTCAGTTTGGTCGTTTAATCGAGGATGCTGGATGGCCCCCATGAAAAACGCGCTGCAACCGAGTGAATAACCGAAATATGCAGCCAGTTTATCTTGCCCGGTCACGTTAAGGACGTAATCAATGCTGGCAGGGATGTCATACCGACCCATTTCATCCCATCTATTGAAAAAAAAAGAAAAATCATGATTTCATTAACTGATGTTATAGCTGCCATCCAATTGAAATTGACTTACGAAAAATCCCAAAATTGCTTGTCGGTGTCTGGGTTTAGACTGACGTGATTCCTAGAGTACGCGTTTCCTCTGGAATTGCCGAGCCAGACGTCGTATCCGTGATCAGCCAAAACGTAAGCTGTACAACGATACAATCCGTTTTAGGTCAAAATATTAGCTCTTGACGAAGAACTGAAAATTTGCCTAGTGAATTGTTGGACGAGCTAAACAGCCAGAAATGATCGGCTCCCATCATTCCGTGCTGGAGAAACACAGGCCTTCGCTGAACTGCCGTCCTGTTTTTGAAGCGAACATCTCGTTGCCCGTATGGGATGCGGTGCAACTCGAGAATATATCCATCATCGGTCACTACATGATGAATTTCCACCGGGTATCCACGATTGGCGATGATCTCCGGCTGCGATGCGAATTAGATTACGAAAGTGAATTTATCCTCCAAGTGGATAAATCATAAATCTTACCGTCGTCATAAAAGATTCCGGCTCTTGGACGACTCCGCGATCCAAGCGCGGTTGAAGTATGTATTGGAACCAATCTTGCAATTGCTTGAACGGATTATTGACGAACGGAGACAACACTTTCTGCGAATCCGGAGTGAAGAAACAATAATAAGCGATCGTTAAAGTAATTAACGATTTAACTAAACTCGGCGTGCCCTTCATCTCGAGAGATCAGTCGTCTGTAACACTTTAACACTGTTGGAAGATGCGCAGCCGTGCGCTGTTGAGAGAACACTAAATTTTCAACCAGAAGTCCAGCACCAAGGGATTCCAGTCCACGACCAAGATGTCGATAGGACTGCTAGGACACGAATGAATTCCCTAGGCTAGGTCTCCTTGGGCACCAGTGAAAACCCCTTTACGATGGAAATAGGTGGGTAGCAGGGTATTCGTTGGAGAGGTCTGGGCTTTCCAGAAAATAAAAACGGCAAAACCAACCAGCTGAGATATCCTCCCCTCTCGTTTTCCCCTCCCCTTTGTCTGTTTCCACTACCACGTACCTGCAAACAAGCCTACCTCCACCCTATAGAGACACGTGAATGAGGGCGAGGTCGTCATCGGTTAATTGTTTGAAGAATAACCGCATTTGAACGATCAATTTTCAGCTTTCTTCGACCATTTAAGAAATGACACAATGATTTGGCAAAAAAAAAGTATCGATTTATTCCAAGCCTTAAAAGAGCCTCGGAACGCTTACAGAACCTTCCTTATTCTATCTCTGATTATTCGCAAGGCTAAAAAAGCCTAGAAGATTGAAATTCAACATCCTGCTTCTATAAGGAGCTGCCTTAGTTTGATATAGAGGCTGACCCATTGAATCGTAGAGCATCTAGGTATATAGGTGACGCCGAGACCCCATATACGTTTTCGTTTTCAAGGCTGAAGAGAAAGTGGACAGCGCACCGAGTGCACCGAAAAGAATCCAAAAGCAATCTTCGCCGCATGGCAGCAACAAATGCCTTCCAAAATGTATAAAAAAAGAAAAAAAAACGAGAAGAGAATAAAGAAAGGGAAAGTGTGTGCTTATGCTGAGAAACTAGGTGGCTTACGCTTTGCTTCGTTGCAGGGTTTATCTCTGTTAATATGTTATTGTTCTTCTTTCCTTTCAAGGCTAATCTGATATTAAGGTTAACTGATGTCCGCTTTCGCTGAAAGTCGTGTGTGCAATTATCGATCGAATACGACTCGACTCTTTTCGGGTGTGATTGACCGAAGTAATGAGTATATCTGACACGGATCGCGGAAAGCGTCCGATTGTCCCTTTCTAATCGGCTTCAGCGCGGATGAAACCTGCCGCAAAACCGCTGCTGACTGGTCAAAGAGTCGTACGTTACGTTATTGCACAACATTGAGTAATGGTCTGGCAGAGATTTATTACCTCCACTTTACGACTTTACGAAGAGTAATCAAATAGGTAGTGATACCTAATAAAAGTTCTAACAAGTAACTGGAGACTTTTGCTTTTCTTTGTATGTTCATTTTCATGCGTGCGTCCTTCAACCAAGCAAACAGATAAGACCAGGTTGCGTCATCTTGCCTTGTTATTTTGATTAAGTGTATCCCGCCACTCACCAGATGGCTCTGAAGCAAGTGTGTACACTGATATGTGCTGTCATGGCGGCCTAGTTTGTCAACTGTATGACTAGTAAAGTTGCACGGTTGGGTATTTCTTATTTACAGTTGGATTTATCACATAACATATTTACCTTCGATGGGAAACTCTTTTGAATTAGTGAACTAGTTTTAAAAAATGGCTCCGATACCACAACCGTCGCCGTTGGAAGGCCATCAAATGGCCGGGGCGATGGTTCAAGCCGGCCAAGGCGGTGGTGGTGGTGGTCCTGGAGGTGGAGGGTCCATCTCCTTAGCTCTGCTGATTGACTTTATCATCCAAAGGACGTACCATGAGTTATCTGTGCTCGCCGAGTTGCTTCCCAGAAAAACTGATATGGAAAGAAAGATTGAAATTTACCAATTTGCATCTCGGACAAGACAGCTCTTCGTCAGACTGCTGGCTCTCGTCAAATGGGCTGCTAGTGTATCCAAAGTTGATAAATCAACCAGCATCATGGCTTTTCTTGACAAACAATCCATGATATTCATTGAAACTGCTGATGCCCTGTCTAGAATGGCAAGAGAAACACTTGTACACGCTAGGCTGCCTAATTTCCACTTGCCAGCCGCTGTTGAAGTTATGACTCTGGGAACCTACTCTCGCCTTCCTCTGTGTATTCGTGACAAAATCATACCACCAGACCCAATAACAGCTGTGGAGAAGAAGACCACCCTGTCAAGACTCAGTCAGGTAATTCTTGTCATCATCAAGAAACTCACAGACAGATGATTAAATCATAATGTTGGGTTTTTTAAATTTCAGGTGATTGAATACCGACTAGCTACCACCACTCTTCCGGCGCAAATGCGCAAAAATAAAATCGAGAACGGTCGCGTCAAGTTTACCGTTGACCACGAATTCGAGGCTACATTGACCCTAATGGGAGATGGACCTACTGTTCCATGGAGCCTGTTGGATATTAACATCCTCGTTGAAGACAAGGAAACGGGTGACGGAAAAAGCCTTGTACATCCATTTCAAGTTCGATTTATCCACGAACTGCTTCAGTCCCGTCTAAGAGATTGCGACAATCCTCTCTTAGAGTTGTACACTGTCTTGCACACTTTCAGCCAGTCGCTTCAGTTAGAGGTCTTACACTCGCAGACCAAACGGCTGTGTCAAGAACGTTTGGACGATCTCATTCGCGTGGAAGAATACGTTACAGGCCGGAGTTTGACCATTTCCTACTGGAAAGATCTGGCCAGTCGCGAGTTGAAGACGGATCTAGGCTACAGGGTGACGGCTCAAGTATGCACCTCGCATGCAGGAGGTTCGGAAGTTATCGGCAAACCATTGCAAATCCTCCACAATCCGCCTCTTTCAACCAAGGACTCTGAAATGGCCGAACAGTCAATCCGCTCGGATCAGCTATCGCTGGAGAAACTCTTGATTCACACCATCTATATGCGGACACGTACACGTCTTTCGGAGCTCAAACAAGAGCTGCAGCCAAAATTAGGACACCAGCAAACGGACTGCGTTGTTCAGGGTTCACCACCCGTCCTCCATCTTCCTATTCTATCGCCATGCCTTCGCTCCGAGCAGCTACTCATCACTGTTGACACTCGCACTGGCAGACTTCAAGCTCATATCCCTCAGGTATTATTAAATTTTTCATTTTATTCAACTTGCATTTGCAAAAAAAAAAATTTATTTTGGCAGGACGATCCACCGGCACCTCTTATGAATGAATTACAAAATACTTTGAATGGCGACAAGAGCCGCTTTGAGGCTGCTATTGGCGAGCTTCGCTTCTGGATCACTCAACGCCGCTGTCAGAAAACGCTTCAACACTTACCTGTCTCTGTCTATGACAAGTTGCCGCTCATGTATCCACCCGACAGTCCAATGAGTCGCTTAGGAAAACACAAGTTCTTCCTTCGACTTCACAAGCATCCCAACTCGTGGATCGTTGTTGAATTCAAGGTAACGCATCCTGTAATTTTACCTGTGATGTTAGTCATTACTAACTGTGTCTGGTTTCCAGGAAAAGGCAAAAGACATTGACTATGCCTGTCATTTGGTGATCGTCAAACCTGTTCCTATTGAAGAGAATCCTTCTGCCGACGAATCCGCACCCGAGTTACCAAAGATGTATTACAAGGTATGTATCAAGGTTTTAAAGAAAAAAAGAATGAAATTTGGCTGGTTTCTAATCTTGATTTCTAATCTTGAATTGTTACATTTCAGGTAGTGGAAGTGAACGAACTAGACATGTTCTTACTGACTCATGGCCCTTGCACGGCCATAGAGTCAGAGGAAGTTGTGGGAACCAAACGTAAAACTGGGTCACCTGGTGGAACCTTGGAAGTCGCGCGTGACTCGACGCCAGGACCCTGTAAACGCACCAAACATCCGGCTTACCTGCTGCCCGACCTTTCACACGTTGTAGCTCTGTGCGACGAGCGTATTCCGTTCGCTTCGCTTGCTAGCCACTTGACTCGAAGAGATATCCTTCATCAAGGATTGACCGTTGAAGCCTTGGGGGCTGGACTTTCTCTCAAACTGGTCAGTCTACCTCCTGTTGATGGCGTGAGCCGCGAAGCCATGACCGAGCTCAATCGTCGCTTGTTGACCGCTACCATCCGAATGCAAGTCAAAGGCTCAAGAGCTTGGATGCTCGAATTCCTGTTCCATGGCTCGCCATTGACATCGATCGCACCAACGGAGCAGGGCTCTCGGTTCCCCGTGTATCTGTCTTACGATGTTACAACTGCTGACGATGCTGGACGGACTGTCGAGGCTATTTTACAAGACTGGGCACACATTGCCAATTTGTACGCCTCAATTCTGAGCTTGGCAAGCGTTATGCAGATGAAAGAGGAGAGGCAGCATTTCAGCGTCAGGAGTTACAACTTTAAGAAACTCATTTTGGGCTATGGTCCAGCACGTATGGCCACGGCCGCTATCACTTGGAAAGCTCAAGAGCGCCGCTTCCATTTGGGGCTCGGTTGCTCTGGCCAATTGGGCTCCAATCCTCACAGCGCTCTTCGGGAACAGCTGGAATTCTTCCTTAATAAGGAACGCAGTTGCGGCTACTTGGCCCGCGTGCTACACGAGACCTACGAGCCACTTGCTTCGCTAGCCAAATTGCCATCGACTCTTCAACTGGGCGTTTTATCGACCAAGCCACCGATTCCCGTTCAAACCTTCACCGTCATGGCCCATTCGGCAACGCATTTGCGGTTAGCTTATTGCAATTTATATTGCCTCGATATTCGCCTTCAGTCAGACGGCCAGGTCTCGATCCGCGATGGGGCGTTTAGCGTCTTTGACAAGAGTAAAGTCATCGAAGAGTTTGGTCCAACTCAGGGTCTGAAGGTAATTATAATTTTAGAGATTAAAAAAAAAATCAGTTAACTCATGTCCATTCTTGTTGTTCAACAGGCCTTCCTCTCCAAATATGTCGATGAAACAGCGCTGTCACGAAGGCGGTCGCAATCGGAAGATGACCATCCGCCTTCACCTGTTACCATGGAGCACACAACTGAGCCGTCTCCGTCACATTTCCTCGGGCATTCGCGGTCAGGAGCGGGAGCTTCGCCTGCTGGACAGCAAAGAGGAGATCTTGCTGGACGTTTCCATCCCATGACGCCTTCCGGAATCAGCAATCCGCACACTCCGGCCAGCCCCCATATGGGCAACATTTCTCAGGTATTGTACCAAGCAAATTTTCACACAACAATTCTTAACAATGCAATTTGTGCGTAGGTTCAGTCACAAACACAACATGGATTCAAAAACAAGCTGTCGGCTGTTAAAATTGACCGATTTGTGTACGAAGGATGGGGAAAAAAGGCCTGTTCTAATAAATAAATTTCTTGCCCCTGCTTCTAGGGTTTTATTGTTAGGATAAAACAAAAAAACCCACTAAGAGATCTCGCCAAGACAAATTAAACGGCATCAGAAAAAAAATTTTAGCACTATTTTTGAGCCCAGGGGGGCGGAAAAATAAACGCGAAAATAACACGGGGTGCAATGGGAATGCGCCCCGTGTTCTAATAATTTGAGTGCCCACTGTATGGGCAACATTTCTCAGGTATTATACCAAGCAAATTTTCACACAACAATTCTTAACAATGCAATTTGTGCGTAGGTTCAGTCACAAACACAACATGGATTCGGTTCGAGCCCGGCTACATCGTCGTTTTCCCTGGCTTCACCACCTTCCTTGCCACCATCTGGAGGTGTCAATCCATCACCATCAATGTTGCCTCATCCGTCACCTGTGGGTCCTGGAAGTGCATTCGGTATTGCTAGCTCGCCTCTTCCAAACCCGTTGCACGCCCCGAGTCCAGCTGGATTACCAACTCCATCGCCCAATCCTGCCGGCATGGGCGGTCACAATATCGAAAGTAGCCCATTTCCACCTCAGAGTTTGGCCTCACCAGCTCCCAATACGTGGCCCGGATCACCTGGTATGCCTCGTCCATCGCCTGCCCGGCCCGGAGGTCCTCCGTCTGCTGCTGCCAGTCATCTTAGCCCGCACGGAGCGTCGTCCGGTTCCACCGGTGGTGGATTTGGTGGATCATTCGTTTCACGCGTCTTGCCACAGCGTTCTTGGGCTGGCGCTGTACCTACCATCTTGACTCATGAAGCTTTTGATGTATTGTGCACTCCAAGCACTCTTCCAGGTAGTTTTCAAACAACTGCTTGTGTTTGAAACTAATCTAACCGAAACTAATTATTCCAACAGGTGAAATGGATGAGACATTCTCTGCAGGCGGTTTGATGGCCCCGCTGGAACGTTTTCTCGGTTGTATTTCAATGCGAAGGAGTTTGCAACGAATTATTCAAGATTCGCAAGATTGCCCGTCTGCGTTACCTATTACCGAACCGGGAGTCATAGCCTTCAGGTAGAATCTCATTGAAGCCAACTCATTTGACGTCATTCATTCAATAGTTGTTTTGTTTCGCAGATGTGAATCACTTCAGGGTCGTGTCACTGTTAACCCGTTGCACATGCAAAGCTTGCAGTTGAAGCTGAGCGCAAGTGGGCCTGAATACCGCGAACAGTGGACGATGGAAGAGTTTCAGGTGCTCGAGCGTTTCTTCGAAGTCCGCGTCATGGCAATACCATTCAAGCCGATGGCAGTTCACGCATTTTGTCGGTTGCTCAACGCTCCTCATCACATTCTTCGCGACCTGGTTCAACTAATGAAGCTAGAGCTCATGCCTAACGCTTTTGGCCAGCAGACGTTCAAGTGGAGCGTCCAGTTCTGTTTGACAGTTCCTCCGTCGGCTCCGTCCATCGTGCCGATTGGCGCCTCATCGGTTTTGACGGCTCGCAACAAAATGCTCTTCTTCTTGTACATAAGGTGAGCTGCTGATATACCGTCTGGATTGTGTTGGGATGTTAATGAATAATTGGCTTATTGTTTTGTTAGACGTTTGGGGATGTTGCCAGAAGCGGAAGGTGCGTCATTAGTGTTGCCGTTAGTCTACGATTCCATCAACAACGTTACTCAGCTGGCAGAGCGCCGTGACACCGCTGCCGGTAACATGGGAGGTCTAGGACCCGTTGCCCACACGGCCAGCATGATGCTCAAACGGTTCTCCGAGTGCAGTCACATGATGGGAGTGCAACCTGGCGAGTGTTCCATCTACCTAGCCGTTCGCTACATTTTGGCCAATTTGCCGCTACCCAATGAGCCTCCCGCGATGGCCGTTGGCGCCGGCAATGCCGTCGAGATGCAGCAACAACAGCCGAATCAAATGGTGCCAATGGGTCTGGGTAGCGGTCCTGGCATGGCCAACATGGGACCTGGAACCCCAATCAATCCGATGCAAATGCAAGGCGGCCCGATGTCAATGGGCGGAGGAGGAGTCCTACCAGCTCAGGGACAAGTCAGTATGCCCATCCACAGTCCCATGACACCTTACGGCCAGGCACCGATGAGCGCCAACCCAATGACGCCCGTCATGTCGATGCCTATCGGGCCTTCCAGCATGGGTCAACCCGGGCCAGGCAACATGCAGATGCAGTGATTCTCTCGTTAAAATGAGCCCACGTTAAATCAATGTTAAATCAGCGTTTTCTTTTTTGGAATCATTCATTTTGATACAATTTCTTGAGAATCAAAGGTGTTTGAATTATGGACGGATACCATTCCCCATCCAGTTGTTCATCATTGTAATACACATGTCCCGAATTCAATGACCCCGTTTTTTTCAACCAGACGATTGACCTAAATCAAGTTTGTGGAATTCATCTGAATGCTAAGCCTAAAGAAGATAACCCAGAGTTTTCCCTAGATGGGACGATGCAGTAATTAGTCCTAGATGGCGTACCTTTTTTAAGGAGGAATGTCCGGTGGAAATTTGGACAAGATTGCAGGTAGGAGGCCAATGACTTGACTGCCATCAATGGTCGTAAAATACGTCGTAGGATTTTGCATCCATGTGTTACCGGTGCAGTAAACGTGACTCGAGTCACGGCGCGATCGAACCGAAGCGCTCCAAATTTTGTCAGACAAACAAGAATAACAAAATGGTTTAAATGGAGGAAAGGTTTAAAAAAAGGGCCAGGAAACACCCCCAATTGAGTAAATTGCAAAAAGAATCGAACGTACAGGTGTGGCCTCGAGGATGTGTCGTTGTCTTAAAACTTAAAAGTTCAAGAGAAATCAAATGCGTAGCTTTCTCTTTCTCTGGCGCATCGAGTCAAGGTCTTTGACCTGAATGAAAGCTCAGACGGAGGAAGAGGACGAATGAACGTAGTACAACAGCCCAGTCATTTCATTCGGTTGTGGTCAGTCTACCTGCAGGTGTTCGCTTGTGTGCACGTCGCTTTTCATCTCTGTTTGAAGCGAGAGTCTTCGCCATCGAGGACTAAGAAACGTCATGGCGAACCCTACTATTTTGATTGCCAACACAGTAGTGACGGTACTACTTACCTGGATGGTGCTAAATCATTTGCAAATAGTAGAACACGATCCTGTTGATGTGGCCGTGAATGGATTCCAGAGGCTCGTCTACTATCAGCAAATAGATGGAAGTGTTACACCACCGCCAGAAACTTTTATGACCGTCGTAAGCAAAATAACCGTTATTCACGTTAGCATCGGATCTAGTGTTACCTTATTTTTCAATGTCTTGTCCAGCCAGAGATAATACGCAGCCGTGGTTATCCTCTAGAGCTGCATAATGTGGTCACGGAAGATGGATTTGTCCTTGAGCTTCACCGAATCCCCGCGTCGAGTAATGAGCCTATAGACCACATGAACAAGAAAACCAAAAAGAAGCCAGTTTTCTTACAGCACGGTATCTTTGCCACGGACTTCGTCTGGGCATCCGGTCCGTCCAATAGCTCTCTAGGTTTGTCCATCACGTCGTCTGCTTTTTGAAAGTGAATACATCTATCTAATTTTGTATTGTATCAGCTTACATTCTGGCTGATCATGGATATGATGTCTGGATGGGCAATTCTAGAGGTAACACATACTCGAGGAAACACGCAACTTTAGATCCTATGACGGACGAGAAATATTGGGACTTTACGTAAGTTGAGAGTTTAGATTGAAAGTTGGGATAAAACTGAATTCGCTCGATTTGTAAACATTTCTAGATGGGAAGAACTTGGACAGTACGATCTCCCTGCTTCCATTGATTACATTTTGAAAGAAACTGGTCACGAAAAAGTTTCATATGTTGGTTATTCACTCGGCTCTGCAATTTTCTTCGTTGGTGCTAATCTTAAACCGGAACTCAACGACAAAATAGAAGTTATGATCGGATTAGCACCGACGTCAACTGTGCAACGATTGGATAATGCTTTCAAACTTGTGGCGCCCTTCAGTACTCCTTTAAGGGTAATCGTCGTATTATGCTTGAAACAGCACTATACCCGTTGCGGAATTAATATTGTTTTGTTTTTTATCATTCAGTATATTACGCAATGGACAAAAACCGGTTTACTCCTCCCCAGCGACGGATTGGTCAGCCGGTTTATACGCTTCATTTGCAGTTCCAGTCAAATAGGAAGCGCGCTTTGTCAAACGACAAATTTATACGTTTTTGGTTATTCTGAAACAACGAATTTGGTAAACAGCATTTTTAAAGGAAAAAACAACAGCAGAATAGTAAATTTCTTTTTCGTCTTCATAGTCTTTAGTTCACATTTTAAGCGGACACTACCCTGCTGGCGGTTCTCCCAAAACTATGATTCAGTTCCTCGACAACTACAACTCGGGTATTTAACAGCCTCGAGGGCATTCGAAAAGAAAAGTATTTTACGACATTTTGTCTTGAAAGGGGGAAGCTTTACACGTTTCGACTATGGGGAGAAAGGCAATTTAGAACGCTACGGAACAGCTGAAGCGCCAAAATACCAAATGGAACTAGTCACAGCCCCGGTATACATTTTCTGGTCGCAAACGGATCCCGTTTCAACCCCTCAGGTACTCACATGACAATGCAAAAATCTCTTCTATTTTTAAGTAGAGAGTACACACAATCTCATGACTCAGCTTCACCTACTGTACGTGAAACTTGATAGCAACGCCTATTTTTAAATTTACATTTCTTTAAAACAAAAGGATATCGAATGGTTGACAACGAGATTGGGAAACTTGAAAGGCTCCGTCCAGGTTGACGCTCCTGTTTTCAGTCACGGCGACTTCTTTATGTCAACCAAGGTCTCACAACTGGTTTATTTGCCAATACTCAAGATGCTCCCTCCTCCTATTTGAAGAGCCAGAAGGAAATGAAATATAAAGGACCAATATGGAGATGCTTGTTGCAAGCATATGTTCCGTAACAAATCCCAAACTGATTTTGTTTTTGTTGCGCTCGTAATCTGTTACGTTTTTTAAGTGTACACTTTGAGGAACTGGACGAGTTTATTTATGGAACCGTACATGGGTTTTAAAAAGAAATAAAACCACACGAGGTTTCAAGTAAACTTGGTTAATTATTGTTATTGACGAAGAGATCCTTCAACATTTTAATTTCAGCGGTTTGCCAAGAATTTGCAAACATTGATTGCGGAGCACCACATTTAAAGACATTCTAGGCGAAGTCTTTTGCAAATTCTCTTTAAAAAAAAAAGGGTTATTTTTGTACAACAGGACAAAATATAATTTAGTTAATATAAATAATTCTGTAAAGAGCACATATCAAATGGGTAGAGATTTTGGCAGCTGGACTGTTGGGTTATTAGAATTAGAAATTAGGGTAACTCATGTCTTGTGGATACCAACATTCATCAAGCCTCGCATTCTTCAGCCTCTGTAATTCCTCTTTTCAGAGTTTAACTGTTTCCTCCTATTGCTGTAAGAGATTTCATGTTGTTTTTGTTGCAGCTGTCTTTGATGATAGCGGGTGTCATCTAAAGTAGGTTCCCAAGCTGCAATCATGTACAATGTCAGAGCTGAGGCTAGTAAAGCTCTGTCAAAGCTATTAGGCAACAAAACAGATCTGTATAATGCAAACTGATTTAAATATTTGTATTAGACCTCAGTTATCCTACCTCATGACAGGAGTCATCCAAAGCAAAGCAATAAAGGCCATGAAACTGGGATGACGTTTGTGTGAGTAGAGTCTTTGAAGTTCAGTTGATTTAAGATCTGATGTCTCAGGTAAATTCAGGCAAAAATAGTAGATCTGCAATTGAATAGATCAGTAGGACATTTTTGCAAAAGTGAGAAAACAAGAAAAAGTCCTTACTTGTTTGATTCCAACAAGTTCTGGTAAGTCAAGAATTACTGAGCCACCATAAATACAAGCCCACGCTATAAGATGGCTTACTGAAATTGTCCACCAAACAATTGAGCTATCCGAGTCTAGTTTCCACAAACAGTATGTAGGGATGGGCATCCAAAAAAACATAATGATCTGAAAATTTCATGTTTCATCATTTAAGAAGAGAATAGATACATAGGTCCTAAAAAAGAAAAATACCTGCAGGGCCACTGATGTTAAGACCACATAAATACTGCGAGCCACAGATTTAGTTATCCGGTAACGGGCTAAATAGTTTCCAATTTGGCTAGTCTTCAAATAACTGTGCTGAAATACGAAGAGGACAACAAGACCAGTGTCGAACCACAGAGGAAAAAGGAGACTTTCAGACTGGTTTGAAACATTACTTATCAGAACTTGAGCACTTGATAGGAACCACATCAACTTCCACATTGTGTGGCCACTCAAAGCCAAGATGAAAAAGCAATGTAAGATTGAAAAAAAGGCAGAAATATTCATCTTGAAGATCAAGTTTGGGCGTGTGTCTGTTTTTGTGTACAAAAGACGAAAATGAAAAGTTTGAATGGACGACATCTAACGGATAACGAGAACAAAAATTCTTTGCCAGATTGTCCTTTTAAATCGGCGGTAAAACCAAATCGCACGAATAAATCAATTTTTCACGAAATCAGCCCTACCCCTACGCCAGTTACAAGAAGCCCTGAGAAACCAAAGGTTAAGTGCCGATTAATTTTAATCGGGTGCGTCATGCCGTATTTTTTTTAATTTGAAAATTTTAGTACATCTGATCTGAAGTGTTCTGCATAATTCGATTATTATCAGTATCATTCCTCTATGGTCTTTACGCATAGCTGGGTCGACTATCACATAAAATTAATATGCATGCCGTCTCGTTAAACGACTCTTGGGGTTTTATAACCAAATTTGACATATTAGAGAATTACTGAGCCACATTGTTTCCTGTGTTTAACTACAGTATAAACGATTATTGATTAAATTGTAAAATTTTGTATTTCATTGGCAGTGTTCGTACAAAATATTGCATTAACCTTCGAAACTTGGAATTGGATTCTTGCCCTAGAATGACTAGTTCTATTACATCTTGACACTAATATCCTTCATGAAACAGGGGGTTGTTTCTTCGTCGGGCAGTTCTTGATCCAGCTACATGAAAAATGACCATCAATCAGCTTTTTTAAATTAATCTTTTGTAAAAAGTACAATTATATCGTACTAGTAGGAATCGCTGAAGCGGAGCGGGTACTGGCAGTCGAGGGACAAGTAGGAAAAGCGACCGATAGTTGAATCGCTGCAGCAAATGGAGTCGAATCGCCAGACGACATTGCTTGGCCAAACTCGGAGGATTGTACCATTGTTGCTGGAGTGTCGTCAAGTGATTTTCTGGTAGCTCCGTCAATAGTTCCTCAACTCTTCTTTGAAGCATAGCTTCCCAACAGCGTGGGTTGTAAGAATCGATCATAAAAGCGAAGAGATCGTGATCGCGATTCCTCAGACTCCAGTAAATGGCACTTCTTCCTTTCAAATCCATTCGTGTAGGATCGGCTCCTGCGGCCATAAGAAACATGGCCAAATGATGTCTACCACGATATCCAAGGTATTTAGTTGCCAGGTACAACGGACACTGGCTCCACGGGTAGTCTTCGGTTGAGCCGACTCTCGATCCTGCAGCTAGCAATTTGGCGACAAGCAATGGCCTTTGTCCTTTGGTGGCTACCCTACAGTGTTGCAAAAAAAACCTTAACATGCAAGTTGACAATTGACAAGACAATAAAAAGAAGCTTACCATAGTGGAGTATGACCGTAGAAATCGGTCGAGTTCAGGTCTGCTCCAGCTCGGATGAGCAGTTCAGCCAGTTCGTCGTCTTTGAGCCTGTGCATGTCAAGTGCTCGCCAATTGTGAAATCAATGAAATAGTTCCGTTGCAGCTTGTAAAACTAACCTGCAAGCGGTGTAGAGTGGTGGTTCGAGCCGGCCATTCGGCCCATGGCTCGCGACACTGTAATCCCAAATCGATGCAGACGGATAAGTGTCGCGCCAGACTTGCATAAATACTTGACGCCATGGCAAAAAAATTCAATAATCACCTAGCGTCTGCGCCTGCGCTTAAAAGCACTTGAGCCATAGCTCTATCCTGAGACGAGACGGCCGTTCCTAGCAAAGTTAGTCCTCTATAGATGGAGTCGGGATCGCCGCCGGCTGCCAACAATCGACGCACTTCCTGAGCCTGCCCAAGTCTGACCTAGAAAATAAATCAAAACAAGAGACTATCTCTCACACACAAACACGTACACAGTAGATCCCAAAATTCGAGCCAACTTATTGTAGAATAGAGCTACTTTGTTTTACCACTAAATGCAACTCTGCAGGAGATATTCGTGCTCTCATCTTCACTTTTCTAGCCGGACCGGCAATATGTTGAAGGCCAAAAGAAGTCGATGCAGCACGAAATGGCTAGGGCTGGGCAGATCGAAACTTCGACAGACGTCAGAGGGAGCGAAGGGGACGGCCAGCTCCCTCAAACAAACTTAAAAATAGATTCCAGATAATCACATGCTGCTAAGACGTTATTCCAAGAGGGGCTCGCTGCAAAACTGCAGTATCAGCAGCCAAAAAACCTAATAATAACTAAAACCATTCTGGTCACCTGCTATTCGAAGCCAAACATTCGACGTGGTCAACCTCTTCATTATGGAATGATGGAAAAAATGACAAGAATGTTCACTAATTCACGCCTATTGTATTGATTTTTGTAACGTTTTTGGCTTACAAGGCCTTCATTCGTTTAAAAATCACGATCGACTCGGCCTTTAGGTGCACATGTTTAACATAGCCAGGGCAGTGAGCCTCGATTAATTTGTTGTCCCTTTCTCCCAGTCATCATGTTTCACAAATAAAATGTGAGGCGGGAAATGAAAAATAGATTCACAATGCTGAGGTGGATGTCAACGATCGTGTAATGGACACAGCTGATGGAATTCTTCTTTACTTATTACAGAGCTTGATAACATTCTAATGTGGGTCTCGTATATCGTCTTCCTTGATTTGGTAGTTTCTTCTCTTTGCACAGATGTTGGGAGTTTCTACGAAAAAAAAATTGAACAAGCTGTTGGGCGCTCAATCTAGACCATCAAAGCCTTAAGCTCGTCATAGAAGACAAGGACCAAAGCACCACCAGTGCCGCGGAGGACGTTGGACAAAGCTCCCTTGAAGAAAGCCTTGCCACCTTCAGCCTTGTAGATCTTGCCCCAGCAGTCCAATGTGTTCTTGTACATGATATCGCTCTTGGCGCGACCAGACTGCATCATCATACGACGACGGACAGTGTCGAAGGGGTAGGAGACGATACCAGAGGCAGTCGTCACCACCTGGGCGATCATCCACTTGATCAAGAGGGGAGTCTTCTTGGGGTCGGGCAGCATACCGCTGGCAGAATCGTAGAGACCGAAGTAGGCGGCACGGTAGATGATGATACCCTGAACGGAGACGTTGAATCCACGGTACAGTCCGACGATGCCGTCAGACTTGAAGGTCTTGGTCAAGCAGTGGACTAGACCATTGTACTCGCGCTCGGCAGCTCCCTTACCGACGTCAGCACCCAATCTATATAAAGGAAAGAGACATTATAGACCATGGATACAGTACAATCAAGTAACACACGAAATTACCGGGTACGGGCGAAGTCCAAGGGGTAGACGAAGCAGAGGGAGGTAGCACCAGCGGCACCACCAGATGCAAGGTTAGCCAAGAACCACCTCCAGAACTGGGTCTTCTTGTCAACTCCCTTCATGAAGATGTTCTTGTACACATCCTTGAAGGCAAAGTTAAGAGCCTGAGTGGGGAAGTAACGGATGACATTGGCAAGGTTACCACGCCAGTAGGCAGTAACTCCCTGTTCTTGGGGGATACGGATGAAAGCATCCACAATACCTATTTAAAGAGACAAAGAAAATCATTAAAATCCTGATTCCAAGAAGTCCTTATCACATGTTACAAAACTGGTGACCTATTTATTACCTTGAGACTAGACAAACTTGTAAGGCTACTTTCACAACTCTACCTTTGCTCTATCACAGATTGCGACACCAATGGGAAAACTAGAGCAAAACCGGTATCATGTGAGAAGATAGTGCACCTCGTGGTGCACGTAACCCATTACACATTACATTAGAACGTTACTAGCATTTGTAAAACGGTCACATAAATTCGAACATGATCGAACATGCGATCCAACATGGCGGCGTACCGGCGTGAGCCGGTTCGGAGCCAACGGTAGAATTTCTCTCCCGATTAAGTAAGTAGGGGGAAGAGGTCGGCCATCTTACCCTTGTACTGCTTGTCGGCCGTGATCTGTTTCGACGCATGTTGAACCTGAAGGAGCAGCTTGACTCGTTCGATGGGTGCAACGGCCGTCTTGGATACGGCAGCAGAAACACCACCGGCAATGAAGTCCTTGGCGAAGGAGAGAGGATCAGCGGTTTTGCCAGACATTTTCAGTGGTTTTCAACAAGCAGCAACGATGGGAAGCCGAGCAAAGAGTGTGCACGTGAGGAGACGTCGAGCACGAAAGGGACGAGTCGAGTGCTGGCTATTGGAGTCTACCTTCGGGTCTTTACATTCTCGGGTCCGATCGCTAAAACCTCAAGGCCTCTCCCCTTCATCATTGACGCAATCGATAATGCTTTCATTTCATACCGCTAGAGTAAACTTGTCTCTTCTTTCTTTCACTGATTACCCGTCAATTTTGATTTGAAATGCATCTTTAAAGACTTTGAAAAATCGCAGGAATTCAACAGAGAATTACAGTCGATCTTAAAAACCATATTTGCTAATTGACCATTTCACCTTTAACTTAACAAGTTGGAGTAGCGAATAACGCCACCTATGATCAACCACCTTCTATTGTCTTGTTGTAAGGGCCTTAAAAACCCTACAATGGATAGAAATCATAGCGGACCAATCCTAACGGTTTTTACAAAAGCCCTAGGCATATCTTTTTATTTCACGTGACAAAATGCCGCCCTTTTGGCTCATCTTTTTTGTTTAATCAAGAAGGTGGGAGGAATTCCCTAAGGCACCCTTTCGACCCCTATGACCTGACATGAACCTGCCTCATTATGCAATCATCAATTACGAAATAGTTCAATAAGATGATCAAGATAATCGAATATAGTGGCTGACGTGGTTTAAGAGGTAGCAAAAAAAAATCTGGATGAAACCGAAACTGGAAAGTTTGTGGATCTTTGCCAACTAAATCTGGCCTACATTTTCCCTGCTCAGTATTCCATTATGACGTCACATGATTTGAGCAAAAAATCTCATCACGTACCTAACAAATTATTTGTCTTGTTTTATTTATGTTCTGGAAAGATCTCATGAATTATTGAACAAAAATCGATTCAAATAAAAATACGAAATCTTTTTACATTTGGCAACATTGGTCTTATTTACAACATATTTTGTCGGCTTGTCCCCACGTCAGATTGTGTTGTTTCGGGACCGGGAAAAAATAAGTTTGTGTCGGTTGTTTGTTATGATTCCGTGAATCTTTCATCCTGGTTTGAATTTCCAAGATGCCTAGCAGTGATGAGGAGAATGAGAACCATAGCAGTGACGAAGATGGAGATTTGAGTAATAGCAGTGGCCCCGATAACAACGATGATGATTCACAGTCATCTCAAGAAGATGGAGGTAGAAGACCTTCAGGATTAAATCTTACAGGTTTCCTCTTTGGTAATATTGACAAAGAGGGTAAGCTTGAAGCAGACATTCTTGATGATGAGTCCAAACGACAACTGTCCACCCTTGGGCGCATGGGATTCATGTCTATACTTGAAAATGTAATCAGAGAAGATGATTCTGGAAACAAGGATCAAAGTACAGATTCTGAAGATGATGGAGCCAAATCCCCCACAGCTGAAGACTACTCTGACATCAATGAACTTGCAGAAGATGAAGGAGGACCCTATGTTGATGATTCGGTCCTCATGCCACCACCTCCCACACCTACGTCCAAGAGCCTGTCAGCAGCTGAAGCAAAGAAAAGATTGGAAACTCCTTTGGCAGCCATGTTACCTTCCAAATATGCCAATATCGATGTGAGGGAACTTTTTCCTGATTTTCGACCAGACAAAGTTCTCTGCTTTTCAAGGCTCTTTGGACCTGGCAAACCTAGTAGCCTTCCTCAAATCTGGAGAGGTGTCAAGAAAAAGAGGAAAAAGAAGAAATCTCCAGATTCAGAAGATTATGTTGAGGAAGAAGAAGAGCATCAAGAAATAGTTTTCAACTTTGGTCCAACCCCAACACCAGATATGTGTAGACTTGATGATGAAGAAAGATTCTTAAAACCTTTAGATGACCCCAATGCCCTCAACAATGTAAAAAATTCTGACGATGACAAGGGCCCTAACGTTGCTGATTGGAGGTTTGGGCCGGCTCAGTTATGGTACGATATTCTTGGAGTTCCTGAAACAGGTACATAATTTTACATACGATTAGGAAGTTATTTTCGTTAATTGATTGTTATTTTATGCTCAATTTCCAGGTGAAGAATTCGATTATGGCTTCAAACTGAAGCGAAAAGATCCCAGTTGCCCTGAAGAGGAACCCAATGAGCTGCCTAATTTCAAATTCCCAGATGAAGCTTTTCATATGATAACGCAATTGAATTGGGAGGACGATGTAGTTTGGAATGGTGACGACATCAAGCACAAAGTAATGCAAAAGCTGAATGCAAAAGGCGGTCTGGCTTCGGGATGGCTTCCAACAGCTACGAATCGTATGGCACTGGCCACCCAGAAAGGCACACCTGCTGCTACTCCAGCCACTGGTAAAGCTGCTACTCCTGGAGCTAAAGGTGGTGCAAAATCGGCAGCCAAGACACCTGGAGCGGCCGCGGCAGCAGCAGCAGCGGCAGCCGCTGCCGCCGCCGCAGCTGCTGCGGCTGTTGAAGAAGCGGCCGACGATACATGGCACTCGATCTTCCCAGTCGAGAACGACGAACTAGTTTTCGGTCAATGGGAAGATGACATCATTTGGGACAGCGAGAACATGAAAGAGTTGCCTCAACCGAAGATCCTGTGTCTCGACACCAACGACGAGAACGTCATCTTGACCATACCTGATGACATTGATCCTGCCACCAAACGAGCTTACGTTCAACAGCCAGTCAAGGTCAAGATTCCTCATCCTCACGTTCGCAAATCCAAGTTGCTGCTCGGCAAAGCTGGTGTCATCAACGTACTGGAAGACGATGCACCCCCTCCACCTTCTGAAAATAACGACAAAGATCCCTACAACATTTCTAACGACGAATTTTACGCAGCTAAAGCTACTGAGGCTGCCATCAAAGGTAATCCATCAATCATCAGTAAACACTTTGTTGGTACTAATTTCTTATTTATGAAAATTGTAGTCAGCACGGGTGGAAATATCATTCAACATTCGACGCCAGTGGTGGAGCTTCAGGCACCGTTCATTCCTACTCATTTGTCGCAGATGAAACTTCGAGGATTCCATCGACCTCCGCTCAAACGCTATTCACACGGTCTGCTATCAACTCCCGGTCCACATCCTGTCCACCCGCTCCTACGGCATATCCGGAAAATGGCCAAGCAGCGTGAACTCGAACGTATGGCTGCTGGCGGTGGTGATATCTTTTTCATGCGAACGCCCGAAGACCTCAGCGGTAAAGACGGCGATCTTATCCTCCTCGAATACTGCGAGGAACATCCGCCTTTGCTCAGCCAAGTGGGCATGTGCTCCAGGCTGAAAAACTATTACAGACGAAAGTATGTGTTTATTTATAGAAATTTATGGATTATGAAAGTTGCTAATGTTCATATTGTCTGTAGGGCAGTGAAAGATACAGGACCACCTCAATATAAATATGGTGAAACAGCTTATGCACACACTTCACCCTTTTTGGGCACTCTACACCCTGGCCAATCGATTCAGGCCGTCGAAAACAACATGTACCGTGCGCCAATCTATGAGCACACTCTTCCACCAACTGATTTCTTGGTTATCCGGACGAGGACAACTTATCACATCCGCGAAGTCGATGCATTCTACACTGTTGGCCAGGAATGCCCTCTATACGAAGTGCCTGGTCCTAACTCTAAACGGGCCAACAATTTCACTCGTGATTTCCTCCAGGTAAATTCTTTAAAATAGAATTTAACTGAAAGGCCAAATAAGCTAACTATTTCTGTACTTTTATAGGTGTTTATTTACCGACTGTTTTGGAAAAGCCCCGACACACCACGTCGTATCCGAATGGACGACATTAAACGCGCTTTCCCCGCTCATTCCGAAAGCAGCATCCGCAAACGTCTTAAATTATGCGCCGACTTTAAACGTACCGGAGTCGACTCCAATTGGTATGCTGCGTAAATCATTCGCCAACGTAACTTGCTGTCTAAATTATCACTCTAATCAACAGGTGGGTGTTGCGTCCAGATTTCCGATTGCCATCAGAGGAAGAATTGCGAGCGTTGGTATCGCCTGAGCAATGTTGCGCCTATTTCAGTATGATCGCAGCCGAACAGCGTTTGAAAGACGCTGGTTACGGTGAGAAATTCCTTTTTGCTCCGGAGCAGGACGACGACGAAGATCAACAACTCAAAATGGACGACGAAGTTAAAGTTGCGCCGTGGAACACGACCCGTGCCTACGTTCAGGCCATGAAAAACAAGTGTTTGCTGCAATTGACGGGTCCAGCAGATCCAACCGGCTGTGGAGAAGGTTTCTCTTACGTCCGCGTACCCAACAAACCGACGATAAACAAGGAAGAGTTGGAATCTCAACCCAAACGTATCGTAACGGGTACCGACGCCGATTTGCGTCGTTTGTCGCTCAACAACGCCAAAGCAATCTTGCGTAAGCACGGAGTGCCCGAAGAAGAAATCAAGAAACTTTCTCGTTGGGAAGTTATCGACGTCGTTCGAACCCTATCCACGGAAAAGGCCAAAGCCGGTGAAGAAGGAATGGACAAGTTTTCACGTGGTAATCGATTCTCCATCGCCGAACATCAGGAACGCTACAAGGAAGAATGTCAACGCATCTTTGACCTACAAAACCGCGTCTTGGCCTCTAACGAGGTCTTGTCGACTGACGAAGGTGAAAGCGAGGAGGAAGAAGACATTTCTGATATCGAGGAAATGGGTAAAAACATTGAAAACATGCTGGCCAACAAGAAGACGTCCAGTCAGTTGAGTCGTGAACGTGAAGAGCAAGAACGTCGTGAATTGCAAAAGATGATTTTGGGCGAAGGTTCGCAATCGATGAAGAAAGACAAGAGCCGTGTTGGTCTGGATGAGGAAGACAGTTCGTCCCAGCCGCCGTTAGCAGGTGCAGGCCAGGCCGGTCGAGTTCTCAAGGTCTACCGAACGTTCAAGAACGCCGAGGGTAAAGAATACACCCGAGTGGAATTGGTCCGTAAACCGGCCATCATCGACACTTATGTTCGAATTCGTACGACCAAAGATGACGCCTTTATCAAGCAATTTGCCACACCCGACGAGCACCAAAAGGAAGAGATGAAACGTGAGAAACGGCGTATCCAAGAGCAACTGAGACGTCTGAAACGTAATCAAGAAAAGGAGAAGTTGGGTATCGTCAATAACCGTCGTCGTAAAGTCAAGATGAAGCCCGATCTCAAGATGAAGTGCGGTGCCTGCGGCCAGGTAAACATCTTTATTTATATCGGTCATAATGCCCTCATATAATCACGTTATTTGATCAACAGGTGGGTCACATGAGGACCAACAAGGCCTGCCCACTCTATCAGAATGCTACGCCTCTACCACCAATGGTCGTCGCTTTGACTGAGGAACAAGAGGAGGAAATTGAGAAGCAAATCTTTAGCGAAGATGAAGAGCTGGTCAACGTTGATGGCACCAAAGTCAAACTATCGGGCAAACTGATAAAACATGCTGAAGAGATAAAACGACGTTCCCTGGTTCTCAAAGGTTCGTGCCAAAATTGGTTTCCATTACAAAAGATTTTGACATTTTAGACGCTCTGCGAATTTTTTGTTGGTTACAGTACCCAAGGAAGCCATGTCTGGTCGAAAGAGGAGACGTGCTGGAACAGTGACACATTGCGATTACCTGAGCCGACACACAGGCAAAACAGCCAACCGAAGACGAACCGATCCGGTGGTGACAATGTCCACCATGCTGGAAGAAATTCTCAACGAAATGCGGGAACTACCCGACGTTCAGCCCTTCTTGTTCCCGGTGAGCAGCAAAACGGTACCCGACTATTACCGAATCATTTTGCGACCGATGGACTTGCAAACCATCCGTGAAGCCTTGCGACAAAAACGTTACCAAAGTCGCGAGGACTTTTTATCGGATGTTAACCTTATCGTCGAGAATTCAACGCTGTACAACGGAGAAAAGAGCATTCTGACCACAGCTGCCAAGCGGATGTTGGACGTTTGCATTGAACGACTTGCCCAAAAGGAGGAGCGTTTTATGAGGCTTGAAAAAGCGATTAATCCATTGTTGGATGACGACGATCAGGTTGGTTAATACGATCCATAATCATCCCGTTCACATGCTAAGCCTTTCCCTTCACAGGTGGCTTTTTCGTACGTGCTCGACAGTGTCATCAACGGCAAGTTAAAGCCTCTACCAGAGGCTTGGCCTTTCCTCAAACCTGTCAACAAAAAGTTTGTCAAGGATTACTACAGCATCGTCAAAAACCCCATGGATTTGGAAACGGTGGCCAAGAAAGTCAAGGCGCACAAATACCACAATCGCCAAGAGTTCTTGCACGACATCGATCTCATTTTGGAGAACAGCATCGCCTACAATGGCGAAGAATCACAGTTCACCGAGAAGGCTAGATCTCTCGGCCGGATTTGCCGCGACACGCTCGAGGAGGTACTTTGATAACTTGTCGACAATGAAGTTGTGATTTCACATGAATCTTTTCTCTTTGTCTAGTACGGCGATCATCTAACCCAACTGGAAAGTAACATCCGTATTGCGCAAAAGAAGGCGATGGAGCAAGCTGAAAATGATTTCCTCGACGTCGGGGAAGAGGGCTACGAAGACGATTATGCTTTCGATTCGATGGATATGCCGGAACCCCCCGATCGTCCGGGTGAAGACGAATGGGAACCCGAAGTTGAAACGCCCGTGCGAGCTAAAAAGAGCCGCAAATCATCAAACTTAGCTCAAGCAGGACCTTCTGGTTCCGTGAAACCTAAAGGGAAGCGCGGTCGACCAGCCAAGAACAAAGGGTAGCGTTTCCTGGAAATCATATTTTCTATATTTTTCTTTTTCTTTGTATTATTCTAGAAATTTATAACTGAAATGTGTTTGCAGGTCGCCCGCTAAAAGCAATTCTCCGCGCGTCAGCTTCTCTTCGCCGAGGGGTTCGAAACGGAAAGCAACTGACGTCTTGGACGATTTACAATTTTCTGCCAGCGAAAAGGAAGAAGACGATGACGAAGATGAGGACGACGAAGAGTTGGAAGAAGTAGCCATGGACGTGGACGTTGACGCCAACTACGATCCGGAAGCCGAATTCTTCTCGTGCGGCCCAACCAAAGACGAAGATATCCGCGACGATTTACAAGTCAGCGAATCGGAAGAGGAAGGTGAAATTCGCGAGGACCAGCCGAGCAGTAGCAAAGGTCGAAGTCGGCACCACTCGAACCGTCCGTCGTCGTCCCGTGATGAGGACGACGATGGAGGCCTGTGGTTCTAGAAGTGTTTTTGTGCCGTTATTATTTTAATGTTGATATCCCGAAATTCGCCGCATTGGCCAATCAAGCCTTTCGGATAGCCGTCAAACCACACCAAAGTTTTCTTGATGGTTTCCTCCGAAGGATGTTTTCTTCTTTCCCGCCTTCTGTGTAGCCGTCGTGCGTCACGATTCGGTCGGTGCGGATGCCGCAAAATGAGGCAATCGCAACCTCAAGCATTTCTCAATACAGAATTTTGTTTTACATTTGAGAGTTGTTGGTGATGCGTCATATTTCCCTTGCCCTCGAGCTTTCTTGGCTAGTGTTTCTGAAAGACTACTAGTCTGCTTTTGTTTTTCCACTATAGCGATTTTCGATGCCAAGTTTTCTTCTTTTTTTAGCTTTTTTAGCTTTGGGAGAGCCGAGGTCGGACTGGACGCCATCTAACGTAACCCACCTGAGATTGCTGGCCAGCAATGATGAAACGCAGTTTTCGGTGGCCATCGGAATGCGATAAACATCCGATCCATCTGTGGAAGAAAAGAATTATACAAACTTTCCCGAGAGAGAATAGGCATGAAATCATTTTATGCCGTCATTAAGACGACATGAAAACCTCTTCTCTCGCGTCTGGCGTCTCCCATTAGGAAAAATTCAGTCATTTTCAAAAACTGACGCAGCATCAGGAAAAACGGCTATCCACGGTCGTTAAAAGAGAGAGAGAGAGAGAAACGAGTTTGCAGCAGCGCGAAGCGTGTAATCAAATATGCACCAGGAAATTGTTTACATATACATGTATACAGTGTATGCACACCTGATGGCGGCGCTGGTGGTAAACTGGCGATTTTCGTGGCGTTGCATCATCCCGTCCGTTTTTCGCCCGAAGCCATCTTTTATTTTATCCCGCGAGTCTATAAATTTTGTCCCTCGCGTTGCCAAGGTGAAGAAGAAAAAAAATTCGGGTTTTGTATAGTGCCAGCACGCTGGTGTACTATACAGCACTTGAATGTATATAGAAACTAGCTGGAGATTGGTTTTTATGGCCTAGTAATGGAAGAATATACAGACACAGCCAAAAAACAAAACTCTTACTACGAACAATTTCGGGGCCTCTTTTTATTTGCCGTCTCACACAGAGCGTGCCGACATTACATTACGTCAAAAAAGCAAACACAGACAATGAGAAAGAGCTAAGAAATTTCTTTTTCGTCGAATCGTTGGCGATTGAATGTTGTGCACACACATTTCTCGCGTATTTTCCGCTGGTGTGTTTTTCTTTTCTTTTTTCGCCTTCGAAGGTCGTTATTCTACAGGCGAATTGCCAGCAAATAAAAGGGAATAAGGAAAGGGTGGTATGAAACATTTCTGGCCTGGAGCTTTCGGTTTGTTGACTCGAGAAACCTTTGAACTTTTCAATATTCAAGAGGTTTTTTTCTCGGCTGTTACGAGCGTGGTTCGTGTCTGCGAATGCGATTCGCTTGTTGATTCTGGCCAGACGGCGGTCATCTACTACCATCACCACTCAACGCCCGAAATCTTATTATCCCGAACGCGCCATTTTTTGGCCAAAAAACTTGAAGGAAAAAGAAAAGAAATATCCCAGGCTTGAAGCCGACCACGATATTTCCTTTAAGAAAAAAAGAAGCGTAATCACACAACGACGACGAAGCTGCTGTATAATTAAGCTGACGTCATTGTCGGCCATTTACGAAAATATCTTTTTGATTGCGAGTTTTTTCCCATCTCTGCGATTCTTTTATATTCTTTTTTTTGCTGCTTTGACGATTGCCGAGTCATCAAGCGTCGCTTTTAGAGTTGATATACACACCCCCATCGGTTAATTACACTGGCAGAACTCAGCGGCTTTGCTTTATTTACTGCAGCTCGTTTCGCATCGCACACAGGTGCGCCGCGCGAGTTTGGTCTAATCTTCTTCAGTCGCATCTCGACGTCGTTCGTCTCCCCATTCTGAGAGAAACCCACTTTACGACGGATAAATACATTTCGAATAGCCGAGTGTGCGATATACCACCCGACGGTTTTCGAGGAGAGCCGCCAAGTGTGGATTTACACACGGTCGAAATTTTTCCGTGCTCCAAAGTTTGAGAATGTCCTTGGGGAAGAGAGAGAGAGAAAAAAGATGGCCGCGTTGCTTCTGCTCTAGCTCGAATCACGTGGTACACCTAGTTTGATATTGCATCAATTCAACACCTGGTCGATCTGGTTCGAACCGGTTTTCGATGGAACTTGTTACAACTAGCCGCACTTTTTGTGTAAAGGCTCAAAAGAACTTTGGATTGTGGGCCGCTGATGAAATTATCTCGTCGAAAACAAGTGTTTTGCGTCACAAAGGCTTAATCCGATCGTATTAAAGTTCAGTCTGCTGGTATCGAATCTAATAGGAAAAACCATATGCAGCCTCACATGATTATTGTCGACTGGCGCCACATCATTTTGAGTCCAAATCGTTTAAATTTGATGCTTTCTTCTCTAATCAGGATACACGCCATGGCTAGCAGACGACGATAATCGTGATAGCCGTTCGTTCGTCTTGGACAGGACAGATGAGGGGAGACGAGCCGAGTGATAAACGAGTTTCGACATATATATCGCTGGCGAGTCGAAGATGGAGGAATCGAAATGTAAAAAAGAAGGGAAGTTTTAGCGGAGGACAAGGACGTGGCATTGAAACGAGCTCACACAAGACCTCTTATCCGTTCGTTCTCTTTTTTTGGCATGTCTTCGTCGTACGTTTCTTTCCAGCAGCAAGGTCAAAAGATCTGCGCCATCGTCGCGCGTTACGACGCAGCCAAACCAAAAACTGTTGGTTTTCTTCTAAAGAAATGACTGCGCTTTTAAAAAACCGTTTATTTTTCATCTTTTTTTCTCTCTCTCTCTCTTCTTCTCCTTCATTTTTGGTTTCCAAAACTCGACTCCCACTATTTTTAGAATCTCTTCAATCGTCTGCTGGTGATGCTGATGGTGCCGGGGCAAAGAATGCGACGTGTTGGGCTACCTGGTGTGAATAATTTCACACTGCAACGCAGTCTCGTCGGAGTTGGAAAGTTTACGTTCCACCGAACTTGTCGGAACGTTTGCATTCGATTTAAATCAACAAGAAAATTTAATCTGTAGGCATATCGCAATTATTGCGTGCAATAATCGTAAACCTTATCCGGGGGGACCTGTAGCCTTTTCAGCCCGCAAATATCCCCTAATGGCTATTGACCACCACATTAATATACGGCAGTATAAACGAACGTAACAACAACACATTTTTTTTTTCTAAATTCGTCTGCAAACAAAATGAACACCTTAGGAGGAAAATCCCGTTTAGAAGAGGATACCGCAGAAAGATCGAAATGCGGGGAACCCGGAGACCATTTTGCCAGGGTCCCATTAAAACGCCGTACCCGTTGAAACGATGGTATTGTAAATAAAATGGAGATCAAAATTTAAGTCTATACATGGAGACGAGCATACCAGAACTCTCCAGAAAGTGTCGCCATCGTCGAGTGATTACATTATGATCACATCCCACTCTAATACCACGGCTGATTAAGAAAGTCTTGACCTGAATTCGTCTACAGCAGCACTCTGGTTCATCTGGTGTGGATATACAACAATTATTTGGCTTCTTTCCATTATTTTTCCATGAAGATCACGCGTCTTTCATGACAGAACTCTCTCTCTGTTCTCGAGTATAGCGGGATTGCGCAAAACTGCGTAACTTTTCCTGTCCTACTTTAACGCGCCCCATGTATGCTGCTGCTGCTGCCGTGCGTGCGCGAGCCAGTGAGTGGGTGTTTTAGATATTAGATCCATCACCTGGACGAATGTGAATCGAGGTCTTGTGTTGCTCGGAATAAATTGACCACCTTTTGTTGATTCTTTCGCTTTTATATTATTACATAAACTTGGAGCCGTGAGCCGACCGATCTTGTCCGAACGCATGTTCACCTTGGCAACCTGTCGGACCGTGTTGACACAATTGCCAGCCAGCTTTTTGTCTTTATTTGCACCCTTTTGTTTCTGGTTATACATTTGACGACTTTTCAGCATCTCTCTAGTCTCTCTCATTGGCCAGCATGAAGAAAACTAGCCAGAAACAGCAATTCACCATCGGGTTGCGTAAACCCAGTATCGAATTCGGGACAGGGTCGCTAACATTCCAATTTCGCCACATCACGTAACTACGCTTAGGCCTGTATCCCGAGCGTAACCAAAGTCAGCCAGAAAGAAAGAAAAGCAAAGAAAAAGAAAGAAAGAACCATAAGTACACAAAAGAACGCAGTCGACATCGAGAGCAAAAACATTGTTTGCGGCTTGCGGCGCGTTATGGCGCGCTATCGGCGTTTTTTCCAGGGATTTCGGGACGTGACGACGTCGTCGTAGTAAAACCGCAACACTTGCGTTTCGTCCATTTCTGGTATTTGCGGCGTCCGGATTGCGCCACATATTCAAAGATGTCAAATCAAAAAATTAAAAGATTCTACGTGTACATTTTCTTGCCAACAACGAGAGATCCGGCGTCTCCTCATGCTGACTCGCGTGAAAAAATCCCGGCAGAAATGATGACAAATTCTTTTTTGATGTCGGTAACTGGCTGATATTCTTTTATTTTTTACCCAGAAAAACCCTCGGAAATTTTGAACATTGAATTAGCCATGGCGTGCAGAAAAGAGAAGTCAGTGTAGTATCGCTAGAAAAGGCGCCGAGTCATTTGACTTTATTATCGTCACCATGATGGCCGCCGGAAGAATGGATTTTGCAGCTCGGTGGGCGATGCAAGAAGAAGGAAGGGGAAAAAAAAGTTATATATATATCTGTATACAATCGACGGGATTTGATACGACGAATTGAAAAGACGAAGGCGATTATTCCCGGCAGCGAATATAACAGCCGTTTCCGTCTTCTTTCTCACAGAAAGTGAAAATGGGCTACCCTTTTTCAAAATGGTGTATATATCTGAAGAAAGAGAGAATCTAGAGATAAAGATTTTGAGGGAAAAACCCAGAGTTTCTTACCTTTTCAGCCCACGTCGACAGGTATAAATTAGAAAGCGATGAATTGGCCTACGTGGAAAATGGCCGTCTCTGCTGACCACCCCTCGTGTCAACAGGGAAAACTCTCCAGTCATTCATGTTTTGACAATTTGAAATATCATTTCGTCCACTTAAACTCAATGTTACCTAGATCATTTCAATTTCAAGTATACATCTCAAGTTCGAATGTTCACGGTCGCTAGTTGAAAAATGAGTGTTCCCGTCGACACGCGACAGTCAGCTGCTGCTCCAGTTTGTCAACGTTGACAGTTGGATTCCCAACGAAATTGAAATTCTTTTGTTGGCGCTTTTTCTTTTTATCTAGATGAAACGATGCGATCGCATGATAATCGTTCTATATAACCAGCACGGGATTTCATAAATATATTTTTTTTTGTGTCTGATCGGCTTCGACGTGATCAAACAATGACGACGCTGTAGCATATTCCCATGGCGGATCGCGGCGCCACGCATTGGCAGACGTGTGTGGCGGGTTCCGCGTGACCCGCGGGCGAAAACTCAGCAGATCCGACCCGTTGTTTGTAATTTCTCAGTTGGAAAAATGTCGCCTTTTTTTTTTCTCTAACATTCCCCTCTCTGCTTATTTTTTCTTTGTTTGAAAAATTCGACGATAAACATCGTTTTTATAGGCGTCTGCAGCGTCGGAGAGCTAGAACACTTGTCCGTCCATGGTGAAAAGACAACAAACATCCGCACGGGGCACAGACCTCTCTCTCTCAGGCTCTAACGCGTCTGCTTCTGTTTGTTAGTTGCAGATGCGGCTATCGAACTGGGGCGCAAAAAGTATTGAAAAAAAAGAAAGAAAAAGTTTTGTTTTCAGCACCTTAGTGATACCCAATCAACTTACAAAAAGGTGGTGTATTAGCTTGTATTTACCGTACTGACGAAATTGACTGCGTCATCAACGTGGTTCGATCTGAATTCGGTTGATTACTAGTCTTAGCTTGTCATCGTTATTAAAGAAATTCACGGCATCGAAAGGGAGACGGTGTGCAGATCAAAGTTCATTTTTTGGAATTTGTTCAAAAAGTTTTTGGTTGAAACGAGTCAAACCAGTTTAGCGGCGTAGCCGGCGGCGACTCGTACCAGGCACTCAGAACGGAGCGGGGTTTGGTTGCCGACTGCCGCCCAACGTGACGTCAGTCGAGTCTGGATCGTCCAAGAGCGCAGGTCGCTACGAATCGCACTCTTCCATTTTCGTCCATGATTATCTTTTGAAAAAACAAAACAATCTCGTGCAAGGATTATTATCGACTGATATTCCTCTACTGCGTCTCTACCGACATTATCTCGTGCAGCGACAATTCATTATTTCAGCAATTTCGGAAAATCTATCTATTCTCGCAAAACAACAGAAAATGCTCGTCTATCCACACAGCCCGACAGATTCGGTAAGTCGTCATTTTTTGTTGTTGCCTTACTAGTCGTTCCGTGCGTGTAGATTTTTTTTTTTTTTTCACGGAGAATGTTAATAGCCGGAGTCACCACATACGTCGAAAACGGCGTTTCACCTAGTAGAAGCTTTCTCCAACCATTTTCGAGAAAAGCCTTCAGGGTGGGAAGCTTTTCTTCTTCTTGTATTTTTCTCCGATTCTGACGTCAACGGCGACCCACTTTCTCTTTACTACTTCCCCCCTCCCTTTTCGAATTTTCTTTCCCCCTCCATTAAAAATAAGAGAAGAAAAAGAAAAGAAAAATACAATAACAAGACTTGATGTTTATCACGTCCTCGTGGGCGTTTGGGAACAGTCGTCTCCTTTTATGGGTTTTCCACACAAGAAAAATAAGAATGTAAGTTGGGAGTCGAGTAGAGAATTAGTTTGAAATTGTCCCTGGCTCCCTGCAAAGACATAGCGCGTTATTAGAGTGGTGGGCCTCTATTATATAGATGGCCAAAAGAGTGAATATTTGATTGGATTGTTTTGCTCATGGAATGTTGACGGCTAACAGATGGCTCAGTTGGTGCCTTGCAGCGCTGCCTACCCGCAGCCGAGTCTGATGCCGCCCATGCAGCAGTCAGCAACCTTGGCGGATTTTACTAGCGGCCAGCAGCAGCAGCAGCAAATCGGAGGACTCCTCCTGGAAGTGCCTTACAACGGTGGCGGACAGACGGTGCCTTCGTCGCCGACCTTCTCCACCTGGAACTACTCGCCTCCGTCTTACTGGTCCGACTACAACCGCTCGCCACAACCGATGGTCATCAAGAGCGAACCAGTCGGATGCTACGACCAGACGGCCAGCGCCCAGGCCGATGAGGCCGTAGCCGATTCGTCGCTGGAAGAGCTGCTCGACGACTACGCGTTCGACTACTACAACGACGTCAAAGAGGAGCTGGACATTAAGCCCATCAAGCAGGAAGAGCAGGCCAGCAGCCAAGGTCACGCCCTGTTGCGCCAGTGCCTACGCCCGGCCGCCGACGATTACCAGCAACGCTGCCATTTGCAATTCCTCAATCAGATCGGATCCGTCATTGCGGCTCAACCTCATCAAGAGATGAGCATCAAGACGGAGAAGCAACAGCAGCAGCCAGCTTACTGGAACGGCAACAACAGCAATCCGAATCCAGCGCAAGGACTGGCCTCGGTCCTCAGTCTGGTCATGGAAACTGTCAACGAGGAAGTCCGTTCCACCTGCGAAATCCTCGGAGTCTCTCCCAGTAAGTCTTTCTCTCTAGATATCGATTATTTAGCGTTCATTTCACCTTATTCGTCAACATTGGTTTTGCACCTTATTCGTTGCCATCCATCAAGTGTTGAGAGGTGCGCAGCGTTGTGATCGTATAGCCTTCGCAAATATGTAAATGAACGACCTCGGGAGACTACGCGCGTCCGAAAAAAAACAAGTCGAGAAAAAGACTTTTTTTTTTCTTTTTCCTCCGGCAGCTTGATGAAAGACCAGTGCAAACTCCACTACGAAGTTCTCTTGTTATGTTATTTCTTTTTTCCAGGGCGGGCCAAGGTCCCGTATATCCCGCGGCCAAAAAATCGCCTCCAATAGTAAAGGTGTACGTACGTGCGGGAACCCCCTTTTTTGAAGCGTACGAAACAAAAGGGCGCCCAAAGGGAAGGTCAATCAGATGCAGAAAAACTCTTAAAAAGACTCGAAAAAAAGAATTTTTCACGAAAGAAAAGAAAAGAAAAAAAAACTCTTTTTGGCTCACGATCCCGCCCTCGTTGGACTCTTGTAGTCGAAGTTCTTTTTTTTTTCTTCTTCTTTCCTTTCGTTGAATAATTCATCAGATTGGGGAGAAGATCTGCCGCACGCTCTGTTAGATTATGTCCATCTTTTCGCGACTCTTTTTCGTTCGGTCGGGACCCGCGGGCTCTGGAGGGAAAATGGCCGCAAGAAGACGCCCACTCTCTTTTTTTTTCTGCAATATTCCGAAGCGCACAGAAAAAAAACTGGTTCTCTCGATTCGGTTCCTCTCCAAATGTCCAAGGTTGATGCTTTTTCAGACTTGTGTGCGGTTCAAATATTAATTTGGAAAAAGAGAGAGAGAGAGAGAGAAAAAGTGTACGAGATAGCGCGTTCGTCCGGCCGTGACTTGCCCGCTTCTTTTTTTATTCGCGCTACGTTTGCGGCCTTACACGGAGTCAAGGCTCGGTTTTTTTTTTCTTAAATTCTATCTTTCTTTTCCTTCAAGTCACAAATGGGCAAAAAAATAAATTCTCCATAACCGCTCCCTTCTCTCTCTTTTGCTAACCATGTCGTCATCGTCTGTTTTCGACATCGCCAGCGATTTGGGAAAAACCCAAAAAAAAGAGGAAAGAATCGAGAGGAGATAGATAGACGAAAAACGCCCCTAGCGACGGTTGCCCGTAACTGTTTACGCCCCTTTGTCGTACACTGTAGGCCATCTAGCGGGCAAATTGTAAAATGATTGTTTTTGAACATTTTCCAGATCCGAGCCAGTGGTCAGCTGATGATGTTCGAGCTTGGCTTTTGTGGACGTCTCGCCAGTGCGCCTTGGGCCCAATTCCGCTGGAACGATTCCACATGGAAGGGGCCGTTTTGGTGGCTTTGACGGAGGAGGAATTCCGTACCAGAGCGCCTCAAGGTGGCGATACTCTGTACGCTAAACTGGATATTTGGCGCTCGGCTTGGAACCAGCGTTCCGCGGCCGTGGCTGCAGCGGCCAAGGCGGCCGCCGTTCAACCCGCGCCCATGGTGCCGACCATCCAAGTAGATGAACCTTGTGCGGATATGAGCGACCTGCTGGCTTGCTGGATCAACACCACGCAGGATCTCCAACAACCGCAACAGGCTTCCAACATGCTATCAGTTGGGCAGCACTTGTTGGCCGTTCCCAGTCCAGCATCTACCTCTTCGCAACGCGGTGCTCTATCCCCTTATTCGGATCACACACATTCCGGCTCGGAAGATATGGCCTCTGAAAGTATGATAAAGGATTTCTAATCGTTTTAAAATGGAATGGTTGTCCTAACTAATTCATTCTGTTTGCAGTGGAAGAATTGGAAGATGAGGAAGAAGATGAGGAACGGGCAGGGTCTTCAGCATCGTCGAGAACGGGTCAAGCAACAACGGCGCCATCTCCCAACGGCTCGCACATTCACCTGTGGCAATTCCTGAAAGAACTGCTCTCGCAGCCGGCCGTCCACGGTTCGGCCATCCGCTGGCTGGACCGGCAGAGGGGCGTTTTTAAGATCGAGGACAGCGTTCGGGTCGCCAAATTGTGGGGGAAGCGCAAAAACAGGCCGGCCATGAATTATGACAAGCTCAGCCGCTCCATCCGCCAATACTATCGTAAAGGCATTATGAAAAAGACGGAGCGGTCGCAGAGACTTGTCTACCAATTCTGCCAGCCCTACGCTCTGTAAAATTACCACATGAAACACTTTCCAAGACGTTCAACCAGAACTGATATGTTTTTATTTTCCTGATTATGTTCGTTTTTTGTCCGCGCTTTAGCCGGTGCTAAAGTTTCCAGCGGTTTACAATCTTTTGTTTGACAATGTTTTTATTTTTTTCTGTTTTTTTAAATTTATGCTTCAATTTGTTATGTTTTTGTCTGGTTGTCGTCTGGTTTCTCTTTGATACTCGAAGAGGAAATGTGTTTATTTCCCCCGCGATTTGTTGTTTGCAAAATCAGTGCTATTGACCCAATGTTTGAAAACCCGTTCGTTGTCCAGATGGAAGGTAATTTCCATCTCATTGTTTGACTTCCTCGTTTTGCCCGAATTCCTTATTCATTGTGTGCGTATTTTTTTTGTTGCCCGGTTTCTGACGTTTCGGCCCGATTATTCCCGTGACAGATTCGTTATTATCTCGTTACGACTCGCGCACGTTGATCGAAATCCTTTGTAGCGCCGGTGTATACTTTCATCGGCAGCTCGGGGTTGAGAATGATGAGTGTAAGAAGTTCGGGAGAGAATTTGCCATGGGACGTTGGTGCCCGAAGTTCAGAATGGGCGATTTTTCTGTGTCCCATATATCTATGATATATTGCGTTCGGTAAGTTCCATGAACAACCGCATTCACTTGTATTATGTGTTGCCCTCACAAAGTTGACCCATTATCTCCAAGTGTCTCATATATTTTTTATCACAATATGCCTATTTCGTGTTGAGCTGCAGTTAGCAGTCTTATCTTGTGTCTTAATAAGTGTTCTTACCTTACAAACTGGCGATAATCCCCTGTCGCAAGTGAGCTCTTATCACGTATTAAAACTGTGTTGAAACTTTTGGTGTGCTGTGAGGCGATGGCGTTTGGGATTTGTAGTGGGAAACTATTGTTTTACCGTGTTTTGTTGTAATACTGGTGACGGTGCCTTTCAGGCTAATGGCCTTATGCATTAGACATGCACAATTGTATTGCGCGGATGAGAGAATTATTCTAAAATACAAATTACTACGCAATATATCTGGTATTTAATTTACGCGCTTCCTGAGTAGCGTAGACGGATGGAGTTGGGGAGGCGATGATAGAGCTTATTGATTACCAAATTTCACATTTTTCTATCGGATTCATTCTTGAACCCAGTGGGCATTGGAACGCTGAAGAGAACTCGGGCATGTTAGATAGAGCTCCTATCACTCGAAAACGGTCCGGAGAATGCAAACCTGAAATATATTTTACGTTGTCCGAAGAACACCAAGACTGTTGACGACAAATGAAGAATTAAAAAATTAATTATGTTATAATTTTTTGTTACGTTAGTATTGGTTTTGAAAATACTAACCTGAGCAAATGAGAGAAAAAATAACTGTTCATTTGTCAACGTTATAGGAAGTGGTAAATGTATATCTTCATGATTGTTCAGCCAGTTATTGTAAGCAATGTAAGAAGCTTTCAAACCACCGTTGTCTGCAATGTTTTCATCTATCCGGAATGACAGCGAGATATCAGAACAGTACCTTTACTTCTTCGCTACCTTAGTTTCTTTCTAAATATTTTAGTCTTATTACCAAGCGTGCTTCTCCCATACAACGTATTCCCAAGGTAATTAGAATATTGCTGAATTAAACATTCGGATCGTTTTTCAACAAAGGGTTGGATGGCTGAACTATTCAACCATTGCCTTAATTCTCCATTACGATCATATTTTAGACCCTTTGTCCCGAAACCGTGCGTCAGTTCATGACCGAAGAAAGCACCAACGGAACCAAAATTAATCGCGTGTGGGAATGTGGCATCAAAAAAAGGTGGTTCCATGATCCAGCTCGGGAAAAGGAGTAGATTAAAATCTGACTTAAAGCTAGGCTCACTTATAGGTAGTGGTAATGTCCATCTGGCACATGCACGAAATCGGAAATTAGTTAGTTATACAAAGATAATAAATAATGCTAACACTATATAATAATAATTTTACTCAAGCGTATCAACTGGTTGGTCAATCAACATTTTGGTTTGCGTGAACAATTCTAGTTGAATATTGTTCCAGAAGAACTCGCTCGATGAGAAATTCAAACCAGCGTAGAATTTTTCCACTTCTTTGGAGTGTAATATGAAATCAGGATAGCCTAATTAGTCAAAGCATGTTATGGTCTTATTAAATTTTTTGATTTTATTTCTGCTTTTTTACAAACTCATTAGAAATTAATATTAAATAATGTAATACTTAAACGCTGTTTACAGCGCTTACCAATTAGAGTTTTTATGGCATCAACTTTATCCCTAAGCAGTTTACGAGTTCCATTGCCCATCCAAAGGTTGTTCAAATTCTCTTTATAAGCTTCTTTGATGGATTGGCCGATGGTTTCAACTAGATGCTTAGTACTGGAATCGCCCCGCAATCGTTTTTGCATGAGCATTGCACCTAAGGCAAGAGGCATCGCCTCGGCTGTTTTTTCAGAACAATCGAGTATGGCTGATTTTTTTATTTGAAAGCTGAAATCTTTCGTTTTTTTTAAAAACTGATTGACCGTTCTCCAGAATAGGTAGTTTTTTAGTTTCCTTTTACGTTTCAAAAGAAAGATCTATTTTTGAAACATCATCAACTTTCAAATGATTTAGGTTTATTCATTACGTACTCTTGTCCTCTACCGCTGGCGAGTAGTTTTTTAACGAAAATGGAGACGTCGCGAAAAAAATCTCTTGATGAAACCATCTGAAACCGAATGTTATAACTCAAATTTAATAACTACATTTCAATGTAATGCCCAGGCAGTATCTTTACCACGGTATATGCTGTTGTACTACTGTTGGCTGCTGAAACAGCCGTGTGAAGATATCGATTCCAGTCGAACTATGTAAAGCATCAAGCATTAAGTATATAGTAAGTATAAATTACAAATATGACATAATTATATATTGAGAATTGTTAGTTAGTACTCTAATGTAAATCATTTTTCGTAACGTAGCAGCTAGGGTACGGTAATACAGTAGAAAGAACAGAAAGGAAAATTCTTGTGAGTGTCCGAAGCTATTTATATAATTTACCAACTAGTTCCAGCTTTCCAAGAGATATCGACCCTTATAACAAGCTAACAACATTTGGTCTTAAAGGACACAGTTTTGTGTTGTTTGTTTCCGTTTTCTTAACTTACGTTGCACTACTCTACGAAAAATGAATTCCATCATTGTGAATACACACATTTAGAGGTACCACAACTTACAGAAGGAGCTAAGTTGTTGAGTTCGTCAACGGTAAGAAACTCTTCTAATTCAGCAACTGGGGTGATTTCAGCGATTTGGGTTTCCACTTCGATAATATCCTTCAATGCAAGCTTATTTTGGATTGGAGACAGTTTCCATTTGGGAGAAAAACTATTACCGCTGTATAACACATCCTCCGCCTGAATTATGAGACAATTGAAGTTTACAAGTTATCATGCGAAAAAGTTGTCATGGGTTACATATAGCGCTATATAGGCTACATCATTACTATTTATTTTTCTGACACAAAGATAGTTTTTACCTCTTTCATCCGCTCCTCAAACATGGAGGATAAGGTATATCCACTATCGCTGGAGAAATAATCCTGCCTGGTAAATGTCAATCCGCTAGGAGACAACTTCAGAAATAAGTTTTAAAAAATGACATTATTACTGCTTAGTGAAGTCACTATATGGTACCTAATTATAGATCAAACAATTTATACCTTAATAAAACGCCGACTGGGATGGGAATTGTCTTCCTTTACCTGAGACACCTCAACTGTACGTCGGAAAAAACCATCTATGTTCAGGGTATGTTGGACTGTTTGGAATACTTCTTGAAAATCCCATTCCTTCTTCTTAAAGTAACTGATGTAGGAGATTTCGTCGTTAACCGGAGCCCCGCCAATTAAATTCAGAAGCTTTAATAACGTCGTACTAGGCCCTACAACCTCATCTGTCTTTCTGGAGCGTAAGCAGGAATGATAATAGCGTTGAGCCTTTTTTTCCGCTTCGCCTAGTAAAGACTCGGTGGGTTGCTCTGCATTTCAGGACATGAGGATTGACAAATATGATTTCTTACAAATTAAAAAATGCAAGATAAATTTTTTAAATTGGAAATATCAGCCAGTTTCACCTAAGATTTTCTGGATGTTGAAGCGATTTTCATCCCGTAGTTGATCAATTTTAATCTCATCACGGTAATTCCAGTTCCCACAAGCGTGTTGATAAAAATCGTTGCATGGATCAACCGAGAGGTTCATGACAGACAAAATAGCCATAGATTGATTGAAGCAGGCAGCACTTGAACAGATCCTTTGCCCTCCATCATCCATAGGCGTACCTATAAATCGGTACAAAATGAAGCGCGCATCATTGCACCGTGCAGCACGATCAGTCGACTTGGTACAAAAAAATAAATAAACGACTGTAAAGTGCTGGTAAAGCAAACGTAGCTTACTTCTTTTTAATCGATGTTCAATTTCCCCTTTGTAGTTGGGTATGTTTACATTGATCGAAATGATTGGTAAGATGTCCACCAGAATGGCAACTAAAATCCCCAAAATCACCGCCAACAGTAGAATCCACTTCAGAACCAGATGCATTTTCCGGCTGCGATTATTTTGCAATAGGACATTTCTGTCATTGCTGTCGATAGAGGTTGACAAAACCTTTTTGAAATGCAGCCAAATAAAAATAATCACTTAAGGTAAAAGTACCGATTGCAATTTTTTAAATATCTATTCATCTATAATCTATAACTATAGAATTAACATCCGAAACGATAACGAAACGTAGCTACCGGCCGTACCGCTGTTATTGGGATTGTAAGGCAATCTCTTTTGGAAATGAGACTAGATTCGACAGTCATCGTCTCTCTGCATGAAAATCAGTTGCATGCAGGCATATGCAAGAAATTAAAATGAAATGATTAAACGTTGAAACCTTATTTCACACAAATTTAGCCAACCTTTTATCAAAGCGAACTTACTCTGATACTGATAGGTAAAAACTGTGCTGAGAACTAGCCTACCGAACCGCACTGACCGTTGACTGACTACAAATGATGGAGCAAACTAAACATTCTTAAAGGTATATATTCTTATAGGCTATCTAGGTGAAGCATAATGGTGACGAAGTGGTCTTAAATTATGGTCAGTTACTTGGAAATCATTATTAACCTTGCTGAAAGTAATAATTATTGGCTCATTCGTAATTGACATAGTTACCGTGGAACGGGGTAACTTTGAACAAAAAAAGGGCTTTTTTTCGCGTTTTTAGCTCATAACTTTTTTCCTATTACGAATTTGGCAAAACCAAATAATGGGTCTTGTACATCTTTTTACCATACACCACTGCTGTTAGTTTGATGTACGACACTTGAACGATTATATTTATTTAAAAATTCCAAAAATCGCGTTCAAAGTTACCTCCTGGGTGGGGTAACTTTGAACGCAGTGTTAACCTTATGAGGGACAACAAAGTACACGGGTCTTTGTAAATAAACTTTATTTGGAGGACTTCTTTGCATCTGGGTGCTTTTACTGAACCGTAACATGGACGGGTATGCAAAAAAATTAAGGTGGTGCCGGCAAAATCTCGTCTGAAAAGGAAATGTTTTCAGATTTGTTGAGGGGGGTTTCAGTTTTTTACTATCCAGTCTTTGGCGAGGTCTTTGGTAATGGCTACAGTATCCAATTTCTGGGGAAATAGGAACTTTTTCTACTCCTTTTTTGTTGTCAAATGCAATGAACCTCTATGCAATCAGCTATATTGCCAATTACATTCGTTACAGAAAAACTGTCCCCGCGCATTAAACATAATGCTAAAAAAGCGTTCGAAGTTACCCCGGAATTTGAGAAAAACGTGAGGTAACTTTGAACATAGCTAGAAATCAAAGAAACACGCTGTTTTACACAAATTCAAAAATTGTTTGATGAAACTCAGCATCTTAACTTTACTGTAGAACATAATCAGGCCAAACTAAAGAATATTTTTCGAGAAATGACACAACTTACTTTTATCACTTTTTTCAACTTTATCTTTTGTGGAGCTCAAAATTCTTTTTTAATTAAAGTTTTAATTTCTCATGTGTTTTCATACATCTCCTACATCTCTGACTATCTGTCGAATGCAGTTAAAAAAATTTCATCATAGATGGAAGCTTAACATAGGTTTTATGAGCTCCTGATTAAATTCACTTTTTTGTTCAAAGTTACCTCGCGTGTTCAAAGTTACCCCGTTCTACGGTATCCGGAAATTTTCACTCGAATGCAGGTGCAAGAATAAGGATTCGAGAGTTAATTACATTCAATTTTCAAAGCTCATGAACGACCTTATTTGCTACAGCGTCGACATTCAAAGGTAATCTTGGTGATGTAATGTTGGAACCGTTCCAAATAATTGCCAGCTAGGCAGCTACTATACAAAGATCATGTAATTAATTATAATATTTTAAGCTTATCACGCAATACCCCGGTGCATTAAAAATCGCGTATTTATTATTTAACATGGCCCCAGGTAAAAATCTGGCGTGGTAACTACGTAGTATAACTTAATGTAGCGCTACATTAAAAAGGTACATTTTTTTTAAATGGACAGTTATTTGGGACCAATTAATCTTATCGAGTAACTTAAATAATGATCGTACCAGCTTACATACTCGTGATAATCCCTGTTGCGAGTGAGAGTTACCTCTTATCAAGTACTCAAAATGTTCCAACTTTTTTGTGATGCGAGTCCATAGTATTTGGGATTCTTTAGCGGGAATCTTTTGTTTTAATCGTGTTTTTTTTTTTTAAATATTGGGGGCGGTGTTTTGGGTGTCAATAGTCTCGTTCATTAAACATGCATGAATTGTATTGCGCGGATGAGAGAATTATTCTAAAATACAAATTACTAAGCAATATAGGCTATAGCTGGTCTTTAATTTACGCGCTTCCTGAGTAGCGTAGACGGATGGAGTTGGGGAGGCGAGGATAGAGCTTATTGATTACCAAATTTCACATTTGTCTATCGGATTCATTCTTGAACCCAGTGGACATTGGAACGCTGAAGAGAACTCGGGCATGTTAGATAGAGTTCCTATCACTCGAGAACGGCGCGACGAATGCCTATAAGCACGCCCCTCGCCAGATGAGGAGCACCAAGACTTGACAAGAAAGCGAAAGAAGTCAAAAATTAAATATTGGAACTTTAACAACAACAACAAATAAGTTATATATTCAAATGTGGAGTATTGATTGAATAAACTAACCTGAGCGAATGAGAGAAAGAATAATTGTTGATGTGTCAACGATATGGGAAGTGGTAAATGGGCTTCTTCGTGATTGTTCAACCAGCTATTGTAAGCAATGTAAGATGCTTTCAAACCACCGTTGTCGGCAATATCTTCATCTGTAATACGGAACGACGACGGAAAATTAGAACAAACCATTTAAAACTCCTTCAAGCTTCAAATCGCTTTCTGGAGACTTTGCGCATTTTACTCAGTGTGTCGCTTCCATCCACCAGATTCCCCCAGACAGTATAGTTGGCATATTGCTGAATTAAACATTTGGACCGTTTTTCGATAAAGGGTTGGATTGCAGAACTATTCAACCATTGCCTTAAGCGTCCACTGCTATCAACTTTTAGACCCATTGTGTCGAAACCATGTACCAGTTCATGACCGAAGAAAGCACCAACGGAGCCAAAATTTATCGCGTGGGGGAATGTAATATCAAAAAACGGTGGATTCATGAACCAACTCGGGAAAACGAGTAGATTGAAGAAGTACTTTAGGGTAGGCTCTCCTTGAAACAGGTCTAGTGTCCACCTGGCCCATTCGCGAAACAAGAGATAATTATCAACCGATCAACAATAAGAAAAAACTTGATACATATAAAAGCTATTCGCTGCATATTACGACTTACTTGATTGCCTCATCTGGTTCGACAGTCAACTTTTTGTTGTCTATAAAAAGTTGTACGTGAATATTGTTCCAGAAGAAGTCGCTCGACGATAAATTCAAACCGTCGTAGAACTTGTCAAGTTCTTTGGAATTTAATATGAAACCAGGATAACCTGAATCGAAGAATTTTATGATTTTTGCTCGTCCTCCTTTAAGAATTATTTGATAAATGTACAATTGAATCTTTTGAGAAGCGCTTACCAATAAGAGTTCTTATGGCATCGACTTTATCCCTAAGTAATATACGAGTTTCATTGTCCATCCAACTAAGGCTGCTCAAATTCTCTTTATACGCTTCTTTAATAGATTGGCCGATGGTTTGCATAACTAGATGCTTACTAGACTCGCTGCCCAATCGGTTTCGTAAAAACATTGCACCTAATGCTAAAGGCATCACCTCGGCGGTTTTTTTAAAGCAATTGCTTATGGACTTGCTTATTTTCAAGTTATTCTTCGTTTTTTCTGTAAACTGAGTGGCTGTTTGCCAGAACAGGTAGTTTTTCAATTTCCTTTTGTGTTTCAAACGATTCATTTTTTAATGTTTAATTGAGTAATTATCTATGTTGACAACTTACTCTTGTCCTCTATCGCTGGCAAGTAGGCTTTTAACGATAAGAAAAACTTCTCGAAAAAAAGCTTTCGATGAAACCATCTGAAACAGAAGGTTATTATATGAAATCTAATACCCGGATAAACTAAATTTGAATGCAACATCTAGGGTCTTACCATTGTATGCGGTGTTGCGGTATTATTGTCTCGTGAAAAAGTCGCATTAAGATATCGATTCCAGTCGATCTATGTAAAGGATCAAGTACAAAATGTAAAGGATAGGTTATACTTATTATTAATTTAATTATTGATAAAGGGACACTTGTTTGGCTACCTAATAAAGTCGTATAAATATATTTTGAACTCTATTCTATAGGCTACTATAGAATTTGAAGAAGTGTAAAACTTAAGGTCAAAGTGCATGTATTCACACTAATGTTATGTAATATTATGTAGGCTATAACGTAACAGAAGAAATCGAAAAGAAACTTAATGTACCGTAGAGTGTCGGAAGGAAGTTATACTAATATACTTATAGTAAATATACCTTTAGAGGTATCACAACTTACGTAAGGAGCTAAGCTACTGAGATCCAGGACAGTAAGAAATTCTACTGATTCATCTAATGGGGTGATTTGGGCAATTTGGGTCTCCACTTCAATAACATCCTTCAGCGCAAGTTCATTTTGGATTGGAGACATGTCCCAAATGAGAGGATAACTAATTTTACTACCGTACAATAAATCCTTTACCTGTAATAATAGAGAGACAATTAAAGTTAACAAATTATTATTTTAAAAACTGTTCATAGGTTAAGTGTAGTGGCAGGCTACATCATTATAGGTTTTATGAAACAGACATAGTTTATACCATTTTCACCCGCTCACTAAACATGGAGGACAATTTAATTCCACTATCATCGAGGAAATAGATCACCCTGGGAAACGTCAATCCACCATGAGACAACTACAGGAGAAAAGTGTAAATATTGGTTTAAAAATGATCAGTAATGTGCAATATACTAATAATGTAATATGGCCTATTGAAGTCACCATATTTATTAGTTTAATTATACTTAAGCGAATACTATACTGTAGCCTACCTTGATGAAATTCCGACTGGGATAGGGTTTATCTTCCTTTCCGGGCACCATTTCTATTGCACGGTGAAAAAAACAGTCCACATTCAGGGTATGTTGAACTGTTAGAAATGTTTCTTGAAAATCCCACTCCTTCTTTTTAAAATAACGCATGTAGGAAACTTCATCGTCAACGGGAACTCCACCGATTAAATTCAGAAGCTTTAATAATGCTTCACTAGGTCCTGCAGCGCTTATTGTCTCTCTGGCGTGTATGCAAGAATGGTAATAGCGTTGAGCGTTTTTTTCTGCTTCGCTTACTAATGACTCGGCAGGATTTTCTGAATTTCCCAGCGATGGTGAAAAGAAATATAATTTGTTTTAAGATTTACTAAAATAATAACAAAACTTACATAATGAAGATTTCAATCAACTTTACCTAAAACTTGTTGGACGATGAAGCGATTTTCATTTTGTACTCTATCAAAACTATATTCATCCCGGTATTTCCATTGCCCACAGGCATGCTTATAGAAATCATTGCATGGATCCACCGAAAGATTCATAACAGACAAAATAGTCATCGATTGATTGAAGCAGGCAACGCTCGAACAAATCCTTTTCTCGACTTCATCATCTTTAGGCACATCTATGTGGCACAGATAAAAATTAATCATTATTCCACAGTTTCAGCATAAACAGTCAGAAAAAGTAATGAAAAATTGGCCATTGTCAATTTTGGCAAATTTAGGCTAAATTATTTTATGTACAAACTAGAAGAGCAAAGGTAGCCTATAATACTTCTTTTAAATCGATGTTTTGGGTCTTCTTTGCAGTTATTATTATTACAGTTATTTTTGACCGAAATGATTGATAAAGTGGCCATTGAAAGTCCCAAAATCACAGCCAGTAGTAAAATCCGCTCCAGAACTGTTCGCATATTTCGGCTGAGAATATTTCGTAATAGGGTGTTTTTGTCATTGTTGACAATAGAGGTTGATAAATTCTTTCGAAAATGCAACCAAGTTACATTAGTATTAATATAGCCAATTTAAAAAACCTTACTAGTCTAGTCTATTTAAACATCTGAAACGAATGTATATCTACCGTTGTTACTGAACTTGTAGAGTAATCGCTTAAAAGCGATTACTCTAAGCTAAGCTTTACGCGAGCTAAGCGAAGCCTAAGCTAAGCTTTACTAAGCTTGATTTACTGATTCAACATTCATCTTTCCACATGAAGTTTCAGACCTGTAGGCCTACACATACATTAGAATTGAATAATAAATTTTTTAAAATCCGCACTTGACCTTTCTCCAATGTTCTCAAACCGATCTCATTCAGACAGCAGAGGGGTAAAATACAACTTACCTCTTTAACTTACCGACGTAGCCTACCTAGGTAACTAACTCTCTTACATCAATCTTAACCAACCACTGACTGACTACAAATGAAAAAAATAAATACATACTCATATAGAAAACTAGGTGAAACATAACTTAGGCTAGTTTAATCGATTTTTAATTATACGTCCAGTTTCTTAGAATCCGTTGTAAGCCTTTTTCCGGGTAATAGATAACGAAAACTTATAGATTATCTGTAAAACTAAAGTTGCCCTGCTTTGAAATGAATTTGAACAGTTAATTGGTCGGTAGCCTAATTAAACCTTAATTAAACATTTAATTACATGTGTCCAATTAACAAATAAATAACAATCCAATGACGCATTTTTAAACGCGCGGAACAATAATTACTTATGTACTTGTCTCGCAATCTTAGGGCCCCTTGTTTTTTTCATAATTATGGAAGTCATGAAACTAGGAATGTAATAGGCCTAGTTGATAATAAAGGAAAACGATTGCTGTAAACTAAGCAATAGGTGAACATTTTTAAACCATTGTGTTTATTTAACCTTTTTAATCTTTATTTCATACTCCCCTTCCCACAAATCGCTATAACCAGGGATATGACCTAAGATGGCATCTAGACTTGAAGTGGACAACGGAACCGTTGTCGTTGTCGGCCGCGTCGTTGTCGGCATCGGCCGCGTCGTTGTCGGCATCGGCCGCGTCGTTGTCGGTACCGGCCGCGTCGTTGTCATCATTGGCCGCGTCGTTGACGTCATCGGCACCGTTGTTGTCATGGGCCGCGTCGTTGTCATCATTGGCCGCGTCGTTGTCATCATTGGCCGCGTCGTCGTCGTCAACGTCGATGAAGCCATTGGACAGCCGGGTGCCATAGTTGTAACCGTCGTGGGAGGCGTGTAGTAGCTTTGCTCGGTGTAGTATACCGGAGCAGCAGTCGTGGGGTAGTAGCTAGCGTCTGTGTTGTAACTTGGCTTGGTGTAATCATCTGTAAGATACAACATTAAATTAGTAAGTTTAAGTAAATAATTAATACGATTTTCTTACCTGGAGGAGGTTTGGTGTAGTAGCTAGCCTTGGTGTAGTAAGGCGGAGCAACGGTCGTGGTATAGTAAACCGGAGCGGAAGTCGTAGTGTAGTAGCTACCCTCGGTGTAGTAAAGTGGAACTGCGGTCGTAGTGTAGTAAACCGGAGCGGAAGTCGTAGTGTAGTATCTAGCGTCTGCGTTGTGGCTACCTTCGGTGTAGTAAACCGGAGCGGAAGTCGTGGTGTAGTAGCTACCCTCGGTGTAGTAAACCGGAGCGACAGTCGTGGTGTAGTAGAGCGGAGCAGCGGTCGTGGTGTAGTAAACCGGGGCACCAGTCGTGGTGTAGTAGACCGGAGCGGCAGTCGAGGTGTAGTATCTAGCGTCTGCGTTGTAACTTGGCTCGGTGTAATAATCTGTAATATATAATATTTAAAATTTGGAAGTTTTAGCAGACAACTTATTCGTCTTTCATACCTGGAGGAGTCGAGGTGTAGGAGCTAGCCTCGGTGTAGTAAACCGATGAAATAGTTGTGGCGTAGTTCGTCGGGTTTGAAATTACAATATTTGGGATGAACCCAAACATTGCAGAATACAGCAGCATTAAAACAATCATGACTGCAAGAACAAAAAATACAAAACGTATGAAAACACATGATATAAAACACAATCAAAATTTATACATATTTGAAAAAAATTGTTGTGACCTTAGCAAGTATTCCGTTGAAGGCGGAGATAGAACTATCTGTTGGAACCTCGACCTGTCTCTTTTATACCTGACGGATTTCACCCTACGTATAGTCGTATACCTCCACGTGGAAACTTTCGTCACAACGGGTGGACGGAATTCTGCGAAACACATCCTTGTCATCCTTTTATCAATATAATGATCCTAAAAGTATGCAACCACGCGGTAAAATCTTTTGTATATCTAGCGAAACCAAAGAGTGTGGGCTATAAATAGTTAATTTTACATATCATTTCTAGATTATCCCAAATGAAAACGAACGAACTATATTTTAAATACTACGGGAGGGGGGAGGAAACTCTATGTTTAATCGTTATAGAGTTCTAATATTTAGCAGGTTGAACAACCCTTTCCGAGTCATAGGGTTGATTCTCTCGAGGCAAAGCGGTGATGATTTGTTCAAAATAATTGCCGGTTAGAAAAGTCAAGCAATTTGTGTAAAGTATGTGTAAATAGCCATATTAAATACGCGATACTTAAAATTGACAATTTTTTGGAACAAATAATTTTATGATAATTTATCATGTAAAAACTTATAAAAGGGAAGTTCCACGTGAAAACGTGCAACCATGACGCGGACCCAACGCCAAAAAATTATTTAATACAATAATCTTGTACTATATGGTAGTGTAAAAAATAATGTCTAAGGATTTTGAAAAATATACTTAGCCGTTTGGGCGTGGCATGCCTTTAAATGTCTAGCGCGTGATTTAAACCGTATTTCTTTTATTCAATTTTTTCCAAATAATAATCTAAGATTATGGATGTTATACATCCTAATACTTGTTAATCAATAAATAAACATAATTTAAAAACCAAGAGCGCAAAAATCTAACGACCTAGGTGGCAGCACCAAAGGTTTTAATACAATAATGAATCGCGTGACCTTATCGCTTGGTATGACGCAATGTGTCTATTTTAATTTTTTGCATGCCTTTTGATAGGTACGAGCTTACATATTACCTTTACAAAAATTGGCTTGTCGAGCTTTAACAGTAACTCGACAATTAATTCCAGCAAATGCAAAATTTGCAAAAAACGCTGAAAACGACCAACTTCAAAAATTAATTCCCATAATACGTAATTTTAAAAAATTCTTAAACTTATTCAACTTCAAGTTCAACATGTCCTCTAAAACATATAAGAAAATTAGAGGAGTAAAATTTTTTGTTTTCGAGAAATAATTGAAAAGCCGTGACACCGTTACGTGTAACGTTTATATGGGGTTTTCAATAGAAAAAAAAAATTGAAATACGTTTTGGGCTTTCAAATGTTATTTTTAAATGTTGTTTCACTCCAAAAATGAAGGTGGCGAATATCCATGGTCGCGAGATTTTCGAAAATCCGAAAATCTCGATCGGCTTTATTTCACTATGGCGGCTTATGGGGGTTTTGGCAGTTTGTTTAAAAATAGACTATTATTCTGTTTTCCCAAAAGTTTTTCACTACGTCATACACGTATCGGTAGCCAAGTTGACATCTATTATATATCATAATTTGATTTATTCTGATATTTCTCATAGTTTATCGTAAATTTAATTTAATTGGTTAGCCGTGTGTTTAGCTCTCCCTCATAATACCGTCAATCAGAGGGGTCACCAAAAGCTGAAACGTATGTAAAGTTATATTATTTCAATGGTCGAACTTTTTTTAAGCTAAGATCAAGTTTAAAATTGATTCAAATGGAAATAACATGAGATATCGTCAAATGTTTAACGTTATCCCATAAGCCGCCATAGTAAAAAAAACTAATCGAAATTTTCGCGTTTTCGAAAATCTCACGACCATGCATATTAACCATCTTCATTTTAGTAATGAGACAACATTTAGAAATAGTATTTGAGATTCTAAAACGTATTTTCATTTTTGTTACCATTGAAAATCCCATATAAACGGTGTCATGGAAATTCAAATATTTCTCATAAACGAAAAACTTTACTCCTCTAATTTTTTAATATGTTTTAGAGGACATGTTGAACTTAAAGTTGTATAAGTTTAAGAATTTTTTTAAAATTACGTATTATGGGAATTAATTTTTGAAATTGGTTGTTTTCAGCGTTTTTTGCAAATTTTGCAATTTCGGGAATTAATTACTAAATTAATATTTAAGCAATGTAGAGTGATCAATTTTGGGACAGATAGTGCTTAGGGTCATAGCTATAGTTTGGCATAATCAAAATTAAAAAGTACTTATTGCGTCATACCTAGCTTTAAGGTCAAATTATAAGGTTTAACACGTTATGATGAGGATTGGTGCTGCCACCTGGATCATTTGATTTTGACGTTCTTGGTCTCTAAATTAAGCTTATACACCTCTTAACAAGTAATAAGGGTTATAATATCAATTATCTTAAGTTTAGTTTTCAAATAAATTAATTGAAGAATATACGGTTAAAATCGCGCGCTAGACCTTTAAAGTCATGCCACGCGAAAACGGCTAAGTATTTTTCAAAATCCCTAGATATTATTTTTTACACTACCATATAGTACAAGATTATTGTATTAAATAATTTTTTGGCATTTGGTCCGCGTCATGGTTTGCACGTTTTCACGTGGAACTTCCCAAAAGGTACTTGTCTTATATAGAAAACTTGTTATAATCCCTGTCACTGTTACGAGTGAGCTCTTATTACGTAAATATTTTAAATGTTCCAACTTTTTGTGATGTAAGTAATAGATAGCATTTGGGATCTGTAGCGGGAAAAAGTTAACATTTTACCAATTAAAAATAGTGATTCCATACTAATAATATTACCATTCGGTCAGAGATGTGCTTGTGAGGGATTTGTCCACATCAGCTCCGTAAATTGGCTTCGAATTTTTCAAGTTCTCCCAATATGCAGTCTCATAGGCTTCATCATTTTCAAGAATCGGCATGGCGTATTCTTCTGTTTCTGATTATTGTTTCAATTCAAAAACTTTCATTGTTGCCCTGTACATTGTGTTATTCGTTTCGAAAATTCCATCCGATTTTTTTGGTGTGTACTCTTGAACGATAGGAGACTTCATGACAATCTGATGACAACTCTCAGTCAATTTCGACATCCTTAAATGATTATTTTGATCGATAAATTAATTTTACTCCGGTATAAGCCACTAGCGCCTGGTGGCGCATTGCTCAAAAATGGATTGCCGATCGAGCGTGCAAATATTCCGGCAATATATTTATACCATTGAATAAAGCATCTTTTTCTTCACATTCCAAGTTAATTTCGTCTTTACAACATGATTATCTCGGCATCTTTGGCTGCGTCGTGGTTGTCATTGGCCGCGTCGTTGTCGTTGTCGGCGGCATCGTAACCACCATCGGCCGCGTCGTTGTCGGCCGCGTCGTTGTCTTTGTCGGCGGCGTCGTAGCCATCATCGGCCGAGTCGTAACCGTCATCGGCCGCGTCGTTGTCGTCGATGAAGCCATTTGACAGCCGGGTGGTAAATTTGTAACCGTCTTGGGAGGCGTGTAACGTGAACGGGAGCTTGGCTCGGTGGTAGTGTAGTAGCTATCCTCGTTATAGTAAACCGGGGCACCAGTCGTGGTGTAGTAAATCGGAGCGGCAGTCGTGGCGTGGTAGCTAGTCTCGGTGTAGTGAACCGGGGCACCAGTCGTGGTGTAGTAAATTGGAGCGGCAGCCGTGGTGTAGTAGCTAGCCTCGGTGTAGTAAACTGGGACACCAGTCGTGGCGTAGTAAACCGGAGCGGAAGTCGTTGCGTGGTAGCTAGCCTCGGTGTAGTGAATCGGGGCACCAGTCGTTGCGTAGGAGCTAGCCTCGGTGTAGTAAACCGACGCACCAGTCGTGGTGTAGTTCGTCGGATTAGCAATCAAATTTGGGATGAACCTAAGTATTACTGAATACAGCAGTATAACATTCGTGGCTACAGAGGCAAAAAAACATGTATTTTTGACACAAAATGCAAAACACAATTTTAAAGAAATTGGTCTGACCTTCATTGAAAATATTCCGTTGAAGGCGGAGATAGAACTGTCTGTTGGAACCTCGACCTGTTTCTTTTATACCTGACGGATTTCACCCTACGTACACCTCCACGTGGAAACTTTCGCCACAACGGATAGACGGAATTCTGCGAAATACATCCTTATCATCCTTTTATCAATATGATGATCCTAAAAGTATGCAACCATGTGGTAAAATCTTTTGAATATCTAGCGAAACCAAAGAGTTTGGGCTATAGTTAATTTATTAATAGTTAATTTTACACATACGAGATCATTTCTAGATTATCCCAAATGAAAACGAACGAACTTTATTTTAAATACTATGGGGGGGGGACTCTATGTTTAATCGTTATAGAGTTCTAGTATTTAGCAGGTTGAACAACCCCTCTCCGAGTCATCGACTCGAGTCATAGAGTTGATTTTCTCGAAGCGAAGCGGTGATGAATTGTTCAAAATAATTGCCGGTTAGAAAAGTCAAGCAATTTGTGTAAAATATGTGTAAATAGCCATATTAAATACGCGATACTTAAAATTGACAATTTTTTGGAACCATTGTTTTTATGATTATTTATCATGTAAAAACTTTAAAAATGTACTTGTCTTATATAGAAAACTTGTTATAATCCCTGTCACTGTTACGAGTGAGCTCTTATTACGTAAATATTTTAATTGTTACAATTTTTTGTGATGTAAGTAGGGGAGGGTGGGGTTGAATGGGACACTTTTGGTTTTTCCCTAATAACTTGGGTATTTATTAACAAAACTACAAAATATTTTGGAATTGCATTCTTCATGATTGCCCCCCTTTCCATTATTTTTTGCAAATTTGTCGCTTTAAAAATGGGCCCGCGACGATTTTTCAAAATACGCCAAAATTTAGGGGCGGAGCAAACAGCGTGGGGTAAAATGGGACAGAGTGGGGGGTTGAATGGGACAGGGCACAAATATTTAAAAATAATTTACTTAAAAAATATGGATTTAAGTCTTTCTACTAGATTAGTAAAGTTCATTGAAGAATTTTTTGATATCGCATAAGATGCGATTAGGATACCAACAAAAAGAAAATCAGACTTTTTGCCGATAGAGTGCGCAAAAAGTAGCCAAAAAGGACGCGCCTATGCTTTTGCAGTCCCAATCAACCCCACAGACCGAGTCCCATTCAACCCGTAAAAACCTATTTTGCAAAAAGGCAACTGAAGCCGCAATTTTGCTTCTAAATTTTTTTCTTTTCACCAAACTGTAAGTAATTGAACGCGCAACAATCAATAATAATTTCATGTTAGGGTGTTGAACGGTTAAAGCGCTATTCGAACCACCGCGGCTTTTTTTTTTACAAAAATTTTGCCCCAAAACAACTTTTCCCTATAACTTGAAAAATAATTACCGAAAATCATCAAAATTTTTGCCCCAAACAAACGTTGTTGTAAGGAATAACATATATTTTTTTTAGATTTTTCTAAAGTTATTTGCTATTTTGTATTCCCCTGTCCCACTCAACCCCATGTCCCAACCAACCCCACCCTCCCCTAATAGATAGCATTTGGGATCTGTAGCGGGAATCTTGTGCTTTAATCGTGTTTTTTTTTAATATTGGGGACAGTATTTTGGGTGTCAATAGCCTTGTTCATTAGACATGCATAATTGTATTCCGCGGATGAGAGAATTATAATAAAATACAAGTTATACAATAGTTTCTGATCAACTTCATGGTCCATAAAATTTACACGTTCCCCAAGGAAGTGGACGTGAGATTTCTACCAAAGGCTGACCGCAACTGCAGCTGTTGCTTGGACGAACTCAGGTGGGGGGTACTTAAAAGGAAATAGCTCGTAACTTGGTTTAATCATCCCATTTTCTCGAGTACACGTTCAAGTAAGTGAAAGTGAGTGGCTTTGCCACGCTATTGTGCTGCGCGCCCTTCTTCGCCCACTGCTGCTGCTTTGCGGCCAGTCAATGAACTTACTTGCCACTTGGATCTTCTGCCAACAACACGCACGCAAAACCTGTTCTCACTTGTATTTTTCTTGTCGTTTTCAAGTCTTTCCCGTTTGCATGGGATGGCTTATCTTTTCAACTGAGCCCGTAGATCAATTGGGAATGTTCACTTCATTTTGTCTGGCGACAAGTATTAGGCTGGTAGAACCTAAGTGAGAGTGGTTACAAATTTGTCCCCAAGTCTGTTTACGCCTTACGCTCAAAACACCTGCTATTTGTTTTTGTGACGGACGTGCCATTTCGTATGCGCCGGTAGTAGAATTTCAGTCAGTTAGAGAATGCCAGCCATCACATTTTCACGCCGGCATTATCGTTTTGCCTTTCGAATCGCCCTTTTCTTTGTGGCATCTGGGTTGGTATTGGTTTTTGTTCTTCGAAAAGGAGATGTGGTCAACAGAGTGAACATTGAAGCCCCAGCTGCATGGATCAAAGATTCTCTGGCAAACCTGCCAATCTATCAAGAAGACAGCCGGGATTTCTGGCAGGTAATCCATCAACTACCCTTGTTTTTAAGGCATGTCTGTTTAACTCATAGTCTCACCCATAGAAACCCCATTCCTCAAAAAAGTTGACTGGCACAACTACAAACAGCTCGAAGAAGAGTTAAAACAAACTGGTATTATATGTCAGTTTTCATTTATTTCTAGTTTTCTTAACATTGTAATTAATAACTTATTAGGTCCTGGAGAACAAGGACTGGCTTACTACCTTTCTCCTGAAGATGACAAAATCAAAGACTCATTGTACAAGGTGAATGGTTTTAATGCACTAGTTAGTGATCGAATCAATCTCAACAGAACTCTAAAGGACATTAGACATTCAGAGTAAGCTTTCTAACTGACACATAATTCTTCTTTTAATTTGCACTTTGCTTTAAATAACCAACTAATTGTTTGCAAAAAGTTGTAAAAAGCAAGACTACTTTGAGGATCTCCCTACAGCAAGCATTGTGGTCCCATTCCATAATGAGCACTTTTCAGTATTGCTTCGGACGGCGTATAGTGCACTGAACCGAGCGCCTGCTAACCTCTTGGAAGTAATTTTAGTAGATGATGCGTCCACGAAAGGTTTTTCCGTATATACTACACCACCGCATAATAGAGCTGACTGTTTATTGGAAAACTAGATCACAGCAAGAAACCATTGGACGATTATGTCACCCAGCATATGCCAAGAGTTCGGGTAATACATCTGGCTGAAAGATCCGGTCTCATTCGAGCTCGTATGGCAGGTGCTCGTCGAGCAAAAGGAGACGTCATAATCTTCCTCGACTCTCATTCTGAGGCCAACATAAATTGGCTCCCTCCTTTGCTAGGTTATTGTTTTACAGTATCATTTATTGTTAATTAATAACGAAATTTTTCCTGTACAGATCCTATTGCCGAAGACTATCGTACAGTAGTCTGTCCTTTTATTGACGTTATCGATTTTGAGACGTTCGCGTACAGGTAGCTATCGTACGGCTTATTCTCATGATGAATGGTAATAAGTCTCATAATTCAATCCTAGAGCTCAAGATGAAGGAGCGCGTGGAGCTTTCGACTGGGAATTCTTTTACAAGCGATTGCCTCTTCTCCCAGACGACTTGAAACACCCAGCAAGACCGTTCAAGAGCCCCGTCATGGCCGGTGGGCTCTTTGCAATCAGCAAAAAATTCTTCTTCGAGCTAGGTGGCTACGATGAAGGCTTGGAAATTTGGGGAGGCGAACAATATGAACTCTCTTTCAAAGTACGGCTTTCGCATTCATGGCTCGTTACTCGCTTATAATATTTTCCACTTTCAGATATGGCAATGTGGAGGACAGATGGTGGACGCCCCTTGTTCTAGAATCGGTCATATTTACAGGAAATTCGCTCCGTTTCCAAACAACGCTAAAGGCGATTTTGTCGGAAGGGTATATACGCTTGAATTCTTTCTTTATGGATGGGAAACTAACTGATCTGATTATCTTGTGGTTGGCGTTCAGAATTACAAGCGTGTAGCCGAAGTCTGGATGGACGAGTATAAAGAGTATTTGTATTTACGGCGTCCTCAGTATCGCAACCTTGAAGTCGGCGATTTGTCGGCTCAGTATGAAATTCGCGAACGGCTACAATGCAAACCATTTAAATGGTTTATGAAAAATATTGCTTTTGATCTGCCTAAGAAATACCCACCCATCGAGCCGCCGGATTTTGCCTCTGGCGAGGTTCGACTTGTTGAAACTTTTCCCCGATTCCATTTTTAATTAGTTTCCCTTGTCTAGATTCGGAGCAAAGCCGATCCATCCTTGTGTGTCGATACTCAATTTAAGAAGGAAAACGAGCGCTTCAATTTAGAGCTGTGTGTTAAAGACGGTTCCGGACGATCGGGTGAACAGGTAATAGGGCTTTGTTTTCTGTAACGTTACGCAACTTAATAATCGTTTCTTTTTTCCTGTAGCATTTTGCGTTAACGTGGCATAAAGATATCCGACCACATAAAAGGACCATGTGTTGGGACGTTTCGAGTTACGAAGCGCAAGCTCCCGTCCTTTTGTGGGGATGCCATGGTTCCCAAGGAAACCAGCTTTGGCGCTACGATCCCGTAATTCGACTAACTAATTTTTTGAACGTTTAAGAAATCTAATGACGACTATTTAGGCAACTCAACATTTAATTCACGGAGGAAATCCTCGTTGCTTGGACTGTGATCCAGGCCGCAAAGAGCTTTATGTTGCAACCTGCAACAATGAGTCTCCGACTCAGCGCTGGACATTTGAACGATTCAACGAAACTGCACTGATGCGTTGGAATAATGCTGGAATAGACGAAATCTAAGAAAAAGACAATGTTTTCTATTTTGGTTCTGGAAATCACATTTATTGCATTTCTTTTTGTTTGTTTTTTTTCCAAATTTAAAGTCGAGGCGAAACCATTTGCTTCGCTGTATTCTGTTACGACATTCCAAGTTGTTATGCGTATGAATCATGCGTAATTGCTGAGGGGCGTGCCATCAGACCTTTGTTAATGACAGTTTGTGCCTTACGAGTTTTGGCGATTGAAAATGCTTTTTTAAACAGATAACCACTGTACGCCAATCGCATCGTACTTTGTGGATTGGCTCAATCCGATCATTTATTTTTCGTTTTCTTTTTGCAAAGTCTAAACGATGTCATTTATGAAACTATCGAGCTGTGTTGTCAATACATTTTAAGTCTTTTGTTTCTTTTCATTGATGCATATTTTTAAAATTGCGTTAAACATTTGATTTCCCACGACCAATTACAGAAGACTTTATCGTAATGCGTTAATTGTATTGTATCAAAATACAGAGCCGTTGAAGTTCTTTTTGGTTTTATATACCCATAATACATGATATTTCTGCAACCTTTTTCGTGGTTGGAAAGTGTTTTCAACGTCATGAAATAAACACCCAAAGAATGAACAAAAATAATTTAAATTTCATGTGAAACTAATGGTGATGGACGATCCAGTCATTTTTGCTCCATAATGGCCAGCCCAAAACTGCTTATCGGTGCCTCCGTGATAGAACTTGACAAATCTAGCAATGTCAGGGTATTCTTCGAAGCAGTGTTCAATCTAAAACGTTCACGAAAGAAGAAGCTTCCAAATAAAACCGTTGCAGTTAAGTCTAACGGTGAAGTACCTTGTGCCATTCTCTGCCTTCCCACTGACTTATGTTGGCGCGGTGTTCAAAATGCACAATCTCTTTCTTTTCTTGATCAAGCAATGAGAAACGACATTCGTAGACGCACCCACAATCAAAGCGGCCGGCATACCTTTAAAAAATACAACGAATTACCAAATTCTAACGGGAAAATACTAGCGCGCAAGTTATTTTACCAATCCTTGAATGCAATTTTTGGCTTGTAAATTTTTAAAACACGGGCATTTATCCCTAATTTTTCCAAGTCAATAATTTGCTCCTTAGAACAAGAATGATAGGATGTTGCAAAACAACTGTTCTCTGGATCACCATTTTCTGCCTCTTTTGGAACACTGTCACAGCCAACTGGGGGCTTCTCAAATGCAAATCCATCCCCTGCTTGACTTAGAACTTTCCAGTGTTTTAGTTTATCTAAGAACAAACATCATTTGATAGTGAAATTCGAAAATGGCCCCCATAAATCTGTCTTTCAAGGAAAAAAACATATTGGCACAGTCCTACCTGCTCCATTATGGTTTTTGATTATATTTCTATCTAAGGGGCCAAAAATGTATACACAAGCATAGAAACTCCAAGGAATATTTTCATCACGGGGTACACTTGGCCATTTTCTTTTTTCTAATTCGGTCTTATGCTTCCAAAATAATGGATCTGCTATTATCTCACGCCATTGTTTACACACAAGTCGACAGTTGGCGAGAGATTTGTAATCTACACGAGTAAGAATAAAGGAAACGAGTTCTTTGGCGACAAACCGATCACAGAAATATAAACCATTGCAATCTCTACTAATGCAAATTGACGGGGTGGGGTCCATTTTGGATGAATTACTATACTAATGCCGGTTGCGCAAGCAATGTGTCACCGAGCAGATATTTTCCATCTTAGCTCCATCTTACAGCAGACGACACAATAAAACAGCTGATGCTTGCCGTTTGACGTTTTCTGAGCATAGGTAACTGCAAATCTCGGGCATTTGTCTACTTTTTAGATGCGGTAAATTTGAACAGCGAATAACAAATTTCCAGGAATTTAAATCAATCATTGCTTCAATGCAAAGTATCTTGCATGTATTTTGTATTAGACATGTACGGAATGGATGACTATGTAAGTATGTATCCTATAGCTTGTGTATGTCCTTTATGTATATTATGTCCTTTCCTTCCGATATCGCCGGAAATGTTGCAAAGCGACATTTAATTCAATGTCATTCTAGACTCAATAATTTATTTTTCTAATGAAAATTAATTAGATATTCGGAAAACGGTATTCGTGCTTTCATTGCCACCCGTGAACGTTTCGTCAACAACTTCATAAGGGGCCCATGGGGTTCTTTTGGGAGTTAGGTAATTGTTCTTCTTTTTGGGCATATTCAAGACCAATTTTATCTCGGATTTTATGTATGTAGCATGCCAAGGTTAGGGTGTCATACCTTTATGTATTCGTTTACCGCTATTCTTCCTCAATGTGGAAAATCAAAATCAACTCGCTTTCGATAAAAGGGTAACTATTCGTATTCCACCACCAACGAATAATTAACATACCGTAGTATGAGTGAACAGTGAACAACACAAAAAAAAAAAATTCGTTCAAAGAACATAAAACAAGCGTTGTTTGAGGCGTTGACGATTAATTACGAATCATATATGGGATGGATGGATGGTTGAAAATTGTATAGCCTACTTTACTAAGTGAATGTTAGACGCCATACGTTAATTACAATTTAAATTCTCTTATACGGATGTTGAAGCTCGAAGGCTGCGACTAATCGACTGTCAACGAATAATAAGCTAAGCTAACCTTGTTCTCTTTAATATTGATTCAACACTGAGGAAACTGGATTTCGAGTACGTTGTTGTTCTGCAGCTTTACAGTAGATCAGTCGAGTCTAAGCCTCGTTCCAGTTTGGACGCTCAGCTTCAACCGGTTTCATTCACGAGTGAGAAAATCAAGTGTGTTAATTTGAAAAGGGATACCAGAATGGGCTATCAGACAGGAAACACCTCAGCGGCGGATGGATTAAAACGAAGAGCATCTGCCGATCAAGAAAACGGAACCGCTTCCATTCTTCCAGTAGTTTCTCATGAGATTTCGAATCAGTATCCGCCAGCTGCAAGGAAACCCGCTTTTCAAACTCGTTCTATTTCGCGATCTTCAATTAATTCTTCCAGTCAGGATTATCAGATTTCACTTTCTGGTATGTACCCTCTCGGCTTCTTATTCTCATTCTAACTGGGTTTGCTAGAAATATGTAACTAATCGCACTTAAAATGGACTTCTTTACCGCCAAACAGGACTAAGTGCCAGTTCATGGATGGAGAATGACAGCTTTGATGTCTTACAACATTTGCATAAACACGCTTCAACTTTTGGGTTGGACAGCATTCCCTCCAGCGGTACATCCAACTTCAAAAATGTAGAATGTGGCAACAGTAAAGTGAGTCGAACCTAAATGCAAGTCTTAAAATAATGCGCTATATACAACGGAATACGTTTAGACAAACATAATTTTTCACTTCAATTATCGTCATATTTAAAGGATTTGATAAAGTGTACGGGATCTATAATGTTTACAGGAAAGTCCAAGTCAAAGCGACGAGTTACTTCAAGGCCCAGCGTTCTTGTCACGGAGGAAATTGCATTTGAGCAAAGCCAAACTGAAGGCGGCAAGCAATACTTCTGCGCTGTTAGCGGGATTTGCCATGGTTAGTCTTTTAATAAATTTGTATCTTAAAGAAAATTTTGGCAAAAAAGCCTTCTGCACATTCTATATATAGGTAGCAATGGTGGAAATCCAACTAAACAATAGTAATAATCTAAATAATAGTACAAATAGTGCATGTGTGAATGGAGCCCTTCCTAAACCGCTATTAATATCGTTTGCTGCATGCACTACACTACTAGTTGGAGTACATATGTTAGCGCTACTCATATCAACTTGTATTCTACCAAATATGGAAGCAATAACTAGTATGCACTCCCTAAGGTAAATACAAACTAGAATGGAATGATTACATAACTTATGAACATAACAACGACACGTATTTTTGTTTGTCTTACGGATGTGCAGTTTGGTACATGAATCTCCACACGAGCAAATGCATGTATACATCGAGCTTGCTTGGGGCTGTTCCACAATATTAGGCATTCTTCTCTTCATAATTGAGGTGGCAATCCTGTGTTGGATTCAGTTCTATTGCATTTTAAAGGAGGCTGCATACGTCGCTACTGCAATTTTGGTACCTTTTATGATACTCTTTACGTGGTTTGCCATCAGTTTTTATCGAAGATTGGCCGTCCATACGTATGAGACACGCCAAACTGGAATTAAGGAACTAGACGAATTAAAACAAGCTCTTGAAATAAAGGACGATCTAGCCATGAGACCATAAGGTTCGCAATGGGATATGCGTGTGTGAATGACTTTAATTATTGTATCTGCAGTTCATTCCCCGAATTCCCAACATATTATTTTAAATATGTTTGATCATATTAAATATTTATGATAATACATTAATAGATACTGAAAATCTGTTTTGTCTCTCCCTTCGTATAAATTTTAATAAATGTAGGATGCGCATTACTACTCTGTTAGTTTCAGCGTAATATCGTGTTTTAAGGTAACCTACTTAACCAGGTTGCTAGAGGTAGTTGTCGAGGGTGGCCAGGATAAAACAAAATGGAAATTCGTAGTTGGATTTTGAATGGAGTAATCAACACCTATAAGGGACGACCGCCCGATGATGGAGAGAGACTCCTCAAGACTACTACCCTTAAGACTGCTTTCTAGTACAATGGTACACGAGGAAGGAAAAAGCAGATACCGTAAAACGGGGTAACTTTGGACACGCGGGGTAACTTTGGACAGAAATCGGAATTTATATTCCGATTAATACCTTCGGCAATTAATGAGTCAACTACTTGTGTAATACATCATTGTGTTCTTTAATGAGCCCCGACCCTGAATTCAAAATGCTTTTTACCCTTAATAATGTACAACAAGGTATTTCAGTGTTTCAAAGTTCGCAGCTAGGTGAAAATTTGCGGCAGACCTCATGGGTCGTCCGTTGGGGGGGGGGGGGGGGGGGGGGGGGGGGGGGCAACGGCCGCCCCACTCGCTCCCCTTGATGTTCAGTTCAAATGTTATTTAAAAACTAGGGTAAACTAGGATGACATGAGACATAAGAAGTTAAACCCATACAAGTGAACAACAATGAATGACTCATACACACTACAAGACTACACACTACTGAGATTCTCAATTTCGAATTCAACTCGATTAAAACGGGATCGGTTTCGGCCCTGATTGAGAGTCATACCTTCACCCTTCATGGCACTTGGCTTTATCTATAAAATTTTAAGAGTGAACCGCGTCGTCATTGAGCTCGTCAATATCGGCAATGGAACCCAGGTTGGTTGGAATATACCTCGGTTTGGACGACTTGTTGGTTGGACTACTTGTCGTTTGGACGACTTGTCGGTTGGATGTTCAAATGTTTAAGAGGAAGCAAAACAACGGGAAGTCAGGGGAGAGATGATATAAGATATCCTTACTTTACAAATGTTTATTAAAAAGATACATTTTGCAGCTCTAATTGAAAAGATTAAACTTTTAAAATTGCAGTGCGTTTTCTTTGAAGATGCATTTGAGCTAAGGTGTAGGGTAAAACAAAAATGAAGTATCCATATTAGACTCCCACCCTCCATCACCCTTGTCGCCTTTGCGCCCTCTTAAGCCAGGTCTTCCTGGTGGACCCCGCAATCCTTGTGGACCTAAGGGGCCAGTGTCTCCTTTAGATCCTGCAGGTCCGGGTGGACCAACAAGACCAGATGAATCTCCTTTTTCACCTTTTACACTGTCGCCTTTTGGTCCAACATCACCTTTAGGACCCGTCTTTCCTCCGTCGCTGCCCGTTTCACCTTTTGGACCTTGTGGGCCGTCGTTTCCTTGAGGTCCTTCTGAGCCACGATCTCCTTTTGAGCCCTTTTCGCCATTTTTTCCACGGTCTCCTTTGGGCCCAGCATCACCTTTAGGACCTGGCCTCCTTCCCCCATCACCCTTTTCCCCTTTTTCACCTTGCTGGCCTGCCTTTCCTTGGGGCCCTTCTGAACCAGGATCTCCTTTAGAGCCTTTAGAGCCATCCTTTCCACTGTCTCCTTTCGGTCCAACATCGCCTCTAAGACCTGTTGCTCCGGTTCCTCCGTCGTTACCTTTTTCACCTTTTGGGCCATGCGGGCCATCGTTTCCTTGGGCTCCCTCTGAGCCAGGGTCTCCTTTTGAGCCTTTTGAGCCATCATTGCCGCTCTCTCCTTTTGGACCAACATCGCCCTTAGGACCCGGCTTTCCTCCGTCGCTGCCCGTTTCACCCTTTGGACCTTGCGGGCCGGCCTTTCCTTCGGGTCCCTCTGAACCAGGATCTCCTTTTGAGCCCTTTTCGCCGTCTTTTCCGCTGTCTCCTTTTGGCCCAACATCACCTTTTGGACCTGGCTTTCCTCCATCACTCCCTATTTCACCCTTTGGACCTTGCGGGCCGACCTTTCCTTCGGGTCCTTCTAAACCAGGATCTCCTTTTGGGCCCTTTTCGCCATCTTTTCCACTGTCTCCTTTTGGTCCAATTTCTCCTTTTGGACCCACTGAACCAACAGCACCGATTGCACCTGGAGGTCCGGGGGGTCCAGGGGGTCCAGGGGGTCCTGGTAGACCAGTATTGCTCCCTGTGTTCTGTTGCAAGTTTCCCAAACCTCCGAACAAGCTCGGAAATACACCGATTCCTTGTGTGCCAGAAACAAAATGATTTAAATAGTACAATGCAGTCTTTTTGTAGATTATCCTACCGGATTGTCCTCCTAAAAGGTTCGCAAAGAGTCCGCCAAATGGACCTTGACGGACATTATTTTCCTGCGTTGTTTCATTGTGTGTTGAATCTTCTCTGATACCAGCAATACGTGATCTGCCTAAAATATCGTAAAAACTTGAATTGTATGGATAGTAGTAGAAAAAGTATCTTAACTTTACCTATCTACCTTGTAGATGACTTTGGGCTGATAGTTGTTTGGAATAAAATCGGAATAACCAGTCGTAAAATTCTGATTTGTAAGGCACTTCCACGAAGAAGGTGGGGTGATTAGGTGGTGGCATTATTTTATTGTCTTGAAGCGACAAGCGACTATCGCTAACATTACTTGAAACTAAACAGGTAAATAAGGACAAGTACAAAAACAAAAGCAACGACATTTGCAACAAACTCCTACTGCAAAGTGCGCTCACCATTTTATAAATTTCAGACGTGGGAGTATCCACTTGCAGCAGATTATCTTGGCTTTACAAGTCGCTCTTTGTTAAGATGGCGGTTAGTATACAAGTACGACCGGCTAACGACCATGAGCTTTAAAATTTTTGCACGCAAATGTAGAACAAGTTTTTCTTGCATTATAATTTGTATGGGGTCAAGAAACGACAAAAAGAATTTCAGCCCGCAAAGAATTTAAAGACGCAGCGTTTCGTTTACATATATGGAATTCAAGATATCAAGAACAAAATGCTAACCAGTTTCCGATTTTTGATTTTTTTTTTACTGCCCAGCTTCTAGCTCTTCAGCTCTCTTAAAGTTAGGCTATCTATCTAGCATAACATTTTAATTGGGTAACGCAACGACTCCGCTGGTGCTGGATGCAATGTCCTCGAAGAATATTTTTATTTTATTCTGACCGGTGTGTTTATTTTTCGTATTTTTCAACTTCAAGTGTGATAGCTGGTGTTAAATCGGTCCACTGATTTTATTCATACCGAAGAAAAATCCAGACAATCCAGTTTTTTAGACGTCAAAAAATCCGATCTATTATTTCCTTTGCACCTAGTTGATCGTTTATCCCAAACTAGGAGAGCGGAAAACAAATTCGAGAGTAGACATTCTAGCATAATCAACGTCTAGCGTACCGTTGTTAACCGGCCTGAAGGCCTGAACCCAAAAAGTGGGTAGGCTATCCGTATTCAAACCTTTGCATGCTTGTTTTTGCAATAAGCTTGTTAAATAAAAACATGTGTATAAAACATAGTTGAGGCGCTTCTAGAACGGCAGAGCAATTTAAAATGTTTACAAATCCAATTATATCTGACGTAGCGACCAGTGTTCGGAAAGTCAACCAAATTTTTTGACGTTTTGAGAAAAAGTCAAACGTCAAAGTCACTTGATTTTTACACGTCAAAAGTCAACTGCAAAAGTCAAAAATTTTGAAACTGCAAAAGTCACTTATACGTCAAAAATAAGTCATTTTTAAGTCAGTTTTCTTATTGAAAAATTAACACAGTTATTTTTGTTTTATTACACGCACTCAGTATAGTTAAAACTTCCGTGCGATTTTTAAAAGAAGCATTGTCTTTAGTAACTGGTAACGCATAGTAACACTGGTAATTAGAAAGGTGATTGCGCTCGCAGTAAAACAATTGCAGCTTGAGAAAACAATTAATCTCTTAAATGGTGGCGCTCCATTGGATGGCAGTATTGAATGTTATAAAAATCATCTTTATCTGCCTTTGCCTATTCAGCCTTGACAATGTCCCGTGTAAAGTTGTCTATTTAATCTAGCTTCGTGTTAATTGTACGTTGGTTAGTTGTCGACGAGCTAATTTTATTTCAAAGTTGTCATAAATACCTTCGCGCCAAATTACTTAGATCCTTAGGACGAAAGTGTAACACCAAATATATCGAAAGATATTTCACTGTTTAACTTAACGCAAGCCCGCAAAAAATTGCTTAGTAGCAATTGACGTTGACGGAAATTTTTCGGGTTTTCAAAAATTTGTACGTCAAACGTCAACGTCAAAAGTCAACGTAAAAATTTCCCCACGTCAAAAGTCATAATCAGCAAATTTTTGACTTAAGTCGTGACTTAAGTCAATTTTTGACTTAAGTCACAAAATGACTTTCCGAACACTGGTAGCGACCTATAAAAACTGTGTGTACGGATATAACAAGGTTCGTACAAGAGGTCAACACGCGCGCTTAAATAACGGGACCTAGTATAGCGATGAGTCTACAATAGCTGGTCATTGCAAACCGGACGCAAATCCAGGTACGTTTTCTTGATTTACGAATCAAGAATAAAATCGGAAACCAACTTATGCAACAAGTCCAGCAATCCCGCCCAATTTCAAGCAGTGCCTCCTTTCCCCCTTGAGCGCTTTGTATACGTGATGGAAATACATAAAAAATAACGAAACCCAAGATTTCACAAGGAAATCCATACATAAAGAGATGAAATACAATGTATTATAACCGTAAGCGAAGCTACAACGAACGCTTAATTATGTTGAAAAGATGGGAACAAGTGAAAGTTGAAAGAGCGATACACAGATTAATCGCTGTCGGACACATCGCTGGAATCGGGAGTAGTGGCCAATTCCTCATCGTCCATGTCTTCGTCTTCACTTTCCTCTTTTTTACTTGATTTCTTTTCCGCCTTCTTGCTTGGCGCCTTTGATTTTTTCTTTTTGTCACTCTCTGATGCTGAAGAGGATTCGTCAGTACTAATGTATTCTTTGCTTTTGAAGTCACCAGGAGATTTAGCTGGAGAAGGTTTAGCCACTTTGGCCGACGATGATTTGGTGGGCGTCGTTTTCGCCGGTTTGCTTGAGGATTTTGCCACTTTTTCTCCCTTATCCTTGCTTTTGGAGGTGCTACTGGATGCCGCTGCTCCTCCAGAAGCTTCATATTCTTTCATTTGTTTAAGGTACACTTCTTTGGCTTCTTTTGCCTTGGCATCCCAAACTGATCGATCTTCAAGTTTCTGCCATAGCTCACCAGCTTTCTTCAGCAAATCAGTGACACTGATACCAGGGTTATCAGCTTTAATTTGTTCGCGGTTAGCATTCAGCCAAAGCATGTAAGTTGATTGCGGTCGTTTCGGTTTGTTTTCGTCCTTATCTTTCTTGGATTTACGTTCCTTAGAAACCTTAGGTGTCTAATTGGAAGAATAAAATGAAAAAATTATACATTTGTTAGAAAGGCAGGACAAAGAAAAACTTTACCGCCGATTTCGAACTACTAGATTTTTTCGGTTCTTTTTCCTTCTTTTCTTTTTTCTCTTTCTTTTCCTTTTTTTCCTTTTTCTTTTTAGATTTAGAATCAGAATCACTTCCAGAGCCGCTTCCACCTTTACCGCCACTACCAGCCGCCTTGCCTCCCGATGCGTCGGACGCATCCGAGTCAGTGGTTGCAACGTTAGAATCATATTCTTCTGCCACATCACTTTCTTCGCCTGGTTTGAAATCTTCGTCGTTCTCATCCGAATCTCCACTTGAATCACCTATAATAAGAATTGTTAAGTTTAGAATTTTTGTTGGCAACAGGAATATAAGGAACATACCAACAGCATCTCGTTGTTTGCCCTCGGCCTTAACGCGAGCCAAATAGGCATCAGGCGCTTCTTCTTCGTCTGAATCGCCAAAATCATCCGCATGGGATGTCTTATCCTATGAAACAGGAACACAAGTTGTTAGTAGAAGATTCAAGTGAGTTTTCAAAACATTATTACAGTTCGGCCAGTGTTCTTGACACGGAGTTTTTTGCCATTGATGAAATCGTAAAGGCGATTGTATTCTTCTTTTTCGATGCTGCTAAATGTATGGACCACGCCATTCTTGGTTTCTACTTCAAAATCAAAAGAACGAGTGCTTCCGCCACCTCGAGCAAAGTTTACACTAGCAATTTCCTCAAAACTGTTCAAGCAAACATTGTTTCAACTTGGAATATAGAGGAATCCAAATGTTAATAAAAACAAACCGAATATGAATTGGAGGTTTGTGAACGTAAATAAAGCCACGCTCTAAAGGATACAGGTATCCAGCTGCAGCTTTGTATGAACAGCCAACAGCAGGCGTTCCAGAATGACTGTAAAAAAAAAAGAATTAATTTAATCGAACTTAACCTATGTATGATATGTACGCTTACCCGGTAAAATTTCCTGGGATTGTAACCTTTCGATTTACCATGGCCTTCATGATTGTACTCATAACTTCATAGGTAGCACCGTTACAATCACGAGAAAGCCGGCCTTCGAACTTTTCCTTCAGTTCTTCTCTGTAAGCGCATATACTTATGTTAATATATAAATTTCATTTATATTTGTGAATGTGCAATTTACTCTGGTAAAGGAATTTCAAACGACGTCTCTTCATCCTTGTTGAACAGCAGTACCAAGAAGTGGTAACGAGTCTGACCTTGCTTGATTGGTGGATCGAGACTCACCTGTGAGAAAAAATTGGTTGAAAACCTTTTATTATAGTATATACAATATATTATAATAGTAGGCTAACTTACCACAAAGAAAATCTGACGACCATCCTTGTGTGGGAGTAGGAAGAGGCGAAGTACTGTCGACGATGGAATTTTGTAGTCAAAAGTCTTACCGTGAAGTTGAAAAAATGTCTGGAATACTTTAATGTCATAACGACCTCTGGAAAAATAAATAAATTCTTTAAGCATATACATACATTCACTTGTTATTATGTGTCAATATAATTTACCTGGGTGTGAGACATTGTACTTCTCTGAAGATGGCAATGGCATCACCAGTTGCACTGATAACACTGGCCTTGGGCATCACCTGCTTCTGGAATGCTTCAACTGCATCATCTCCACCTTGCTCATTAGACTGAATGAAGAGGCGCATCTCCATGAGACTCACTGATGCATCATCATTCTAGTAAAATTAAAGGAAATAAAAATATTTTACATACATGTATGCCACCTATGACAGAATGTAGTACACCCACCTGATGGAATTCTAAGGTGACTTCATTTTTGCCAGTGGTACATTGGGATACATTGCTCAGTGGAATCTCAAAAGCAGTGTGGTTTCCCACTTCAAAAGCCATAGTAGCACCATTGAATTCAGCACGACCCCAGTTCCAGCCTTTGACACTCAACTCCTTCTCAAGCATATCTTTCTTATATGTTTGAGTAAAAAACTTTGCCAACTTGTCTTGATCCTGAGAATGAGTAAATTATTTTAATATTAATTAACATTAATAATATTTCTTGAACAGAAGTAACAAGACATGAAGACAACAGATTACTTACTGAATCTTTGAATCCTCCATAGCGGTGAAGGGCCCCACTTCTAAGAAACACCCGCAAGCCCCAAGCACCAGCAAGTCGTTGCCAATTGACCAACTCAATTTCAGAAGAACTAATTTGTTCAACTTTTCCCGTCTTCGAGTTCTTGAATACGATACTCTGATCCGTTAGCTTCAAACGACCTGGAGTCTGGAAATAAGTCAATTCATACAAAATTACAAATGCGTAAGAGGTATATTAATAATTAAAGAACGAATGACAGTTAGCAATAACTACTTACCATAGACCCTTTAATTTCGGCTGAAACGTCGGAAAACTCAAGAAAATCCATCACACTATTTAAGAATTTATAATTGGAGAAACAAAGTGAAATAAAATCAAAACCACGTCCGTGTGGCACGGTACGTGAATAATAGCAGCCGGTTTTACTTCGCGCCAGCGCCAAATCGTACGTAACGTTGCCATAGCAGTTAGCGTAATTATTTTCTACAAAAGAAAATATTACATCTAGTTAAAATATAGAAGATAAGGTTATTTCCAATGTAGATTTTTTATTGATAATTTCATTTTGCAAATGCCTTGAATAATTTCATTTGTTATTTACTCTGCCGGTGTACGGGTGTAGGGCTAGTTGGCTACTGTCAATTTTTCTCTTGTGGACAGTACGCACGTGTCAATTTCCACCGATTCAGGAAGGGTTTGATCTGGATGGTTTCTTACAGGCCCTCACCATTTAGCTGACCAGCTTTTTTAGTTTAAAAATGGTTTTCTATTTCGTCAGTACTGCAGTGCAACCGAGTTGTACCTTGTTCATGGGAGAGGAAAAACATGAAAGTAAGAAACACATTATCTGTCATCTAAAACACCTGGGACTAATCATTCCAGTAATCAACTAGATGAGGAGTTGATCAAATGGGGATGGCCAGAAGATGTGTGGTTCCACGTTGACAAACTGTCTTCAGCCCATGTTTACTTACGACTGAACAAGGTAAGTTTGGTCTCTAAGTTTACCTGCATAATTTACACATAGTACTTTGATATGATACAGGGTCAGGTCATTGATGATATCCCAGCAGCAATTTTGGAAGATGCAGCACAGTTAGTCAAAGCTAACAGTATTCAAGGAAATAAAATGAACAACATTGAAGTTGTTTATACCCTATGGTCAAACTTGAAGAAGACTCCAGGAATGGAAGTCGGACAAGTTGGATTTCACAAAGAGAAAGAAGTATTTAGACCATCCTTTTTGTTAGACATGTTTATTAATGCAATAATTTTTTAGGTTCGGAAGATTAGAGTGGAGAAAAGAATCAATGAAATTGTCAACCGCCTAAACAAAACTAAAGTTGAGAAGAAGCCTGATTTAAGACTTGAAAGAGAGCAGCGAGACCATGAAGAAAGAGAAGACAAAAAGAGAGTGCTCAGAGAACAAAAAGAAAGAGAGCGTGAAGAAGAGAGGCGAAAGAAAGAAGAAGCTGAACTGAGGTATAATTAATTTTTTATATTTAATTTTTTTTTTTCTCTCTCTGGAAATTAAATCACCTCTTTTCTTTTTAGGAGTTACGACCGCCTGTTGAAGACAACCAACATGAAAACTAATAAGGATGACGACGGAAACGATTCTGACGACTTTATGTAAGAACTATTACAAGTGGTTGGGAATAATACAGAATTCGATTGACCAGACAAGCCTTTACGTCTACGCATAAAATTTTTGTTCTACTTAAATTTCATACACTTGACTTGAGTTTTCTCTTGTTCAATAAAAAGAAAATTGGAAAATAGAAGGAAATTGCATTTTCGGATCATGAAAAAGCAACTCGGCCAGTTTCTTTAACAATCTTAAGTCTTTTAGGGAGATATGGCGTTGATCAGTCCCAGATGACTACTTATTTGTCAAGTCTTGAAATTTCCTCACTTGACGTTTGTTTACAAATGCCGAGGACCGAGTTTAAAATGAACAGGCCCGCTAGCTCTTTGTGGCTTTTAATATAAACTTGTCAAAATAAAAAAACATTGCATCGGTTAGCCTACCATCAGCATGAAAGCGTCACGAAATACGGGTTAAGCGATACAACTATATTGCAAATCAGCTTCCGCCAGGAAACCGGAAGGAAATGCGGGGTCAAGAAACGAATGTGTTGGGATATTTAACGAAATTCCGATGGAGCGGAGGCGTGAACAGGATTTGTCGGTTTATTTACGGAAATCCCTTTGTTGTTCCCCTTGGTTAGTATACTAGTTCAAGGGTTGACCTCAAACGTGAACTCGAGACGTCAAGTTAAAGGCGCTCGAGACGGAATTCAGTCTTCAAGTGGAGACCGTCGTGCACGCCGAGTGCTTTCGTCGTCCACCACTGCGTCTTCGTTATATAGAGAGAACACAATGCTGAAGCCCGTGTTAACGTTCACTTCGATGCTGGCGTTTTGGCTGATGTGTTCTACGGGCTCTGAATGCGCCCCAGTAGTCTCTAAACCAATTAACGCCACCAGAAAGATCTCGTCCACAGCTGCTACAACTGCTCCAGCCGTCGCCACCACCACCACCGCGCCAACAATCACGCCGCGGTCTCCGCTGGCATTCCAGCTAGAGAGCATCCAACCTTCTCAGCCAATCTATCCCAACAACCTGCCGTCATCTAGTACAAACACGGTACCTAGGAAACCGGAATCTATGAGCAATTCAATCACGGCGGACGCGGAAGAGGATCCTCTACGGAAACGTAACGCTTCATTACCAGGGAATAATAAAGCAGGCGACGGAGTTAATGCAGTCGTAAGTTGTTGTTATTATTTGACCTACAAATGGAAGCTTATTGTACTGAGCGGGTCGACTATATATCGTTTTGTTTTCGAAAGATGGGATTTCTGCAAAGGTTCGGTTACTTGGAAGGTCAACCGAACACCAACTCGGAAGCCCTGTTTAGAGAAGAAGCCGTGATTGAGGCCATCAGGACTATGCAGAGTTTCGGGGGTCTCTCCCCAACTGGCAAGATGGACAACGAGACCTTACAAGTAAATCGAAATTTCTTTTGTAAACGATGGCTTTCTTTTAAAAATCACCGAGCCGTTATGTGGTTTACCAGCTGTTGGCGACTCCTCGCTGCGGTAACAAAGATGTAGAATTGGACAATGAACAGCGATCTGACCGCCGAAGAAGGAAAAGGTTTGTGGTTGGCGCACCTGGTTGGAACAAACGGAGAATTACCTATTTGTAAGTGTAGCAAATGCAGACTTTTCTCTATAAATCACTCTTGCGTCTATTGAAGTTGTCACGCGTCTTGAAAAGCTTAGCGAATTGGACTCCAAAGATTGGCGACGAAGAAACAACACTTCATCAGCTCCAAAGAGCTTTTAAGGTATGGTCCGATTATGCCCATTTGAAATTCGTACGAGTTCCAACTCCCGATGCGGACATAGTCATCCTTTTCGGTCGCGGTTATCACGGAGACAGGTAACACGAGTTATAAATCTTGAAATGTTACAAAAGATGTTTAATTATAGGCGACCATTTTTCAACTTGCAGGTATCCTTTTGACGGACCCGGTTACACTTTGGCTCATGCTTATTACCCCTACGAGTTCGCCAACTTTGGTGGCGACGTACACTTTGATGAGGATGAGCCGTGGGCGGTCAACCCGGAAGAAGGATCGTCGAGTAAGTCCTTTTCCTCCGCGAACTCGCAAGTTTTCTGATTAAATTAGTTGTTGTTAAACTTTATTAAGGCATCGACTTTTTCACCGTCGCTACTCACGAACTCGGGCACTCGTTAGGATTGGCACATTCTCCCGTTCCCGGCTCAATCATGTTTCCTTACTACAAAGGCGCCCAACCGAATTTACAGCTCGACTATGACGATATTCTAGCAATGTACCAGCTATATAGTAAATAGCTCGTTTAAATAATTAGCAACGGATAGTAATAATATCAACGTCAATGTTTTTCCCAAACAAGTTTCGAGGCAAGTGCATGACGATAGAAACGAAGACGAAACTAATACGACGTCGAAACCTCCGACTACGACGATGAGACCGTCGACGACGACGACAAGCCAGAGGACGACGACAAGACCTAAAGCTAGGACGACGACCCCTTATGACGATTACGACTACAATGAGATCGACGATGAAAGCGATAGGACAAACAGCGGAAGCGGGAAGAAGGAAGTGGCCACGGATGGAGGAGACCGAGAGGAAATGAACCCGACGACCACTGAGAGAACGGTGACGATCAATTACGATGGCGATTACGAATCGGTCGACGATCATCGAAGGAAGTTGAACGTCACCAATGAAGATCAATCGCCGAAAATGCCGGATATCTGCCGGGGTCAGTTTGACGCCGTCTCCGTACTGCGCAATGAGCTCTTCTTCTTCAAAGATCAAGTAAGTGTCAACAAAGCACTCTCACCAGTTGGGAATTGATTGCCTTTAAATTGAATGCAAGTACGTCTGGCGCTTGCGTCAACGGCCCACCATCGACCATGGGTATCCAGTGCACATTCGTCACCTTTTCCGCGAACTGCCGCCAACTCTTCCCAAAGTGGATGCCCTGTACGAACGTCCTAATGGACACATCGTCTTCTTTTCCGGTGAAACATACCAAAACATATAGCTCGAGACTCGACCTAAATGAAAAATGTCGGGCTCCATTTGCTGTGTTCCAGGTCCGCGTTATTGGGTCTTTGACGGTGATCGCATGGTGGAAGAGAATGCTTACTTGGACAACCTTGGGCTGCCGGACGGATTAGACAAGTTGGACGCCGCGTTCGTTTGGGGCAAAAACAAAAAGACTTACTTCTTCAGGTATTTCCCTCTTCGTACAATCCGTATTCGTACAACATTGCCTTTATTGCCTTGTCACAATGTTTGTAATTGCAGAAAAAATCTCTATTGGCGCTACGATGACGTCAAAAGACAAATGGATCCCGGATATCCGCACGATCTCTCGAGGTGGAGAGGCGTACCATCCGACATCGACGCGGCCATGCAGTGGACCGACGGTATCTCCGTCTATATCCAGTATTAATTTGATACGCCATCAACTAATTGATAACTTTGTCCAAGGTCGAACTTTTTCTTCAAAAACAACCAATTTTGGAGGTTCGACGACGCCCTCATCCGCACAGAGGCGCGTTACCCCCTGAAAGCATCACCTTACTGGCTCGGATGTCCGGAATGATGCCCCAAATTTTGTATTTCCCGTTATTATAAAAAACATTTATATATATACATAAGTGTTTTTTTTTGTTCTTTAAAATTTTGTTTCGTTTTAAGTCTACGTTTCAATCCTAAAGTTATGTTAAACTTGAAAAGGCTACTGTTGTACGCCGCTTGATAATCCGACGGAATGATTAAACGGAATATGGTGTTTGGAATGTCATGTCGTTGTCTCAAGAGGCCGGGCGGCCAGCCGGGCACTCAAAATGCCGACTCGTCGACCGGGTTGGGCAAAGTCACCTTCAGTCTGGGATCGACGGCCATGGCCCGCTGAATGGCCTGGATCGCATTTGCATTGCCAGACCAGCCCCTTTTAAGAAGAAATCATTAGCATTCGAGTTAAACCAATTAGGGAAATCATTCAAATTGCTAATGAAAATGATTTGTGTTTAAAACAACCTCCGGGCAACTCCGTTGGACACGTCCCAATTGAGCATGTTTTCGGCCCGTTGGTGGGCTTCTTCCGATCCGTCAAGAACAAGTCCGAACCCGCCTGGACATTCGATAAAGCATTCAAGTCTTATAAATCGCCATCAGCTAAATGATATCCACATTAAAGCTCACCGTTCATCACTTCGCCCCAGCCGACTCCGCCGCCATTATGGAGCGAGACCCAAGTAGCCCCTCGGAAGGAATCACCAATACAGTTCTGGACGGCCATGTCTGCATTGACGAATGAGATTGGGTGAAGTTACAAACGACGCAAGGAAAACCAATACATCAAGAGGGAGGAAAATGATTGATCAGAATGAAAGCGTCGTCGACCTGCGGTGAAAGCGGATCCGTCGTAAATGTTGGAAGTCTCTCGAAACGGGCTGTCCGTCCCGCTAACATCGTGATGATCTCGACTAAGCACGACATAGTCGGACACTTTCCCCTCTAGAAATGTAAATGAAAAACACGCGAATTTCAAGAGTGGAAATGCGGATTAGATCGGCAGACTGAAAATACCTACCCTGAATAGCTCGGTTGAAAGCCAAGGCAATGGCAACCCGGGCCCTTTGGTCCGCGTACAAGATCCGGGCTTGCGATCCAACTACCAGCCGGTTCTTGCCCGCCTCTTTGATCCACTTGATGTTATCTTGATACTGAACGGCGATATTGTCAGGTAAGCCTTCCTCAACGATGCTCTCGAGGACATTTTGGGCGATCCTGTCCGTGACTTGGAGATCTTGCTCCGAGCCCGAAGTGCATATCCAGCGGAAAGGACCGAAACCCAATGAAAAGATATCTCTACAAAAATAGGAAAACAATGAAAACAAGACAAGACGATGTTGTTGTAGATCGACTCGAGAGTTTCGACCCCAAAATTAGTACCCCATTATGTCTTGGACGTAGGACGGGTAGCGAAACTTGAGGCCGGTCGGATCGTCAGGCGCTCTGACGTCGGCTCCGCATCGCTGTGCCTCCAGCAAGAAGGCATTGCCATAATCCCAGAAGAACATCCCGCGGTCTGCTAGAGCGTTGATGGCCTTAATTTGACGTCTCAGACTGTCTTGAACGCGTTGGCGGAAAAGTTGGCCGTCGCTGGCCAGCAGCTGCATTCATAGAGAATGAAGAATAAGACAAGAAGTCGCTAATTAACTGAATCAACTTTTGTCTAGATGTATAAATGTGAGTCGCGGATAAAGGGGCGCAATTCGCGTTTCGCGCAGCTGCCGGAAGTGACCAGTCATGTTGGCTTACATCTTGCGACTCTTGATAAGACAATCCGACAGGGTAGTAGCCGCCAGAGTACGGGTCGTGGCACGACGTTTGATCCGAGCCGAGGTCGATGAGCAGCTCGCCCGTCTTCTCGTACTCCTCGGCCATTCTCTCCCAGACGACGACGACGTTGCCGTGGAATCCGATGCTCGTCGTCTGGGTCGGTTGATTGGTTGATTGATAATCAATAGCTCGTGTTAGTGAGAGATACTTCTTCTTCTTTAACGTACAACAAAAAAAATCTAGAAAAAAAAATGGCGGACGCCGAGCCGCCGGGGCTTTGTATACCTCTTTGTTGCGACGGGCCGTCTTGACGCGTTCCACTAGCTGTTCCACATCGTCAATCATTTCCACGACCCAGCCCTGATCGTGGCGCTTCTTCAGCGCCTCGTAACTGACCTACGATAAGAGTTGCGTAATCAGACGGCTGCTGCTGCTGAGATGAACAAGACTTTACAGATGGCCGAATGTCCATACCTCGGCAACGATGCCGACACAGCCGCAAATTGTGGCCGCTTTCGCTTGGGCTCCACTCATTCCGCCAAGACCAGAAGTCAAGAAGACTTTGCCCGACAGGTCGTTGAGGCCGAGATATTTCCGACCGGCATTCAGCACAGTTAGCTGCAATTTGAAAATCGTTAAAAAGAATCCTCCAAGATCCAATTAAGAAAAGTTTTCGATCAAAGTTTACAGTAGTTCCGTGAACGATTCCTTGGGGTCCAATGTAGACGTAGCTGCCAGCCGTCATCTGTCCGTACCTATTAACCCCGAGCAAAAAAAAATTTTCAATTAAGAGTCGACTTTCAAGTTGTTTGAAAAACTAATTTTTTTATTTACATGGTAACACCGAGCGCGAACATCTTGTCGTACTGGTCTCGACTGGAATAATTTGGAATAACCATGCCGTTGGTGATGACGATTCGAGGGCCGTGTTTCGGAGACGGAAACAGACCCAGCGGATGGCCAGAGTACATCACTAACGTCTGCTCTTCCGTCATTTCAGAAAGATAATGCATCACCAACCGGAACTGGGAAAAAAGAAAACCACTTAAGGCTAAAAAAGATTCATTTCTAAACATTTCAAATTTATATACTTGGGCCCAATTGGAAAAAACTTGACCGTTGCCTCCGTAAGTGACCAACTCTTCGGGAAACTGGGCGACGCGGGGGTCGAGGTTATTCATAATCATATGCATAATGGCGGCAGATATTTTGGATCGGCACCGGTATTCCGATATGGGATAAGCTCTAAAATAATTACACTCTGCATAAACTTCCAATTTGCCATCGAGTATTAAATTAGAAAAGAAAAAAGGAACGTACTTGACGGCCATGGTGGGCATGAAACGGTACATGTAAATGTGGCCGTAATTGCGCAGTTCATCGGCGAATTCGGCGGCCAATTCGCCGTGAGTCGCCGGCGGGAAGTAGCGCAGCGCATTGCGGACAGCCAACTAAAATATTAGAGAGTATATTTATTTATATTATTATATCATCCGAAATGATCGACACACAAAAGAAGTTGTGAATAAATCCGTGAGCCGCTCGTCGTCGTCCTCGGTTGTTGTTTTGAACTTTAGAATATGCGTCGACATTGTATGCCGAAACGGAAAGAGCCAGGCTGAACTCTATCACACCAGTACAGCCAGGAAGGCTAGAAGGGGGGAGGGGTGCGAGAGGAAAGCGTGGCGAGCCATCAACGATCGCCATAAATGGTCCGGGGCTTTATATACAACATGCCATATAGTTTCAGGACTATGCTGGGCCGGGCATTTGCAAAGCCAGTGCAACTTATGTAACCATTGCTGCTGCAGTTATAGAAGCAGTAGTACAGAGCACTCTAGCTACTGACTGAAATGCCGTAGACGAGGAAATTGTGCATTGGCAAGCGGATTCGATGAAGAGCCAAAGGAACAAAAGAAAGGCAAAGGCGATAGACGAAACTCGACAAAAGACGAGGAAACGAACCTTCTGTTCCGTCGGGTTCAGCCTGTGATTGCGAACCGGGGCGTGGGGTACGGACGGATTGCGAGTCCTCGCTGGTGGCAGAGGATCGACGGGCAAGTTTGAGCAGATTTCCTCCAGTGTCGACATGGCCCGATTCTTGGAAAATTAGCACTTGTTTCGCGATCTGTGTGCGCTCGGCGAGACGGCCAGACGGCAACTGTTGTCTTTCTCGGAGGACGGGCAACGTAACAAAATACGAAAATGAGGAAAAGGTCGAAAACCCAAAGGGATAGGAGAGAAGAAAAGGAGAGAGAGAGAGAGAGAGAATAATAATAAAAAACACATTTCGACGTTAGGAAGACGCGCAGTTTCGGCAAAACATTATCGTCCTTCGCCTCTGGGGCCTTCTCGGCGCTCCGGTTCGTAAATATCAGAACCCGTACAGACTCGCCCCTTTTGGATGACAGCACCACTGTGGTTCTCCTTTAGTTGCTGGCCCGGTCATTTAAAATACGAAAAACTTAAACTCAACTTTTCGGAGTTTTTCGAGCGTCAAATGATCGGTAGATTAATTCCAACTTTAAAGTGTTCTATATCGTTAGTTTCACTCTGCTCGGAATATCCGAAAATAAACTCAAGAATGTCGGTCAACGTGAAACAAAAAAAGATTTTTAGGCTGCTGGCCTTATATAATGATTTGGGATTGAAATATACAACCCGTTCGGAAAAAGAAGTACTAGAAAAAAGAGATAGGGTTTGAAAGATGCTAGTTGGGGCGGTCGTCGATGTCGGTGGTATTACGTCTAATATAAAAGGATGTACCGCCGCCGCCGCTGACGAAGAAGACGGGCCGAGCGTAAAAGTAGAAAAACGAAGCCTTGACAAATGTCTGAAGGCGGTGAATGAGATAGTAGCGGAGGAGGGAAAAAGGAGAATGTGGGAAGGGTGTCGCATTAGTCCCGAAAAAAAAAACCCGTGCGTCCTATACCTATAGGCCTATACTAGAAGAAGAAAAAAAATCTACCTGTAAAAACGAGCTTGTCATTTTTTTTTTTCGGTTCTTCCATTCTTTCTAACCTTTGTTGTCTCTTCCTGCCCATCTCTCTTTTCTTCTCCCTTTTATGGCTTTTTACGGTTACAAATCACAAATTGAAAGAAAAGCGATTTCTCCTCCTCGTCGTCGTCTGTCTCTATAACTTGCATTTTTCCACCTCGAAAATTTCGGATGTTCCGGGAGGAGTTTTTCCTTTTTTTTCAATGGGTCCCTCGAAACAAGTCATCAACCGAATCGACTTGTGAGGGCTTGGAAACATTTATGCCGTAGAGTGTCAAAGACCGAAGGTTGACGTCGCTGGGCTAATCGCAATATAGATCATCAATAACCAGCAAGTTTTTAAAAAATACCTGTTACTTCCCTCCTCTCTTATCTTTTTCGAGTTCTTATGGACTTGCGGGCTCATTACGAGTAGGAGCAGAAGGCGAAACAGATGACGGTTTTCTCGTCCCTTCCGAAATATTTAAAAAAAAAAAAGCTTAAGAAAAGCCAAAACGGTTATCGGTTACCAGCCCCCAAGTACGCTCGATCTCTCTCAGGTGACATTATCGTCTGGGTGCGAGCTCTCCTGAGAGAGAAAGGTGCCAAAAAGGCCCCGGCATCAAGCCCCGGTCGCTTGGACCCCGAGCCGACACGGTCGAGATGAAACATTCCATCGGAAATATACCGCTATAGGCTAGGCTTCTTCTTCTAGTTCTTTTTCTTCTTCTTTCTCTAGTACATGTTATATTTCCACTCATCTTCAACAAAATGCAGCCATTGCTACTTAACCGGAGAGAGCCAGAGAGAGAGGGCTCGCACAAACGACAATAACAACAATGGGTGGCCATTAGCGAGTCCGATACATAAATATCAGTTGCTGTAGAGGAAGAGCCCACCTCTAAGTCGAAGGGGCCGAAATAACCTCATAACGGGGCAACATAAGCTATATCCGAGTTCTTGTCACCAATGTTTGGTCGTAGAGCCATAGAAAAGAAGATTTCTTCAGGACCCCTTTTCTCCCCTCTCTCGTCCGCTCGGTTGGTATTTTTCAATATACTGCTGAAAAAGGAAAAATAGATGTAGGGGTAGAAGACCCCTTCAGTTCTTCTATTGAATGGACAATAGACGAAGAACCCTACAGACAGAATAGAAATATATTTCCAATATGCCCCGAACAAACCTCTTTATTTTGATTCATAGAAATCTCCTCTCTAGTGCCCGAGTCTCTCTTGCGGCGCCATCTAAATATTCTCTCTGTGTATGATAGTACAAATCTATTTTGTTGATTAGTTCCGGTCGAGCGGGAATCCAAGGAAGAGCGTAGGGCCAGCTGTCACAAACGGTCGGAGGGGCCCCACGCGCGCGCATGGAAACAACAACAACTTCTGCCGTGTAAACTGTATACTATAGTATACATATCCAGAGAACGTAGCAGTGCAGTAGTACGTAGTAGTAGCTCAAGCTATAGTCCACTTGATGGATTGTTTGATCAATTTGAGTCGGCGATGCGAAAAGCGGGGCGTATAGCGACCGGCAAGATGACGCAAGTCAAGCTTCTTCCTATTTCCACGGAACGCGCAACATTTCAAATTGAGTTTTCCGAGGAGCGGGCACAACAGCGGCAACAAAACAAAAACAAAAAGTACGGAGCTCTGGACGATTGTATGTGCTGTTGGCTGTTGCAATAACTTGACCCCTCGACCGAAACAGATTGGCGAAATCAAAGGGGCTTTAATATTAAATAGTAGGCTACGTATATAGTATAAGTCCGACTATCTGGCAACATAAACGTGGAATGCCGGGACGAGACTATCAATCAAAGAAAACGGATCGGCAACAAAAGAGATCAAATCTCTCGCCCTTAAGAAATCGGAAACTCTAGCTAATAAAAGCAATGTTTACGTTTTGGGTTTCGTACGTTACACTTTCGAGTGCCAACAACCGGACAAACAGACGCTCTCGGAACTCCAGGATAGGTATAATGTGTTTCTCTCATCAAGTCAACTCTTCGTCCATCCGTTATGGGTCTATCTAGCATTACATGTGAATAAATACGTCAATATGTGCTAGGTATAGGGGGGTGAAAGCGAATGGCCTTCTCTCCGGACTGTACATCTGTCAGCATTCGAACTTGTTTTTATTTGGCCAAAAGAGTTGTTTCAAAAGAAAGATCTGCCATATTTCTTTACTTTATGTATATATATATATTCCCGTATTGTCTCTTTTTTGTGTTGGGGGAGAGAGAAAGAGTTTTTTTGTTTGCCTATAAAAATAACTTTGCGTGTTTGTGACAGCCGGGATGGTCGTCGTCTTGTCCCTGGGAAATAGTTTTCTCGTCTTCGTCCTTTTTTCTTTTTTTTTTTAATAGCGTAGAAGACAATGATATCATCGTGCCCAGGGTTAAGAGGGTAGAAAAATATAGACATTTTTGTGGGGGAAAGAAATCGGGTTGACTGATAGGTATCCCACCCAGAACAAAAAAGGAACAAAAGACGAACTAATGGAAATTCATCTTCTTTTTCTGATCAAAGTTTCTCACGCACCTTAGCTTGAATTTCGTCATAGATTGTTTTTATTTTTCCCTCTTCATTTGTCAGCCCGGAGGAGTATAAGTCACGCAAGCCTCAGCGCCCGAAAATAACAACCGATTCATCAAAAGAAAGGATGACTCGATTGCGTCATTTGAGAATTTTCGCAATGAATAAAACCAGAAGGGTTTTGCGGGCTAGTTGAAAAAATCATGGCGACGATATCTGAGATTCTCTTCTCGGAGGTAGAAATACTATAAGTGACATTTTCTCTTTTTCGATATCAATCGCGGAAGGAATAGAAGACCCCGGGGGGATGAATGATGGGACGAGCCGACGGAGCGCGCGGTAGCGGAGCCAGAGAGCGGGCGGCGTCTTGGAGCGATTGATAGCCACATCGAAACCGATAGTCCGGGCTCCCCCTCAATGGAACCGAAAGAGAAAAGAAACGACACAAAAAAAGAACAAGCTCTTCCAGCCGACACGTCTATACATTAAAAGAGGCAGGAAGGAAAGAAAAAAAAAGAAAAAAGACGAACCCGAGAAACCCCACGGAAAGAAATATATAATAGAAAATGGTGTTCGCGACGATTTTATACCGATACATATATCAATGACGGTGTGAGAGAGAGAAAATCGTCGGCGTCGTCGGGCGTCCGAAAGAATCGCTGGAAATCTTTATAGACCGTAATTCATTCAATTTAGACCCTTTTTTTATTATTTCCTTTTTTCATTCATTCATTCTCTACCTCTGTCGTTCTTTTCAAGATTTACGCTCAACGCGAAAAAAAGGCTCATTTTAATTTATTTGGTAGGAAAGATTGGAAAGATCAACCGGGCCGCCCGGAGGGGAATCTTCTTCATCCGAGCTATCGATATAGATATATATAATAATAATCATAATAATTTTTCCCCCTTTACTCTTTTTTAGAAGGGGGCCGCTCAAGCGCTCTGCGCGAGCTGGTGATCGATTGTGCCGGGCGGATTAATTGAATCACCCAGGGAGTGTGTAGAAAAAGAAGAAAACGGCGCCAAAGAAGAAGAATAGAGAGACGTCAGGAGCTGTATAACTCGCTGGAAAGAGCCCGGGTTACAAGCAATCACGGCGGTTTTGTGTGCACGGCGATAAATAAATCGCTATATAACACTCCGACGCTTTACCGCCGCCGCCCCCTCCTCGTCAGTTGAGTTCGACAGCAAGAAAGAAACGGCGGGGCTGCGGATGTTTGTTACATTTGTCAGTTGGGTCGCGGGATATTATAGGGAAGAAGAAGAAGCTATTCGATACGGACAAAAAAAAGAAGAGGAAAACTGGCGTCAATAAGACCGTTTCTCTCATTCACCTATTGAACTTTTACCAACCGTCCGCGATGTATATACATCACAAAAACTGATAACAACAAAAAAGAAAAAAATGAAAAAGACTCGTGCTTGCGATTCCAAAGTTCGTCGAACGCTCCGCAGCCTCCGAATAAAAACGCCAGAGAAAAAACAAAACAAAAAAATAACGAAACCGGAAATCAAAAAGTTTTTTCTTCAAAGTTTTCCCATCGGCGGATGGAGAGAAAATCCACGCGGATATTCTTCCGCGACAGCCGATTTGGAAGAAGAAATCATCAGCCAACCGAACGCGGCCCATATGCGACTCGTAGTACAGCATTGCTGGAGTCTAGTCTGCGATCTATCGCCAGTGGTAAAGCCAGAAACGGGGTCTCTCTCTCCATTCAGTCGGACCCTGTCTGCCGAGCGGAACAGTCGAGCTTCTCTCAGTCTCTCTTCAACTATACCCAAACAGCCAGTGTATATCTTGTGTGTTCCAAGGCTCTTTTTGCCCATCACAACAATCGGAGAAAATCCCTAGTTCTATCTAAATTTTCCAATCCATTGTGCCGTTTTTTTTTTGGTCAAGTGCGCAGTTTTCCCCAACAGGAAACTGAAAAACTCCGACAAAAGAAAAAAGAAGACAAAGTGCCATTTTCTTCCCCAAGTTAATGAAGGTTTTTTTTTTCGTTGACCGACTGGAACAGATCTCGGACAAACCGAGAAAAGAAAGAGGCTGTGTAGGGTGAGGGAAATAAGGGAGGAGTCTGGGATGAGAAGAGTCATCAATGCGAACGTATACAATTAAGTGGCCGCGGAAATAGTTTTTTTTTTTTGCTCCCCTCATCTCTCGCCAAAAAAGAAGAAGAAGAGGGACAACAAAAAAATTCTTGAAGGTGCCGACCGATGGGAGAAGATCCCCCGCTGCGACAATGGCTACTCACCACCTGAACATTTCCAGTCGCTAAAGGACAATATATATCAAATATAAAGAAAAAGTGGCAAAAAAAAAGAAGAAGAAGAAAAAGAATATTAAGTGCTGCACACATCTCAAGAGTCAACGTCGACTAGAGAGAGAAGTAAATCGACCTGGACATCGCCACCTTCTTCCGATCCTCGTCCCTCTTCTTCTCTGGCAAATACCAACAGCTCCGCTGGGACCGCCGCGCATCCATCTCTCACCTCTTCATCTTTTTTTCGGTTTTTTTCAGGTGAGTCTAAAAAGAAAACTCTTTCGGTTCATTGAGACTCGTGGTCATATCCCTACTTGAGAAAGAAAAGGACAAATCTTTGAACCTTTAAGCCCCAAAATGTTTCATACCATCATCATAAAACTATCTAGCTGCGGTCCAAATCTTTTCTCTACATTCGATCCCGCTACTTCTTTTTTTTTTCATAAATATTTTATTATTATTAGCATTTTGTGTAGCGCTGATTCTCGTCCGTTGTGCGCTGTTTTTATTTGTTGATATAGGACTATATATATATATTGGGCTAGTATCAGTGGTCAGTATGCGGTTTTGTGTCTATAGGCGATAGAAAGAGCCGCGCTTCAAAAGAGATTCTGCTACCCGACATGACGTTGATTCTTCCCTTTCAAGAAAAGTCGAAGAAGAAGAAGAAGAAGAAAAAAGGGTTGCGAACAAGAAGAAGAAGAGTTGGGCAGAAAGCCAGTCGCCGTCTCTCGGCTAGCGCAACATTGATTATCGAATCGGAAATGACCAATGGCGGCGCGTATTTGCATCGAGTCCTCTCTCTTTCTTTCCATTCTTGGGATTTTCTACCCCGCGGTTTCCAAAGTGAAGGGTGGGCAGAGGGTGGCGGGATAAAATGGGTGGGGTTTAGAGGCGGGATTGGGGTGTGTGTGTGCCAGTATAGTCCCGCTGTCGACAGCAGCCAGAAATTAGTTGCCTTTGATGCCAGCACGTCTTGCCATCCCTACGCAACCCTTTTTCGCCCTCCTCCTCTTCTTCCCCTTTCTTCTTCAAGAGGAGGATGGGCCGGAAGGGAGGGAAAGGAAGTAGAAAAGATGGCCGGCACAAGTCACCGACTCGCGTTCGATTCCTTCCGGATATTCAATCAATCGAGTGGGCTTTCATTACGGCTAAACTGAGAGACCCTGCCGCAAAGAAATGGAAATAAATGGCGGAAGAAACCGCAAGTATATATATATCTATTACTAAATACGCCGTTTGGCGGCGGCCAAATCAGAAAATGAAAAAAAAAGGAAGGAGCTCAAGCAAATCGAAGCGTATTACGAGGCCAAAGATGCGGTGCGCAATGAAGAATTAAGGGAAAGAGATGAAAGAGAGAAAGAAGGGCGAAAAGAAGAACTTTTCTGGCTGTTCAGTTGCGCCCCGGTTTCTTATTAACGGCGGGTTTCTCTCGCTTAGATCCAGCCAGTAGATATACCTACTACATCCCGATCAATTAATAAGGCTCTAGCAGCTATATAGACGAGCGCAGAAAAAGAGGGATGTATAGATGTCACGCGTTGCAAGTCTTGATATAATGGGCCGGCGTTTCAGACGGGCACGCACACCGCCAGGCTCTTCAAGGAGTTTTTCTTCCTTCTCGATGATAAACGCTGACGGAGAATAAAAAGTGTAGAAACACACAGACAAAAAGACAATCGGTCGACGACGATGACAAAAAAGGCAAAAACTAAACAAACGCATGAGCCAGCAATTCCACCGGGATAGGGCACGGCGACGTTTGTAATAATAGGTAACAGATTGCGCAATGATGATTTTTCACTACGGGGTCGTGATTTTTCATTTGTAACAACAAACGATATATCTTTTTCTCTTCCAATTTTTTTGAACCAACTCTGGCGATAATGAAATCGTTAAAATTTTAACGCCGGAGAATTTTTCTCCTCCATCTTGATGGAAAGAGGGAAAGTGTTTCAAGAGGAAAAGCTCTTAAAAGTCGGGTAGGACCCGGTCTTAAATCTCGAGTCCATTTTGACGACTCGACTCGGGCAGGTTAATAGGGACGTGATATTCCGGGACTACTAGGACGACGACGACGAGGTGGTAAAATGGAAACCATAAGAATACCACCATGTGCTCCTGCTCTTTTCTTTCTTCTTTCTTCTTTTGTCTTTTATAAACGAAAGAGAGAAAACACGAAAAAATCCAATTCCCTCCTTTTTCTAACCCTCTTACAACACAAATTCGATAGTCTACTAAGAGTTTTGGCTCGAGTTTTGGGGCCGGCTGAGACTGTTACTTAATGCAACGCCGTGTTCTGTATTTATTAGATACATTTATAACGTAACTGGATAAAAGGAAACATATCATGTAACATCCATGTCACTTTTGTAGATTCACCTGGCTGTTGCCGACCGAGCGACCGGCCGGAACGTCGAATCGACCGAGTACCCCAGGACAACTAATAAAACAGGGAAAACACTACAAGAAGAATGCCAAGTTCAACGTTGCAGCTGATTCAGGCCAGCGAGCCGAAATACATGGGCCAAGTAAGCCAATCATTTTTGATTCACCATCGCTCAAGTTCAGTGTTGGCGTACTACTACGCGTACCGAGCAATCTATGGCCGCGCATCGCGCCTAATTGGATCTCGCATCTAACTAGATGCGACCGGTAGCAGACGGGAAAATTCGACTCTTTGATTTTCTTCTTCGCCCAGCATTTGAGTAGTTGTACCTTGTTGCCAAATCCGCTGCCTGAGCCAACAGCGCGAATCGATCCCTCTAAAATGTGATGTATATAGTGTCTTACTTAAACCTTATAAGGAGCTCAGTCAAAACGACCGTAACTATACGGAGCTCCATAATAATAATAAAAAAGACAGAAATTTTTTTTGGGGAGAAAATTCGAAGGTTCTTCTATAAACTTATTGGGGGCTTGTAAATTTTTGTGACAAGACACGAACGAGGTGAAATGATTGGACGAGGAAAAAAAAATTCCACCTGCTGGGCGATTGACATCTCGTCTTTTATCGAAACGAACGAAACTCATCAGTTTCGAAATGTCCCAGTCCACTTTCCCTTTTTTCTCCGAGATATGGAACTCTCCGTTGGGAAAAGAAAAAATAAAAGAAATCCCAGTGTAGATATCTTTATGACGCAAGCGGCTGCCAGTTCCAATTACAAGGAGGTACTAGACGTATAGCCTAGTAGATATATACATTTCCTTCCTTCTTTTTCTCTTGCCTCATCTGTGTGGGGCTCCCGACCTGATTAGTCCGCTCAACTCGTCACGATCGACTGGTGATAAGCCGGGGCAGCTCCGACGACACGACGGAGCTCGGGCAGCAGATGATATTCCGTCTTGGTTCGGTCACCGTCACGCCCTTTTATGGGCTGCGTTAATAGCTCCGCTCCCCACATACAATAGAGCGCTCCCAGTCCAGTCACCGTATATCTAAATACATTATATCCCGCACGGCACCCCCAAAACGTATAGTCTCAGGGAGAAAACTACGTGATGGGCTAGAAGCCGCCCGGATCATCTCTCTCGGCCCCGGTAATCACGACGACCATCGATTGAGAATTGCATAAGACTTGGGCCCGGCAGGAGGTCACTGAACTCTTTGAGAGATAGCGCAGACTTTGAGAAAAGAATATAAGAATTAATTCTGAAATTTGTTTGGTTGAATTGATTTAGATTTTAGCGACATTAGCCGTGTCGCTTGGTCCGTTCGCTGCCGGCCTGGGCAAAGGCTACAGCTCGCCGGCTTTGGCTTCATTGCAGAGTCTTAACGCACTGCACCATCACCACCAGACGCGTCATCACTGGGGCAATAGCTCGTCGCCGATCCGGGCGACGGCCAACAGCGGATTTAGCGTCTCCAACCAGGAAGGCTCGTGGATCGCCAGTTTGTCGCTTCTGGGCGCCTTGTTCGGCGGCCCGCTGGGCGGTGTGGCCATGCGCTACGGACGGAAACGGACCCTGCTGGCCATCGCCATCCCATTCTCCTTCTTCTGGCTCTTGACCGTCTTCGCTAATAGCGTCGCCATGATGTACAGTGGGCACTCAAATTATTAGAACACGGGGCGCATTCCCATTGCACCCCGTGTTATTTTCGCGTTTATTTTTCCGCCCCCCTGGGCTCAAAAATAGTGCTAAAATTTTTTTTCTGATGCCGTTTAATTTGTCTTGGCGAGATCTCTTAGTGGGTTTTTTTGTTTTATCCTAACAATAAAACCCCAAGAAATTTATTTATTAGAACAGGCCTTTTTTCCCCATCCTTCGTACACAAATCGGTCAATTTTAACAGCCGACAGCTTGTTTTTGAAAGATTCAAACTTGAAATTTTTATATAAAATCAAGTGAGACTTCTTCTTTGAGTCTGGAAATTTTCATTAAGTTTTGATAAAAGGCTCGCTAAAAAACTGAGTCGCGTTTCGAAAAAAACGGCCGGGATAGGCTTTCGACATGGGGAGCCGTGACCTTGGTCGAAAAAACGACCTTTTTCGAAACGCGACTTAGTTTTTTAGCCGTTTTTTTTTCATTTATCACCCAAATTTAATGAAAATTTCCAGACTCAAAGAAGAAGTCTCACTTGATTTTATATAAAAATTTCAAGTTTGGGAAATTTTTCAAAAACAAGCGTCCAGTTCGATTTGTGTACGAAGGATGGGGAAAAAAGGCCTGTTCTAATAAATAAATTTCTTCCTCTTCTAGGGTTTTATTGTTAGGATAAAACAAAAAAACCCACTAAGAGATCTCGCCAAGACAAATTAAACGGCATCAGAAAAAAAAATTTTAGCGAGCCCAGGGGGGCGGAAAAATAAACGCGAAAATAACACGGGGTGCAATGGGAATGCGCCCCGTGTTCTAATAATTTGAGTGCCCACTGTACGTCACGGCCTTTGGCTGCGGATTCTGCTCCGCCATCGTCCTACTCGTCTCGCACGTCTACATCAGCGAGATCGCCTCGCCGGAGATCAGAGGCGGGCTCTGCGCCCTGGCCAAGATGGCCAGCCACGTCGGACTGCTCGTCAGTTTCAGTCTGGGCGCTTATCTCGACTGGAGACGGCTGGCCATGGTCGTCACGGCCGCTCCGCTCACTTTGCTCATCGCCGCTTTTTACGTCCCCGAAACGCCCAGTTGCTTGTCGCTGCGCGGACGGGAGGACGAAGCGGCCGAATCGCTCCAATGGCTCAGAGGCGAAGAGACGGACGTCCGTCAAGAGTGGAACACGATCCAGGCCAATGTCAGACGCCAGAAGGCGCCGTCTTTGTCCGCAGCGCTCGGAGCGACTTCGTCCGGAGCGGCGGCGGCAGCGGCGGCCGTTGCGGCCGTTTCCGCTGGGCACGGCCTACCCAAAACGCCCATCTGGCGCCAAAAGAGGCTTTTGCGTCCCGTGTTGACGACTTGCGGCGTGATGCTCTTCCACCGCATGTCCGGCGCGCACGCCTTCAATTTCTACGCCGTGCCCATCTTCCGCGCCTCGTTCGCCGGAATGGACCCCCACGGAGCGGCCGTCATTGTGGCGTTCGTCCAACTGCTGGCCTCCATCACTTCCGGCCTCCTGGTGGACACGATCGGCCGTCTGCCGCTCCTCATCGCCTCCAACCTGTTCATGACGCTGGCCCTGGCCGCTTTCGGCACTTTCATCTACATGGAAGGCGGCTCGTTGGTGAGTCCGGCGGCGCTGATGGTCGGGCAGCAAGCGGGCGGCGACGGGGCCCAGCTGGACTGGATCCCGCTGGTCTGCGTCCTGATCTTCACGGTGGCTTTTTCCATCGGAGTCGGGCCGATCGCTTGGCTGCTCATTAGCGAACTCTATCCGCTAGAGTACCGCGGAGTCGGCGGGGCCATCACCAGCGCCTTCTCCTACGCTTGCGCTTTCGTCAGCGTCAAGACGTTCGTCGACCTGGAATCGGCTTTCGGCCTTCACGGCGCCTTCTGGATCTACGCCATCGTCTCACTCCTCGGATTGGTCTTTGTCCTCGTCTTCGTGCCCGAGACGCGCGGACGCGGCCTCGACGAAATGACCGAGACGGATGCCAATCTCGTCGTCAAGAATCCGACGTGATTATTCAACAACAAATTCCTCTCTCTCTCTCTCTTCATTCTCTCTCTCTCTCTCTCACTTGATATCGGTGTACAATTTATACATATTACATTTTCATGATTGTTTCATTGATTAATGACGAGAAAATACGCATCGACCGGTAATTCTAGAAGACATTTCCTCGCTGAATAATTTATATCACCATAAATATATTATATATATAATGTATTATACAAATGTTTGACAAAAAAAATGTACGTATTTGACCATGTTGTACAGTTGGAAATTGAAAGAAAACAAAAGAAAAGAAAATACAAACAAAAGAGACAAGGACGTTTCCGCGCCTTTTCGGGTTGATTGCATCGAAAATCTATCGGCTATCCGGTTCGTTGTGGGTTTTCCGCGTGAAATCGGGATATAAAAAAGAGCGGAGAGAGAGAGAGACGGACATTATACATTTGTAGAATGAATGGATGATAACGGCGGCTGCCTTTCCCAACGATCCGAGTGCTGGAACGCACTCTCTCTCAAGGAGGGTGTATGTATATAAATACACTATAAGAAGGCTTGTTGTTGTTGTTACGAGAGAGATTGTCCTTCGCCGTTAAGACGGAACAAGCCGATTGGGACGGCGATGACGTCGACAGTCGGAGCACTCACTATGCGGTCCCGTCCTGTCTTCTCCTGTTATAAAACAAAAAGGGAAGAGGACCCAATGGATTCGAACGCCAACGTCGCCAGGTTTTTCGCCTTTTGTCACGCGGCGGGGGGAAGTTCTCTCTCCTATTTTTAGAAAAAAGACACAGACACAGAGAGTCGTAGTAGCTCTAGGACGTTTGTCTTGTTGTTGTTTGTTCTTGGTCGCTCATATTCGGGCTCTTTGGCGGTCGTCGATGGGGGCAAAGAATCGCGTCGAGGACCCGTCGACGGCGACGCCATTAGCCACCACCACCCTCCTGTCTCTCGCACAGGGGTAGAAGAAGAAGCTGGCCGAGAGAAGAGAGAGAGAGCACTTTGAATGGTATTAATGGAAAGCTCCTTCTCTCTGACGTCGATGTTGCTTGCTCGTTGCTCCAGTCGGCCCTCTGAAAAGAACAAGAGAGAGAAAAGAGAGAGAGAGGGTCTTCCCCCATCCAGAGAAGCAATCGCGGCTCAGCCTTTTCGAGAGCTGATGGACAGCTTCGAACTTGAAAGTTTTCTCAAGTGCTTGTTGTCTATATCCGGACCCCCAGCAGTAGAAGCAGCACTGCCAAACTCGTACCGGATTTTCCAACCCTCACGAAACTTTGAAAACTTTCACTTTTCTTTTTCTTCTTTTTCATCTTCATCTCCACCCCGTTTTCCTCCATCTTCCTTATTCAAATAGAGCGCGAGTCCCGGGCAGGATATGGCAAGCATCAAAAGAGAAACGGAGAGCAGCGCACAGAAGCGAAATGAAGTGTTGGCTGGTGGGGGGCACAATTCAGCTCTTTTTCTGGTCAAACAAACGGGGTTAATAACTACCCGCCAATTCTTCCCTTCGACAGACTAAATAGGCTCCTGTTTTCCAGCGCGTTGATTCTTTCTCCAACCTTTTGTTGTCAGAGATGACGACAACAAAGGAACAGGAAAAAGAAAAGAAATATAAAGAAAAAATAAAATAAAATAAAAAAAGGAGGCAGACGGAGTATATAGTAAGAGAGGAGAGTTATGATGGAACTAGATGGTTTTCTCTCCGGCCATCACCCTGGCGCTCGTCGCGTCCTCGTCACCAATTAGCTCCGACATATTGCTGCTGGGGGTGCTGTTCCGATCAATCAATATTGAACCAACTCTCCTCATCTCTTTCTCTCTTTCTCACTAGGCTGATGCTGCTGCTTGCTGCTGCTCCCCTCGAGGCTTTTCATCAGTCGTCGTAGTACAAGAAGAAGCCAGAGAGACCCCAGCAGAAAACCCAAAGAGATCCCTCCATTTTCTGGCTATACAGACCTTACAAGAAGGCTATATAACTCGACGATCGATAGCCTGATTATATTGCCAAGTTCTTCTTCTTCTTCTTCAGCAGCGACCCCTCCTATTACAACTATTGCTTACCACTAGCTAAAAGAAACTCTGGCCAGAAGAAACAAAAAAGAGAGAAAAATGCAGCGGCAAATCGCGCGTCGGGGCTTTTGCCAGGACTTGTCACTCTTTTCTTTTCTACTGGGCCGGCCTCCTCGGTCCTGTTTTCGAGGGTCAAGAGTCAACAAGATAACCGATCCATTTCGGGAACCTTTGGCGACTTGGGGGCCTCTTGTGTGTCTGATAAAGAAAGAATGTCACACCGTAACGCGGGCACACTAAGCCGGGCAACGCAAAGGCCTTAAGAATGTGAGCTATGTGACGGGGCCTCGACTGTCGACGCCCACAGCCCAGCGTCTCGAGACGTCGTCGACAGATCCCATAGAATTTAACAAGGGCCGGACCCCTCTTCTTCGCCAAAACGGCGGAAAAAATAAAAGATGAAACTTTCTAATGAATTAGAGAAGAAAAGGGATAAAATATAAAATATATAAAATGATGAGGAACGAGATAGCCCATATCCAGTGCCAAATAAGGACACGTCTCCCCTATAATAATCAATTGGCTTTTTCAAAACTGTGCGTAATCCGAGCCCTTTAACGCGCAAAATTCTTCAATGTAGAGACGGAATATTTTTTTGTTTATCTCAATCGTATATGGATCGAGCCCGGTAATAGGATAGACGAAGCCGCGCCATTCAAGCCGGCGTCGTATGGCTTTCCTTGATAATAACCATACAATTTTATTTTGTTGTCTAGATGGATATATTTGTATACAGAAAAATCTTAACAGTTTGCTCATTTTTGCTATCTGGTTGCATCATTTTCTTTTTTGGGACGGCCCTTTGAGACACTCAAAAAGAAAAATTTTTTTTTGGCGCTGGGCTGTGCGTATGTGCGAACGGAAAAGAGGCGCTCGTTAAAAATCCTGAGTTCAGAAGGCGGAAAAAAAATTTTAATAAAAACAGAACACAAGAATAGAGGACAGTTGCAATGGCGAGAATGAAGGTTCCTTTTTTTTTAATTTCGGGAGAAAACCAGTTGCACACAACATCTGCAACTGTTTTTCCAAACGTTTGAGCAAAAATTGAAACGAAAGAAAAGTTGTAAAAGAAATGGCTCGTCATCAGCTCGTTACGTCGCCTCTTCATTTTCCGCAGTCCGCAACGCAGATGGTCTGATGGGCGTCTGATGGGCGGATTGACGGGGGAAAAGGAAGCGAAATGAAGAAACTTTTTTGTCGATAATAGTTGAATCTTTCTCTATCCCTTGTGAGAGGTTAAATTCAAGCGAGAAAATGGCAGACACGCTTGACAGTCCCTCGGGTATCAACAGAGAGTCCAGCGGGATTGAAACACGATCACGTTTACCCGTTGGGAGCTTTGCGGGCGGGCGTTAAAGAAAAAAGGCGGAAACCAAACCGGAGCTGTATTACTACAGCTGGGAAATAAATGAGCTACTCGTAGTGTTGTTGCACACGCTCTCGCTGCGCCACCGAGTTTTCTCGAGATGTCAATTGACGTGGTACGTATCGAATCGTCGGATGGAGCAAACTGATTACACGCCGCGGGGGCTCTCGTTGCGCTGTTCCCTGCACTCACACACTCCATCAGTTGGGGATATTACTCAGCAACGACTCCAATTCTACCAGCGTATAAATTATAGATATGTTTCACTTACCCAGTGGTGTCTTGCAAGTTTCATTTCGAGCAATGAATGATGAACGTGGCCACTCAGAACAAGCCCTGGAGAGTTGAGGTTATCGTTGGGTCATCTCAATGACCTGATGACTTAACTTTCATCAGGAACTAGAAACAAAGCAGTCGCCGGATACCCATCTTTGGTTACGAAGAAACTCCAAAACTGACAACTATCCAAAATCAATCAAACATAATGTACCACAAAAAAAAAATGAAACGCATATTACCGTTACACTCGACTGTTTGGGGTTATTACGGGATGAAAGAACGATCAGGTCAGCACACTTTAATCGTAAACTTGAAATATTGTCGGGAAGCATTTTAGAACATATGTCAGGAATTAGAGCAAAAGTCACGTCTCACGTTTCAAAACATTATCTATTGATCGTCGACTGTCAAAACGCAATTAAACTATCGATTACGTATCATCAATACTTCCATCGAACTTGAGTCATCAAATTTTCAAAAAAGTATTCTAAACCAAAATACGGAAGAAATTCTTAAAAAAAAAATGAAGTGAAGCATAAATTAGGATTCATCGGTGGCAAATGACAACGGGCCGATGACATTTGACAAGTCGACAGTAAGTAGAGTTTCACAAACAGCTGACGGAATGCCAATCAGAAAAAGAACTCATTTTCATGATGAAACGAAATAAGAGCGCTTTACATTCGAATGGCGACGTGAATTGATTCCCCCCTACGTCACTGACCCCGATTTCCAATCCGATTCTTTCGTTTTGTTTGTTGTTTGCCTCATGTCAACGAGCTGATCCCGAGGACAACGAATAATGGCTGGGGTATCCTCCATCTCTTCTTTTGTTAATTCTTTTGTTTCTCCACTTCCTCAGACAAGTAGAGATTGGCAACAGGGCCAGAGTAAATAACATTCCAAACGCGCACGCACACACACAGTCAGAGCAGGATATACAAGAAGCCTTTTCATTTTATTTCATTTTCTATTTGTCTATAGACAAATAATAGAAAACCGAGAGGACAACAAGACGAGAGAAAAAAAAAGGGTACAAAGTCTGGCGTGCAGTCTTGTTAAGAAAGACTTTGAACGGCTAATTATATCGACCGTACCAGCAGGGAGCTTAGTAGCAGTACAAGTGTCCCTGGCCTAGATCTCTTCCTTCGGATATCTGATTTGGAAAACGTTGCGGAGAGAGACGACACAGACGAGACAAAAAGAGTTCAACTTTTTATTCCTGGAAGTAAATGACGACGCGCTCGTAGTTTGTCATTAGCGCCCGATAAATCTAGGGATTTCCGTTTTTTTCGAGCGAGTTTTCTTTCTTCGGTCCAGCTTTCGGTATATAGAGTGCGAGCCCATAAAGGGTGACCCGTATTCTATGCCTCCTTGCCATATCTATATTTATATATTTATTCCAAAGTTCTCGAAGAAAAAAAAAGGAAATCTCCATGGGCAACACGAATGACCATTTCACATGCCATTCACACAGCTCTCTATAAATATGGTAGCGATGAAAAAATAAATAAAAAAGGCTAAGGCAATATATATACAGTCTCCCGCATTATATGAGCTCCAGCGCTACTACTACCACTACTACTTATATAGAGGTGTATAGGTATAGGCAAACATATACAGACGCACACGCTCGTAGACACGAGAGACGCGCGGATCAAAACACGCCACTGCCGAGTTATTTCATCTATGTGTTGCCTATACAGAAATAACCTAGGCATCCGTTCCAAATCTGCGCCGGCCAAACTCTTCTCGGAGCGGATATGGTACCAGAGTGAACAATCGATGGCGTCTCGGCCTCCCATTAGACGAAATAAATGAACGCTCGCCAATATATAAGTTTTGATGCGCTCTGTTGGTGTTTGTTTAACGTACGGAGGAGAAAGTTTACCCAAAAGGTTTTCTTTTCCTCCGGAACAAGTCGAGTGGGAGAGAAACAAAAAAGAACTCCCCGTCTGTTATTTTTCCTTCTTCTTCTGAAGGTTTGAATCAACACGTTCGAAATTGTGTGCTCAGGGATGATGGAGTAAGACGTAGTCGGAATTTTAGAAAAGGAACGTTTTTTTTTTTGTATTTGTTTGCGAGACATTGTAGTATTTTGGATTTGATCTATCGGATGCCGGTTGTTTTGCGGAAAGCGTTGAACTGCTCCAGGTACTGATTGATGCCGTCGATAGGGCTCAGCATGTCTCCGAATCGGTTCTATCCGTCGAACGCCCGCCAAATATAGGGTTTTTAAAAGATACGAAAAGAAGGCCAACGGTTACCCATCTATTACCCAACAGATTTATACACGAGGAAAAGGCAAAAGAGACGAATTGGACCGTGGGGAAATCATCGTCATAAAAGAGATTGAGAGCCTATATAGATTTATACTACGGTATATATGTTACAGACCTGGATGTATTGAGGCGGACTGGAGGAGACGCAACCGCCCAAGAAGCCCTGCATGAACTCGCGGATCAGATCCCAACAGGCGGCCGGCAGACTGCAGGCTTGATATTCCACCTGTCAAAAAAATACAAAAAAAGAAACAAAAATGAGGAGCAGGAAGGTTACGGATGGAATAAGAACGAGGAGCGAGGCCGAACGCCCGTTATCTCGTCCAATCAGAAATCCATAGAGCGGAGTTTCGAGGATTTCTCTCTCTCTGTGGCAAAACTCTGGCAGCAGCGCATAGAGACACTCGAGCAAAGAGGAAATGCCAGTTTTTAAACAAAAATATCATAGAAAGAATGGAATCAATATTCAGTCGAGTCAGAACTCATTTGAATTCCACGACATCCAAACGGGCCGGGACGGAATATCAAGCATCCTCAAGGCCTGCAGCAGCAGCTCTCCTCTCAGAGAGACTCTAGTCAGCAGCTGAGCTCTTCTTGCCCCGCGCGCCATCAACCGAGCTCAATGGGGATGGAGGATGATCTATTGTTTCGTTCACAACATGGCCGCCAACACGGCCCCTTGTACAATAATAGAGACGGCATAGGGAGAATATATGTCTACCACTTGGGGACCGTCCCATCAAGTTTTCTGCCCGTTTTTCACATTTGACAACAAGCGTCCGGCTTCGCATCAACATTGACTCAGCTCCGCGCCCGTCACAAATATTAGCCAACCCCCTCCTCTCTTCTCCAACAAAACTCTTCTTCCTTTTTTCGCCTCCAAACCCTCCGGTCCTCCCCCATTTCCTTGGTAAAGTCGTCTTCAAAAAGCGCTAATACTCTTCCGCGTTTCCCTTTTAACCAAATATTGACAGGCTCATTAACCCCCAAAGACCGAAAAGGGAAGGAATACTAAAGCATTTAGGGAAAAGAAGTAAACTCACAAAGTGAAAGCAGTCGACAAAAAAAAAAAATCTAAACGGGTGTCGTCGGGAGAAAAACAAGCCCATCACGGTCCGTCAATATTAGAAAAGAAAAACGAGGCATTTCGAACGAACGCGGGAGTCGTTTAGATCGTTCGAGTGTACCTCTCGGATGCTAAAGAGTAATTCCTTTTATTTCCCATTCATTTTATTTTTTTTACTCGTGTTCATCTCTTCAAAATTTCGTCGCCTTATAAGGGCGACCGTCTGGGCTCTTCGGCTCTTTATTTTGATTCGAATCCGACATGTCTGCATGTCCGTTCATCATTTTTTTGTTTTGTTTCTTTTAGCGAGCGAGCGGGCGCCAAAATAAAATGGAGGTCCGTTGCGAGATGGAAAGCGCAAATGTTTCTGAAAGACAGAGCGAGTGAAAAAGATGTATGGATAGAATATATACTACCTCGACGAGGATGCCCTTGAAGGTCGGGCCCATAGTGACAGAGCCGAGCTTGACGAGGAAATCTCCGGCTTCGAAACGTGGCCCGCGCGATTCGATCTTGGTCTGCTTCTTCGCCTGGTAAAAGTTGTTGAGTTTGAGCATCAGCAGGTCGAACAAGTTGTCGGCCACCAGGGCCACCGTTTTGTTGCCACTGGCGGCTTCCAGCAGCGCGTAAACCGACGCCGGAGTCTCTGAATTGTGGAGCAAATGCACCGATTTCGGTTGCCCTGCAAAGAGAAACCAAACAAGGAAAACTTAATTTACAGAGAAACATCGACAGATTTATTTCGAAAGGGGAGAAAAAGAACGGCTCGACAGCGTCGAGGAATCCCAGACGAATTGGCACTTTGCAAAATAACAGATAGACATGATGGCGTCGTCATCAGTCAGCCGCTTGATAATGATGATGGCGCCCCGGCCGTCCATCGGCGTCGATGGCAACACAACACGGTCTGGTGGAAAGAGGAAGAAGAAGAAGAAGTTGTTGTTGCCACACGAGACGAGTCGGGCAACTCTCCAAAATGTCAGATAACCACAACAGCCGCTGCTGCGTCCCCCCGGCAAAAACACCAACAACAACAACAACAACAGCGGAAGGGAAGTAGAAGAAGAAGAGGAAGAAGAAGAACTTTTGGCAGTGGGGGAAAAACAATAACTGCGCCAGTTGTTCTATATCTTCAACATTTGTGACGTCAAACCTCTTTTGGGGTTGGTGTTATCTGGCCCGGCCGTGAAAAACAAACGGAACTGAACAGAAGGAAAAAGAAGAAGAAAAAACTTCTAAGCACTAGTACTAAAAAAAGAAGAAAAATCTCGAAGAAGAAGGAGAAAAAGAAAAGGGGGGAAACTGTAAGAGGAAGAAGTAGCACGCGTTTCTCTCTTTTTTGGAGAAAAGTTGGCTGACGCTAGGCTGGCTTGGCTGGGCGGATCGGTCTAGTAGCCCACGTCCACTTGATATCTGGACGCGAAGCAGGTATATACGAGACGGAGGGGGCCCCCTCTCTACAAATCTCTATACCACTCCAACTGTGGAAGAAGAAAAACCTGCGTGCGGGCGGACTCGAGTCCGTTCCATACGTCAAGTAGAGATAAGACATCAAGTGGCAAGCTTCTTCTTCTCCTTCGTCTACCGAATTTCCTTTTTTCGTCTATTTTCGGTTTGGAAGGGAAAACAATTTTAATTCTAAACGGATCGGAGACTCTGATGACTAAGCTTTTGATTTCGACGGTACAATGTTCTGCTGTCTGTTCCTCCTCGAGACGCACGAGATCTTTTCTCTTATGGGAAAGGAGAGTGTAGTCTGTGTATACAGAGACGTCTCGACGGGGAAACTTATGAAGATGTTGAGGTCGCTCCAGCTCCTCCGTGAAAGAAGAAAAAAGTAAAGTTGCGTCTCACGAGATGAGTCTGAGAGAAAGAGGCGAGGAAGAAGAAGAAAAGGCCAATCGGTGCGTGACATGCGATATCTTACGCCACTCTCACGGACGATTCCCACCAAGTCACAACACTCGGACCCAATCTGCTCCCGACAAAAGAGAAAGAGAGACCCAAGTGTTTCTTTTGCTTCTCTCTCGCTCGCTCGCTCGCTGGTTCTTGTACGAACGACTATACAACTGATATTCCATCAGGCGCGCCGGTAATAGGATACATCTTCTTTCCTCCTTTTTACGATTTCGCTTTCAAAGTGGTTAAACCAAATCAATCCGGCTCGTGAATTATTCAACGCATTCCAATCAACTGGGTTTTTTTCTCCTTCTTCTTCTTCTACTCGTCTACCGATCTTCTTCTTCACCTGATAAGTTATTTTTCTCTCTTTCTCTCTTTTTCTTTCTTTTCTTATTCGTCTGCCATCCGATTGGAATGTCTTCATTTGGGACGAAAAGGCGGAGGAGATGGAGATTTCTCACCGAGATCTTGCGCTTCACCCCCCTCCCGCAAGGAGAAGGGAGAAGGGCCCCAAAGGTAATAATTTACCTCCCTTTTTTCTCTTCTTGTAGACTTCTTCTTCTACCACTATACTTTCACCCCCCGTCGCAAGGTGTGGTTAGCCCCGGACGGGGGCAGCATCAGCCGAGGCACCACAAAATGTTTTATACACGACCCCTTAACGATTGAAAGATCAAATAATATAAATAAATAAAAAAGAAACTTGAATTCTTCTTCTTCTTTCTTTTTAAAGGGTCATTAAAAAACATTTGGTAGGCTATACCGTTGATGGCTCTCTAGCTCACATTTCGTCCGTAGAAAAAAATTCAGAACTCTGTTTGTGTGTCAACCGAGACATTTTTGAGGGGCTAGAGCTTCAATATATATAGAGGGAGAAGAGGGAGAGAGAGACGGTGGGAGAGATTCAATTTCACAGATGAGCGGACGCCGTCCGGGGCCAGATGCTGTCGAAAATCGGCAAATCAGCGTGGGGGTAGACGACGGTAGAAAGCTTGAGAGAGAGATATTGCGACTATTTGTTTTTGTATCTTTTTGCGTCTTCTTCTTCTATTTCTACTGGCTGAGTTCCCTATCGTGACGACACGCATCACACCCAAGATTGACGATCGGCGACGACTTGGGACATTTCTCCTACACCTCCTACACTCAACGGATATGCGCTCCGGGGGAGCAAAGTCAGCAAGGGCAGCAGCCACTCTTTCTCTCTCTTTTTCTTTCTTTCTTTCTTTTATTTTTTCGAATGCTCGTGTCCTTCTCCTTCCTGTGTTTATTAAAATATCTCAAGAATGTCTCTCTTGTCCTCTTTTCGTTTTGATTTTCACTGTCTGGTCGGACACGGAGAGTCGGAGCTGCTGCGAAAACGCGGAAACAAATAATAAAACGCCATTTAAATATCTATCTACAGTACGTGTACATATTCATGTCGAGAGAGAGATGCCAGCGATCCTGCTATTCTCGTCTTCCTTCTCTGTCTCGCCCCAACAACCCTCTCCAAGTCAGCTGGCGTGCTCCGACTAGGATCTCATCATATTGTGCAACTGAGAAAACGATCGATGAAACAAGCTCGACAAAAAGGGACACGGGCTTCCGAGGGAGAAGAGAGAAAACAGATAAGAAGAGGAGAGAGAGAGATAGATACAGACGAGCTACTGAAACGAAAGTCAACGTCAACGGAATGACGGATATATAAGAAGGACCGGGTGGGATCAAAAGAGTTATTGGGTTCTCGTCTCGAGGAAAATTTTCAATCGCATCAACCGGACCGTGTGTGTCATCGGCTCCCGAAGGCGCTGCGCCGCTGCGCCAGTCTGAGTCACACAAGTCGGACACGCCGGGTTTGTCGACAGCTTGTCTCACACACAGACACACACACGCACCACCAAACGGCCTACCTGAATTACCCCTAGCAAGGCAACGGATCGTTCCAAGAAAAGCCAGTTTCACTCAACGCGACCCTTAAAAGAAGTTGAAAGGAAACAAATAAAAGTAAAGGGGCAAAAGAGGGATACACCCATTTCTGGCAACGGCAGAGTAGGAGAGAAATATAAAAGACGGAAAGAAGAAAAGGAAAGAGGTAAAAAGAAGAAGAAAAAATACACAAGTCAGGTAGTCGTAAAAGGTGTTTAGTAAATTTGGACGGCTCGGCATAGCGCGCGGCCGAGGAACTGCGCCCGCAAACATATGTGTGTCGCCATCTGGCAGTGGGCTGCCTGACTTGCACCAAGTCAGTCGAAAACATCAGAACAGAACAGCAGATGGAACTGCGAAACTAGTTTGTTGATCCTGTACAAACTAAAATGGTATTTAATGACGGGTCGATCAGGATTCACTCACCTAACGATGCAACAGAAGAATAGGTTTCACAGTCAACCATGAAGGAACCACTGAGAACACCACCGAGAGCTGTGACACGTTTGGTCAACATTTCTATAATTTGTGGGCCTGACTTGCTTTCTGGAACTGGAAACAGTTGCAACCTTCAGTTTTAAAAAGAAAAAAATTAAGATCGTGTTGAACTATAAATAATGAATGTGGAAACCCAAAAACCAAGGGAAAAGTAAGTTAGAGAAGTCACACTCACACTATAACTCCCATTTTGTCTGGATGTTGGGAACAAAACAACCACACCACTCGAATAAATGACAAAATCTCTTATCCTGATTGTTTTGACTGAAAGAATCAAAGAATTTTCGGTTGGCCAGAATCAAGAAAGAGTCACGTTTGCTTTCAAAACAAAACAAAAAGGCCGTCTGCCCGCCTCGGCTGTCAAAACCGGCGATTAAAGAATCGATTACTAGTTTTCATCAATAATCGATCTGCGCGGGGTCCGAATGACTGTCTTTTAAAAATAGACTTTGAAATACGAGAACGCAAACAAGGACTGCTGGTACCGGAAAGTCGAAAAGTGGGAAATGTGTACAATATTCAACGCTTCTAAGGCATTGGAGAGTGAAAACGAGGCTGAATGTTCTAGACCGTTGGGTCGGTTGGGGGACTTTACAAGAACAGTGCGGCGCATAACATCAACATTCATCTTGGCCTGGCGGGTCATAACTCATTTTAGAGTGAAAAAAAGAACACCATTAAACTCTCCATCACTCTTTCGTGTATATCAAATACAGAACTTCTAGTCTATACAGGCCGTTTCCTCCGCCAAAAGGGGAAAAAGAAGCGAACCCGATTGGCGTGATGCGGCGAAGAGCCGTCCCAAAGAATGTCCCCGATCGAAATGGCGCAAAGAAGAGGGAAAGCTATCCGAGATGTCATAGTCGTTTAGCCCCGAAAATGGGCGCCTCGTGGAAGTGTGCGGAGGAGAGAGAGAGAGAGAGACGTCGGTTGCTAGGATACCATTGATCCAACCGGAGGGACGACGAGCTCGCAACGAAAAAGGAGGAGCTCTTCGGGCTTGGCTTGGCTGCTGCAGCTCGCAACGAATAAGGGATTTCCCTTTTCATTCTCATATATTGTCTTTTCCCTCTTTTTTTGACCATAAGACATACGAGCCTTAGTAGAAGCGAGAGGGGGGAAACCAGAGGAGAGAGAGAGACGTTAGCCTATAGGGGTGGAAAAAGTGTGTGCAAGTTATCCAGTCGTTCGGTGAGCTCGGTCACGTGTGTTTGCTCCTCTGTTGGCTACTAGTCCTACTACGAAACTTGGGACGTCGCTATCTGTTTAAGGACGACCCGTTGACAAGCTCCGTCAGTGAAGGGTCGCCCAAAAGGTAGTGGAGAAAAGGAATCCTCTGATCCGATTACCAGCTAGCAAGAGAGTCCGGCACAGTGTGCGTCCGAGAGAGGGAAATCCATACTAGTACGACGTCCGACGACGGAGCCCAAGGACTCTATCGCTCTTGGGGTAGTATCGGCTCTGCCACCACGATGCAATCACCAAGCCATTGCGGATTATCGTCTTCACCCGGAGAGTAGTACAAGTCGCCCCCATTGTCTTCTCGCGCTCGTTTTCGCGGTTGCGGATTTCGGTGCGGTTTTTTCCCTTTTTTTCCGCAAAAAGACTCGGGACGGAACTCTTCTAGTCGGCGACGTCGACGTCAGATGGCAGTCGTTTGATCCCATTTTCGCTACTCGGAGGGTGAGAGAGGGGGCCGCGCTCCAGAATCCCGCGTCGGCGTATTCCGAAGATAGAAACAACCCGGGGATCGTCGTGTCCTCGTCGGTCGATGGAGGAGAGACGGACGTCAGAAGCGGCGGAGACGGCGACGACGTTCGGCGTGGCAGCAGACAGGCGTCACCAGCAGCGATAGGGCGGCTCGCTGATCTTAGATTCCACAAAAACGTACAACAACTCGACGAACAAGAAGCCGCCGATCATCACATCTCCAAATATTCAAGCACAAGGAATCCAGCAGTGTCGTTTTTCGTGTCGTTTTTCCAGTGTTTCCTTCTCTGAGCCCTCAGGAATCGGTGTTTGTGCGTCTGCTGTGTCAAAAAAAGAAGAAGAAAAATTTCCTCCTCACTCCCCCCCTAGTGCTGTTTGTGGGGGTAGAGAAAACGCCTTGCAAGCCAAACACAATCTTCGGGAACCCGCTGAACGAGCCTCCATTGTTAAACCATGGCAGCCGTCTAACGTAATCAGTCGAGGCTTTTGACACAACACAAAACCCAGGCAGAAAAGTTTTGACGTTCCCCGACGTCGTTTTCGTTGTGTCGGTTTTCGGGGGGAGAACTTCCAGTTGGAATCGATCATGGATCCGATGGATCGTCGAGGAACGGGCTCGTCACCAGGAATGATGGGCGGCGGCGGTGGCGGTGGCGGAGGCGGCGGAGGCGGCTTAGGCCCCGGCTCGAGTAGTCAGCATCATCGGTCTCGCTCTGCGACGAGAACGTCGTCGACGAACGCTAATCGATCCTACCATTCTCTGGATCGGGACGGACACGACCGCGAACGCGAATTCATGCCAATACGGGAGCCGAGAGACGGGCGGGATGGTCGTGGTGGCGATATGAGAGATCGCTCTCTCGAACGGGGTATGGACGGAATGGGCGGTGGTGGAGGAGGCGGTGGAGGAGGCAGAAGAGATCGCTCCATGGATCGTAACGCCATGATGGACGAAGACATGCTCTACGGCGGAGGAGGCGGACGGGATATGGTCGGTCCGGTCGGACCCGGCGGATCCGGCCTAGCATTACCTCGATCCGCCCGCCAATCACCAGCCGTGGATATGGGCATGAAAGGCGGCGGCGGTAACAATATGATGGGCGGCGGCGGAGGCGGCCTGACGAATCGCGAGTCATACCTGATGGAAATCCAAGCGCAAAATGCGGATTTGTCGCGCGAACTGGGAACGTTGAAGCGCGAGTTGGAGATGACCAATCAAAAGCTCGGTTCCAGCATGCACAGCATCAAGACGTTCTGGTCGCCCGAGTTGAAGAAGGAACGCGCTTTGCGCAAAGAAGAATCCGCCAAGTATTCGCTCATCAACGACCAACTGAAGCTGTTGAATGCCGAAAATCAGGTCAGTTTTTGTCCAACGTTCGTCTTCATTCTTCCGAGTTCATTAATTCCCAACCGTCCGGCTGTTGCAATAAAGAAGAAAAGGGCGTCGTCGTCGTCGTTCTCTTATCTCTTTGGGTCCGTCGGAGCTTTTCTCTGTGTGTCGCCCCGCTTTTCAATAGTAGAGCGAGGTGGTAATAGTATTGATCCGGCAGCGGCGCGGGCGCGTCTATGTATGCGCCGTACTGTGAGCGCGCCCGGGGAAAACGGGCGGAGGAGGAGGTCGATGGGAAAGAAGAAGGACTTTGCCTCTCGGAGGGAGTCACTTACTACACCAACTGTCAAGTCGAACCCGCAGCTATTGTGACATTGCAACTGGGGACTCGGGAGTAGAGATCTCCTCTTTTGTTTTCGCTAGCGCGGCCCTCCTCCTACACCGGCCATTTTCCTTTCCCCCCTTTCTAGATACAACATATGGACCGTCTAACTCTTACCAGCGAAAACTACACCGACGACGCGCCCTTCCATCTTTGTTGTTGTCTTTCTTTTTTGTCGAGGCCGAAAATCATAAATAGATTCACCGAGTTAACAAAAAAGAAAGAAGACGAAACCGACCGGATAACCAAACGATGATGCGCCTCTGGAGAGTTTCAACGCCGCTTTATATAGTCGGACGTATAACAAGAGTGTAGGTCTAAGGAAAAAAGGAAGAAGAAGAAGAAGAGTGTAATAGACTCACACAGGAAAAAGTTTTCAGTACATAGAAAGACGAGGCCGGAAAAGTTTTTCGGCTCAATAGAGCAAGTCGGTGATTCACACAATACAGAGACGGCTAGATTCTTCTTCTTTTTGACTCTGCTATAGACAGTCGGACTTGTATGGCAGAGTCACGATAGGAAGATAGAAGAGAGGACGCAGATGGCAGCACGGGCTTCCGAGACCTGATCGATATACCAAACGCTGATGTTTTCCTTTTTCCTTCTTTTTCTTATATTCCGTTCAGCCCTGGCTGCTTTTCTGAGAGAAGCTGGGAAGCTTTTAGCATTTTCCAATCGATGACTAAGGAAATTTTCGTCGGGACCGGGTCGGAACAAACTTATTGGCTCTCAAGAACGACGAATGTTTTTTTTTTCTTGGGGGCCCATTAAAACGTCTGGAAAAGGTCAGATTGAGCGTTGATGAAGGCGCAATCGATGCTGGTATTCTGGACGGAGAAAGAGACACGCGATGAATCATTGGTTGCCATGACGATCGAAAACCCCTTTATTTCCCATCGCATAGCCACGTCAACTAACTAGTAGTCTCAGAATCTGTTTCCAGGAGCACCGCCGGTTATTTCTCTCACAGTCCCGACGAGAGAGAATTCCCCTCCCATCGCCCAACAATGAATGGATAATACGCCGGCAGAGTCTTGAACAAGGAACGGGCCGGCTCCCTTTTGAAGCCGTCCCCGAGAGAGAACGGACGGAGGAGGAGGAGGGCCGGCAAACAACGGCAACTACAGTCTTTTGTAGGGGTTTGCCTATCGGCCGATGAACGGGGCAGAGCGGGCAGACACAGCACATGGCGAGCTCATTAGCTGCGCCGATGTCCCAGCCGCGATGACGTCCGTGTTGCCGCATTGGCCGAGTCACGTGATCCTCGCGTCGCCAGATAAAACAACAGCAGAGGCATTAAAGCGTAGCGCAAGTCAAGAGGGTCTAACCCACGATCCCCCCGATTTATTTCCTCATCTCTCAACCAAAAAATATAACTCGGTGGAGGGGAAAATGGCGACAAATCTCCTTGCATAATAATAGGCCTACGTCAAAGAATTTGATCAACGGCTCGACGCTCTCCGTGTGACACGCAATGTGTCGGTTGTCGTGCGGAAAACGTCTCTTCCAAGATGGTTTTCTTTCTATTTTTTTGATTGATGTCTCGATATCTTGAAGAGAGAAGAATCCATAGAGGGAGCGGCCGCAACGAGCTCCCCGGTATGATTCTAGAAAAAAGAGAAATTCAATTTGGGGTTCGCCCGTCGCGCCCTGCAGGATGTCGGATGGCCTCGTCTCTCTCTTTTGGTCTACCCAAACTCAATCTCATTTCGGCCGTTGCTTTTCCGGATCGCGTCGCCCCATCTGGCTCTCTCTCTCTCTCTTTATAGAGTAGCCTACACAGTAAGGTTAGGTGTCTCTCAACGGAGCTGAACTTTTTCGCCCGTCGGTCCGTGTTTTTCTCTCATCGATCGATGTCGACCGGGCACAAAACTCTTTACCATGTGGGTTTCGTCCCCCCTCGTCTCCGCCGTACAAAGGTTCTTGTAGTCGGCGGCCTACAACGAGCCCCAGCGAGTGTTGCGTGCGCCAAGTGGGACACGGGACTCGAATCAATGGAATTGCCCTCTATACGTGTATAGACACAGCCGTCGCTCTTTCCTTCAGCTGCTTCCAAGTTGGCGGAGTTTGCCGGGTGTCGGTCTCTCTCTCTCTCTCCATTCTATCCCGCCGTTTGCACTGTGTCATTCGAACGAGGAATAAATGAGGAGAAAGACGGTGCGGGCCCGCCGTGTTATGTTGTGTGCACTCGGCGTTGTGTGTGCGCACACAGAGAGTGCCGCAGCTGGATCAATAAACAATGTTTGGACTCTCTTTTGAGAAGGAAAAAAAAAATGCTGTCGAGGAACAGGAAGGAAGAAAAACTCGATCCCAATCCAAGATGGCCGCGTCTCTCATTCCTTATTCTTTGCACGGTCTCTCTCTCTTTGCTCATCGCACGATCGAGGTGCTGGCGTTTTGATCGATCATCTAGCTGCTTCCCGTTGTCTTCGCATTGTCTCCGACGACTCGGTAGGCAGCAGCTCAAAGAGACTCGTTTCGTTCCTCATAAAGTAGGGAACCAAAAAAGAAGAAAAGTCGTCGACACCGAAGATGTAGACGACAGCGCATTTGGGGGCGGTGCGGCTGTGGTGGGCGGCGTATGAACACTTGGCTGAAGCAGCTGAAATGCGGCGAGAGAGACTAATGACGGGCTTTTTTTCTGTTTTTTGATAGAAACAAGCGATGCTGGTGCGCCAACTGGAGGAGGAACTGCGCATCAGGAGTATGCAGAATCCCAGCCACGAAGTGCGACAGCAGGTGGAAGCCATGTACGCCGAGAACGATCACTTGTCCAGGGAAGTGGCCATCCTCCGCGAAACGGTCAAAGTAAACAATCGATAACTACAATATAACTAAAACCCAGTAAACCCTTCGTCTCCCGTTGTGTGTTTTCATTCCCAACACTGGGCCAACAACCGTCACGTTGATTCACTTGTCTCTCTTGTACCTTCTCTATAAACAGGAACTGGAACTGAGGATCGAAACGCAGAAACAGACGCTGCAATCGCGCGATGAAAGCATCAAGAAACTCCTGGAAATGCTCCAAAACAAGGGAATGGGTGAGTGCGAGAGTCGAGAGACTTTTACTCCATATGTATTTTTCTTTACTATAGAGAAAGAACAAACATTTGGGTTTTCCTCGTTTGTTTGTGACGACGTACTATAGCTTACATACTGTCTTCTTCTTCTTCTTCTTCTTCTCTGGCCCTTCTTACGTTAGCAATGTGTCTCCGCATCGATATATACAATCGCCAAAAGACTGCGAAAAACCCAGGGCTATAAATATCGATGCTGACGTCGGAAACATATTGACAGTCCAGATATATATATTTATGTCGGACTATAATTCCAACAAAATTCATTTTCTAGCTATAAATATTATTATCTGTTATATATATATATATATATATTCTACTGATTGATCCTTGCGTTACCGCCAATGATTATTGACCCGCTCTAAATCTCTATACATAATTATATATATATATAATTAATATCAGGCAAAGAAGAGGAGAGATTAATGCTGCATCAAATGCAGGCGCTGGCACAAAAACAGGTCAACTTTCGTTCACTCGTTCAACACAATTGTTGTCTCGTTTTTCCTCTTTTTTTCATCATTATCACTCGGTCAAGATTGTTGAATTGTTTTAGTTTCGGTACACCATCGATCGTGACTTTGGCCTTCTCGACCACCAATTTATATGCTCTAGAAAAATTCTAACATTTAGTGGTAACGACGGAATCAACAAATGGCGTAGCATGCTTATAAGAAACATTAGCGCGAATATCGTGTGACATCCGTAACGGCTAGAGTCATTATCCCCCTGGTTATTGCGTGTAAACGGCTGTAGGAGCGAAACTTAAAACTTGGAGGAGAATAGGCTAATTAGACAAATTTTTAAATTCTTAGTTATGTGATATGTTAACGGAGAGACAATCAATGAGCGGTAGTTCAAGTCCTTGTCGGTAGGTTTTCAATGTCTGGCGTCTCTGTTGTTGTTTTTTTTCAGCCATTTTTTTTCTCTCTCTCTCTTTCTTCTGTTATTCTAATATTTTTCCGATGAAGATCCTTCAACAGTTTGATGAAAATAGTGGGTAATGATTTGTCTTTTTTGTCTTTTTTCTTTTTTTTCTTTCTATTTTTCCTTTGTCTGTTCTCTGTCTCGTCTCTTTTCTCTCTGTTTTTGGCTGCTACAAAAAAACCTACTACCACCACCAAACCACACGACAACAAAACATTCTCTCTTTCTCTTCTCTTATCGGCGGGTTTGCGATCGGGTCTGCTCGCCGTTTTCTTTTCTTCTTCATTTTTCTGTTTTTTTTTTTTGTTTTATGAATTTATGATTTCCGCCCTTTTTCGCTATCTCCCTTTTCTCTCTCTATCACCGGCCTGGTACCATACCCAAAAAACTATCCGTTTCAATAGGTAGTAGCCTGCTTGTTGCTTCCCCCGATGTGGCCGAGTTTGAACGACTCAGGAGCCGTCTGAACGAGAGCCAGACGCAGACGCGCTACCTGCAGTCCATGGTCAACATCCGAGATCAGGAACTGGATCGGGCCAGAAAGGTAAGTTTTTCCTTTTTTTTTTTTCTGGCAAAATTCAAAGTCTGTAACGACACCACAAGCGCACACAACACGTCAAGAACAAAAGAATTTCTTTTCCTTTTTTTCATAAAAAAGACTAAAAACGTCTCAGCGACGAATCAAAAAAAAAGAGAAAAAACCATTCCAGTCCATTGATTGGTTTTCCTTTGATTTCTGGCCAAAATTCTTCCAGAAAGGAATGGTGTGAATTATATTATTATTTGGTTTCCGTTTCTGGTTTTTTTTTTTCTTCCGTGTCTTTTTTGCCGTCACACTCCCGTTTGTTTGACACACAACAAAAATGAAAACAACCCGCAATATAATTCCAGATAAAAATTCCCGACGGAACAATTTTTGGCATGCGATGAGATGTTCAGTTGTTGTGTTATTTCTTTTCCTTCTATTGGCCGCGCGCGCTTCCCTCCCACTCGGTTCTTCTTTTTCGCCAAGAGTCAACTCTCGACAGTCTTTTTTTTTTCATTCAAAAAATGCAACCGGCACATTTCGCTTGTTTTCCCTCCATATAACTATCGCTCCAAGAAATATCTAGTTTTCTAAACAAACAAACAAACAAACAGCAAATGAACACGCACACACATATATCTGTTGGCAGTAAGTATCCGCCAATCTCTCTCTTTCTCTTTGGTAACAACAAAAACAAAAAATAATAATAATAAAAAACTTTGTGTGTGCGCGCGCGCGCGCTGTGTTTGTTGTCATTGTCGTTCGCTACCGATAAAATTTAAGGAGACGAGCGTAGCCGACCGAGCGGGAGGAGAGAAAAAGATCTTTTGAACTTTGTTTGACGTCATCTGGGGAAACATTGTGCAGAAAAAAGAGGTTCTCCGACAGATAGAAAAACTTGAAAAGGCCCATCCACCCGCTTCGGAAAGAAAATCCATTCATGAATGACGTTGCCGAGGCGCGCACAAACACACTATACACATCGTCTAACTTTTGCTTCGCCCGGAAAAAAGCTGTCTAGCGGCGTCTCCATTTTCCCGTGTGGACTAGTAGACAACACGGTCGACTCATCGCCATTTGGTGAATTAAACATCATCCATCCGGCTCCTCAACTTTTTTTTCTAGAAGGAACTAATCCTAATGCGAGAGAGAGAGCGAGACTTTTTGATCGTTATCCACCCCGAAAAAGTTCATTTATCCGGTTGAATGTTGATCTCTTGGCCGGAAAGAACGAAATTGATAAAGCGAACTCAAATGGCCCCCAAACACAACACGAAACCAAAACAAAAAAACAACAAAAAAACAAAACGTCTGGTACCTGAAGGAATCGGTGCTGTGGCAAGACAAACTGAAGAGCCTGATCCAAGACCCTGGCCGGAGAGGCGACCACGTGACAGAGACTTGGGCGGCCCTTTTGGAGACGAAAGAGAACCGGATCGCCGTGATGGAGAGGGACGTCAGTTTGCTGGAGAAGGAGCTGCTCCAGCAGCAGCAGCTGATGCAGCAACAACGCGACCACTGGATGCGCTCGGTGGAGCAATCCAATCCGGCGACTCCGGTCCCGCGCACCGCCACTCCATCCCAACAGGCGGCGGCTGCTGCGGCCGTCGCCGCCGCCCAGCACTACCGTAACAGTCCCATTACCAACGGTCAAACGGCCAGCGCTGCACACAAAGATGCGGTAAGTTCCTTCAGCCCCCCATTCCTTTAGATCCGCCCGCCACATAGAGGGCAATTAGATAGACCCCCTCCTTCACGACTCCACCGTTTTCCGTAGGGTTTCTTCTATTAGTCCTTTCTACTATTAGTCAAGCTATATAGTATATATACGGTACTCCCAGACATTTTGACAAATGGACAGAGGTAAGTTCACTTATTTGCCAATTGAGATTGATGCCAGCCACAGTTCTACTTTTTTTTTGGATTATACGACTGATTAGACGCCCTGGTACCTATATCTCTCCCTTTCTTTCTACTATACCGCATCGCTCGTCGTTTCTCGTTTGCTTTTCTTCTTCATTATAGTTTCTTTTTTTCTACTTCTCAGCTTACGTATATATTGGACTTGTTTCTGATACCCCATTTCTCTCTATACATCATTGGATGTCAATCGATCTCTGGCCAATTTCCTTTCTCCTAATCTATATATATTTATATACACTATTTATAAACCCCTCGGAGGCTACGTCGTTCTAATGGTTAAGCCCGTTCTAGGGTGGACGACGACGACGAAACTTGAATTATTAGATTTACGACATTTCTTTTTTTGATCCTGTAAAGTAGAAAGTTTCTCCTCTCACCACCGTACGTGAATGTTATCTATACATTTTCTGCTACTACTATATAATTGGTTCTTTTGTTCTTACAAAAACGAATTTTTCTTTTTCTTAACATCTACACTGATGTGATGATGATGATGTACCGGGTAGGGAAGGCAAAGTCTTGACCGAGTGTATACTATTTCTATTTATTTTGACCTTTTTGATTACTTTCGATTATCACCATTCCTCTGTATATAAAACCTTTGTCTCGAAATCCAAGTGTTTGCAATCAATTAAGTTGCGGACGCTTTGATTTCTTTCGTTGGAAAAACTAGACAACAATTTTATTTCTTTTTTTCTTATCAATCACAAATTCGAATACTGATCGGAAACCCTATATATATACCCTGAACCCCGTCTCGTGTCCCCAAACGCACAAAAAACCGAACCCGTCTCTACAGATCGAAGAACTGCGGATGGAGATTGGCAAACGGGACCAAGAGCTGCTGGCGATGGGGGCCAAGATGAAAACGCTGGAGGAGCAACACCAAGACTACCAGCGACACATAGCCGTTCTGAAGGAGAGCCTCTGCGCCAAAGAAGAGCACTACAACATGCTGCAAACAGACGTATATATCAAACTCTCTAGCTATATAGCGTATAACATGTCCTCGTTAGTGGAGTCTCTTATATCTGACAACGCCCGAAAACTCGCCAAAATAAAAGGTGGAAGAATTGCGGCAGCGACTGGAAGAGAAGAACCGGCTCATAGAGAAAAAGACGCAGATCGCCCTGCAGGCCACCCAGGAGCGGAACCGGTTCACCGCCGAGCTCAACGAGATGCGCGACCACCTCGACATCCGCGACCGCAAAATCAACGTCCTCCAGCGCAAGGTAATTAACCGAAACAATAGACCAACGGCTCTTTCCTTATTATTTCTCCGGACGCCATGTCAAGCGTCGTGTTTTTCCTTGTTTTGTCTTTTATTCTCTCGAATTGGTTTTGTATATTTCTTTGTGTTTCATCCAGCCATATGATGTTGACAATCCCCCATTTCCATGATAATTTGACGTGTCCATCTATCACCGGGTGTCTGTGCCCTTCCGTGTTTTCATTGTCTTTGACTAAACAGATCGAGAATCTAGAGGACCTGCTGAAAGAGAAGGACAATCAGGTGGACATGGCCCGAGCCCGAATGACGGTGAGTTCCCGATGGCCATCAGTGGGTCGTTGGAGTCTTGTGCGCATCATTGACGGGTGTGTTTTGTTTTTGTCTTCGTCTCTTTTCACCCGTTAAGGCAATGCAGGCGCATCACTGTTCGTCGGAGGGAGCCGTTTCGTCACTGGAGGAGGCCATCGGCGACAAGGAGAAGCAGATCAGTCAATTGCGCGAGCAGAGGGACAGAGCCGAGCAAGAAAAACACGAAGAGCGCGATTTGCACGAGCGCGAAATCGCCGAGTACAAGATGAAACTGCACACGCTCGAGAGCGAAGTCGAAAAGCTGGGCGTGCGGCTGGACCGGGCCCTGGCCGAGAAGGACAAACTGGAAGCCAAATTGGAGAGCTCTCAATCGGAGCTGGGCAAATCCAAAGCGGAGCTGGACCGAGTCCAGGGAGACGCCGGCAAGAGCTCGGTCGAATGGGAGTCGGCCAAGCAGCGGATCTCGCGCTACGAGATGGAAAACGAGCGGCTCAAGTCGGAGAACGAGCGTTTGCGTCACGACCTGGACCGATCTACTTCCACATTTGGCCGCACCCAGTTGAACGTCACTCAGGAGGCGGAGCGCATCCAAGAAAAGCTGGACAAGACCCAGGTATAGGAAATGTCTAAGGCACGGTCTGCTGCCATCAACATCATCACATATTAATGCCAAACCTGTCTAGGCCGAGTTGAGGAGAGCCCTGGCCGAATTGCGGATGAACCAGGCGGAATGGGAAAGGAGCCGGGCAGAGGCGGAGCAACTGCAAGAGAAGGTGGAAAAATCACAAGGGGAAATCTACCGCCTCAAAGCCAAATTGGAGAACGCCCAGTCGGAGAAGGAAAACCTCCAGGTAGGAATCTCCTCAACTTTTTTCAAATTTCGCGGGAAAAAAAAACAAACAAAAATCCGATATAACTTTTTAATTGGAACGGAAGAAAAGTTCGGTCATCGTACCGCACATCCGACCCAAGTTGGGTTCTTTTTTTGGGGTGGGATCGAAAGGAAATGACTGGGCTAACAAAAAAGAAGAAGAAGAAAAGAAACACTGGTGAGCAAATTCAATTCCGGGCCGTCTTGATTGAAGGCTGCCGCTGGCGGCGAGTGGCGAATCCGGGAAGGAACCGAATGCTTTATTTCGCCTCGGTGTTCCCTATTGTTTCTGGAACCGAGGAGCCCAAGTCCCTGTAGACAGAGCCGCTGTTTGTGACAGGAGCGAATCGAATCGGCGGCGGCGTCTGGGATGACGTGAGCTCCTCTGTAAGGAGCTTTGATTCCTTTCAGACCACATAAATAGTGACTGGCCGTCTGTCTTGGGAATGAATAACAATCGGGAGAGGAGGTCACGCAATTTTTGACATCATTCAATGGCTTTTTTTTTTATTTGATGGCTGATTGCAGGAAGAATACGAACGGTGTCAGGGCAGCGTGTCGCGTCTGCACGCCGAGCGAGACAAGGCCGTCTCGGACGTGGAGAAAGTGCGAGAAGAGCTGGAACGGTGTCAAAGCACGCTGGGCAAATTGCAGCTACAACAGGAAAAGACACAACAAGGATACGACAAGGCCCAGAACGAGGTGGATCGACTCCAAGAGCGCCTGGATAAAGCCCTGGCCGAGTCTCGCAAAGTAAATGGCTCCTCATTCCAGCTCGACGTCTAATATCGATTTGACGCGACTTTCCTTTCTTTTCTTCCTAGAGCCTATAGTTCTCCTTGTTGTTGTTGTTGTTGTTGATGCCTTGGAGGGAGGTCTTTCTGTCTTGATCTATCTTGATTATCGATTGATGATGGCGGTGTCCCTCCCGTCCGTCGATCTTTCTTTTTGCGCTTTGATCCTTAACGTCTCGAGTAGAATCTAGAACGGGCCTGCTGTGGGCTTCTCTACTGGCTTTTCGTTGGATATTGATGATATTGATCGCCCCCATACAGTTGCAGAGCGAGAAGGAGAAGTACGTCTACGACTTTGACAACATGCAAGCCCAGTTGGATAAATCGGCCGGCCAGTTGTCTCGCGTCCAAAAGGAGAAGGAGAACATCCAACAAGAAATGGAGCGCTTTCGGGACAAGCACGACAAAAACCAGGCAAGCGATCACTATATAGACTATTGCACTACTCTTGGGTCCTGGAACTCTCGACCCTAGATAGTAGTCTAGAGTAGAACCCGTGGAAATCAATCACTGCTGTGCTGCCTCGTCTTTCTCTTTTTCTGTGCCTCTCTATACGACTCATTTCTCATGGCCTTCGCCCTTCTTTTTCTTGATTTTCCTCGTTCTTCACAGTCGGTGACGATGCGCTTGCAGAAGGAAAGAGACGCTGCCGGTCAGGAAGTCACGTCGCTAAGAGAAAAACTGGAGCTGGTCCAATCGCAGGTCGCCAAGGCGACGAGAGACCGTGAACTTTTACTCAGCGAAACCGAGTCCAGTCGCGAACGCTTCGACAAAGTCAATCAGAATCTACTCAAAGTCCAGGTTCGTTCCCTGTAGCCTATATCGACTCTGATAGCTCTCTCCGATACAATGCGGATAGACTATATCGCTTGTCTTTGGCCCTGTTCAAAGAACGGTTCGAGTGTCGAACCGGTCGGAGCAAAGCGCTTTGATATGGAGCTGGGAGCTCGGTCTTTCATAAGTCCATCATCAACGAGCTCTGACGGCAATTCCCAGTCACTTTAGCTCTCCCAACCCTTACTGGCCGATTCAATTTGCCCCCCCGGTTCCACTCTCCCGGCTTTCTATGGAACAGCCACTTGTCAATTACCTCGTCGGCTTCAGATCCGCCCGGCTGCGACCCTTTTGACCTTCCGAGATCAAAAGGCGGGGGACCCCTATTGTGTCCGCTACATTCAGCGCAAGCGACAGAGCGATTGACTCAATTGTCGACTATTTTTTCGCCCATTTTCAAGACGTTTAGTATAAATATCCATTGATTTCTCTTTTTGATTTCTCGGTCCATTCAGACGGAGAGAGACGATCTGTCGGCCGAATTGAGCCTGTTGCGCGAAAGGCTGGACAAGGCGCAAATGAACGCCAACAAGGCCCTGGAAGAGCGTGACAGCGCCACCAAAGAGATGGAGCGGCTCCTGGAAAAGTCGGACAGGACCCAGGGCGAAGTCTACAGACTCCAAGGGAAGCTGGACACGGCCCTAGCCGAAGCGGAGAGACTCCGCAGCGAAAGCGACAAGTGCCAGCTGTTGGCCTCCAGGGCCCGCGAGGACTTCCGCAAAGCGCACGAAGAGCTCCAGGACGTCAAGGAAAGCCTGGACAGAGCGTTGCTCCAACTGTCCAAGTCCAAAGAGCACGAAGAGAAGTTGAAGGAAGACTTGGAGAAACACTCGGTCGACGTTGAAATGCTGCGAGAGCGGCAGGAGAAGAGCCAGAGCGAGTACCGTCGAGCCTACAGCGAGAAGGAGAAACTGGAGAGCGAGATGGCCCGTATTCATTTCGAGCTGGAACGGACAGCCGCCCAGCATTCCAAAGCCCAGGCGACGTTGGAGAAGACGCAAGAGGATTTCGCTCGGAAACAGGTCGAGCTGGAAATGATCTCGGAGAAGTACGAAAGAGTCCAAGTGGAATTGCGACGCGTCCAGGCCGACTGCGATCGCTACCGGACCGAGTGCGAGAACCAAAAGGAGGAAGTTGACCGGTTCGCGGCCAGAATCGGTAAATACCAGGATCAGCAAGAGCGGACCAAAGAGGAGCAGGACAAATTGGCCGTCGAGGCGGAACGCTACAAAGATCGATTGCTGCGCGTCCAGACTGAAATGGAGAAGCTCCAGTCGCACAAAGAGAGGACGGACCAGGAGAACGCCCGTCTCAAAGTCGAATTAGAACGGCAGGCTGAGAACGTCAAACAAACTGTCCGGAATCAAGCGGCAGCCGAGAGCGCGGCCGAATTGAGTCGCGTCCAGATCGAGCTGGGCAGATCTCAGAGCGAAATCCAGCGGCTCCAGTCGGAATTGAACAGGGCCCTGGCCGAGTCGGAGCGTCACAGAGACAAATACGAAGCCGGCCAGCTAGAAATCCAGCGATTGAGATTGAACTGCGAAAAGAGTGAAACGGAACTGTCCAGGGTCACACAAGACATGGAGCGACGCATCGCCCTGATGACCAAGACCAGCAATGATCAGGACCGTTGCCAGATGGAGATGGACCGTCTCCGCATTGAGATTGAGAAGGTGAAGGATAAATACGACCGATCGCAGGCCGAAGTGGTCAGAATAACTCAGAAACTGGAACAGGAAGAAAGAGATAAAGAGAAACTCAAAGCTCAGGTAGTCCAGCTTGAATCTCAGAAGGAGCGAGTGCTCGGAGCCGGGCAGAAACAGCAGCAAGAGCTGGCCGAGAGGACTCAGAAGCTGCAGGCCGAGTGCGAGCGATTGGCCCAGGAGAAGGAACGCTCCGACGTTCAGGTCCAGCGATTGAACGTTGAACTGGAGAAACATCTGGGCAAATTCCAGGAGAATAGCCAAGCTTCCAAGAAGGAGCTGGACCGGCTGGTTGAGGAGCGCGAGAAGCTGGCCCGTGAAATTCAGACGACAAAGACGGAGAACGAGCGGCTGCGCGAGGAACTTCACCGATTGCATCGATCGCTCGAATCCAGCCAAGGGGCTAAAGAGGAAGTCGTCAAGTTACAAAAGATGATTGACACGATGCAGAACGAGCTGGGCCGTCTCAACGCCGAGCGGGAGAAGCTCTCGGCGAACGTGGCGCAGCGCGAGAAGCAGCTGGCGAAAATGGAAGTCGAACTGAAAAAGATTTCCACGGAGCGAGATCAGGTGATCGCCCAGCTGGAAAAATCGCAAGAGATGCTGGTCACGTTCCAGCACGAGCTACAGCAATCGGATCAAGGGCTGGAGCGGACCAAGCAGGAGAATGAGAGGCTTAAGAGGGAGCAGGACAAGATTTTGCGAGATGTGGAGCAGGGATCTCGCGACGTGATGCAAGCCAAGGAGAAAGAGTTCCAGCGGCTCCAACAACAAGTCCAGCACCAGGAAAAAGAGCTGGCCAAGAGCCAGCACGAAATGGCCAAAGATCGGCAACGAGCCGACAAGGCCGAACGTGATTTGGCCAACGCCCAGCGCCAGTTGCAGGAGAGAGCCGGTCAACTGGAAGGAGCCGCGGCTCAGGCCGTCGAGGCGGAGAGGAAACGCGCCGAACGGGCCGAACAGGTCGGAAAGGAGCTGCAGGAGGCCCTGATGCAGCAGAAGAAGCTCTCGGAGCAACAACAACAACAGCTGGCCCATCTGCAGCAGCAAATCGGCCAGCAGCAGCAGCAACTGGCCCAGCAACAACAGCAGTTGGCCCAGCAACAACAACACTTGCAGAAGGCCGGAGAGCAAGGGGCCAAGAGCGAGACGGCCGCAGCGGCTGAAGTGCAGAAATTGAGGAAAGAGCTGGGCGCCGCCCAGCAAGAGCTCCAGAAAGCTTCGGCCGAACGGGAGCGGGCGGCGGCCCAAGTTGCCAAGACGCAGCAGGAGCTCAAGAGCGCCGGTGTCGAACGCGAACGGTTGCAATCGCAACTCGAAATGCTCGTTACCGAATTGAGCAACCGACAGGTAGACGGCCCGTCCGACTCATCGTTTGGTGTTTTTGTTATTGTTTTCGGTTGTTCAAAATGAATGTATCACCACCATGAATTTTTTGGTTTTCCATATCTTTTTGCCCCAACTATTGTTTTTTTCCATTCTTTGTTGTTGTTATGTTTTTATGATTTCATTATGTCGTGTTTTTTACCTAATTTGATCCTGATTTTTTATGATGATTGAATCGACTGACATTTCGTTTGTTTTCCGTACAGTTGGAGTTGCAGGAAGCGACGTCTGGGTCTCGTAGTGACGGGGAAGAGACGTCGAAACTGCGGCGGCAGGTCGACGAGCAGCGGAAACAGTTGGAGGAGTTGCGACGGAATAGCGACCAGCGAGCCAAACAGATTGAAGAGCGCCAGAAAGCCGTCGAGGAGGCGGAACGTCAGGCCAAGAAAAGGAAAGACGCCCTCGACCAGCTGGAGAAGAGACTCGAGCAACAGCAGAAAAACAGCCCGGCAGCTCCAGGAGCCGGAGCGGCGGGCGGCCAAGACAACGCCCAGATACGTAAGGCGATCGCCGAGAAAGAATCGGAGATCAAGAAGCTTAAAGAGGACAGCGTCAGAGCCCAGGGCGAGACGGAACGGCTACTCCAGTTGATGCAAATGACGCAAGAAGAGCAGTTTGCCAAAGACAAGACCATCATGGAGTTGCAAGAGTATAACATTGAATTTACCATTAATTTCCAACTCATTTCGCCAAATCGAATTGTCTAACTTTTGGGGTACTTTGCCTCCAGGGCGTTGAGAGCGGAACGAACCAAGCGTGCCCAATCCAGTGCAGCGGATGAGCGACGCGGTAATGAAGATCCGCGAGGCCAGACCCGATCCCAGGTATATTCTAATTAAGAAAGTTAAGAAAACTAACCATTTATTAACAAACTAACACAGCCCGCCGCGTCCATTCCGGGCGCGCAAGCCTTAACCAACGCCGGCGGATTCTTAAAAAGCCTCTTTTAATTTGTAACCTTTCTTATTCAACTACCAAAAATCCAATTATATTGAGTTGATTGACTTTTTTTGGATCTAAAACCCCCATTTTAAGTTGTGTGTGTTGTATGTTCACCTGCACTTTGGTTCATTCCCCGCTGTGCACGGATGCATGGTTGAGTCCCATTTTTTCCCAGTTGATCCCGCACCTCATTTTGAGTTGTCATTTCGGTTATGGAATGGGGGCGCGCGCCAGGCGGGAGATGACGAGCGGATAGAGCTGGAGGAGTCAACACGGTTGTCTGGACAGACGGATCATCAGTTGGAATCGGTCATTCAACAGCTGGAGCAAGTGATCCGCATCAAAGAGCAGACCATCGATCGGCTGACGAGTGAGCTGAGTGACGCCAGAGACCAATCCGCTCAGCTGGAAGGTCAAAAGAATAGGACCCTGACGCTCAAGGACGACCGGATCGAAGAGCTAGAAGAAGCGCTCAGGGAGAGTGTGCGCATCACAGCTGATCGCGAAGTAGCTCTCGACTCTGAAACTCAAAAGGTTTTTTATTCCCTCTCGGGACCGAGACTTTTCTACTTTTAAGTTTTAGATTGCCTTCGATTTTTCTTCTTTTTTGACGCGCTATTAAATTATCATCGGATCAGGTCGGACGGCTGGAGCAACGGCTGCAGTCGATGCACAGCGCCAACAGTCTCAAATGTCGGCAGTGTCGACCAAACCGACTAAAGTTACAAGAACTTCAGTCCCGACTGAGTCAATTATTGGCGGAACGCAGAGCTCACCTCCACGAACTCTTCGACATGAAGTAAGAGGACTGAAGACGTTAGATAAAATTTGATTTTTAATAAATGCTAATATTTATTGGTTGTTGTCTCAAGGCAAGAAGCTCTGGAAGCGGCCATCAGCGAACGAGACGCACAGCTCGGCTTGCTCGAAGTATCCGGAATCAAGACGGCCAGGGCTGCCGAACGGGCTGACGATTTGAGAGCCGATCGAAAGAGGTTGATGCAATTGATGAAACAGCAGGTTAAACCTTTCTAACCCACTTTGCATATGTTAATGGATGATTTGCCTAATGACTTATGCATTATGCAGAACGAGAAACGGGTGAAACTGTTACTCGAATACGAAGAGAACCTGCCCAGCATCGATAGTGAAAATTTCCACACAATAGACTCGACGGAAGACAGTGATGATCCGGTATGCAAATGAAATTTCCCAGCAATACATGTCCGCTGAAGAGGACGGCTGTGCTTGCAGTGTTGAGTGTGAATGATGACAATAATTCAGTGAATACTACAGGACATATCTCTGTAAAATGGTATTAATTAATTGATTATTCATCTCGTTGGATTCTCTTTCTTTCCTCTTTCCTCGCAAAAAGACAAACAAAAACATATTATTTCTGACAACAACAAAAGTTGATAGCAACTGCCAATTTTCAGCGTTCGATGGCCAATAACTTTTCACACCTATCTCTCTCTCTCTCTATCATTCTCTTTCTACTCTTTCGTTTGCCCGTTGTTTCCTTTATCAAAGACACTTTTGTCATGTCCCCCAATGTGTCTCGTGTGTCCTACACTTGTGCTCTTTCGTCAATCTTTTCTATTACCTCTTTAGTCTTTGAAAATCGCAGCATTTCTCCCTCTTCGAAGACGATGACGGATGAAGATTGTTATATATACATAAAAGTTGTCGCCAGTCCGCGTCCTCAACGAGTACTGATGTTACTGGTCTCTCCTATCGTTCCCCCTCCCTCCCTAACCAGACACAAAACTCATCACCCATTCTAGTGGACAGAGAACTTTGAGAAAGAGAATTAGACATCAAATATAGTCATAGATAATTCAATATAATGTAAAGTGCACAATACTGACTCACCGTTTCCCTCGATGAAGCTCTCACTGTTATGGATTTTTTCGCTGCCCGCGACCTTGTCCATCGATCACTTTGTCACTTTCTTACTATCTTTCCTTCTTTTATCTCCTCTCCTTTACTTGTTCTGTTAAATATTATTATAAATAAAAGCATCAACCGAAGCTGCCGACGAGCGCCGATGGGCAGGAAGAAGAAGGATCACGACACATTGAATGATGTATACATTTTTGCCGGAACTTGTGGTGTGTGTGTGTGCGACTGTTGAAATTTTTTATGATTTGCCAAGCCTTTCTCTGTCCTCTATTTATTCCCCATCTCGATGTATCGACGTTCAGCCACCTGCCCTCCCCTTCCCCACACTTTGACTGACGGTCTCCACGCTGTTCATCCATCTCTTTTCCAAATTTTCTTCTCACCGCGTTCCAAAAAAGAAAAACCATCAGTTTGATTTGCCCGGTTTTCAAATTGGTTTCTTTTTCGACGTTGGTCGTCTTCTCTCCACAGTCTTTTCAAAGTGCGGAAAAACACCGGTTGTTCATCATTGTTGTTACATACACTTCTCCGCTAATTGTACTTTTGTCGACTTTTGTCGTAACTATTACTTGGTATCAGCAATGAAGCATTCATCTTCGATACAAGATTCCCTTTACCTTACAAGAATGTCTTGGAGACATACCATTGTTGTGGTCTCGGCCTCGCGAGAGGCGAGAACCACCGTAAAGGAAAGGAACAGACAAGAGTTGATTGCTGTTGACTTTGCCATGTACTTAGATGCCCACTCGGAAAGACTCGTCCTCGTCGGTGGCACAACCCTGTCTCCCTTCAGTATTTATTTCCCGAAGGGATTTAAGAGGAGAAAAAAAAACAGGGAAAAAAAGTAGAGATGAAGGTAAATTCGCCTGCTAAGCTCAATAGATGGCTTTCCATGTTTTTATTTTTTAAGGTACAAAGAACTAATTCACGATACAAATTTACAGATTAGGAATTACGGAAAAATAGGTTTTTCGTGAACCATCTATCCATTTACAAAAAGTTTCCCATTAGAAGTAGATATTATAACATGATAAAAGAAATAAACGACAATTTCAAGTTCTTTTAGTAAACAAAGCAGACGAACTAACAAAAGCCCAACTACCATGGCAACCATGCTCGAATGTGTACTGTGTATTATCAAACTGGGAAGTTTGCATGACGATATTTCAATAGGAATAATTCATATGAAGTACTTTTGGTACAATATTTTACTAGAAAGTTCTTGATGGCTTTTGATCGTCTGCGTCTTTAGTTAACGACTGTGACGTAACTGACCATTCATATACGCCAAATTCAGCAGGAGCAATGGAGAGCCTAGACAAGAAGATATCTCCTTATTTCATAGCAGAAATAAATACATCTTTTCACCCTACATTTAAGACGACCGAATTCCTTAGCTTTAAGCGAATAGAGAATAGCAAGCCGCCAAGCCTAAATTTCAACAAAATAAATCAAAACATCTAAGGGACGAAAAAAATTTGTTTATCAATCCCCTCCCCCCATATAATAGTACTATAACATAGTAGTCTGAAGTGGATGTACCTCATTCTAATTGGTTAGAACTGCTGATACCCGAGACTAGCGCAGCCCTAGAAATGTCTACAGATATTGACGCAGGGGCTCTCTTAAGTGTTCTTGAACGAGTTGCCAACTACGTCGTCGCCATTCATTAATAATAAAACAATTAATCAATGAGAATTATATATTTAAAAAAGCAAAATAAAGAAAATTAACCAACCTCCCTTTACCATAAAAAAATTGAAATGCACAAAGATCTAAAATTAAACAAGGACTTAAATCGACTCTTTTGTATTCCCCGATACATATTAAACCAGACATTCAAAATATTTTCCAAATATAATAACTCCAAATTACACCTTTTTACAAATTACGTCACATTCCCTTCGGGAATACCTCCAAGGCACAACGGGCATTGGTGGAAGTAGAACATTGTAAAGCACCCTTCGGTTGTGCGAAACACCCAATTTCCCGAAGGGATTCTATGCACTTTTGTAAACGACGCATTTTTTTGTTTTCCTACCGCTAGATGGAAATTCGTATATTTTCCTACCGCTAGGTGTCCATAGCGTAGCTCAATAGATGACGAATGGCCAATATTCTAGCCACAAGAACTAATTGAGTTTCTCTCGTATTTAATTGTAAGTTATTTGAAAAATCACAAAATTTATCGTAAATTTGCACCAAATTATAATTCATAGGTTTTATTTCTGAAAAAAACCCCGAAAATACGTCAATATCGATTCATACAATTCTGATGCCTGGTCTCAGACTCAGAGACTCCGACGTTGATGATACGTCTCTATATTAACTGTTTTTCTTCATTTCTTACGAATAAAAATGATAGCCCCATAGTCCCATAAGACAGAGGGAGCGAGGGGGGTTGCCGGTGGGCGGACGACTCACGAGCTCCGTGCATTGGAAAATCCAACCAATATTGAATTGACAATAATTTAATTAGTCACCCGGCCTATTACGCATACTTTATATGTTGCATATTCCGCTATCGACAAGTGGAAGGCCCTTCGGGAAACTCGCGTCGTACTCGGTGCTGGCCAGAATAGATGGACACCTTCGAAACTAATCAATTAGATACCGCTGAAACGACGCGACCGATTTAAAAGTATCATACTTCAAAAAAATTGGCATATTTTCTTACACTTGAATGGGATATTTGCAAATAGTTTTTTTCCCCTTTGTTAAATGTCAAATAGAGATGTGCGTCGTGCTAGGAAAACCTGGCACCATTGTGCTTTCTTTACTACTACAAGTTACGATTTACGAACGTTTTTTAAGTTAAAAAGGATATTCACCGATAAACAAGCGTTATGTGGGGAAACTATTAGAACTCTACGGGTTGGGACTAATTAAAATCGGATTCTATATTCCGGTCATCGGAAAGCAAAACAAATCATCGTATGACACGTTGGCGAGTTTTAGGCCAATCAGTCTGGTTAGCAACATGTCAAAAATCCTCGAGAAAATTATCCTGGGACGTCTTTCTTGGCATTCCCAACGTGACAACTGGCTAAGTGACAGCCAGCACGGTTTCCGTAACGGCAGGTCTACTGAGACTGCTGGCCACTCCCTGATTTCACTAATTGAGTCTGGTTTCAGCCAAAAACAATTCACCGCCGCTGCCTTTTTAGACATCAAAAGTGCCTTTGACTCCGCCTGGCATCCAGCTATTGTAGCAGCTCTATCCAAAAGATCTTGTCCCTCGTACCTTTTGAAAATTGTAAACAGTTTCCTGGTGAATCGCCGGGCATTTCTCTCGCATCTTGGCACTACCTTCGTGAAGTCACTAGAGGTCGGTTGCCCTCAGGGAGGTGTCCTATCACCCTTCTTGTGGAACATTTTGATGGACGACGTCCTGCGACTCAATTTTCCCTTTCCTTGCCACCTTATTGGCTATGCCGACGACTTGACAGTAATTTCTTCTCATCTAGACCCGGCTATGGCAGTCTTTCAGCTTCAGTGTGCTGTAGACATCATAAGTCAATGGGTAGTGAGCGTCAAACTGTCATTAAATGCCGTGAAATCTGTCCTAGTCTTGTTTTCTCGACGCCGCATGGTGCTTCCTACTCTGAAGCTGGTGATCAACGAAGAGTCTATTTTCCCCTCAGAATCAGTCACCTTTCTTGGCTTCCTCCTCGATTCTCATCTGAACTGGTCAGCTCATCTCACTTCAAAGTGTGCTGCTGCTAAAAGAGCGCTGTTTGCCATTACCAGCTGCCTACGTGTGACCTGGGGGGTTGACAAGAAGAGGCTGACTTTTTTGTATTTTTCTGTGGTCGAGCCTATCCTTTTATATGGCTGCGGTGTGTGGTTCTCAGCTCTACGTACAAAGAGATCTATTAAAAAACTCCGCTCGTTTCAGCGATCGGTCTCTCTTCTACTCACCCGCGCTCACAAAACTGCGCCTACCCTCTCGCTTCTTGTACTGGCCAACCTCCGTCCACTTGACTTAAGAGCGCTAGAATCCGCCGCGATATCATGGCTAAAGCTACCAATTGCGGCCTGCTTCTCTCCTTCCTCGCGTCGGCTGATAAACAAAAGGCTTCCTTTGCTCGCATCCAGTCTCCGTGCAGAATTGGTGTCTTACCCTCATCTGTCTAGTCATCCACCATGGTCGCTCAACTTCTCCATCGTATCAATTTCGCACGGCGGTCCAGTCTCTTTCTGTCCAAACCATCCCAACGTCCTCCGTCTGTACTCTGTCGTCCTTTTTGAAGGTGATAAGGCCTCATTTGGTCTAGTCTGCTCAAAATCAGACGGAATAGTTCACTCTAAGTGTGGGCATTTTCCACCGGATACCCCACTCTGCCAGGTTTCAACTTACGCTTTTAACCAGGCGCTGCTGTTCGCTAACGGTCTTTCCTCCCGGAGCCTACTTTTTGAATTTTTTGTTCCTCGCTCATCCGCTGTCCGCTTTGCTTTTGCGCATCGAAAGCTAAGTTCCCTCGAATCTGAAAATCTTTCTCTTCTCGGAGCTCTTCAAGAACGCTCTACCATCTTTATTGGGCTAAACGCTAAGTCAGAAGGGTTCGCAGAAGCAGCCAACTTGGCCAGAAAGTCGTCACCATCCATCGTACTCAGCTGTCTTAGCCTAGCGCAAGTGAAGCAGCAGGTCCGTCGTCTCACTGCCTCTATTTGGAACGAGGAATGGATTCGCTCCGGCCCGTCCGGAGTCAAGTCCTTCTTCCCTGATGTCGCTTCAGCCTCCGCTGTCTTATCCCATAGCCTAAAGCCATGGACGGCTCAAATTGTTACGGGGCACTGCGCTTTAAATGTCCATCAGTTTCGCTTTTGTTTCCGTGACAACCCTATGTGCTCTTGTGGGCTCTCGGTCGAGACGGTGGATCACTTTCTGTTCCTCTGCCCGTTGTACGACAGAGAAGCCTTCAAAGCACAGTCCTTGCTTGCAACTGGCATGTGGCCACCACTCCTGTCTGCCATCCCACAAAGCCCTCCGCTGTGGGCAGAAATGGTGAATTTTATTACTAATAGCAAAAGACTTCTTTTTTTGTCGCAATCAGGCCACTAGAGTCTCCATCTACTGATCCCCCTCCTCTACATCTCCTCTTTCAGCTACTGCTTTAGTTCCTGCTATCACTTCCCCAATTTTACTCGTGATTTTACCTCATCCCGGTTCTCTTAAACTTCCCACATCTCCTCTCTCTCTCTCCATGTGTCAGCTTCCCAGACCGAAGGGCGAAGGATTGACGACGACCGGCTCTCACTCTGCTCTCGGCCACACCGGCGGCTGCCTCCTAGAGGCGGCCTTGAAGGTCTAACCATGCCGGGCGGACGCGAAGAATGAGCGTGTGCGAGCCGTGCGTCACTTCATGATCTCGCCTTGTCGGTAGGCCCAGTTTCCCCATTTTTGTCCTGTTCATTCACCACCAGTGTAACTGTTCAATTATGTAAATTTTGTATATATGATACCGCATTTCCGCAATACAACTGGGCAGCGCTCGCTTCTGAGTACGCCCATTAAAAACTTTAAAAAAAAATTAAAAAAAAAATATAAAGTTGCCAACGTAAAACTTATCTTGATATTTACAAACTGATGAAAGCGTTGTGGATGAACTGTCGGTGCCGTGTTGTTTGATAGACATCATTTAGACGTTTTTTTTCATTTACGGGAAAAACATCAACATCAAAACATCATTATACGAAAAAAAACTGTGTAGGGCTATTACAATTGCAATACAATTGCAATTAATTTTAAAATATTTTTCTAGTATATTACTCATGGTATAAAAAATAGTGTTCAATAGCTTGACTTAAATTAGTTTATAATTCGGCAAATAAGCATTTCGGCCGAAAATTGTATGCCAAATCCTTTTGCGTTTGGTCTTCTTTAAATAAGAAAACAGAGAGAGAGAGCGTGATTATTGAAAAAGAGAAACTCGATTCTGCATTTCAGATCTAGATGTTTAATCCGGACTTTTATTTATATGTAAGACCACAGGCCTTCTTACTTTTCGCGTTACAATAAGCTCTTCTCTTTCCCCGTTTGACACCTCGATCCAATCTCATAACCTCACAAAATAGAAAACATTTCATAGGCATGAAAACTAGTTGCTATATAGCTAAGTTCCTGTTTCCGAGGAAGCAGATTATACCAACCACGTATCTATAGTCAACTATTATATATCTCATCAAGACCGAGATCAAGACGCACCGAGTGATGAATGAATTGAGAGTTTGAACTAAAGAATTAACAAGACCAAATTCACAAGCATCCGATCCCTTTTCTCTATCTCACCTCTACGTGATGTGACCATCAACACGAAATACTGACCTCGTGAAATACGCAGGAAATATAGGCTTCTTTATAGGGGAAAAAAATCCGAGAAAAAATCAGTTCATAACTCCGCACTTTTGATGGTGCTCGGACATCATTGCTCTCTTCAATGAATGTACATTTTCCATGTTTGTTGGCTGTCAAGTGTCAGCGTTAAAAAATCATGAGGCGTCGATCGGACGGGTTTCGGTACGCACGGGTACGCATAACCAGGTATAACGGATGATAATTCATTTTTCGAACATATATAAAGGTCATTCACTCCTTCATGTTAAGTAGCAAGTAGCATTCACGCATTCGAATGCTAAACCTTGAGTTCGATTAATTCAAAGCGGGGTACTTTTTTTGGTCTTTAATTGCCTGCAAAATTCCTCTCACGACATAGGCCTACATATATGGTTTTCATGACACCAATAGCCGAGTAATTCGTTTTGGCGGCTTATTTAACAACACCTGAAAGAGAACTAGAAAAGTTTCCGATGAAATAGATTATTAACTAATTGCTAATGGTTAATTAACTCACATGGAATCAAGGATTCCGCGATTTTAACCTTTTCTTGAAATGCTAATCAAAGAACCTCTAATACGACTACTACGACTCTATACGAAAGTGATTATTTCTAATAATCACTTCATAAATTTGCACTGTTGCTGCTTGGACATTATCGACACAGGGAAAATTTCTATTAGCGATGAGGACAATAATGTCCAAGCAGCAACAGTGCGAATTTATGAAGTGATTATTACATTTCTATAAAGTTATACTTTCTCTTCATGTAAGCCCATATTGGCAGTTCCCAGTCGTATTAGAGGTCCTTTGATTCGCATTTCAAGAAAAGGTTAATACCGCGGAATCTTTGATTCCATATGTGAGTTAATTAACCATTAGCAACTAGTTAATAATCTATTTCATCGGAAACTTTTCTAGCTTCTTTCAGGTGTTGTTAAATAAGCCGCCAAAACGAATTACTCGGCTATGGGTGTCATGAAAACCATCCATTACTGTAGTAGCCTACGGCCACAACCAGAGACTCGGCAACGCTGTGCCTCTGGTAAGTGGTGGAGGCCAGTTGAGATACAGCAATACACCAGAGTGTACCGACTTGAATCATCTCCCATCATCTTAGTTATTCTAGTATTTAAGAACATTCATATCCGAGACACGGGCTATTACATTGGCGACGAAGATTATCGAACCCTAATCGTGTGTATACAACGGTCGCAAGTGCTCTCAATCTGTGAATCATTTTCGGTGTAGTGATCAGCATCTCCCACCACGTGTGCGTTTCATCATGGCGACATCACTGCCTTCCTTTCCACCATTCGACATTGACGAAGATCATTCCTCTATCGGAGTACGATGGTCGAAGTGGATGAACAGATTTACCAACTTCCTAGCTGCCCTTAACATCACAGACGAGGCGAGGAAGAAGGCCCTGCTCCTTCACTACGGTGGGGAGGGCGTGTTCGAGATCTTTGCAACCCTAGACTCAACCGCAAGGGTGCTAGTTCGAGCTACAGCTACTGACCCTGCCGTGGCCGAAACCGTCTATGAGGCAGCACTACGGCCCTTAAATGACCATTTCACCCCAAGAGTGAACGCCGATTTCGAGATGTTTACATTCCGTCAGGCACGCCAATTTGAAGGCGAGACCATCGACGCATTTCACACACGCTTACAGCAAATGGCACGAAACTGTAACTTCGGAGATAAGGATAGAGAGGTCAAGTCCCAACTGACCATCGGCTGCACATCGACCGACCTCAGAAGAAAAATACTAGAAAAACCGGCAATGACGCTCGAAGCCGTCCTGAGAAAGGCCAGAGCTTTAGAAGCAGCCGAAACACAAGCTGAGAAGATGGAAAAGGAGACAGAGCAGGCGGCCCTCGCAATCAAGCATAACAGCTCAACTCGCAATCGTCCCAAGCGCCAGGACAATCAAACAGAAACAAATAATCGAACGAACAAACTAATAGAAATTCACGACTGCTTGTTCTGTGGTGGCCTTTTTCACACGCGGTTATCCTCCTGCCCCGCTCGTTTTCATAAGTGCAAAAACTGTCTGAACCTGCATCACTTTGAAAACCTCTGTCGCTCACCACGCAGAGAAAGACCATATCGAGAAGGAGGCGAGCGAACAAATGCAATAAACACGGACGAATCGGACTCGGGATCTGATGAAGAAGAACTTGCTTATCAAGCCATGACCCGGAGCCGCAAATGTTCTCTCTACGAAGTGGCAATTGACGATACAAAAGTCTCGGTCATCGCTGACTCGGGTTCCACCGTCACCCTACTAGACCAAAACACTTACTACAACATGGGATGCCCGACTTTAAAACCCACGTCAGTCAAAATTTACACGTATGGCTCAACAACATTCCTGCGTATCCAAGGCAAGCTGGATGTTGAAGTAGCTTACAATGGACGCGGAGCTGCTGGTACAGCCTACATTTGTCCGGATGGCAAAGGAAATCTCTTAAGTGGCAAAATGGCTACCCTCCTTGGACTGTTAAATATGGCCGACACCGCCGCAGATTCTAAGGATGATCATCCAAGGGTCACAGTCTTCGAAAACAACTCAGATCGAAACGTGAGCCCAGAAAGAAAACAACCCGGGCCGATGACATCTCACATTAAGACGACGGGAGCCGTGAAGCCACTTGATAATCAGAAAGGCCCATGTGACGACTCACCTCCGCCACCACCCGATGGCGACGAAAAACACACGATCGCTAAATTGCCGGATGTCGACGATCTTCCGCCATTGCCGTCGGATGATGAAGAAGAGTAGCAGAATCAAACCGCTCCCCCACGACGTGAGTCACATCAGAAGAAGCGTCCAGATCCCCTTCACTATGTGGGGGGAGGAATCCGGAGGAAGAAGAAGACTGAACAGATATTCTCCACTCTTTCAAATTATGAGACATATCTTGCTTACACGCGATCCAGTGCCAAACATCACAACTCCGCAGCCAGACGATTGCTACCGCTTCTAGCTTGTCCTGATATGCCCGCCCCCTCCGTCGGCGACTAACAGCCGTGTGGGACCAGTCAGAACAGTTCCGATATAATTCAGAAATTTCAGTATTCCTCATTCATTTAATTAAAGTTGGGAGAGATGTAGTAGCCTACGGCCACAACCAGAGACTCGGCAACGCTGTGCCTCTGGTAAGTGGTGGAGGCCAGTTGAGATACAGCAATAAACCAGAGTGTACCGACTTGAATCATCTCCCATCATCTTAGTTATTCTAGTATTTAAGAACATTCATATCCGAGACACGGGCTAATACACATTACTAATAAAAGAATTGAGCGATTTGGAGCAGAGTTTGCTTTCTGTACAGACTATGTCTGTCTGTCCAACTCTGCTCGATAGCCCATTGGTCGGAATCGGAAAGGAGGGACGGAAAAAATGGCCCCCGCGACTCCCCCGAAGAGGTGTGAAATTCCTCGAGCTCCCTACCCTCGCTCTTTCCTGACCTTGCTCGACTGCAAAAAAAAGAAGAGGGGAGAAAAAAGCAAATTGGGGAGCAACGCTCATTTTACTCCCCCAAGACCGCCGTCAAGTAGCATATAGTTATAAGTTTCGGACAACAAGTTAAAGCGCTAACAAACTGAAAGTTCTGCATATTGATTCTGACAGAAAGGTCAGACAGGAGAGTAGTCTACGGGCAACGGACAGTAACGGGGGAAAAGTGAAAAACGGGCTATAAGGACAAAACAATTATATCGGCGGTTAAACGGGCAAATGTGGCACGCACAGCTTTTTAAACGGAAAAGGAAATAATATAGGGAGAAAAAGACAGGAAGACCAGGAGAAAAATCCCAGAAGAATAGGCCAATTTGTAGTTTTTTTTTGTAATTTGAGTAGGTTTTATAACCGGGCGGACGACGGCCGGGGTTAAATTTCCGAGAGAGCGGACATAAAATAAGCACAGGAAAACACTTCAGACTCGACCTTAAGTTCCAAAAGCGGGCAGAACGAGAAAACTTAAAGCGACGGGCAATACTGGAAGCGACACATAATACTAGAAGCGACGGGTAAAAGGAATATATAGAGAAAAATGAAGGCGGTGAAGATGCAAATGAAATTAATGGGGTAGGCAGCGCCCTGGCAAACTGAGTCTTTGTAATGACTAAATATGCAAAAACAGGCAACGGGGGACGACGGGCACGGGGGCAGTAGGGAAGAAAAGCAGGGGGGTAACGATATATAGTACCTGCATAGGGCTGAATTTAAAACTGCCCTCAATATATGCTAGACTAAACTTTCTACCTTACCTAACGGGCTAATGACCGCCTAGTCCATTACTAATAAAAGAATTGAGCGAGTTTAAGCCGAGTTTGCTTTCTGTACAGACTCTGTTTGTCTGTCCAACTCTGCTCGATAGCTCATTGGTCAGAATCGGAAAGGGGGGACAGAAAAAATGGCCTCCGCGACTCCCCCGAAGAGGTGTGAAATTCCTCGAGCTCCCTACCCTCGCTCTACCCCGACCTTGCTCGACTGCAAAAAAAAGAGGGGAGAAAAAAGCAAATTGGGGAGCAACGCTCATTTTACTCCACCAAGACCGCCGTCAAGTAGCCTATAGTTATAAGTTTCGGACAAGTTAAAGCGCTCGGACAAACAAACTGAAAGTTCTGCTTATTGATTCTTACAGATAGGGCAGACAGGAGAGTAGTCTACAGGCGACGGACAGTAACGGGGAAAAATGAAAAACGGGCTAAGGACAAAACAATTATATCAGCGTTTAAACGGGGAAATGTGGCAGGCACAGCTTCTTATACGGAAAAGGAAATAATATAGAAAGAAAAAGACAGGTAGACCAGGAGAAAAATTACAGAAGAATAGGCCAATTTGTAGTTTTATTGTAATTTGAGTAGGTTTTATAACCGGGCGGGCGACGGCCGGGGTAAAATTTCGGAGAGAGCGTAGACTCGATCTTAAGTTATAAAAGCGGGCAGAACGAGAAAAAACTTAAAGCGACGGGCAATACTGGAAGCGACGGGTAAAAGGAAAATATATAGAAAAATGAAGGCGTTGAGGATGCGACTGAAATTAATGGGGTAGGCAACGCCCTGACAAACTGAGTCTTTGTAAATTACCAAATATGCAAGAACGGGCAACGGGCGACGACGGGCACGGGGGCAGTAGGGAGATAGAGAAGGGGTGGTAATCATCTACAGTAGATGTTATATAATTATTGCATACGGCTGATTTTAAAACTGCCCTTAATATATGATAGGCTCAACTTGCTACCACTTACCTTACGGGCTAATGACCGCCTATGTTATTATATAATATGGGTCGATTTTATAACTGGACAGGCTACGGGTTATCAAAATCGGACAGAACGGGCAAAACTGGGGAAACGAGGGGTAAAAGAGGAAATTAGAGAGACAAAAAAAAGGCAATGGTTAAATTCTTTATGTGACTGAAATAAATGTATTGTAATTGGTTAATTTCATAACTGCCTTTAGTCTAATATATGTAACTGTCTATGGGGTTAACTTAGGTTAATGAAGAATAGAAAGATAACAAGAAAACTGACAGACATATGGGGTTTTGCAAGCACGGGCAAAAGGGGCAAATGTGGCAGCATTCGGCACGACCTCTTATTCGAAAATGGGGTTAATATATAGAGAGAAAAAGACAGAAAGGGCAAGAGAAATGTCATAAAAGAATGGACCAATTCGTTGTATAATTTGGGTAGGTTAAATAACTAGGCGAACGACGGCCGGGGTTCTTTTGGAAGAGCGGGCAGAAAATAGGAAAAAAGAAAAACTGTAGACCTGAGTCTTAGTTGAAAAAGCGGGTAGAACGGGAAAACATTAAAGCGACGGACAATATTCGAAGGGACGGGTAAAAAAGGGGAAATAGCGAAAAAAGGCAGGCGGTGAGTATGCGACTGAAATTAATGGGGTAGGAAGCGACCTGGTAGCCTTTGTATAAATTACTAAATTTGCAAGAAAGAGCAACGGGCGACGACGTGCACGGAGGCAGTAGGGAGAAAGAGAAGGGGTGGTAATCATATATAGTAGATGTTATATAATTCTTGCATACGGCTGATTTTAAAACTGCCCTTAATATGTGGTAGGCTCTACTTGCTAACACTTACCTAACGGGCTAATGACCGCCTAGTATATGTATAATATTGGAGCACCGTATGTAGCCTATATACACACTAAATCTTTTGGGCCTAAGTAATTGATAAGTAACGAAATGGAAACAATTACTTAGAGTGTAAGTAATACTTAAGTAATATTAAGTAATCATAAGTAATCGTTTCCGATTCGTTACTTAAAGCCAAAAAGATTTAGGCTATAGCCTAAATAATAGCTTTTAGAAATTGTATTTTTGTAATATACTAGGTCGTCCAGGTAGTCTACATAACTTATTTTCTCTTTGGTGGCGAATTTCATCAAATTTCAGCTGCATGGATATATAGTATTTCTTTTTATTGCTACTACTTTAAAGAATAGCGGTAATGTTTGAGCAGCATCAGAAGTGCGAAGTTATGGGTTGATTATTTTTCCCTTAATAAGTAGTTTATAAAGTAATACTTTCTAACCTCTTTTCCTCATAAAAATTAAGCCCATCCCAGCAGTGCGGGCCCGATCGGAGAGGTCATTTTGTTGGCATTTCAAAAAAGGTGTATTGCATCTTTTATTCCACGTGAGTTAATTAACCATAAGTAACTATAAGTACACTGCTTCGTCAGACTCTTAACTAGCTTTGAAGGACGAATTTCAAGTTCATATTTTGGTTTTAATATGCTACTAGGCTACTTCAAAGCGGGTGCGTATTTCGATTGCCCGGAGTACGTGATATTTTCTGCATATATTTCACGGAGTCGGCACCGGTCGGTACTTCGTGTTGCAGAGAGGTGAGGTAGGGAGAAGGGATCGAGTGACGTGTCAATCTGGCCAAATTCGTCAGTTCAAACTGTTCAACTCATTTACACCATATAGCCTATCATCATCATCACTCGATGCGATGAGACAAAACTATTAGTCCTACGCCAACTACTTTTATGGCCTATGATTTTTTCTATTTTGGTGATGTTGATATGAGACTGAATCGAGGTGCGATTGAGGGAAGAGCTTGTAAGGAAAAAAGTAAGAGGGCCTCCAGCAGTCATAAATGAATTCCGGTAACATCTAAATGATTAATCCCAGTCCGAATACAGTTAATCTTTTGGAAATATAAATAGTCACACTGCACTCTCTCTCTTTTTCTTATTTGAGAAGAAAACCAAATGCAAGAGGATTTAGCATACATTTTTTTTTGCGGAAACGTTTTGCCGAATATAAACGAAAAAAATCCAGCCACTGAACATTATTTTAATACTGTTTTGGGCAGCGCTCCTACAGAGTACGCCCATTAAAACATAAAAAAAATACCCCATATACTAGAAAGGTTTACATCTAACTAAAACACAGTTTTTTCGTATAAAATCAAGAATTAAAAAAAGATACGTGGTAGGCCTACCGACAACTCATCTACCATTGAGCTTACATTAGTTTTAAGTCCCAAAATTAACTTTTTAAGTTGTCAGCTTTTACTCATTTTAGTAGCCTATCCGCTTTACGTTGTCCCAGTCGGTAATGAATGTTAAAATAGTAGATTTCACATAATACGCTTGTTTAATTACGGTGAATCGGTAATAGTTCTTAATAACGTTCGTAAATCGTATCTAATAGTAGTAAAGAATGCACAATGGTGCCAGGTTTTCCTATCATGAGTTCATGACGCACATCTCTATTTAACATTTAACAAACGGGAAAAAAACTATTTGCGAATATCCCATTCCAGTGTAAGAAAATATGCCAAATTTTTTGAAGTATGGAACTTTTAAATTGGTCGGTTCGATTCAGCGGTATCTAATTGATTAGTTTCGAAGGTGTCCATCTATTGGGTGTTTCGGACAACCGAAGGGTGCTTTACAATGTTGTAGGCTACTGTAGCCCGCGCCCTGCGCGGGAAGGTTATCGAAGGGATTCAACTCTGTGTTTTTTAAAAATCTCACGGCGTGTCAAAAGTATAAGACGATAACACGTCTACTACTGTTACCCGCGATTTGCATGCGCAGGAAGGTTCCCGTAGGGATACTTGTGAACGATATAGGAAGACTATATTCTATATAGGAGAAACGTAATCAGAATTCTGTTTCATTCTTTACTGATTTTTTTGTTAAGTTTGAATTATCAAAAAGGGAAGGAATCAACTTAAGGAATTGAAAATTTTGTAAGAAACAAATTCTAGAATTGGCACCATTTTTTTCGATTATGGTCGCTACAAGTCGGGACGATTGTATTGTATTGTATTGTATTGTAACATTTGTATAGCGCACTATCCATAATGAAAGATCTAATGACGCTTTTGAGTATAGACACACAAATTATTCGACTTATCAGCGAGAAAAAGCAAGAGAAAATAGGTGAGTCTTCAGACGAGACTTGAATAGTTGCTGGTCAGTCTCTGATCTCACTGAGAGAGGGAGCGCGTTCCAAATTGACGGAGCAGCACATTTAAAAGACCTCCCCCCATACTTCGCAAGTCGGTAGGGTGGCGATACAATGGTACGGGAATTTTCGGATCTAAGTTCACGTGTGGGCTTGTACAGTTCAACCAAATCAGACAGATAAACTGGGGCAGAATCGCTCAGGCAACGAAACGTCAAAAACGCCGTCTTGAAAATTACCCGCTGCTCGACCGTCAGCCAATGAAGGTTCTTGATATGATCAGAGACTCGATCATATCTTCCCGCACTGACAATTAGCCTAGCGGCAGCGTTCTGAACGCGCTGCAGTTTCCCCATCAAAGTCTTTGGGAGGCCAAACAAAAGAGAGTTAGCATAGTCAAGTCTACTAAGTACAAGAGCATGAACCAAGGACTTGGCCGATTTTGTGTCAAGGTACTTCCTTATCCTACCAATGAGGGTAAGATGGAAGAAAGCACATTTACATATACCGTTTTCATGAGGGACCATTGTCAGTTCACTATCAAAAGGTACACCCAAATTGCGAGCTTGATCAGAAGGGGGAAGAACAGAACCACCAACGACAAGTGGAGAGAGAACAATGGCCGAGGCTTTACGTGGTGGAATAGTATAAAGTAGCAGGCTCTTTCCCAAGTTCAGCTTCACTCGATTGACGGTAAACCAATCCTCGGTGTCCGCAGCACAAGCAGAGAGAGATCCAAGAGCCATAGCCTGATGATGGGGATCAAGCTGGAAGTGGACGTACCCTTGGGTATCGTCGGAGAACTGCTTGAGCCTAACATCATGGACAGCAGCAATGGCCGGAACCGGACTGGTGTAGATGTTGAAAAGAGATGGACCCAGGACAGATCCCTGCGGAACACCGAACGGAAAAGGTACCGGCAATGATGTCGTTCCAAGAACCTTCACTGACTGGGTTCTACTGGAGAGGTACGACTGGAACCAGTTTAGAGCAGAACCGGAAACACCGAAAGCTGTAGCCATTCTCTCAATTAGAATATGGTGATCGACTGTGTCGAATGCGGCACTAAGATCCAAGAGGAGGAGCGCACTGCCCAATCCAGCGTCTGCAGCGACGAGAAGGTCGTTCTGGATGGCAAGTAGAGCAGTCTCAGTTGAGTAGTTTGCCCGATACGCGGATTGACTAGGAGATAACAAATTGAAGTCCGTGACATGCGAAGAGAGACGAGTAAGTACTACTCGTTCGATAAGCTTCGAAAGGAATGAAAGGCCAGACACCGGGCGGTAGCTGGCCATATCCTGTGGATCCAGTGAAGGTTTCTTGAGTAGAGGTGTGATGATTGCGTGCTTCAGCGAATCAGGGAACCGACCAGATGCCAGGGAAGAGTTAACAATTCTTGTGATTGGAGCAGCCAAGACACTTACAAACTTTCTTAGCAAAGGAGTAGGAAGTGGGTCGAGACAGCAGGATCTCGCAGGTGAAGACAAAATGAGATTTTTCACAAACTCAACTGTGACCGGCGACAGCCTCTCCAAGCAACAACCTTCGCCATAGAGCGAAAGGAAGGACTCCTCCTTGATGGCGCTGTCCGAATTCCTAGAATTGGCCGAAGAGTCAAGAGATGAGCGGATATCCGCTATCTTGTTGGAGAAATAGGCACTAAATTCCTCTGCAACACTCCGATCCGGAAACTTTTGTTTTGGTAATGTAGGCACATCTGATTTGCCCATCAGGTTGTTGACAAGACGATAGAGCGCCCTAGTGTCACTGCCACACTCCAAAATTTTGTTACTGTAGAATACCTTCTTCGCACTCTTCAGTAGGCCAGAATACTTCATTTGTAATTCTCGGTAGATCTGAAAGTCTATGCACAGCTTCCTACTTCTCCATATGCGTTCGTACTTTCGAAGCTCTCTTCGCAGGGCTCGCACATCTTCGGTCATCCAGGGGTTTGCGGGGCGAAGAACAGTCATTTTCTCTTTCAATGGAGCATGCTTGTCAATCACTTGCCTGATACCAACGTTGTACTGATCAATGAGGCCATCGATAGTAGTAGCCGGATCAGTGAACAAGTCGAGGCCCATCAGATCCGCAGTAAAGAGATCACTATCGATTGACTTGAACGATCGAAAGAGCGCTCGACCAATAGGCCACCTAGGTGTGCGTACAGCCAAACAGCACTGAACGGCGTAGTGATCACTTATGAGGGAGCTGACGCAAGTTTGTGAGACGAAGTTGTCAACATCCCGAGTAAATACCAGATCAAGAGTATGGCCCTTGATATGGGTGGGAGAAGCAACACACTGCGTGAGACCAAACGCCTCCATGAGACCGAGAAATGACTGGGCTAATGCGTTGTCCGCCAGTTCAACATGAAAGTTGAAATCACCAATGACGACTAGATTGTCGCGAGTAGCGCAGACAGCTTCCATTGTCAAGGAAAACTCGTCAATGTATTAACAGAAGTGCTTCATAAAATGAATTATGCTTTGGTTTTATCACTTGCACATAATTTCAACATTCTCTAAAAAAAATTCCCATCAAGTGAACAATTTTGTTCACCTACCGGGTCTAAAACATTTTATTCGGTTTTTTCAATTTCAAATAAAACCTTAAAGTTCCAAAAAGGCTTATCCAGAAAATAATAAATAGAGGACTTATTACTTTTAATTGAATAAAATCAATACCTGGATCTGGATTTACGTTAGTGCTTAAAACTGAAAAATAAAAACTGAACACAAATGTTTTGGACGCGGTAGCTGAATAACATTTTTTAAAAAGTGAGTTTCATTTCTTAAAAATATTAGTTCCCCGATAAAGATTTTGTCGTTGTTCGCTCAGGACAACAAATCAATAGTTCACATCTTAATCATCAATCGAGAAAAAGGGGAAACACGACCAGAACATTTTTTAATTTTTCGTAGAAAACACACCCGTCTACTAAATATGGAAGTTTTATCTATTTGAATACTACCCAGTGGAGATGTAAGCGATCATATCACAATGTTATTGGAATCATATAATCATATTGCAATCCTGTTCAAGTATAATAGGGAAAATCGATCGCGATCAGTTCTCTGACCGCTATCGCACTTGATCGCAATTTAGTTTAATACAGATTTCACAAATTGGGTAGTAAAACCTCATGTTAAAAAATACGCAGAGGCGTTCTGATGAAGGGCGTAACTGGTAGGCTACTTGCCAATGGCGTTTGATAGCGATACGATTGCAGCAATCATGCAATTTTTCTGGTTGCGGGATTTGATTGCGATTGCCGTAGCTATCACCAAAATTTGAACGCGATCACGATTGGAGCGAATTTAAATCGCGATATTGACATCCCTGTTCCGCACTTCTGACCTGTTACTCGGGAAATGTTTTCCGAGATATATGCAACCTATAAAAGCAGCATGACGGCATTATTGAAAACGTTGAAAAGCGGACAATATTTTGCGGAGTATCAAAATCAGCGGATTGAAACAAAGAGTAAGGGATAAAATTGTCTGGCTGGAACTTTTCTTCAAATATTTTATTGCAAGCACATATAAATCTAGATCCTAGAAACCAAATCACGCTAGCTGATTAGCAAATCACACTGATTATTGATAGGCTACGACACTTCTATCAGTTGGGGCGAGATGCAACATACTGACATTCATCATTTGTTAATATAGATGTAAAGTGCTTGTGAATCAATTTCATTATTTCAAAAAGGATAAATGTCTGTTGGGCCAAGTTCCCTGCACAAATTTCCGGTTTACAAATTAAATCGGTTGTAGTTAGTCACTTAATCGCAAAACTTGTCTTTCTTGAGAATATTTCGTGTTTCTACTTTATATCAGCAGAAAGACTCAGTACTTTAAATGCGTCTAAATATACGATTGAAGCTGGTTTCCCAGCGTTAAAGATAAGCACACGTATAACACTTAAGGCGCTTTCAATAAGTACTAGGTTAGCAATACAGAGATTTTCAATAAGAACTCTTGGTCAGATTTAAAGATAAAGGTTTGAAGTAGGCTAGTTTAAGCACTATATTTCTTGCTAAGGTAATACGATTGCGTCTTTATTAGGAAAATGAATTATAAAGACAGCATCGTTCAGACTACATGCGGGAAACAATGTCAGAATAGACCTAGGAAAACGAATTTGCAATAGGCTAAATTTTGATCTGCAGTACAATGTTCGTGATACGAACATTGATAAGATACCTTCTCACCACGCCCCATCCCATATATTCTACGGAAACCTATAGTAATTGTGCATAGTTTTTTTACGTATGGCGATAGCGACATTACAACGTAGCGACACAGCGTGTAAGAAAAAGATCTAACTTATTAGACTAGTCTTAAGTTGACAGCATCTATAATAAAACTAAGGAACAAAAGCGCACGCGGGTCCCATTCGCCATGCAGAAAAAATGAAGCTTCTATCACATCGTGTTCTGGAGTTATGACGAGAAATGAAACGTTTTTTTTGCCATAAAACACCACGGCGGACGACCGCCGTTCAAATAATTGATAACTACCCTTTTGCCATATGACCCCGTTATCAGAAAATTTTGAAATAATTCACAAGCACGCAAAAAGGGGTAGTTTATTTATATTAAAATTAGGAACTCTCTATCTAAAAAATTCATTGAAAGGGTGACAAAAAACGCCGCCATAAGGCGCCGTGTTAAAACCGGTAAAACAGGGGGGGGGGGGGCGGGTGTTCAAATACTTTCCGTGGGTACTGTAGAATTGTGAATTTTTAAGAGGGGACTATAATATAAACTTGTCATGCAAGCACTGTCAGCAAAATCTTTCTGATTTAAAAAAATCGTAATCCATTATCCAAATGCTCATCCGTCTTCACAGAAGCTTATGGCCAAACCAATATTTATCATTTTATTAATAGTCAATCAATAACAACTGAGGGTAAATAGCTGCATTTACCTTAACCCATCCCCTTCGTCTAATTCCTGAGAAAAATAGACGATTTAGAAGTATATGTACTATAGAAGTCTCCAGAAAAAAGATTTACCACATGTTTCTAATGTAAAATGTAATGTAGCCTACATTGGAGTTTTACAACCATGTCGATTCCAGCTTAAGCCTACTCTACACTAGAGCTTTGCCTCTACGCTACGTCGAGACAACGAATAACAACATAACCAAAAAAAAACATCCGTAACATCACAGCGCAGTAGAAAAAGCTCTAGTGTAGACTATATAGGCTTAGAGTTGTTAGCTCAAGTGCCCCTTAGACAAGACTGTTTGGGTTGAGTCACTGAATATTAAAAAAAATATATTTCCAAATTAAACTTATGCCTATAACAGTTTTGACACATTGTACTTCTGGAAATACGCCTCAAAAGAACCAATACAACATCCACATGATCACGCACATCGCACATGCAGGCTACAAACTTTGACAAATGCAAAGTTTATCACCAGTTGAGCTAGTTGCCGGTTCACTTTCACGTTCAATACGCCTTGCAAAACAATATTTGAAAGTACGTTAATCTAGTACAACTCTATGCCTACCAAGTGCAGAAAATTACGCCGAATTTTTCTACGTAGAAAACTTTTAAATCAAATTAAAATTGAGTAAGCGTATAAGGAATTAGTTTTTTGCTGGATCCATCTGTTGGGTGCAAGGCTCAACTGAAGGTTCGTTTCGTTTTTTGGTATAGTATCCCTTCGGGAAATTGCGTTTCATTTTTGTGTATTTTCTTGGGTTATTTAAAAAATTTTCATTAAATTACTACGAAACTCAAGATTGTAAATCTAAGCTAGACTTTGCCAAATATTTGGAAGCTAAACTTACTACTAACGATCTAAGTATTTTGAATGAGTATCCCAACATCAAAACATTGTGCCCCCAGTATATACTGGGGTAAGCGGAAGACCAGTATTATAATACTGGTCTTCCGGCAAGTGCTGTTTGTGAGCGTTTATTTTCGCTGGGAGCCCGTGTTCTGACCCTCACCCGTAGTTAAGTCATGAAGCAAGACGCCGGGCACGCCGCTCTCTGGAAGGAGTAAGTTCCCCCTGCGAAAGGGCTGTCCAGACGTGCGAGCCAGAGCGGCGGCGCTGCAATAGACTGTTCTAGGGACTTTGTACAAGTCTTATGGAGATACGCACGTTTTCAGTGGTTTAAATTGGAAAAAATATTAGGTATCGTGCAAAACTAAATTTTCCTACCCCATATGATACTCTTTACTATTTTACATTTTTTGAGCTATAGCTCATCCCTTTCCGTCAAATCACAAATGTGTAGTGAATTTTAGTAAATTGGCGATCCCCCCTGGGTGACTAATGAGTACTCGATAACACGTGCTGTTTGAGTGTTAAGGTGTATTACGGGTCGTCTAGAGCCGTAGGTAGCTCGCGACTGACTGCCCCTTGAGAGTTACAGTACCTCTCTCTTCGGGCTGCCAAGCGCTGTAGGCCTGACGGTGTCCGGTTACTGAGAGAGTGAAGAGGATTCTCACTCTCCACATCTCCCCACTAAGCTTCCAATTCATTGGAAGTTTATACTACGGTGATACAACATGAATCAATTTAAGGAAATCAAATGTTGAACTGGATCAAATCTCTAGAGGGTTAGCCTCGATGGGGTGCGCTTCTTTCGCTGGCTGCGTCGCTGGATCTTGGCCGGGCTTGGATGATGTTTTTCTTTTACTGGATGTGGTCCTTTAGCTCTCTCGACCGCCTGCCCGTGCGTTGCCCTTTCCGGCGCTGTGTCTTTTGATGCTTGGTAATCTGTGGAATAATTAGTCCTAACAAAGCGGCGGTTTCTCCAGTAGACTCGTCCGTTTGTTAGTCTGACTTTATAGTCACGATTTTCACCTGCGAAGATGATTACCCCTTTTTGTCCCATAGTTTAGTGACGGGGTCTTGAACTCTAACTGGATCCCCGATTGGAATAGGTTTGATTGTTCGGCTGTGCTTGTCATATGCCCTCTTTGCCTTTATCCTCCCCTCTTCCCTAGCGTTGTCCAGTTGTTTATCGTCCGACCATTTCTTTGCAAATGAGGAATAGTGGGCGGGGATGATTGACCTGAGTGGGTGTCCAAAAACTAATTCTGCTGGTGACAGCCCATAGGCCTTAGGCGTATTCCGCCATTCCAGTATACCCTGACGGAAAGCGTCGTCTTCTAGTCTACCTGTAGGGACTGTTTTCAAGACGAGACTCTTCATAGCTTTGACCGCAGACTCTGCTAGTCCATTGGACTGTGGGTAATGAAGGGTTGAGAAAACGTGACGAACCCCCCATTTCGTCATAAATTCTGCGAATTCAGCTGACTTGAATTGGGGGCCGCCATCTGATCTGATTCGGACAGGAATCCCAAGGTCTGAAAAGTTTCTCTTTAATGCCTTGGTGACATCTCTCGTGCGCGGATCTTTCCCGATCCATGCATCAACAGTCGGCCAACCAGATAAACGGTCAACGTAGACGAGATAGTGGTTGTTTGAGTGGACAAACAAGTCCGTCACCACGTCTTCAAATACACGGGTAGGCAATTTCTCTAATATCATCGGTTCGCGGGCTATGCTCGGTTGGCTTTCCTGGCATAGTGGGCACGAGAGGACAGTGTTTGTGATGTCGCTCGATATTCCCGGCCAATAAACGGCCTGACGAGCTCTTTGCTTGGTTCGCTCAATTCTCTGGTGAGAAGCATGAAGGTTCTTTAGTATCTCCCCCCTCATCCCCTCCGGCACGACAATTTTGGCTCCATAAAGCACTATGTCGCCTTCTGAATAAATCTCGTTTTGTATTTTCCAGAAGAAGCGTATTTTTGGACTCATTTCTTCTGGCGTCCTTGGGAATCCTGACTTGCACCATTCAACCAGTTCCCTATACGCTCTGTCTGATTTAGCTGCTGATCGCAAGTTCTCGACTAGCGCGTCGTCAACGTTCGGTTGTTTTAATGAGTCGGCGCCAGATGGTACTTGTACATTTGCGACTGCGCGGATAGTGATAGCGCGGACCTGTTTTTCTACCTGAATTTCGTCTTCAAGGTCGTCCGGCGTGGGGTCGTCGATTGGGGCGCGCGATAGCGCATCAGGAATTGAGTGGTCCGTCCCCTTTTTCCATTTTGTTTTGAATATGTAGTAAAAAACTTTGCGCCACCCGAGATATTACTGATCGCTTCCTTGGGCGAAACGAGGGGATGAAGGGGTCGCTTGACAAATCTGTTCAATTTTGTCAGATCTACGCACAGTCTGAGCTTCCCGTTTGGCTTGGTCACCACGAGGAGGGGGTGGGTCCAATCTGATGGTTCAACGACTGTTTCTATTATTCCCTTCCTCTCCATGTCGTCTAGCATTTCTTTTACCGTTTCGCGCTGCGCGAAGGGAATGGGTCTCGCGCCGTAAACTGAGAATGGGGTCGATTCTGGCTGTAGTTCGATTCTCATAGGAGGCCCGGCCATTTCTTTAAGCGTACCGATGGAATCGAATACGTCGCTGAATTCTGCCAGTAGCTCCGCCTTGATTTTTTTCACCAATGCCGCCCGATCTGCTTGTGTTGCGTTGGCTTTCAAGCTCGTGTTAAGGACGCTTGTTGCCTCAGCCGGATTGTTGGCTCGTTGACCACCCAACCCGGGCGCGTGGTGCGGCTTATTATTGACTTTTAGGCCCAAGTGAATGGTACTTGTTTCGTCAGCCGGATTGTCGGCTCTTTGACCACCCAATCCGGGCGCGTGAAGCGGCTTGTTGACTTTCAGGCCCAACTGAATGGCACCTGTTTCGTCAACCGGACTGTTGGCTCTTTGACCTCCCAACCCGGGCGCGTAATGCGGCTTGTTGACTTTCAGGCCCAAGTGAATGGCACCTGTTTCGTCAACCGGACTGTTGGCTCTTTGACCACCCACTCCGGGCGCATGGTGCGGCTTAACAATGGCCCCGCGTTTTGTGATGTTGCCATTAATGACGGAGTTTTGATCAGTTTTACCCGTCAAAACGTTTATGCTTTTCTCTTGAGGTTCTGGATAATTGGGTGGCAGGATGCCCAGCTCAACACACACGAACCAGGAGAGTAGCATTCCGTCATGCTCAGGGCACACCAATACTGTAATATTGGATTCCCTTTTACGGTAATGAATTTTCAAATCCAACCGACCGGCTGACAGCAGGCTAGATCCGTTTGCTGCAACGAGATTGTCTAGACCTCGGTGGGGAAGGTTCCTTACATCCTCACCCAAGAGGTGGAGGATTCGGAGTCCGATGACGGACCCTTCAGCGCCACTGTCTGGTATCGCAATAACGTCGATCACTCTGCCGCCGGGTTTCTTACATATTGACACTTTAACTGTGGGAACCTTCCGCGCAGTGAGTGTAACATGTGCTAGCTTGATAGACTGAAACTTTATTTGCTTCTCGCCTTCGCCAGTCTTATATTAGGTTTCTTACTTGACTTACACACAATGGAGAAATTGTTGTCTTTCCCACAGTTGTGACACTGTTTCCCTAGATCAGGGCAGATGTCGCCCTTTTTATGTCTGGGTGTCTGGTTGCATCGGAAGCAGCTTCCATTCGCCCTTTCGTCTTTCTCAGGCTCTCCGTTTCTTTTACGACTCTTGTTATTGCCGTTTGACTTTGAGAAACGATTGATTTCTGTGTGTCCAGCGCGACCCAGCATTGGCTCGTTTTTCAAGGCAGATTCTTCGCTGCGACACAAGTAAATTGCCTCTTGCACAGAGGGAAACGGAGATTTTGCCAAGAGCTTTTTCTAGCCTCTTGGTCGCGGATGCCCGATATAATGCGAGTCGACAAGCGGGAATCCCAGCATGTCTTGCATAGATCGGCACATTCCGCGATACGCCTTAGCTTAATGTAGAAATCATCGAAAGATTCGTTTACCTCCTGTCGGCATTCTTCGAATTCCATTCGATCCAATGCAACGTTGGCTGCGGATGTGCTGTTGAATTCGGTCGAGAATGTCCGATGGGGCCAAAGTTGACGATTGGTCGACGCCGAGAATTAATTCGACGGTCTGCAGCATTTGACTCGACAAAGTCATGCGGAAAGCTGATAATTGTTCACGAGGGGGGAAGCCGTCGATTCTCTCCAGATAGCAGAAATCGTCCCATTGATTTCTCCAGGTGGCAAAATCGCGCAAGGTAATGTCTCCTGGCATTTTGTCAATACCGGAAACATTAATCCGCCTTCGGTTGAGATTGCGATTCTCAACATCCCGTCGGCAATTTTCTGCTTCCCTTTCGGTCAATAGGCGAAGGAAATCTGCCGCTGTCCGATCTGCCGGTGTTCCCTGGTTTGGGATTTCTTCAATTTGTTCCTCACATGCACATTCGACCAAACGCTCCTTGGCTCGTCCTCTTCTTCTCGGTCTATCCATGTTCCGGGAAAGCGAGAATTGTGTACACTTGATTTGTTCGTGAAATGTCACTCCGCTCTAACCACTGAACACGTACTGAGTAGTGATGGAAGTGTTCGTAAAATAACCAACTGCGCCATGTAATGAGTACTCGATAACACGTTCTGTTTGAGTGTGAAGGTGTATTACGAGTCGTCTAGAGCCGTACGTAGCTCGCGACTGACTGCCCCTTGAGAGTTACAGTACCTCTCTCTTCGGGCTGCCAAGCGCTGTAGGCCTCCGGTTTCGTGAAATTTTTTTAGGGCTCATCTGTGACAATGAGCCGGATATTTTAAAATCACAAAATTAGAAAATACATTTTTTCTAATTTATTAATATTTAAAAAAATATCGGAATGGAGCCCTGAAAAAATTTCACGAAAAAATTTTAATTTGAAGGTTCAAAAAGTAAAAAAACAATCGAGTCTCCATAAGGCTACATGTAACCAGCGGACTCAGTCACGTGACACCATTCCGCATACAACGCGAAAACGTTGCGCGAATGGCGCACAGTGAAAACTTGCTATACCCAATACATGGGCGGTAACACATTTGGAAACACCACCCACCCCCCTCATAACGCGTTACGTATTTTATGAACGCTCCCTAGGATAGATCCAATTATCTTACTACGATATGTATTCCAAACAAAGACCGATAAGGCTTTGTCTGAAATCCGCCTAGTCCTAAAGTATGGACGTTTCAAAAGTATTTAGGATATTCAAGCGGATATGTTCAGCTCACCATATAACAAAAGGTGTAATTCCTTCAAAAAAATAAATCATCTTTAGATTTTTGCCTTTTGCTTATGATCTAACTAATTGTTTCAAGTTCAGGACAGAAAGTTATTATTTTGCTTTCACCAGCCGTCATCTGCTGGGTGTAGATTTTAATATTTAAAAAATGAAATTAAATACTGTAATTACTGCGGCCACTAGCTAAATAAATTTGAAACATCACGCGTACTAAATAATCATTTTACAAGAACTTTCGAGATAAGCTGTTACGACATTTGGCAGCTAGTGTTGCAAATGCTAATTAAACGTTTGCCTCAGTTGTTTTGTACTCGCAATAAATCAAATTGTTTGTACTGAATGTTACTAAATAATGTCTTTAAAATTTATTTTACTTTTACTTTACCTTGTCGAATTCTAGTCTACCTATTTTTTCGAATATTTCATTCGCCTTTTTTCCTTCCATTTTTTTTACCTGTTTGGTTTACTGTTCTTAAACACCTCCTTTTGCGATAAATACCTTGGGAATGGTTATCTCCCGTAATTTTCAAAGTATTTCTGATAAGTGTGTTAGATTTGTTAACCGAGGAAGTTCAAATCCAAGTCCAAGTATAAATTTGGCAGAGATATATAGCATTGCGCCATTTCATGAGCTGTGACCATTGAAAGCTTGCTTGAGAACTGCTTAAATCATTGTAGAAAAGACAAAAAATATTCATCAAACAAAATCATGGCGGTGAGTTAGTTTCTCTATTTTTACAAAATTTAGTTGCTTTTATTGTTTACTGTCTAGTTTTGAATATATGAGATTTTCTAACATTTTTACAATTTCAAGCAACAACAAATCCACCGTGACGTTTTGTTAGAACAATCGATGATACAAAAAGAGGCGAGTAATTTTAACAAATTAAGTATTGTGAAAATCATAGTCACTGTTTTTTTTTATCGTTTTGCAGAAGCCACGTCGAACGATGATCGCCATGTGTTGGCGTCACAATTTTGTTGCACACAACTATTTGATACCCCAGACATGTGATTATTGTGGCGTTCTAGTTCCCGGTATTTTTCTTGGTATAATTTGGAATGGCTTTCGTTGTAAAGGTATCTTTGGAATTATATCCTTTTCCGTTTTTTAAAATTAATAATTGTAATCTTATATCAGTATGCAACAAGTTTATCCATGGTGGATGTTTTAAAGCTGCGTATGAAACCCCTTGCAGATCTGTAGGGGAGGATGGGATAGTCTTTTGAAATCTGGACTTCATAGAATACGGTTCTCGTTGCAACTCGTTACAGCTGATAGCTCAGATAGCAGTGTATCAACATCGGGGATGTTGTAGTTTTGGTGTATTTCGACTACCAGAGGGATGTAGTGAGAAAAAAAATACATAGTATAATTATACATTTGATCATCTTTTTATGGCAGATGAAAATCATTTTAGAAATAATTTATGCATCATATTAAAAGATAAGATTTTAATGCCATCACGAGTTATTGAAGAAATAAAACAGGTGTCAAAAAGATTGACACACACAATCACATGTTCCTTATGTTGCCGTTTTACTAGATAGTAGCTGGCGCTGGAAATAAACAAATGCCAATCTTTTAAATAATCGAGTTCCGTGTTTAAGGTTCAGCCAAACTAGATATTTTACAATATTTTACATGATCATGCAGAAAATACAGAGTAACACGAATTAGCATCGGCAAGAAAATCTTTGGTAAAATGTATGAAAAAAGTTTGAAAACAAAAAGTAGAATGGGGAAGAATCATGAAAATTTCTGAGATATACATTTTGTAGATCTCGGCGAGTTGATCAATTTGATCTATAGGACCATATGTCTGAAATGCAAATTAGACCATGTTTTGAGGGTTTAAAGTCTGGTATTTCGTGATTGGTCGCGCGCGTCACGTGGCCACAACCACTCTAGTAGGCGCCACCCCCCATGTTATAAAGATAGGACTTATTTATTTTCCGCCAAAATCGGTTTGACGGAAGTGTTTTAACAAAATTTGAATACCAGTGATATGTAGAAAATTTTTCTCTATTTTTTAGTTCTATTTTTAATGCAATGTTAGAAAGAGCGATTTAGTTATGGCGTGAAACAAAGAACCGCGCGAATTTTCCCCCATGTGGACGGTATGCCCAGCCGTCAAGCAAACAGAAAATGGCTACTGGTGGCGCCCCTCTGGTGTGTTGGAAAGCCGCGTCAGTGTATGCCCTACACAGAGGGTTTTCACAGCGCGTTGTGCGAACTCCGTGCGGGTTTCCAACACACCAGAGGGGCGCCACCAGTAGCCATTTTTTTTTTGCTTGACGACCGGGCATGGGGGAAAAATCGAGCGGTACTTTATTTCACGCCATAACTAAATCGCTATTTCTAACATTGCAATACAATTAGAACTAAAAAGTAGAGAAAAAATTTCTACATCTCACTGTGGTATTCAAATTTTGTTAGAACACTTCCGTCAAACCGATTTTGGCGGAAAATAAATAAGTCCTATCTGTATAACATGGGGGGTGGCGCCTACTAGAGCGGTTGTGGCCACGTGACGCGCGCGACCAATCACGAAAGACAAGACTTTGAACCCTCAAAACATGGTCTAATTTGCATTTCAGGGATATGGTCCTATGGACCAAAATGATCAGCTCGCCGAGATCTACAAAACGTATATCTCAGAAAAAAAAAATTTTCGCCATTATTCTTCCCCATTAATTATAGGGGACTTTTTGTACGCATCCAAAATTGGTAAACATTTGCTCATATAGAAGGTATTGGTTGGGTTGGATGATGCATACGGTTCGTATTGTAGTAATAGGTGTTGTCGCTAGCATATCAACTAACAGGCTCAACTCAAAAACTTTTGACCATTATTTGTCTAAAAACTGCTAGATAAGTAATGAAACTCGCGCGCTTTTGGTCCTTTGTTTCAGTAAACATCCTTTCGACTTTTATAATACAAGCTATCGACCCAACAAAGGACCAAAAGCGCGCGAGTTTCATTCGCAATACAGCAGTTTTTAGAGATAGGGCTTCGTGTCGGCCCGATAAATCGGTAGAAGCCTCTCCCACCTAAAAAGGTGGGAGACACTCGGGATAAAAAAATATACGTATTTTCAATTTTTATCATACAAAGAGAGAACGATTATTGATTATTAACGGCGTTTCCCCAAAAGAAGAAGGGGCTTTATTGAAAACTATGCTCATAACATTTGTTTGAGTTTCAAGATTTTCCCGTTTATTCCTTAATATTTTCTCACCATTTTAGTCCCCTTTTCTTATCTCTATCCTTTTGACGGCACCAGAGGGCACTCAAGGCCAAACGAGATATGAAAGGGTGTATGAGTGCGTTGCATCGTTGGAATAGTGTTAATGATATTTATAGTGCCATGCCCTTTGAGAGCTTTTCTCGTAGCTAATGGCTCCAGCTCCATAGCTTTACGTCGTGAGCTTATATGCTTCAAGTCGATTCGTTTAACGCCCAGAATTCAAATTGGGCAATGCACCAAGTGGACAATAGCCAACTTTGCTCAGTATATTCCCTTAAATTGAGCATGTGAACACATATGGCACTACCTGTGCACTGGGGGGGGGGGAGCTTTAGGCTTTAGTTTACTTAGAACCTTTGTAATCGGCGTTAAAATGTCCACCGCTGATAGGGAAACGGTTTAATTTTTTGTACCCATGTATATGGCTGGAAGTGCAACGAATCTCATTTTTTTTTCTTAACAAAAAACGGCTTCTTGCGCTGAAAACGAAGAACTTTAAAAAGCCTTAAATATAAACACCGGCCCGAAGAAACAATCTAAAATTCCCAGTTCTCGTGGAATGGTCTCTAGGGTCCAGCGAGCTCGCTCAATCGCTCCGAATACCCTAGAGACGATCTCATTCCGATTCTCTCATGCAAATTCCTTTTAAGCGGAACTCGATTTGTATAGTGAAAAACAAATTTTATCGGACAGTCCAGGTTTATACTTTGGGAACCAGATAACATAATTTGGAGCACGATGGTGCAAACCATTTTGTTCTACGATGCATCGTTTAGGAGGAGATAGCTACCCCGATTTCACCCTCGGGCGTGGGACAAAAATCTAAATAAGTGTTTCTCGAGCTTGGGTCTCGAGGAAAGGAGGCGTGGCCCTTAGAAATAAGGGCCGGTGAGCCTTCGGCTGGGGACTACGTCCCCAGACCTCAGGGATAATGTTTATTTACTTTATCACAAACCCCAATAGATAATATTCACTGCTCGTATGGGAGGGCAAGGTTGAAAGCGAACTAGCGCAGCGGCTGGGGTTCTACGTTGGTGCCCTATAAGAATTAGACTAGTTTAAGGTAGAAAATTTTCACAAATATTATTGAGAAAAATATACAGTAGGCACCGCGGAAAAGGGTAAAAGTTCCCTTTTTCCCGTTTTTAACACGGGAGCAAATGGCGGAGAAAAACGAAGCCCCCGGGCAGGTCGTTTTTCAAAACCTTTTGAAAAAAATTCGTCCATCAGTTTAAAATGAGCTTAAACTGTGTGATTTTTTTTTATCACAGGATGTTACAGGCCTAGGTGTGGGGGGTGGGTTCACAAGTTTCCTTTTGAGACTGGTAAAAAGGGGGGAGCCGCCATTTAACCCCGTGGCGATAACGAAAAAAGGGCCTAGTTTTTGAAAATTTATAAAAAATTGGCGACGGGTGATTCAAATTTCTAAGTTTCACAAGGATTTAGAAAATGAACTCAACTACGTGAATATCTAAGGAGCGTAGTGATACGATTTTTTTCCGTGTCGAAAAAAAAATAAAAACTGATTTTTGCCGATTTCTAGCTGAATTTTGGTCTGTGGGGTAGGGCTTGTGAGAGGAAAAAAAAGGACGTCATAGCAAAATCGGGACTTTAGTAGTTTTTATTTTTATCAATAGACAACGCTATAGAATAATATAGAGTACTCAGTATAGTTAACTGTGTACACAACAGAGAAATGTTCTTTGAAAATTCTAAGTCCGAAAATTTTCTAAGTCCATTACAGTGAGATAGAATCTCCTAAGTTTACCATAAGACTATAGGATACGATAGTAAGGTTTTGAAATTTGTATATTTTGGTATCATTGATAAGATGTGTAGCTCATTTGGATAAGACGATGTTCGTTAACCAAAGGCCTTACGTGATATAAACTATACTAGGTTCGGATCGTCATACAAGCAAATCTTTTTTTATGGTCGGGGCACTAGATAAAAGCATAAACTAATGTTTAGTTTATAAAAACTATTTATTTGATTTGTTTTTACATATAAAATGGCAAAAATATGCTCCACTCAATAGACCCCACAATATAAATACTCAATAGAGCCCTTACAATGTACGCAATGGTGTACTCTACAGATGCCCAAAATACAGTAGAGTGATTAATAAAGCCACACAGGTGGCGAAACCTTCAGGTGTGTTTTTTGTTTATTAATTGTGTCTTTATAATGTATATTTGAAATTGTCACATTATTGGTCTACTGCCCCGTTGTTTTTTTAACCTAATTGATTTTGGTTATATAAAAGAAGGGAAAGGGTTAAGATTTATAGGAAATGCGATTGTCAAGTGGTGGTATTGCTAAACAAGGTCGTCGCCTAAGCCCTAGTTTCAACACCTTAGGTCTATGAGAATGCTGCTAAACAGTATCCAATTTTTCTTTGATCTGTCAAAAATGATTTTTTTCTTTTGCTCTTATTTAACAAAATAAAAATATTATACCTCTGGTTTTCTGTATTCAGAAAGTAAGAATAGTTATCGTACTTTTTATAATTGCGTTCAAACATTACGCTCTACCCTCAGGGTGTAGACCTTTGTATTACTAGCCCCTTCACAGTTTTCTTGCGGCCTTGCGCCGCCCCATAGCCTTAGATCTTTTTTGGCTCCGCCACAGATCACATCTCTAAAGATGTCTCGCAGAGTGATTAATTCTAAACGTAGTTTCGGTACTCCGTCAGTTGATTCGCGCGTCATTGGTTATTTAAATGACATGCAAAATTACGTGGAAGGAGACTCAACTTACGAAGACCCAGTTGAGTTGCTCGAAGAATCTAACGAAGAAGCCGAAGAAACCTTAAGGAACGATGCCTTGGATTATTTGAACAAGTCCTTGGATGCCTTGAATGCTTTGGATCGCGGTTTTTCTCCCCAGACAGAAAAGAGTTCTTATAACCGGGCTTCGTACCTGAGACAACAACGTGACCCGGCAACTCGACAGCAGAAAACTCAGGCAACTTCGGCAGCTCGGACGCAGACACCGCCCACTTCGCAACGCCGTAGTCGGGAACAGACGCGTCAACAGCAACCGCCGACGGGTCCTTCTCGCGACCGTTCACGGTCCCCAATTATCTGGCGTTCAACTCGTTTGGCAGACCGTTCCACTGAAGAACAGCGCCCTACTTTGCCTCAGGAAAATAATCGTCCCGCCTCATCGTCCCAGGGAGATAGGCGACCGGCCACAGAAGAATCATCCAAATCGGCGATTACTCGCGATTTCACTGCCAAATTGGCTTCATGGATGACTAAAGAGGTATCCACACAAGATTCTAAAGATATTCAAGAACGTTTTAAAGATGTGTGTTTCGAAAGCACTTCTTTCACTGTGAATCCGCCGGCAATGGACCAATGGGTGATGCGTAGATTGAAGAATCAAGCATCGCACAAGACTGTGGAGGCAGCAGAAAAAGTGTGGCTTACCACACAGTTCAAAATCATGGATATTGCACATCCAATATTACATGTTTACGAACTACTCCTACTCAATGACTTTCCGGAAGGCCACCCACTCCGTGATGGTATCGAGTCGGCCCTACAACAATGGGCCAGAGCTTTTAATCACGTCTCTCGCCGACGCAGGCAGAATGTTCTCGCTTGTGCAGCTCCTCGTTCGGCCCATCTGCTAGAAGCATCGGACGCCTTTTCCACTAAAGAAGCCATAAAGAAACTCTTTGGCCAGACATTCTTGGACGCTATGCTTAAAGAAGCGAATCAAGAACTGACCCTGAACCAGATTGAGGCGGCAGCTACAGCATCAACTAGCACTCAATCACGATCAAGAGCCAACCCAAGTGCTCAGCGGGGTCACGGAAGAGGTAGTCGCGGTGGCAAAGGCAGAGGACGTAGGAACAGGTATGAACCTTATTCTTTTATAGATTGGTCGAATCTGTTGTGTTGCCCGCTGATTACGAACAAACCAGCTGTAGGTGGGCGGCTTAAGTGCTTTGCCGACAATTGGTCCTTAATTTCAGTCGACAACTGGGTACGACAATCAGTTTTGAAAGGAGTGGCCCTTGATTTTGAGTCAATTCCTTCACAAAATTTTCCTCCATCTTCTGTCGCGATGTCAGTAGAAATGCAAAACGTTTGTGACAGAGAGGTAGCGGACCTATTAGAAAAACCCGCAATCGTTGAGGTTTTGGACGGTTCATGGGGCTTTTTGAGTTCCTTGTTTGTAATTCCCAAAAAATCCGGGGGTTTTCGACCCATTGTCAATTTGAAGCCATTAAACAAATTCATTCAATATGAGCATTTTAAAATGTAAGGGTTAGAAACGGTAAAATCTCTAGTGCGGAAGGGGGATTGGCTTGTAAAGCTAGATCTAAAGGACGCGTACCTTACCTTACCCGTTCTCCCTGCCCATCAGAATTTTTTACGTTTCGTCTGGAGAAAGCGCATATACCAATTTTCGTGTCTGGCCTTCGGCGTTTGTTCCACGCCGCGCATTTTCACGAAATTAATGAAGGTAGTGGTAAGTTTTCTCAGGGAGCGGGGGCTGAGACTTGTAGTTTATCTGGATGACCTTCTTTTGCAAAACGAGAATGAAGCGGCTCTTAAAGCCGATTTAAAGAAGGCCGTTTCATTGTTAGAATCCCTAGGATTCCTAATAAACTGGGAAAAATCTCTCTGTACCCCCACGCAGGCCCTTGAGTACTTGGGAGTAATTATCGATTCTAACTTGCTTTCCTTCTCCCTACCCCGAGATAAAATTATTTCAATTCAATCGTTGTGTCGGAAATTGCTTTCAAGACCTTTCGTTTTGTTGAGGGAACTATCAAGTCTATTAGGTAGTTTGGTGTGGGCTATCCTGTCTGTCCCTTACGCACATGCACATTACAGATCCTTGCAGAATTTTTTCATTTTTAATTCTAAAAAAAGTAAGGATGACTTGTCAAAAGCATGTATCTTATCCGATCAAGCACGCCAAGACTTGCAGTGGTGGGCTTCTTCCCTAGAATTGGTAAATGGTAAGGTTTTTACGCCTTTAGACCCGGACATTGTCATTCATTCGGATGCCTCTCTTAAGGGCTGGGGCGCTTGTTCCAACAGTTTGACAACAAGAGGTCCATGGACCAATGCGGAACGAAGCCTACACATAAACGAATTGGAGTTGATCGGAGCTTTCAACGCCTTAAGGTCTTTCGCACATTCTTCAAGGAATGTCTTCGTCCGTATTTTCTTGGACAACAACACGGCCGTGTGTTATTTAAATAAACATGGGGGTACTAAATCGAGGAATTTGACGACTATCGCAAAGGAACTGGCAGATTGGTGCGAATCCAGGGAGATTACAGTTGAGGCCATTTATCTCCCTGGGAAACTTAACGTAATTGCGGATCGAGAATCTAGAGCAGCCAATGACTCCAGCGATTGGAGGTTGTCCCCCGGTCTTTTTAGTAAAATCCAGCGGCTTTGGCACTCAGAGATCGATTTATTTGCTAATAAATGGAACGCACAGTTGCCAGTGTTTGTCTCTTGGAAGCCCCAGCCTGGCGTAACAGCTCTGGATGCCTTCGCCTTTAATTGGAATGATAGATTAGGCTACGCTTTTCCCCTTTTCTCATTGATCCCGAGATGTTTGTCAAAAATCAGAAGGGAAAAGGCGACAATAGTATTGGTGTGCCCCATATGGCAAAGTCAGCCTTGGTTCCCGCTTCTTTTAGAGCTAGCGTGCGAGGCGCCCAGAGTTCTTCCGCCAGGTCGTCAGCTCTTAACATTTCCAACAGGGGAACCTCATCCATTAACAGGTTACCCCCTTATCCTGGTCGCCTGGAAACTGTCGGAAGATCTCTCTGCAGGAAAGGCTTTTCGGCAGCGGTCGTCCAACTACTCTTGGCCGGCAACCGTCCATCCACGCACGCTGCATACGAGTCCGCGTGGCACAATTGGACAGATTGGTGTTTTGGGGAAAATCTTAATCCCTTGTCAAATGATCTAGCACAGGGTCTAGCCTTTCTCACCCTTCTCAGCACAAGGGGTAAGTCTTACAGCACGGTAAACATACACCGTTTAATGTTATCTATGACCCTGGACCCGATAGAAAACACACCAGTGGGGTCGCATCCTCTGGTTATACGTTTGTTAAAAGGATGCTACAATCTAAATCCCCCCCAACCTAAGTATTCTTGAATGTGGGACATAGACACTGTTTTGGAATGTATGTGTGACTCAGGAGTTAGTATATCTCTGCCGGTCACAACTCTAACGAAGAAGTTAGCGACCCTTCTGGCTATCTCCACTCTCCTTAGAGTTTCCGAGCTAGCCTCATTGAATAGGACATCAATAATGTTTTCCCCGACCGGCGCGGAAATTATGCTTTCTAGGCCGAGGAAAGCACAAGCCAGTGGACCTCTTCGGTTGGTATCACTATACAAGGGTCCCAAACAAGAAGATTTGTCCGATTGATTGCTTAAGGGCTTATTTATACGTTACTGATTTTCATAGAAATGAAGAAAGTAATCGCAATCTATTCATTAGTGCCATCCACCCCTTTAGGCCGGTGACTAGCAATTCTATAACAAGATGGATTAAGTGTTATCTAGCTGAGGCAGGGATTGATACAAGCGTCTTCTCCGCCCACTCCACTCGTGGAGCAGCCGCATCTAAGGCGGCATCAGCAGGAGTATCTATCGACACCATTCTTAAGGCTGGCGATTGGTCGCAAGCATCAACATTTTCAAAACATTCCTATCGGAATGTTATTCCAACCCTTTGATTTCTCAATTGATTTACTTTGAATTCACCCTAAGGGTAGAGCGTAATGTTTGAACGCAATTGATAGTTGCCGGAGGGATCGCGAAGCGATCCCCATGGGCAACTGTAATTGCGTGAAAATTAATGAAGAGAGACCCTAAGGGTTCTCTATTCCCACCCTCAACCTCCCATTAAACAAGATGAATTGGTTATGACAATTGTTATTTTATTTGTTGTGCCTCCACTTTCAGGAACAATTATAGAGGCAGTGGCAGCGGGAAACGAGGTGGGTTCCAGCAACAACAAATTAGCTAAACAGAAGTACTTCCAGTACCTTCCCCAGCTTCAAGATCAAGAAGAAAAACGCTTCATGGCTGAATTTATTCTCCTTATTATTTTATTTATTATAGCCGTATGTGTTCGGCAGTATAATTTCTTAGAGCTGTTTTTGTGCCATGTAAAGATCTGAGGCTATGGGGGCAGCGCAAGGCCGCAAGAAAACTGTGAAGGGTCTAGTAATACAAAGGTCTACACCCTTAGGGTCTCTCTTCATTAATTTTCACGCAATTACAGTTGCCCATCGGGATCGCTTCGCGATCCCTCCGGCAACTATCAATTACTAACTATAATTCTGTTGTGCCTCATATAGTTTTTTTTTCAACTGAAAAAGCCAAACCTTTTTTGCTTTCCAGTGAAATAATTTATTATTGTATGCTTGTATATTGAAATGGTTCATATTTTCATAAGGCTAATAGTAACTTGCTATCAAATATTTATTTAAAATGGATCAGTGATAAATTGCTTCATTGTTTTGGATTTCGGAAAAATTTGTGCCAAAGTGCCAATAAATTTTTTTCCTCTCGGGGTATTATGCCTTGGTAACCTTCAGGTACCCCTGAAGGGATAATGAATTTTCTATTGAGTACACAGCCTAGATTTTCAGCTGGGGTAGATACTTATAATTATTCATATTTACGATGTTAAATCAAATGAAATATGAAAACAAAGAAAAGTTTTTATACCTTAAGACAACGGGAGGCTGGGATAAGGGAAAGATAAGGAGGGGTGCTGCTAAACAGTTTCCTCCTATCCCTTTTGCAGTCCAGAATCACCCCGGGCACATGTCCATTTTAATCCCAAGAAAACCGTTTCCAGAAAACAACTTACTGGTAATTCAATTTATGGTAATCAAATTTTTTAGTTTCTACAGTCTTTTTCTACAGTAGTTTCTACAGCCTTGCCACGTTAATGCGACTGTTGATGCTGTTGTTGTCTCTGTCGTTATTTACTTCGTCTTCGGATGAAGGCACCTAGATATTGTGAATTGTTAAAAATCACAGCACGGCTTACGCCTTGCCGCGTTAATGCGACTGTTGATGCTGTTGTCTCTGTCGTTATCTGATACTTTGTCTTCATGTGAAGGCACCTAGATATTGTAAATTGTTAATACTTCCCCTCAATTTAATTGATTGGAACTCATAGGTGAAAGATTGGAGGTTGGAGAACACTTCCCCACAAAATAGAAGTTCTGAACTAAGAAGCGTTAAACTGAGATGTTCATTTAGCTGCTGCTTGATGTAGATATTGGCCCACTTCCTCAGGCTAAAAAGCTTTGAACAATAGATGACCGAACGATTAAGTTAGTTTAGTCCTTAAGGGATTAAGCCGTGAAGGCAGCCGAACTGTAGCGATGGAGTCGGACAACATCAGTCCTAGGCGAGGTAGCCGTAGCCTAGTCATGTGGGAGAAACTGGAGCAGGATATATGCGCAATTTGTAAGAATTGGTTGCTATGCTCGATGACTCGATGACCGATTTGTCGGTTAATATAAAAAAGCTCTGCAAACGAAGCCACCGAAGAGAGAAAAAAAATATAAGAGGCAAAACAAAATTTAAGCATCCTTTACAGTGATCACAAGACGTGATTTGGCCAACGCCCAGCGCCAGTTGCAGGAGAGAGCCGGTCAACTGGACGGAGCCGCGGCTCAGGCCGTCGAGGCGGAGAGAAAACGGGCCGAACGGGCCGAACAGGTCGGAAAGGAGCTGCAGGAGGTCCTGATGCAGCAGAAGAAGCTCTCGGAGCAACAACAACAGCTGGCCCATCTTCAGCGGCAAATCGGCCAGCAGCAGCAGCAACAACAGCAATTGGCCCAGCAGCAACAACACTTGCAGAAGGCCGGAGAGCAAGGGGCCAAGAGCGAGGCGGCCGCAGCGGCTGAAGTGTAGAAATTGAGGAAAAGAGCTGGGCGCCGCCCAGCAAGAACTCCAGAAAGCTTCGGCCGAACGGGAACGGGCGGCGGCCCAAGTGGCCAAGACGCAGCAGGAGCTCAAGAGCACCGGTGTCGAACGCGAACGGTTGCAATCGCAACTCGAAATGCTCGTGACTGAACTGAGCAACCGACAGGTAGACGGCCCGTCCAGTCATCAGTTTGGTGTTGAATTGTTTTCAGTTGTACTCATTGAATGTAGGGGAGGTATGGGATAAATGTAACATTTGATGAATGTACACACTAAATCTTTTGGGCCTAAGTAATTGATAAGTAACGAAATGGAAACAATTACTTAGAGTGTAAGTAATACTTAAGTAATATTAAGTAATCATAAGTAATCGTTTCCGATTCGTTACTTAAAGCCAAAAAGATTTGGTGAGTAACAAATGGCTTTAAAAATAGTAAAAATAACTTTAAAATTATGAAATAACAACACAATATGCGCTTTTTAATGCCCTTTCATATTTGGCAACGTTCGTTGCTATGGCAACAAAACTTCGTCTGCTATTTAAGAAAAAGTGATTTTCTACCCCCAAATTTTTTTCACGGTGTCCCGTTGTTTAGTTTGTGCTGAATGTAATTTTAGTGTAACAATTCCAGCCTTTCACTTTTTTGAATTGCAAACATCTTCTCTTTCGATTGGTTACAGTGAAATGTGCCAAATCGAAAGTTTAAAGTGGTAAAACTGTAATTGTAAAGTCAACCCCTACGGCTGTGTAGATGTAACAGGGCTTGTAAAAAGTGTAAAATCGTATCAAATAAGTATTTCATGTACTAAAATGTGTGTATCTACTTGTTTTCTTCAATTTGATACCCTCTAATGCCCATTTATCCTAATAGTTTTCGTTTTAAGTGTAAAAAACCGTTTCCGCCGGCTTTCGGCTTCTCTTATGGAGAATGCACGGTGTTACTTTTATTCAACCTAGTTGATTAAAAGTAACAAAAAAAGTGATTTTACTTTCTATTTTATTGGTTGTATTTAAATATTTTGAATAAGAATGAAAATTTTGTTGAAGGTAGCCAACATAATTGGCTCTTTAAAAATATTTTTTGTTTCTCAAAATATTGCGTAGCGGTGGCGCTGCAAAATAAAAAGCTCGAACTGTTACATTTATACCATACCTCCCCTACTTACCACCGTGAATTTTTGGTTTTTCCATATCTTTTTTGCACCCAATTATTGTTTTTTCCATTCTTTGATGTTATGTTTTTATGATTTCATTATGTCGTGTTTTTTTAATAATTTTATCCGAATTTTTCGGTGATTGAATCGACTGACATTTCGTTGGTTTTTCGATCCAGTTAGAGTTGCAGGAAGCGACGTCTGGGTCTCGTAGTGACGGCGAAGAGACGTCGAAACTGCGGCGGCAGGTCGACGAGCAGCGGAAACAGTTGGAGGAGTTGCGACGGAATAGCGACCGGCGAGCCAAACAGATTGAAGAGCGCCAGAAAGCCGTCGAGGAGGCGGAACGTCAGGCCAAGAAGAGGAAAGACGCCCTCGACCAGCTGGAGAAGAGACTCGAGCAACAGCAGAAAAACAGCCCTGCAGCTCCAGCAGCCGGAGCGGCGGGCGGCCAAGACAACGCCCAGATACGTAAGGCGATTGCCGAGAAAGAATCAGAGATCAAGAAGCTTAAAGAGGACAGCGTCAGAGCCCAGGGTGAGACGGAACGGCTACTCCAGTTGATGCAAATGACGCAAGAAGAACAGTTTGCCAAAGACAAGACCATCATGGAGTTGCAAGAGTAACATTGAATTTACCATTAATTTCCAACTGATTTCCACGAAATCGGATTGTCTAACTTTTGGGCAATTTGGCTCCAGGGCGTTGAGAGCGGAACGAACCAAGCGTGCCCAATCCAGTGCAGCGGATGAGCGACGCGGTAATGAAGATCCGCGAGGCCAGACCCGATCCCAGGTATATTCTAAATTAAAAAAGTTAAGAAAACTAACCAATAAAACTAACATTTACTAACAAACTAACACAGCCCGCCGCGTCCATTCCGGGCGCGCAAGCCTTAACCAACGCCGGCGGATTCTTAAAAAGCCTCTTTTAATTTGTAACCTTTTTATTCAACTACCAAAAATCCAATTATATCTTGAGTTGATTGATTTTTTTGGATCTGAAAAACTCCATTTTAAGTTGTGTGTGTTGTATGTTCACCTGCACTTTGGTTCATTCCCCGCTGTGCATGGATGCATGGTCGAGTCCCCTTTTTTCTCCCCCGTTTATCCCGCACCTCATTTTGAGTTGTCATTTCGGTTATGGAATGGGGGCGCGCGCGCCAGGCGGGAGATGAGGATCGGATGGAGCTGGAGGAGTCAACACGGTTGTCTGGACAGACGGATCATTAGTTGGAATCGGTCATTCAACAGCTGGAGCAAGTGATCCGCATCAAAGAGCAGACCATCGATCGGCTGACGAGTGAGCTGAGTGACGCCAGAGACCAATCCGCTCAGCTGGAAGGTCAAAAGAATAGGACCCTGACGCTCAAGGACGACCGGATCGAAGAGCTAGAAGAAGCGCTCAGGGAGAGTGTGCGCATCACAGCTGATCGCGAAGTAGCTCTCGACTCTGAAACTCAAAAGGTTTTTTATTCCCCCTCTCGGGACCGAGACTTTTCTACTTTTAAGTTTTAGATTGCCTTCGATTTTTCTTCTTTTTTGACGCGCTATTAAATTATCATCGGATCAGGTCGGACGGCTGGAGCAACGGCTGCAGTCGATGCACAGCGCCAACAGTCTCAAATGTCGGCAGTGTCGACCAAACCGACTAAAGTTACAAGAACTTCAGTCCCGACTGAGTCAATTATTGGCGGAACGCAGAGCTCACCTCCACGAACTCTTCGACATGAAGTAAGAGGACTGAAGACGTTAGATAAAATTTGATTTTTAATAAATGCTAATATTTATTGGTTGTTTTCTCAAGGCAAGAAGCTCTGGAAGCGGCAATCAGCGAACGAGACGCACAGCTCGGCTTGCTCGAAGTATCCGGAATTAAGACGGCCAGGGCTGCCGAACGGGCTGACGATTTGAGAGCCGATCGAAAGAGGTTGATGCAATTGATGAAACAGCAGGTTAAACCTTTCTAACCCACTTTGCATATGTTAATGGATGATTTGCCTAATGACTTATGCATTATGCAGAACGAGAAACGGGTGAAACTGTTACTCGAATACGAAGAGAACCTGCCCAGCATCGATAGTGAAAATTTCCACACAATAGACTCGACGGAAGACAGTGATGATCCGGTATGCAAATGAAATTTCCGAGCAATACATGTCCGCTGAAGAGGACGGCTTTGCTTGCAGTGTTGTGTGTGAATGATGACAATAATTCAGTGAATACTACAGGACATATCTCTGTAAAATGGTATTAATTAATTGATTATTCATCTCGTTGGATTCTCTCTCTTTCCTCTTTCCTCGCAAAAAAGACAAACAAAAGCATATTATTTCTGACAACAACAAAAGTTGATAGCAACTGCCAATGTTCAGCGTTCGATGGCCAATAACTTTTCACACCTATCTCTCTCTCTCTCTATCATTCTCTTTCTACTCTTTCGTTTGCCCGTTGTTTCCTTTATCAAAGACACTTTTGTCATGTCCCCCAATGTGTCTCGTGTGTCCTACACTTGTGCTCTTTCGTCAATCTTTTCTATTACCTCTTTAGTCTTTGAAAATCGCAGCATTTCTCCCTATCTTCGAAGACGATGACGGATGAAGATTGTTATATATACATAAAAAGTTGTCGCCAGTCCGCGTCCTCAACGAGTACTGATGTTACTGGTCTCTCCTATCGTTCCCCCTCCCTCCCTAACCAGACACAAAACTCATCACCCATTCTAGTGGACAGAGAACTTTGAGAAAGAGAATTAGACATCAAATATAGTCATAGATAATTCAATATAATGTAAAGTGCACAATACTGACTCACCGTTTCCCTCGATGAAGCTCTCACTGTTATGGATTTTTTCGCTGCCCGCGACCTTGTCCATCGATCACTTTGTCACTTTCTTACTATCTTTCCTTCTTTTATCTCCTCTCCTTTACTTGTTCTGTTAAATATTATTATAAATAAAAGCATCAACCGAAGCTGCCGACGAGCGCCGATGGGCAGGAAGAAGAAGGATCACGACACATTGAATGATGTATACATTTTTGCCGGAACTTGTGGTGTGTGTGTGTGCGACTGTTGAAATTTTTTATGATTTGCCAAGCCTTTCTCTGTCCTCTATTTATTCCCCATCTCGATGTATCGACGTTCAGCCACCTGCCCTCCCCCTTCCCACACTTTGACTGACGGTCTCCACGCTGTTCATCCATCTCTTTTCCAAATTTTCTTCTCACCGCGTTCCAAAAAAGAAAAAACCATCAGTTTGATTTGCCCGTTTTTCAAATTGGTTTCTTTTTCGACGTTGGCCGTCTTCTCTCCACAGTCTTTTCAAAGTGCGGAAAAAACACCGGTTGTTCATCATTGTTGTTACATACACTTCTCCGCTAATTGTACTTTTGTCGGCTTTAGTCATAACGATTATTTAGTATCAAGACTATCAACAATCAAGCATTCATCTTCGATACAATTTAGTGATAAGCGCCATTTTCACAAAATTTTGCGACAAGACTCGTACGTTATACAAAAATGTCTCTGGGACCAATTTCTTGTTACATATCATTTTTGCGTATTTTTTAAGGTTATTTTAAAATCTTTAATTAAATCACTAGGTCTATAGAATACCGAATAATATAGAAACAAATAAGCTTAAACTATTCTGCTCTCTTACGCTTAGTGCGGATGTGAACTGTGAAGCGTATTATTTGTGTCCAATTAATTATTAAATTAATATTAATAAGCTAATAATCATGTCAAATTAGTTTTCGGTGTCTGCTTGATTGCTTGCAAATAAGGGTCATTGTAATTGATTCGAAAATTGCGAATACTAAACTGAAGATAAGTAATTATCCCGACCTGAAAACTGTCGGCCGATCCGCAAAGAAATTCAAGCAATTCTTATACCTTAAGAGAACGGAGGCTAGCATAAGGGAAAGATAAGGAGGGGTGCTGCTAAACAGTTTCCTTCTATCCCTTTTGCAGTCCAGATTCACCCCGGGCACATGTCCCTTTTAACCCCAACAAACTATACGCCGGTCGACCGGTACCTGCCGGTCGGGTGACATTGGGCTTGCGACCGACAGGTACCGGTCGACCGGCGATCCTTTATACAGCACGCAGCGCCTCTGGTAGACTCGCTGAGTAGTCTGCTCTTAAATCAAATCAATAAATTGGAAGCTGTCAAGTAACAATTTATTTCCTTCTCATATTTAACTAAGAAATCTATTATTCAAAACAGTAGCTCTACTAATTTTCTGTGAAATGCCACGAAATCTGCTACGTGTCCCCAAAAATCCAAAAAAGAATTGTTTCCACCAAGGGAATTTTAACCAACTACTGGATCGAGTTGACTCCCCAACCGTGAACGCTTCTCTTCGACTTTTAAGAGGGGCTAATAAGAAAGATGGCATTCTCTGTTCGTTATTTCCAGCAAGAAACAAAAGATCGAGGACTGATTCAACGTCTCAACATCCCAGACATTCTTTGAACAAGAAGAATGGAATAGACACGAGTGATGATCCAGGTTTTCAAGACTTATCAGAATATAATATCCCGAGTTAGTTTAAAGCTTAAAACTAATATCTATTCTTACTTCCCAGTTATTTAATTCATCATTTTTATGCATATTTTAGAAAAAACAAATATTGATGATGAGGCAATGTTAAAAGAAATGCTGGATGCTATTCAGATGGAAGTGATGGAAAATGTTCAGTCAGAAAAGACGACAAAAATTCCCAAACCAAATAAGAAGAGAAAATGGAGTACCAACATTACAAGATATGAAGAGATATGGGAGAAGGATTACGGGGCCTTATTTGATGCTTGTATATCTTCAGTTGCTGTAAATATCTCATTTTGTATGCATTGCAGCATACAAATTTTTAGCGTCATTCGCTGCAATTGTTGCAACCAACACTTATGTGAACAATGCGATGTAAGATTTCACTTTGATCATCCATTCCACATTCGAGTTCAACTTAAAGGACTCGAAGCAGTCCCTCTGAAGCCAACTGAATTCATTATTGATGGGAAAAAAACAGATAAAGGTAGGCATTATTTCACTGTCTATACATCTTGCGAACTGAATACTTATCTTACTCTTATTTTATTTTGATACAGAAGTCCCAATTCCTTGTTTTGTTCCAGTACAGTGTCCCCACTGCAATTTGTTCAATGAGCTTAAGAGAACAGCTGGATCAAATAGAATGAAAGTTGTGACAGAACAAGGTAAATTATCTAAAAAGAAGGTGTATAGAGATATGTGTTTACTTAATTTTAATATTTCTGAGCAGGTCGCTTCGATCTTTATTGCACTTCGTTTATTTGCTCTTCGTGTGGAAAATCAACCGAAGCGAGCATTAAAAACTATATGCAATCTGGGTTTTGGCCCGGATACCCGTCGAAAGATTGTAGCTATCTGTTTTCTACAACTGTTCTTAGCTTTTGGCACCGTCTAAAAAACAACACGCCAGGGACATCACTTCTAAAATACGTCGAAACTCTAAAAAATATTTCCAAGTCATTCGGCCGGGTATGTTCATAAATATTGCAGGACAAAGTTTCGTAAACATACTGTATTTCTCTCCATTGCAGAAAGATACGATTAATGAGGTGTTATTCAACTTGGCTAGCCAGCATTATGAGCACTTCGTTAGGCACTGCGAAAAATATGTTTTGAAAAGAAAACACGACGGTTGCTATTCGTGTGGTAGTGATCCTTTAGCTTGCCACTGTGATGGTAATCGTAAGATTTACCGATATAATATAGACTCACAGTAAGAAGGGTGTACATAAAAGTGTTACTATTTGAACTTAACCATCGTTGATCACACAGGACCACTGATAAAAAGCCTCTTTTGCAGCAACTGGTCGATATTTTCCCCGATGACAAAGAAATCGTCGAATTTGTAAAAACAGTGGATGCAGTTCATCCTCGAAAGGTAGTTATGTTCGACTTTAAAAGTACCCCTGCCTGTTATAAACGCTGTTTTCATTTTTGTTGGATTAGGGAAAAGAAAAAGAAAGTTGCGGCAACGCTTTATACAAGGCTGGCCGGGCAGACTCCTACAGAGTAAAAAATCAAGACGAAACGGGATTGATTATGTGTTCGTGTCGCCACGGAGTAATTTTTAAGGCATTGGATATGTATGAGGGAGAGAATTATCGTCTCGTTCTTTGGATGCTGAAAATATCCCACAAGCTGGGGTACAAAATTTTCTGTTATGACGTGGTTTGTAATTTTGTCCGCTTTTTAAAAAACTTGGTGGTCAAGGCACCAGAGTACAAGTACTTATTGGATGAAATAACTTTCTTCCTGTCGCGAATGCATGGGAAAACGCATGAGTGGGTGTGTCAGGTGAAATTCCAATAGCATAATTATTACTAAGAGAATTTATTTATTTATCTTTGCTATTGTTAGCTTGAGCATAGCGGTCATTGGAAAAAGGATGCTGGACTCACCACGGGTGAGATGCAGGAGCAAAGCAATGCATACATGTCCCGTCTAGGGAATGTGACAAAACATATGGGAAAAGCAAGTTCGTTAACAAGCCGTAGTAGTTATCTAATGAGCCCATCATTGATTGGCTAACTATTTTTTATAGGTCGCAGAGATCATCTAATAAGCGCTATATTAGACTGGAACAGGCGAAAGGAAGATAATATGGCCGACTCACTCTGCAGAAGCCTACTGATGGTAAGAACATGCCTTGAAGTCATTGTGCAGTCATACATTTCGGAGCTGAAATAGTGTCCAATTTTTCTAGGCTAAGAATCTTGAAGTGAGGTACAAGCGAGAGTTTGAATCTCTGTTGGGCAGCAGGAAAGAGTCAAATATGCAGGATTTGGCGGATGAATTGTTGAATGAAGGAAAAAGTTACAAAGGTTCCGTAATTTCAGAGACGGTTTAGATTTCAATTAAAATTCCCTATCAATTGAATAATAATAGGTTCAAGAAGATTAAATCAAATGCCGCAGACGACTTTGGAAGACGAGTTAGAAGGCATACATTGGCACATCCAGGTCTTACAAGAAAGGATTAAGAACGGAAAAGGTAACAAAATACAAACCAAGTAGTTACTTTTAAACCTTCGTAATAAACAACCTCTGTTTTAGATGGTTCCAAAGCACGAAATGCTCTTCGAAATAAAGTCACCATATTAAAAAGCAGGGGAAAGAAAGTTGTTGCACTGCTGAATGACATTCAAAAGATATATCGTGTAAATGAAGACGTCATTCACTCAGGAAAATTTCCCTGGCAGCCCTTACAACAGAGTGGTAACACATTTATTGATGATAAAACTATTGTAACATTCAAATATATTTTCTCACATAGTTCCATTCTATCAACGATACCAGCTGGTAGATAGCTGGATGTTATTCAATCGCAGCAAAGAAGAAATAAATCAGGTGAAAAAAGAAATGAAGCAATACATTGCTTCCCTTATGAGCATTCACAAGGAGATTCGGGAACACATTCAGAATATCATAGCTGAGGACCTCCCTTTTCCAACAAAAGAAAATCCTTTTCTAACAGTAAGTGACCTATAATTCTTCATTCTTTAGACATAATTAATCAAAACTTCATTCTCCCTTTAGTGTTCAGAGGATAACCTGTTGAAACGGGGGAAGGTTGCAGCTGCCAAAAAAGAAATGTTGGATCTCTCAACAAAAATATTGGAAACTATTTCTTTCTTCAAACATTACCTGGATTCCCCCCTGGAAGAATTGCAGGAAGCTTTAGAAGATGATGGTGAAGAAGTTGCCGAGGCCATTTGGAATGAAGTAGAGGAGGAGCTAGCTGCATTAGATTTACAGGATAAAAATTACAACGAGGAAGACTTGACTAAACTCTAATACCATCTCCACTCTTAGTGCATGGATTTAATCTTTTCTATTGAGCTAATGTTTGTATGAACTTATATCGAGCCTGCTTGCTGTCTTACTTTTCATTGTCCATAATAATGAGATCTCGAAAGTAAAAATAAAGCAATGGAACCTGAAGGAAAGAACCAAGATTAAAGTTGTATTTATTGAACATTCTCTTTGATACCTGCATAAATAAACATTGAATATAAGACTTAAAACTTGTATACAAATCAGAATCTGTCATGAAATTTATGATGAGTGCGTGCTTGGGCTAAATTGTTTTTTCTACTTACTGTACCTCTTCTACTGGGAAGGGTACTGAGTCTTATCCGTTGATGGGTGCTATAATTCGTATTCGAAAGACCTGAATTCATGCATATAATGTCAAATTACGTCCAATCATCTCAATTAGAAACTTGAAGTTACTATTACCTTGTATTTTAATGTCTGCTTTTTCAAGTGGGTAAGCGATTTAAAACATTTGTCTCGATTCTTTTTACAAAAAAAGAACTCATTATAATCTAAAATTTTTTAAAAGAAATAATTATATGAAGAAAAAAAGAACCCTTTGTCTCACTTACCGACTTACGTTTTGACGTTTGGCGACGAAAGAGCTAAAAGCGAAACATGTCTGCTAATCACGTGATCTTTACTTTGGGCAAGTAGCCGAAGGCAAATTGGAGACGATCGAAAAATCTCCCCAAGTAATGGCCGACGACCCGCCATTCTTCGTTTATTTTGAAGCATATGTGCTCTTCAACAAAGCCAAAAAATATGACACCTTTTTAAAAACATAGAGCTCATCAATAAACATAACATACTGTAAAATAAGCTGAGTCAAATAAGGGAAAGGGTCGAACACAAGGCCCAAAGAGAGCTTATTTGAATTTTATGTAGAACATTTTGATGTTTAACATTTATTAGCAGCTCATTTTTTACTGAAATGAAGTCAAACTTAGTACGAACGATAGAGAATTTCAAGCTACACAACATACTTAAAGACGGAAAATAATTGATTTAAAAAATGGGTAGGAAAAAAACAGAAAGTCTGTATTTGCGGCGTTTACAAGCCGAATGTACTTTGAAAAATTATTACTCGTAGTTATTCGACTCAAAAGTACATAAAATTACATGAAAAATGATCGCATTGACTAGCGCTTTCGAAATATATAAAAATAAGAGGGTAATTTAAACTAACAAAATTTTTCTTTTCGAAGATGATTTTTCAAATGAAATCCACTGCAAGCAAGTATAGGCGTAGCCGGCAAACGGCATTTTAGGGACAAATTTTAAAATTAAAGCCAAAATTTACCACTGATTTTTAGATATTTCAAAGCCGCTTGTCATTGCGATCATTTTAATGTAATTTTATGTACTTTTGAGTCGAATAACTACGAGTAATAATTTTTCAAAGTTCATTCGGCTTGTAAACGCCGCAAATACAGACTTTCTGTTTTTTCCTACCCATTTTTTTAATCAAATACTTTTCGTCTCTAAGTATGTTGTGAAGCTTGAAATTCTCTATCGTTCGTACCAAGTTTGACTTCATTTCAGTAAAAAAACGAGCTGTTAATAAATGTTAAACATCAAAATTTTCTTCATAAAATTCAAATAAGCTCTCTTTGGGCCTTGTGTTCGACTCTTTCCCCTTATTTGACCCAGCTTATTTCACAGTATGTTATGTTTATTGATGAGCTCTATGTTTTTAAAAAGGTGTCATATTTTTTGGCTTTGTTGAAGAGCACATATGCTTCAAAATATAACAAAAATGGCGGGTCGTCGGCCATCGTTTTCGGTAGGTTTTCGGCAGTCTCTAATCTGCCCCCGGCTACTTGCCCAGAAAGTAGATCACGTGATCAGTAATTGGTTTACTCATTTTTTAAGCTGACGCCGTTAAGGTTGTTTCTGAGTATTATGTTCGATGATGATTTCTTCTACATCCCTTGGCATTTTACACTTTTGTTTTGAGCTAATTGCCTTTTTTAAAAAAATTATAATTCGCAATCAAGCATGGTCAAGAAGAGGCCTGCTCAGCCCGTAGTGTTCTAAGATCGTCTGGGACTGGGAGTTACAAACCGCGTGGAGTTGACGTTTTGACTCTCGCGGGGTCTCTGTATGTGTCACACACGTCTTATTTGTTGATTATCCTTAATATTTTTTAATATTTTTGCTGGATTATGAGTGCGTGCTAAAAACTAAAATTCTTTCTTTGTGTCTGCTAAAATTGCAATATCATGGATGAAGTAGTTACAGACTCATCTGCGAGAACAACAATCTGGAACCCCTCAAAATCTAAGTCTCAAGAAGTCAGAGGTTCAGACAATAGTCAACTTAATATCAGGGATCAGGAAAATCTTCTGGAAGAAGACGATGATGTCCCAATTCAGGAAGGGGAGTTCAGAGCAAGAAAGAAAAACAAAATACTTAACTACCATTCACTTCGAGTAAGCCTCAGTTCTGGTGTTGATCTTGTGTGCGGTGTTGTACTAATAGTTTTTTTTTGTCTTAGCGTATCAGAAGGAGAAGATCTACATTGGAAAGGAAGCCATCGTTGAAGAAATCAACTAGGAATGATCGTACCAAAGAGATGTTTGATCTGGTAAGTAACAATGTCTAATCTCTCATTTGTAATAATCTGGACTAATTGTTTATTTGACTTTAATTTTTGTAGGGTGAATTGCTGTCTAGCCAAAACAATTCACAGTTCATAATGATGGGTATCAGTTGTAACCCTGATTGCGATACCATATCTCATGAGGCATATGGAACATATGCAGCTGACACCATGAATTCTACTGTGGGACAAGAACTCCTTCAACAATTCATTTCTGGCTGGGCCTTAGTCAAATCAACGTTTCCGTCGGGTGTCACAAAGCCTACCAAAGTATTAGAAAACGGAGCTACAAATACTGGCAGCACAATGACGCAAGTCGTTAATGGAGCTCTAGCAGTCGTTAGTAAAACTCTCTCGCGTTTCAAGAAACCGGTGGAATCAACACATCCGAGGACTACGAAAACCGTTTCCCCTGTTGAAGAGAGAGAAGTTGATACGAGTGTCAGGGATTTGGAAGAAGGTTCATCCACGTTAATCAGAAATCGAGTAGGTTATTCATACATCTTGAAGCGAATATCACCTATATTTTCTTTTTTACCTTTTAAGATGCTTTTGGAGAGAACAGAGACTCCTATTTCAACTGGGTTTTTTGAAAGTGACGTTGAGATCGATATGAGTGATATAGAAGATGCCCAAATAACCAGTAACCAGGTATGATATGAGCATAAGCAAAACAATAATGACTCTTTAATTATAGTCCATTTATTCTGCTTCAACAGATGAATTTATCCGGAATGGAAACGCCATTATCGCCTGCCAATGAAAGTGACCAAGAATCGCTTATCAGCAATTCAGTGGACGTTTCTTATCCAGCTAAGAAAAATCAGGTATTTCGTTGAAGATTATACATGAATTTTGGAATTTATTTCAAAATTTGTCCTTTCAGGTACGGAGTGCGTCCACACTTAAAGACTCTCTCGATCAAACTGCAGAGGCTTATAACCTTTCTGACAACCAGGTAATTTCAAAATTCAGATTTGGATCAGTAAAAAAATTTAAACTCGCTGTATAAAAACAAAGTTTAGCCTACTATCATTAACAATTTAACATGGCTACTATAGGTTACCCAAATAGCAGTTACGTCAGCCAACAATGTTCCAGCTAGGAGGCGAGAGAAAAGGAAGGTCGCATCAAAGCGAAAAGTCGTTCAGGTTGTGTATGGCGTATACATCATTCAATAACGTTGTATATATATTTTTTCACGTTTTACAGTTTCAAAATGATTCACCATCAAATTCAACGTCAGTTGAGCCCGAAGAACTGGGTCTACCTGCTGATGCAACGGCCATTATTATCAATAATGAGGTAACCGTCTTCATTTCCTATGTAGCTAAAATTAAATTGTAATATGTAATAAGAATATTTATTGTGATATAAACTGTTCTTTAGGTACACCAAATTGAAAGCTGTTCGTCGATCACACAACCGGTTACAAGCCAAGTGCTGAAAAGAAAGGCCACTAGAACTAGAACTGTCACATCAGCTGTCAAACGTAAAACTACTGCCACTAGATCTCAGCGTGCTGTGTACATTTGCCCAAAATGCAATGTAAATTATGCCAAAGATAAAGGTGGCAAAGAATGGGTGCAGTGTTCGAAATCCTCAAAGTGCCCCGTATGGGGACATGTTGATTGTATGGGGGACAACTTCAGTTGTAATCGATGCAAAGTCCTAGAATAAGAGAGCAAAGTTGTTTAAGGGAATTATCAGTGAATCTTTCTACGAAGAAAGGAATTGATGATTTTATTTCTTGTGGTGACTTAAATTTTTGTGACTCATACTTCAGTGTAACCTTGGCAGCAAACTGTATAATTTCTATATTAGGCAATGTAATTTAAGGATCTACAGTCCCCCATGTAAGATTATGACGACTTTTGACATTCCATAACATTATCGACCTAGAATCACTGTTGATACGAAATAGCCTACATTTTCCCATGATAGCTTACGGCGAATGTTGATATTTTGCAACAATATTGATTCTAGGTCAATAAAGCAATCGAGTTGTAATAAGACGCCATATTATAATCTACCATAGGGGACTATACACACCGTAGTAACATTGCCTAAATAGAAATTATATAGTTTCCTTTCGAGGACAAACAATATTCAGATACAAATTAACCCAGTCAACTCAAATAAATGTGCTCAAAAACTTTGAATTATAACCTTCATTTATTTTAGAAATCGGGAAATGGAATATAAACAAGCGGGTAATTTGTTCTGGGAAGGACTGCAGTGTTATAACTTCTCATTGTATTTCAATCTTTGGGTTAATTCTCGTTAGAAGTACCGAAGTCCTTGGTGTGCCATTTTTCTGTATTTTTCCAAGACTTTAGACCTACTGGCATGCATCGGATTAATGTTAGACCCAATTATAATAAATATGGCTGTAATTCAGTATACGAATAGCATTTTGTTTTAAAAATCTAGGTTGCACTTAACTCGTCCTTTCCTCTATAAAATGCTTTAGCAATAAAGTCGGGACAACCTCTTATCTAAAACTTAAAAGGCAATGGGGCTCGGTTTGATAGTTTTGAAGGCAAAATTTAGTTAAGAAAAAGATGGTATACAGTCTTCAAAGGAATTCATTAAATGTTTGTTTGATTGAATATGGGACTTTTCCACAAGATAACGTAGCCTACCTGTAGTTAAAAGTTATTCTTAAGCCACGTTTGGTGCAATTAAATTTCAAACATAACAGTATGTCTATAAATTTAGATTGCCATTTAACTCACATTTTCCTCTATTAGCTGCTGAAGCAATACACGCTGGGCAACCTATGAAATAAACAAAAAAGGCACTGGAACTTGAAGAGAGATGGGAATGCATTCTTCAAATGTTCAATTTTAAGAATTTTGTGTGATAATTTCTTAGACTTTTCCCCTAGTTAATGTACCGAATTTATAGGTTCTCCTAAAGCCACGTTTGGTGCAGGTACGTCTATTAATACCATAATAAATAACCTAAATGCGCCTAAATGCCGTTTTTCTCTGCTTCCTATCTGTAACTCGCAATTAATGTTATCAAATCAACACACGACGGTGACATAGTTACAAGCAGACAAAAAGCGACTCTCAGCTAATTAATCATTTTATTAACAGAGTACGTGCTTTAAAATTTGCCTAGAAAAGAAAACTTTTAGATTTAGTGTATTGAGAATAAAATGAGTTCTTTCTTGCCGGAGAAAATTAACTTTTAAGTCCCGAGTCCAATATCTCCCTGTGAAAAACGAGAAAAAGGCTGAAAGTCCAAAACAAATGACGACAACTTCGCTCGCAGTGAATAGCCTCTATTTAGTTTATTAATTCTGTCCTGGTGAAAATTACGGTCGCCTAGCAACTGTCAAACGTTAGACCGTTTTGATTGACGTAAAAGAGAGTAAACTACTCAGCGAGTCTACCAGAGGCGCTGCGTGCTGTATAAAGGATCGCCGGTCGACCGGTACCTGCCGGTCGCAAGCCCAATGTCACCCGACCGGCAGGTACCGGTCGACCGGCGTATAGTTTGTTGTTTAACCCTAAGAAAACCGTTTCCAGAAAACAACTTATTGCTGATTTAATTTATGTTATAAAATTTTTTTGTTTCTACCGTACTCTTAAGGGATAGATTTCCTAACTTTTTAGCGTATTGTTTTTAGTTTATTATGTAATTTGTAAGAACAAGACCCGTTCCGGTGCTCCTTCGGGTATTTTGGTTACGGAACTATTTCCATGTTTTGTATTTGAAAATTTAATTCAAATACTGTGTGTGTTTGATTTATAATTTTTAACATTTTTATAATTTTAAACTGCGACCTCGTATAATATGCCGGTCATTTAGCCTTAAGGACAGTACATTAAGGATGCGTCCTAAATGACCCAACGGTTTAGAACGGTACATTTAGGAAAGCTAAAATCAAAACTTGGTTCTGAGTTATTTTTTACCATTGCTAGCTCAATTTTCATCAACCAGAAGAAAATTATGGTATTTAATGGATTTATAAGTTCTATTTTGGTTGTTCTTCTGTTTTAAGGTCCTTTTGCTATCTTTCATTTTAATTAAAATGAAATTGTCTTACACGAAACGATTCGCCTGAACATGACGCATCGAACGACGTTTTGTTTTTCGAAATCGGTGTATCATGTGAAACTGCAACGATCCTTTTCACTTTATGTAAGCTCTTTTCTCGCAATCCACAAAATTAAATATTTGCCGAAGACCCATTCCGCGCCTTTCTTTCTTATAAAAATGGTTAATATGATTGTGTCAACAACACCCTCTGAGTTTTTTTAATTGATAACGAGCGCAAGCACTCGAACGACAATAACGAGCGCAAAAAAAGTGCATGTAACGTTATAAGAAAAAGATTCTTTGAGTTTAACGTTACCACACTTAGTCTAATTTTGGAGAATTAAACGCCGTTCGATCCGTCTCTTTCAGGCAAATTATGTCGTCTAAGACAAGGTAATTCTAATCAAAACATAAGAAAGCAATAAAGGGCCTTTGAATGTAAACTTGTTTCCGGGAAGCGAGATGCGGACTTGGTACGGAAAAAAGGGGGAGACCTCAGCGGTGGAAGAGAGGCAAAAACAAAATAAATGGCCAAAACCAAAAATTTAAACGACTAAAAATATCGTTATTATCACCTATATGATGTAAATTGAGTTAGAAACAACATATTATAACTTAAAATCATGTCTTTTTTTGCGTGTCCTAAGTGTACCGTCCTAAATCATCGACATTTATACCCTCAAAATATATTCCTTGGATAGTACTCAAATCAAAAAAATTATTTGGCTGTTTGGGTTGAATAAAGAACTTAAACTGTTAAAACTCGAGATTAAGACTAAGTAATTCGATTCATTGTGGACAATAACATAGTACACAAGTTACCTCAAGTTGCATAATCATACAACATTCTACATAATTCGACCATAAATCAAATTTGTGTAAATAGAACTAAAAATGTGTGATTTCATTCCATTATAAGGGTCGCCGATCAAGGCTACATCAAACTGTTGACAATCAGGATTGCGATGGACAGCTTGCAACCTATTGCGAGTTGTGAAAAGTCACATAAGCATAATCCAGTCATTGTCTTTCATGTCTGTGATATGTAGTGATCGGTAACTGAAAATAAACTAACACATACATTTAGAAAAAGGGATGCGAAACCACTCCAGCTATAGTGTGTCCAACAATATCAAATAAGTAGTGAACGGTCACCTGAAAAGAAACTAAAACATTACAAAAAGTATTTGATTGCCTATTTCCGTGTAAGATACTGACTTACTTTACATGGCCTTATTCTACACTCTAAACAAAGATTCAATTTCCCTTTGACGCAAAATGACAACCACAAAATGTCTCTTACTACTTTTGTTGTGGTTGTCCTAAGTGCCCAGCGACTATTAATTAAATCCGCACAAAACCAATAAAAATAAAGTAGTACCAATCGAACCGAAACTAGCCTAAACGCTCCGACAAATAACAAAAAGTGTCTACAAAAAGTTTCAGGAAAAATGATGCAGTAGTTTAGTTTTCTACAAATTAAAACGAAACTGGAATTAAAGGTTCTGAGAACCCAGTTCAAAGCAGTGGAGAGGGAAGGGAAGCAGTAGCAGACAACACCCGTACACAGCCCTATTATTACTTTAGAGCCTTCTGGAGTATACTACGTATACTACCCTCAGGGATTAACCGATTTTTTGTGCCGGAAAAAGTTTTTCGAGTTTTTTGTTTTTTAAGAAAAAATGTGTCAAATCACATTTTTAACCGGTTTAAATGTTGGTGATCAGTTGAAGAATGAAATTTCTCATAAAATAAACATCTTATAAGATATTTGTTAGTTCACTCTATGTTTTAAGCCGGTGTCCAGCATGGTACGACGACCAGTAGGGGTCCGGTCTCCCCTAAGCACCCTTACTTGGGCGTTACAATTTAAATTAACTAAGCCAAGGCAAAAAAGCTAAGGCTAACTCAAACGTGTTTCCAAAAATCTCGAAGTTACCACGACAAGCCTTTATGTGAAAAATCGTTTTGTTTTATTGCGCTTGACCAAATATGGTACTTGTAAAAAACCAAATTATGACTTTTGAGGAAAGGCTAAAAATCAAGCCTCTCTTAATTTGATTAGACGAAAAAAATTTAATGGGATGAGCTTCAAACAACTAGCACCTACATGTCCAATTTTCCCCCAAAAATCGTGCCCTGCATCCTAAAGTTGAAATGCAAACAGCATTGCAAGCAATTGAGGCTGTTTCAAGACAAAAAAAATCTGAAAATTTTGAGAAAAATTGTAAATATGTATCACGGAGTCCACTTCAAATAACATTTCATAATAATAGTGCAGGAGTTAGTTGACGAGCAAAGTTTTTCATCAGCCTGTCGGATGGCTATTGATCTTGAGCTTTTCAATCAATTTAAGAAAGAGGATTTTGTGCTGCCTTTGATTATCACAGACAGGTTATCATTGGCAAAAGAATACTTGAGGAAAGATGCTGCTATGCAAAGAGATGTGGGGCGATCCGAGGATCTGCTTAATTATCTATTTTATTCCAGTATCCAGTCCTGCGTGACACTTTCCATTTTGATCTTCCGCTTTTGAACTTCCGCTTTGCGAAAGTTCGCTTTAAGCAGACTTCTTCGTGTTCAATCGTGTTCAATCATAACAACATTTTTAATGTGAATTTTCAGAAGCAAGAGTTTGATATTCCGAATTTTAGAAAAATGACACCCGTGAAAACAGCCGTTTCCCCCCTTTTCTAGCCCCGCGGCTAGGTGCGGGCATGAAGGCCATGCAAGAAGGGGGGGGGGAACGGCTGTTTTCACGGGTTTTATTTTGAGAGCGGGTTTCAAATCACTTTAAAAAATCGGGAAAAAATTGAAAGTTGTGGAAATTACAGAGCTAACACAAGCAGATTTTTCAAGACTTGTCGCGTCTCTGTCGCTCTTCCCGTTTGGACCCGGGCACAGGCCATGGTAGCCCCAATTAGATGTGGCCCTCTTGGCTGTCCAAATAATTATGACGCAGACATTAACTACCCTGCCCCGCGATTGAAAAATTGGAACAAAAAAATCGGCGAATTCCCACTACCCTAGGGCCGCCAGGAAAAATCTATCCAAATACTTCGTGTGCCTACAGTATATTATAAAATAATTAGGATGTCATGATATTTAATCCAAATAACAGAAACAAATTTGTTTGGAATGCTGCCCGAATTCTATCTATCTCATTCTTCTGTCTATCCTCATTAGAGAACGTATACCTCCTATTTAATGACAATTTTGTGGTTTTTGGAAAATGGAGTGACGTCTTTTGTGGCCTGGACTTAAGATTGTGGACACAGCAAACGATTAACACACTTATAGTTACGAAACCATGTGCATTCAATCCATCAAAAGACCAAGGCGTGTGTCACAAATGCAGTTGTTTAAAGAATCGCTTCTCGTAGCAACAGATGATTGCGAAGTTGTGTAAGTTCATGGTTTTCTCCTCAAATTTTACACTAACACTTAAAAATATTCTTTGTACTTAAATACAGTGCCGCCTCAATTATAAGACCACCTAGTGCGCGGTCGTATAAGCGAAACGGTCTTATAATCAATTACCCTATGTAGTAGTGTTTAACATTACATTACTGATGTTTTACACGTACTGTATAGCGCTTATATCCGTTAAGACCACTACGTATGGCTCCATCTTTCAATGAAACAACATAATAAGACTTATGAATGACGATCAGTGGCGTGTTGGTTAAATGCTAGAGCGTGACTCGGGAGACAGCAGTTCGAATCCCGAAATCGGTCCCAAATAAGAAAATTTTTAAATGTGTATGCTAATGTTAAATTATTTTTAGAAGTGAACTAGAAATTAGTAGCTAGAGACACCAAGCAATGTTGAACGGGAGGAAAGACAAAGAGAAAGATGAGGAAGCGAGAGGTCTGAGGCAAGTGGAAGAAAAACCGAGAGAGAAGAGCCGGTGAATAAGAAAAGATCATATTTAAAATTGTTAACACAATTTCTCCAACTCTTTACCAAGAAGAGGATTCAACAGTTAAATTTAGTAAACAAATGTATGTCATCAAAGAGATCAAGAACAAAAAAATGTAAATTAGACTCTAAGAAATCAAAAATTCAACTTCGAGCGGAACACGGTCTTTTAGAACTGTCAGAAAACTTTTCCGTTTAACACGAAGAGATTTGGACTGGGATAAACATTCTCTTTAGCTTTCCCCATTGTGAGATAAAAATCAGAGAGCCTAATTCACTCCTTTCAAGTAGAGAGACAAAAGAAATTTGACGTATGTAATCCATATTAGCTGAAAAGAAACCTGGGTTTAAGTTTTCATGAAGGTCGAAAGACATTAAGAAGTCATAATGTGGTTTGTCTTTTTAGTTTCATATTAAAAGACGGTATAGATCTCGAAAAAGGATTGAAATAATCCGACTGGCGGCATATTTGGCGGCATACGTGTTTGAAATAGGCTAAGTTCGCGCCGGAAAATGGTGCAGAATAAAAGTGGTCTTATAACCGAATTGGTCTTATAAGTAAGTGGTCTTATAATCGAGGCGGCACTGTACTAGAATAAAAAACTTCGGAAAAGTGCCAATAGTGGGCCCAATAGAGGGCCAAGCCAAACATGCAGAGTCTTCAAAAACAACAGTCTCAGCACCTCAGGCAGCATCTTCAGCAGCAACAACATCAGCAGAGGAGGCCTTGGCTGAGGCCAGAGTTTCAGTTGAAAAACTTTGAAAAAATGTCAAGGTGGAAAATGGAGAAGGAGACTACAATCCTTCCTCGCAAAGCAGAAGGAAATTGCAGCTGAAAAAAGGCAGCAGGAGCTGATCACCAACTAATAGAGTGGAAATATTTTGTGGCGACATTTTGTTAAACACTAAAAGCAAGTGCGTGACATTAGAGTTCCTCCAAATTTCACCGGAGATGTGGATTAGTTGTTAAACAGGGAAAAATACAAGTTGGTTATTTTGAAATTATGTTTTGAAAAATCCGAACTATTTGTCAGTTAAAAACCCATTCGAACATTGCGTAAGTGATTAAAGCCTGCTGTAAAATCTTACCTTTTATCAACCAGTATATTTCACATTTCTTTTTAGTTTCTACACCAAATTGTTGCAAACCTGAAATTCCACGCCAAAAGTCAATTGTCAGTTGACATTGTGAAGCACCTTCTTGTACCTCATACAAAAGTCTTGGATTTTACAGTCATCGAGGCTGTGTACTCAGCATCAGTTATTGATGTTCTCTTAATAATGCTGCTGCTCAATGCCCAGTAAATAAATTTTCTCGTAGTTGATATGTATACGTTATATTAGCACACATTTTTTCACAGCAACTAACTGACCTTCTTTTGGGCCAACTGGGGGACAAGTTTTTAACTACCTACTATTACCATTCCTTCCTAAGTTCAATTATCTGCAAGTACTGGATAAATCATCATACCCACAGAGGTTCAACAATGATTGCTTTAAAATCGAAATTTTCTTTGAACTTAAATACTATTTAGGATGATAAGTTAAAAAACAAAGTCGCGTGAAGTTGTTTTGCAAAAGAAGCGTTTACCATTGTATTTTTTCATGAGAAATATCTCTCTAGATTTTAATTTGTGGTGTTTAACCATTTATAATGTTTACGTGCTTTGACACAATGAACGCTCATTCAAGATCAGCCATTGATATCTGGTATTTGAAGTCATGACTTCAATCAACCCAATAGCTGATGACATTGTAAAACCAAACATGTCACTTGAGGTAATTTATTTTCACATTTTATACTTTGATATTTGCTATCGTTTTTCTGATTACTTCCTAAAAATTAGATATTCATAAATGTGTCAAAACACCTTCATTTTGACGTGTTCGGGTGCCAATTTTCATATTGGCGAATGGTATTCTACTCTTCACTCACTCTTTACTATACTTACTAGGCGGTCATGCGCCCGTCGAACACGTAGAATAGTAACAGTTAGGTGTTAGTAAACGTGCGCGATTACAAATTTAGCCTCTAATTGAAAAATACAGCGCCATGTCTCTTGTTCAAGTTCGCCAACGTAATTCTTGGATACGACTATGGCTTCGCTTCGCTCAGCCACAGTCGCCGTGCCCGTCGGTGTCGATGCGATTTGCCTTGCCCGTCAGAATCATTTCGAACATTTTTCTTTCGATGACGACTTCGTTTTCCTAGCCACAGTAGCCGTGCCCGTCGGTGTCCATGCGATTTTCCCCTTGCCCGTTCCCAACTTAATGTTTGTCATTAACCAATTGAGATATTTTTACAAATTATTTATTGTTTATGGCTACATATTCCCTCCATTTGCCCCTTTCTGCACTAAAGTATAGACTCCTGGACACTGAGCATCTATAAAGACCAATTAGAAATATTTGTTTTCGACAACGGCTTCGCTTCGCTCAGCCACTGTCGCCGTGCCCGTCTGATTCTGCTATGCGATTTTCAGTGTAGTGTATCGTCTTCAGACATTCGCTTTGCCCGTAGCTATGCGATTTTCCCCCTTGCAGATCGCATAACTTGTACGTTTTTTAACATTCCCGGGGAAGGCCTTTGGATAATTGCCTAATTTTCAAATTTAACGCTTTTAAACTAAATAAACCAACGCGAATCGTTGTTACTTTTTTGGCGGCCGTATGCGCCAGTGTGTGTGTAAGCTTTGTTTTGATCGAGAAAGGTCAGCTCAGGCAAAGAGCAGCCCGGGGGCAACCCCAACCCTTTTTCGCGAGCAGGTAGTCGCCGCGACCCTTTTTCCCGACCCCCCTTTTTTTCTCGCGACGGCGGGCGCGGCGGCCATTTTGTCCCCCCCCCCCTCGAAAGCCATTCGACCAATGAGCTATCGAGCAGAAACGGACATACGGAGAGAGTCTGCACAGAATGCGCTTCTGCTTTTATAAAGTGCGCTTCTGCTTTATTTGTTGTGGACTCTCCTCTTTCCTGCCAGATTATATTAGTTTAGAGATTGCAGCTTCTTTGGTGAGCAGCTGTCAAAATCTTTAACAAATTCTAGTTGTACCTGCTCGTTTCCAGCTATTGCTTGGAGGCCCACAGAACTCAACGCATTATCAAGCAATTTTTTGACGTTCAAAATAGTTAGGCTCTTCTGTTTGAAAATGAACATTTATTTTCTAAATTTAGGTAATGACCATGACCATGATTGCGCAGTATTTGTGTTATTATAAGGCAGTAATGCCGCACGAGAAAGCATAATTTCAAAGACAACATGCTTCCTTACAGCCTTCTTTTTCCAAAAAGAAAAGTACTGAAACTGATTTTTGCCACAATAACACCGTAAATAGGTTTGATATCGATTCGGTGGCGCACGGGTCTGATATCAACAACTGGGATTGGGACGAAAAGCAATGTTACTGAGTTACGAGTCTTTTTTATAATTTAATTTTGTAAATATACATAGTCATATATAGTCAGACAATTACTAACCCATTAATTAAATCTGGGGGATTAACGCCACATTTACTCAAAGTTTGGATCGTCAATTGAAGAGTTTATTTATCTTTCCATAAAAACTGGAATAAAAAGCGACGCCTCATGACGATGACGTAAGCCGGTATTATATCCATTGTCAATTGGCGTTTGACAATTTGTGTCAAACCGAAGCTGGTGCTCCTAGCGGCCACAACTTGCCACTGATTGGCTACCAACCAGAGACAAAGAGACTGGCTTTAGGTGGGGGCTGCCGACATTAACCCGCTGCCAGCGCCCCTCCGTGTTTCCACCAAACCAAAAAGAACTAAAGAGCTAGGTTGACTAGTATTTGTGTGATTAATAATGGAAATATAGGAAGTTCTCGCTAACTACCGCCCAGTCAGTAACACACCTTTCCTCTCCAAGTTAATCGAGAGAGCGGTAGCGTGGCAAATTCTTGATCAAGTAAACGACATTTTGCCGGAGCGTCAGTCAGCTTATAGGCCTAACTTCTCGACCGAGACATCCCTGCTGTGCTTATTTGATGACCTACTTCGGGCGGCCGATGACAGTGACGGGACGGCTCTGCTTTTTCTTGATTTAAGTGCAGCGTTTGATAGGATTGACCATCGAGTTCTCCTCGACCGCCTCTCTGGTAGTGGCATCCGTGGTGCTGCTCTTCAATGGTTTGGCTCATATCTTAGTGATCGATCCCAATCTGTCATCGTGGATGGTGTGACATCCGATCTGATGGTGCTGGAGTGCGGCGTGCCTCAAGGGTCGGTTCTTGGCACTCTTCTTTTTCTTGTCTGCGTCGCTGCTTTGCCGGATGAGACACATATAGACGGCGTCGTCGTCGATCAATTCTCTGACGACACTCAAGCGAGAGCAAGATTCTCTTTCCGGATATCATCCAACCAAACTAGCTGCTCTTCTACACCAGCATCCTTTTCGGTTCGTCGTCGGCGTGGCTCAACTCGAGGTCGGCGAAATACCGGTCGTGGTCGACGCTATAAGCGCAGTTCCACTTATTTCCCATCTCAAGCAGATGCTATTGCGGCTTTATCATCGTGGGCCGCTGTCGCCGATGAGTGGTTTACTACGAACAGAGTGAAGTGCAACATTGAGAAAACGATCATGATGTTCGCTGCACCCAATCAGTCGTGCGTGAAGCCAATGAGTCTCCAGGTTGGTGCGTCTTCTCTTCTTCCCTCGTCTGAGTGCCGGCATCTGGGTGTTGTCATTGACGCCCAACTTACTCTGGCTTCTCATATCCGAGCTGTATGCAAGAGCGCTCGATATCACCTCTGGAGAATATCTAAAATTCGGCGTTATCTGGATGTAGAATCAGCGAAGTGCCTTGTGCACTCACTGGTCTTGTCCCGGCTGGACTAAGCGAACTCCCTCTTCTCTGGCCTAACTGAGAAGTTGCTGGATTGTCTGCAAGCTGTTCAGAACGCCGCTGCTCGACTGATTTATGGTGGCAATAGGCGTGACAGTGCTCGTCCTCTCTTGAAGCGACTTCATTGGCTTCCAATCCGCGAGAGAATCGCCTTCAAGCTTTCCACCATCGTCTTCCGATCTCTAAGTGGAACTGCCCCGGCATATTTGGTGCAACGCCTGAAAAGGCACATACCAGGCCGAGAAGGTCTACGTCATTGCTCGGTAGCCGCCCCGACGTTGGACGTTCCTCGATCCCGTAAAGCCCGCTGCGGTGATCGGGCTTTCTCCGTTGCCGCAGCCAGAACTTGGAACTCCCTACCTGAGAGTGTCAGGACGTCCCCAACCCTCGGAGAATTTAAGACGAAGCTTAAAACCCATTTGTACTCCCTTGTATTCGCTGAAAACTCATAATTTTTACTGTGACTTTGCTCAATCTTGTGTAACAATCAGGGTTGTGTCCAAGTACAAGGGGACTTGAATTTTTCAAAGTATCACTTGTCTTGAATACAACCAAACGACCCGCGGCTACTGTCAAAGAGTTTGCTTTCCCTCCCTCAAACATCAAACGTTTGCCACTATATGCGTTAAGTAATAATGCCTTGGATTTGATCATTTGATTCGACCTTGTTATTTTCAAATTTGTAGAGTATATGGTGGAAGCTTCTGTTTCAGCATTAGTTTTAGTTACAATTTTTTCCTCGTGCGTGTAGGTAATACGGCCGTAATGGGAAAGACTAAGACCTTCATTGTCTACCAACATTTTGAATTTCCTCCTGATAGTGATTTAGTTAATGGAATAAAAGTGAAGTGCAAACATTGTGATAAGAAATATTCTTATCACTCTAAAGCTACTACAACGATGGTCAATCATTTAAGGGTAAATTTATTTGTTTGGACGATTTAGGAAATATATTTTTATTTTCTTTGTATTATTTCTAGACTATTCATAAAGACAAGGTGTCCAGCGAAAATAAGAGTATTGAGAAATGGAAAAGAGACGATCCTAGACAAAAGAATTCTGAGAAATGTCTTGTTAAGTTAGTTGCTCTAGATTTACTCCCTATATCTATTGTTGAGAGCAAGAATTTAAAAAGTTTTGTTGAATCTCTTGAACCGGCCTTTAACATTCCAAGCCGAAAGTATTCGGCGTCAACACATTAATGATGGAAGAACACCGGTTGACGTTAGCCAAAGTGCAAGAATTGATTGACATTTCAGATCACATTTATATTACTTTAGATATATGGAGTAATAGACAAATGCGCGGATTTATCGGAGTGACTGGACATTTCGCTGTAGACTCAAAGTTGAAATCCGTGTTGTTCACCTGCAAAAGGATCAAGTCACGTCACACTGGTGAAAACATACACCAAGTCTACGACCAAGTTGCATCACTGTTTAAGATGTCGAGAAAAGTCTGCGGTATCGTCACCGACAATGGATCGAATGTGGTGGCAGCTTTTAGTTTGCTAGGCTTTGAGCGAAGCTTCGTGCGTATGTTGCATAGTGACGATGAAAAGATCGATGATGGTGAATCTGACGGAGATGATGATGAGTTCAGTGAGGAAAGAGAACTAGAAGAGACCCGATTATTGGAAGAGTTAAGAAACTTTATTCTTGATCATGAACGTTGTTTTGCTCACACGCTACAACTAGTAATTAAAGATGGCATTAAATGTTCCCCTCAAATAAAATCTCTCTTATCGAAAGTATCGGCTCTCGTTTCGCACATTCGATCCTCAACAACGGCGACTGACGTTCTTGAGGGCGAAAATCGAGCCCAATCATCAAACGAGACCAGATGGAATAGTCAGCTCGTCATGGTTAGAAGCCTCCTCAAAATTGACCCGCAAAAGCTGAGACACATTGAAAACGTGCGCCTTTTAACAGAAAATGAGCGTCGACTTCTTGAAGACTTTGTGGAAGTTATGGAACCATTTGAAGAAGTGACTAATAGAATTCAAGGAGAAAATGTAGTGACTGCAAGCTTTGTCATTCCCGGAATCCATGGCATCAAAAAAGTACTGTCGACCCCTTCCGAATTAAACAAAGGCTTTCGAGCTGGACTATTGAGTTCAGTCGAGAAAAGACTGAGCCAGTATGTGAGCAAGTTATCGTATCAACTTGCCACTACTCTTGATCCACGCTTTAAATTTCAGTATTTCAATTCGGATCAATCGTCAAGGTTAAAGGCTCACCTTTTAATGTTAGCTGAAAAGGGGTGTTCATCAAATCAAGAGCCAGCTCAATCGGTAATGCAAGATAATTGTAATTCTAAGATTTTATCTCTAATTATATCTGTTTGTCTTTTAATTTTTTTGCAGCTGCAAATGCAATCTGCCAGCAGCCAACCAACTGAGCGTAAAAGAAAAAGTTGTATTTTCCCTTCTGATGGCATAACTAATCGCAACGCAGCTGGGTTGAGTCTTCATGAAGAAATTGACTTGTATTTGGACGATCCTTATGTTGAACAAGATGTTGACCCGTTCACCTTTTGGAAGGCAAACACAAAAAAACTGACGAGACTCTCAAAGGTTGCGCCAAAATATTTAAGTCTTCCCGCTTCATCAGCTCCCGTTGAGCGCATATTTTCTACTGGAGGGAAATTTTTCCGCCCCGAAAGGACTCGACTGTCTGATTCGCATTTTGAAACTTTAATGTTCATTAAATGCAAATCCCGTTTGTTTCAATAAAACATTTTTTCGGTTTGGCAAATGCAAGTTGTACCACAAAGGTATTTGTCAAAGTTTTTCAAAGCGTAGTCCTTGAAAGTGATAAGAAAAGAGAGCAGGGGTTGGGTAGCCAAACGGAAATGTTTGTTTGGTTTCGGCCGACGGCCGTTTCAAATGCGTTTAAATGCCTTTGGATACAACCCTGGTAACAATGCCTCATCGCCGCGTCTGGCGCGACACTTGATCATTGGAAAGTGCGCGTTATAAATACAAATCTAATCTAATCTAATATTTGTTCATTGATAAAATTGCAACATAAGACTTTGAAAATCCATTAATCGTATGATTTAGCCAGCTTTAACTAACTTTCATCTCAAAATTCCATTGACAAATTATCTGCCAATAATATAAAAGAAAACGAACATGTCGGATGGCACATGTTCACATTCTCACGTGACAGCTTGAGGGTTTTTCGGTTTAGTACCTTGGTGGAAACACGGAGTGGCGCAAGTGTTTTCCCCAGTTTACCATTATGCTAAGCAGACGAAATTAAATTTTGTACATTGTATGTAGCTTGCCAGTCTCTTTGTCTCTGCTACCAACACAAAAAACTGGCTGATTTTGGACTGAGCGAAATTGGTTTCATGGGTCTATGGCAATCAACTTGTATGAAGGTATTTTGATCGGCACGCCAGAGTTTATAGCCCCGGAAGTGGTCCTACGCTAAGGATATAGTAATTTCCACTTAGCATTTATTTGCTCGCAAGTTTTGGAGTTGTAAATCGGTACACGCTGTCCGTGTTTTAGACACATACGCCGGGCGAAAGTTTCCTGACAGGAATAAAAAAGGGTGCGCTTTTATTTTGCATACACCGGTAATACTTTGGTAAAGATACTTTTTATATTACCCTAACCCATTTGAAAGGGGGTAAGGGTTACCTTTTTCAGTGCAACTATGAGTGAGTGTAAAATAAAGCAATACTTTTTTTAAACGAAGACGAATTAAATCATAATTTGGAAGGATTTTGAGGTTGATTTACATGGAAAAATCGTGAAAATAGGACCTGGGCGTTAATCACTGGTTGTTTACTGGCTAGTAAACGGACACCTTTTGTCCTATGCATTTTTCTTGCCAAAACTCCCAAGAATATTCCTGCAGGTGACAGATCGAAGCGAGTAAATTTTGAGAAGTAGAGTACTAGCCTACTATTAACTGGTTTTCGGCGGTTTCCTGTCGGTTACTTTTTCATTTGCTGAGAGCTACTGATTCCGTATTGATTTCCAATATCTCCTATGGAAAACCAAAAAACGAATGGTGAGCCACGGGTTGGAAGAACCGATGCTCGTCGCAATTTACATGGGCATCACCCTTCGTTTTCCAATCCCCCGCTTTTTCGGCGTGTTAATAAACCCTGGAATTCAAAATGGAATTTGGAATTGTAAAACCTGGAATTTTGAATAGGAGATTCCAGAGTTTACCATCTTAAATTTTGGTAAAACATGGAATTATTTTGGAATTTGGAATTGTAAAATTTGCTATCTATTGAACGCTACATGACAAACTTTTTCTTATAATAAATTTTTTGACAAGAATTCGTTTGATTAGTACATCATGCAGTTGCCTAGCACGACTGCTTTTCTATAATCTTTAAAAAATTTATACCATTCGACGCGCCTTAACAATACAAATTGAATTCTATAAGGCAAAGTTTGTGCAAATAAAGGTAAAGACCCGTTATGACCCAAGTTTTAAATTTGAAAAATAGCTGGGTTCCTTACAGTGTTTTCCCTCCTATAGCCCCTTGACCCCCTCCGTTCCAAGGGACTGTGGGGGGAGCAGAAGACGGTATGGTTACCGGTACCAACAGCAAATGGGTATCGATCAGCACTTGCTAGCCAGTGTCATGGCCGATCTAGTCGACAACTATCAAGGCGCACTAAAACTGGAGGGTTTTCGTCATATATGAAAACTTAACTTGGCGTATTTCATTAACTTAGATCTTGATGATGACCGGCGTAGATTTAATACGACAAAAAATAAACTAGTGTGAATGCGCTAGCAACTTAATCAACTTGCTCCTCCATCCGGGGTGCTGGGTGGGTCCAATACTTTGCGTCTTCCTCTTGCGGCCAAAGCAGATATTCAGTCACTGCTTTTCGAATTCGAATGTTTCATAGTCGAGCGTGTAGCTGGGAATCGTGAGGTTATTGTTGCCAAATTGTATTCGAACCTTTCATGGACTTCTTTTCACTTCTTTTTTATGGATTTGCAAAGATGACACGAAAACGAAAGCCGTCGGTACGGTGACGTAATTTGCATATTGTTTAAAGGAAATGTCGTTCCGACTTGAAACCCAAAGTTCCAGTTAAGCCGGATACTTTTCATCTCCATCCATTGTGTTCCGGTACTACTTGTCGCATACCCCGTTATTTTTCCAGCGCCTCAACATTGTTGTCCAGCCTGCAACGAATCGAGCAGGGTTGGGCTGCGTTCTACGCAATCACGCTCATCGATTCTTAGCCAAAAACTTTTTTATATAAGGGTTGATCAAACCTACACAAAAATTAGCGCGCTCACATTCGTGGTTTAAAAAAATGGATCGCGAGCGTACTCACACACTCTTCCATTTTACACGAATGCGCTCGTAAGCGCGCTCAAAAAAGATCGCGCAGAAAAGATCGCTCGGTTCAACCCTGACTTCCAGTTTACCGAGCCGCGACGAAAAGATACAGTAGGCACGTCAATTATTCGAAAAAACTCCCCGTCCCATAAGGCCGCGAGAGGATCCGGGCGGGAGGAGAAAAATTCCCCTCCTTGTAAAATTAGAGTTAGACGTATGAAAAAAATAACTGAAGTAGATAACAAGATAATCTACCAGGGGAAAAATTGCCAAGCATGTGCTAATTGCGCATCACTACTTAAATTAGCGATCAACAATTATTCGAAATCGATCGCGAGCCCGTACAAAGGGTGGGCATTTGAAAATACCCCTCTGCCTTCCCCCCTAAGGCTGTCGCAACCCTTTCCTTTATTTGCGATTAGGGAGGGGTAAGAAAGGTAGGCAGAGGGGTATTTTCCCTAAGATTTACTCATCGCCCCAGTCCGAACACAAATCGGCAAAAAATGTAAAACAGTAAAACGATATGATAAGTTAATCGGAAAAATTTGAAATTTGTATATAATATAAAACAGGGAAATGGGCATATATGGTTAAAAAATAAAATTTCTATCTCCTACGGGTAAAACGTGGGCACTCGGTAAAATTCGGCAAATGCCCACCCTTTGTACGGGCCCGCGATCGATTTCGAATAATTGTTGATCGCTAATTTAAGTAGTGATGCGCAATTAGCACATGCTTGGCAATTTTTCCCCTGGTAGATTATCTTGTTATCTACTTCAGTTATTTTTTTCATACGTCTAACTCTAATTTTACAAGGAGGGGAATTTTTCTCCTCCCGCCCGGATCCTCTCGCGGCCTTATGGGGCGGGGAGTTTTTTCGAATAATTGACGTGCCTACTGTAACTGTTCGGGAAGAACTCGGTAGCTTTGTCGAAACCTCGTTACTTATAAACTTTACTTCAAACGCTAAAACTTAGTTTTTCTTAGTTCTCAAGAGTCCAAATAGCTTAAGACGAGAACGCCACATTCGAATCCAGTCATGTAAGCTATGTCAAATGCAATTCAATATTCTATGTCATTTAAGGATTCTCAGTTCAATCCACAAGTAAATACATTGAAAAAAATCGCTTAAACTTAAAATTTACCTACATACCATACGTACAATCCTTTATTTTTAGTTGGCTAGTTTTGAAATTGGTCAGTATTACACTATCGTTTTCATTTAAAAAGGTTTTAACATCTCAGGATAATATTCTGTAATTTAAAAGGTCTGAATTTTTTTTTAAGAATTAAAATTCCAGATTTTACAATTCCAATTCCAGGTTTTACCATTCCAATTCCAGGTTTTACAAATTCCAATTCCAGATTTTACCCATCATTTCCAACGATTTCCAGGATTTTTCAGGAAAGTTTTGGCTTCCAATTCCAGATTTTACTCGGCAAATTCCAGATTTTACAATTCCAAATGGAATTTGGAATTCCAGGTTTTATTCACACCCAGTTTACCCACTAACATTGTGGTACAACATGGAATTGTTTTGGAATTTTGAATTGTAATATTTGGAAATTGAATTTTCTTTTTTGTGATGTATGGAACGCCATCCGACAAAAATTGTTTTGAAAATGAAAGAAAATGAACTATTCATGCATCCCGTTTTTCGTACCCCTCCTCCCTAACGAACTTTTTAGTATGAGGACCACCTCAAAGAGGTAACGGGACACTTGTACTTGTATAGCAGACGGATTGGTACAGAATAAAACTGGAACATGGGAAGGGCCAAGCGGAAATATGACTCCACTGTACAGTTACTTAACTGGTTTAATCCTTTAATCTTATTTATCAGTCCGTCTAATGATCCCGTTAGTTAGACAGTTAGTTTATCCAACAAGATTCTTAAAACAGACATGACATCAGAGACAATTGAGGATGCTGATCCAAAAATCATTCAAAAACTGAGATAGATATTGTAGAGCTCGAAAAGCTGCTCATTTTTTAAACCCAAAAAAATGATACGACAATTTCATTTACAAATGACCCACTAAATAAAAAAGACATGCCTAAATGGTTCATCGTTTATGTGGTTTTATTAGATGAGCTACGTCTCGTCTCTCTCCTGAACTTTACGCAAGTGAAACCTTTTAGGGCTCAATTACAATATTTTTCTAAATATTAATAACATTGAAAAAAGGAATTATCTATTTTGATGTTTTAAAATATGTGGCTTTTAGTGTCACAATTCAGCCTTTTAAAAAGGTCACGAAAAGATTTTACTTAAACCTTCAAAAAGTAAAAAAAAACAGAATCCCAATAAGGCTACATGGAACCAGCGGAATCAGTCACGTGACACTAATCCGCATACAACGCGAAAACGTTCTGCAAATGAGGCACTGGCTATATAAATACCGGGCGGTTGAAAATCAGATGCCAAAAAGTGTATTCACCTTTGAAACGAAGCACGCAAAATGAAATTCCCTCGCGGCGATTTCACTGGAATTTCAAGTAACGGTATAAGGTTTTACCATCCTTTCCTATGGATAGTTTTGAAGATGGAGCTTGGAATACTGAATATAAAGTCATTAAAGTTGGTAAGTGGGTTAACTACACTTAAAAACTATGTGAATATATAGGCCTACTAAAATTCCGATAAAACATTAGATGATATGAGACATCAGACTTGCTCAAATGAAAAGATTTAGTCGTTACTTTTTCCTACTTCCGACCAGAATCTAGCAGAAGTTGAGCAGCAGAATCTTGATTTTGTTAATCTAGATTACGCTATCCAAAAATTGTGACTAAATCCTTACAATATCTGAATTAAACCGATTTCAGATCTAAGGGCGAGGAGTCGAGGACGGTGGCTTTGCTTGGCTTGACTAAACAACCCAAGAGCTCCGTGCGTTAAAAAATTCGACCAACATTTAATTAACAATAGAACTAGTCACCCGGCCGCTTATGCATATTTTATAATTTGTTGAATATTCCGCTATCGAAAAGTGAAAGGCCCTTCGGAAAACTCGCACCGTACTCGCGCCTTATGACAAAAACACACATTTTGGCTATCCTAAAATGACCTGATTTTAAATTGCCGTCAAATTATTAAAGAAAGAGCTACTTACCCCTGTGCCAACTAGCCCCGGTCTCCCCCACTAATGAACCAGCAAAATTTTTTTTAAACATCATTCCAGATTTTGCATTGGAAAATTACAAAAGCGAAACTAACCTATCTTTTCCTCAACCTTTCAATCCCCTCTACTTAAGAATCCTGACGCCCACTAGGCTTGAACATCCGATTTCTGAAATATCAGACCATCGTTCTAACCTCAAGAGTACTACTTTAGCCAACTTTCTTTCCAATCTTAACCTTATTTTATAATCTTTACTTTAATCTTTTATTTTTTAATACCTTACTTTATAATCTTTACCTTATTTTACATGATTATATCACTGTATGACGTATGATTGGAAATTATCCACGAAGCTGATCCGCATCTTAGATTGAGGATTGATGAAAAATTTAAAATTGTTGAAAAGTAATTTTGTATTTAGATATTTATTATATGTCTCATGCCAACTTCACAAGGATATTTAAACTACACGACAATAAAAAAACCGAATCATCCACTTATGGAGCCTTCTTCGCCATCAGCAGTTTCAATTAGAAATTATGAAAATAATTTTGGATGGAGTCCATATTTTTACCTGACTCCCATAGAAGGTAATATTATTTTTTGTTGTGTTTGATAGAGAAATACTCAATCAACATTGAATCAACATTGTGAACTAAATCAAAAGCAAAAATTGTACTATTCAAATTTTATCGTTAGGGCTAAATTACAAAATTTTTCAAAATGTTAATAATTTAGAAAAAAATGTGTTTTCTATTTTTATTATTTTAAAATATGTGGCTCAGTGTCACAGTCGGGCCATAAGAAATTTCACGAAAACTTTTGATTCAAAGGTTAAATAGTTGGAAAAACATCGAATTCCCATAAGGCTACATGAGAGCAGTGGAATCGTCACGTGACACCATTCCGCATACAACGCGAAAACGTTGCGCGAATGGCGCACAGTGAGAACCTGCTATAGGTGACGAGAACGTGATAAACTACAAAATTTTCAATATTGTATTAAAGTTTTTAAATTTACGTAATGACAAATCTAGTAATAAGGGTCCAAGCACCTTTTGACATGATAAAATGCCAAACCTTATTTACATTTGTGGCTTTTTAATCTAAAATAACACGGGAAAAGCGGCCATCTTATAAATCATTTTTTAATATTTGTTTTTTTGTAAACATTGAAATCAAGGTGCGTTCGTAAAACAGTTAAAAATAATTGATTTATACAAAACGCAGGAAGAATAACAAAAAATACTACATCTGTATAAAGCCCCTTGGGCGCCTTCGGGATTTATGTTTACGCGTCGAAATATTTAAAATAAATGTAATTAATCGCATATTATAATCGGGAATTCAGTTTAACTATATAATTACTAGATGTAGTATTTTTTCTTGATTTTTCCTGCATAAAAAAAATTATGGATTTTTTACCGATTTACGAACGCACCTTGATTTCAATGTTAACAAAAGAAACAAAAAAAAATGCCATTTCTAAGATGGCCGTTTTTTCGTTCTATTTTAGATTTAAAAGGCATAAATTTCCATAAGTTTTTACATTTTGTTGGGCCAAAAGGTGCTTAACCCTAGTTACGAGCTTCGTCATTACACTCTAAAAACAAAAGGGTCTACTTTCGGACGAAACTACTAAAAAATCACTACTAAGGATTACTAAAGCACTACTATCGCGCTACTAATTCCTTAGTAGCGAATCGGACGAGACTACTAAGAGCTTAGTAGACAGTTTTGTTTTTCATTACTTAATTTCAAAAATGTTTATTGAATATAGTATGTTTGCTAATTTATCACGTTCTCGTCGCCTATTGGTGGAAATTGGCGATAATGAAGCTTTTGGGGGGACTCCGAGAGAGCAGAGCCTATCGCGTTAAAGACCCCTTAACCTTCGGTTGATTTAGATTACTAAAGCCCTCACGATAATCATGTAGGTAAACTGAATTTGCATTGTTAGTATGCCATTGATTTCATCCCTGAAGGATTCCTATCCTTCAGGTTCTTTAGGCCTTTACGCCGTTTCCCAAACCGAGTTCTAAAACGTTATTGGATAACGCCTCCGGCGGTTATTATGTGGCCATTGACCCTAAACCCCCTCTTTTCCACCCGGTTTTCCACCCCCTCCCCCCCACCCAAACACGCCACCTAGCGACAAAATGTTCCCAACTTTAAGACAACGAGAGTAATCTTCGTGTTTCAAATTACCGAGGGATTAAACTGAAAACACAATGAAAAATGGTCCAGTATTCCTGTGCGGTGTTTCACAACAAAGTAAATTGAAATTTTTAAAAAAATTACATATTTCATCATCCTCCCAAGAGTTAAAAAAATGGAAAGAAGCTATTCAACGTCCAGCCTTGACAACATGATCACTATTATTTCCTCTTCTTCATTAAATTTTAAATAACAAACCAAATAACTAACTTATCCTGAAGGTCCAGCACGAAGTGGATTTATCTATTTCAAAAGTTAAAATGCGAAAACATAAATCCCGGAGGCGCCCAAACCAGAAGAAGAGGTGTCCGCAAATACATGACAGAAAGTCTGTCAACTGGGGACTTGACAATAAAGTCCGTTTTCGTTTTTGCCATTGTGTGCCCTAACTGGTTTTCAGATCGAATTTCGGTAGAATCAACATTGGGCTCCCTTCTTTCGGCCATATTTTACAATAAAGACATTTATAATTTAGATTAATATTTACTGGAAAATTGGAAACCTGACATCGATCCTTGAGTCCCCAGTTACCGGACAACAAGGGGTTGGTCACTCTAAGTAAAGTAATTTTTAAATGATCTCCCTGCCTCTTTTCTTTCATTCATCACTTCTTTCTTACCTCGCCAAAAAGTTCTCTACATTTTTCTTGTTTTTTTAACCTGACCCCCAAACGGCTCAAAAAAATTTCTACCTTATCCTTTTTGTAACTTTTCTTTCTACTTCTGGCTAAAAGCGGTTAAAGTTGCTTAAAATTACTTTTCTTTGCCACACTTGTCCTAAAAAGTCCAAAAAGCCTATTTTTCTACATCTGGCATCACTGTCTGGCGGTGAACAAAAATTAATTTTGTTTTCATTGCTAATCACCCTAGGCCATTGTTTGCTTTACGGGGTTGGAAAGAAAGAAAATTATTTTTCGTTTTTTTCTTTTCTTGCCGACGCGGGCGCAAGATTATTTCCTTTTTCGTTGCCAAAAATTACTTTACTTAGAGTGACCAACCCCTTGCCGGACAATATGTCTGGTACTTGCAGACTCCTTTTCTTAGGGTGAGGGCATTATATACTGTAAGTAACACAGCCTCATCCCCGAGATATTCACACTACGTATGTAATATGTAGTTCAAGCTGAAAATTGTATGTCCTTCGAAAGTTGTCGGGAAAATGTTGCTTTCATCGAACGAGGTAGTATTCCAACAAACCTGACGACTTGGTCCTCTACTGGTTTAATATTATATCAATTACATTTTGTTGATCCAATATTTTCCCAATAAAACTCCTTTTTTTCGTGGCTGGGACAATTAGTAAGATTCCGATGGGGATTCAGTGCGTGTTAAGAATTTTATGTTCTAATCCCACCTGTCCCACTTTGTCAGATCAATAACGTGTCCCATCAGAACGTGTCCCATCAGAACGTGTCCCATAGTAACATTTTAAGTCACTAGTAAAACGCTTTACTAATCCCTGTAATAACCCTAGTGGTCCCCCCTTGTAGTAGGCCTATTGATCACTGCCTGACCTTCAGACATTCACTTGTGGTTCTTGGTTAAAAATTGTATATCCTATTATTTATTATCAGTTTATATCTCTCGATTATACATGTGGATTGTAGGTTACAATGCAAGTGTTAGGTTAATGGGAATTTGGCCTGCTGGTAGCTCATCATATGTTGCACCATTGTTATCTACTGCATCTCCGTCAGTGTCATCTATTCAGTCACAGATATCTGCAGCAGTGTCATCTGCTCAGACTGCCTTGTCATCTGCTCAGACTTCCTTGTCATCTGCACTACTTCCAACATTCAGTTTACCCACCCGCTGCCCTGCCTGCCCCGGCTGCTCTACTTGCTGCCCTGCGTGCCCATGTCCGATTACAGCATCAAAAATTACTCTCACCCCGATTGTTATGGAAAATTTAATCGGTAACTGTTTTCCGCTTATTACGACTTTTTCAAATTCTTACTTCAAATTCTGCCAATTCCGTCCGCAAATCCTGAGTGCTGTTGTTGCGGGTCGTCTAGTTCCGGTCCAGCCGTAAGACTTGGTTCCGCGCTGCCAGGCGGGAATTTACGAGCGGCAGCGGGAAGCGGAAGGCGGGACTTGGAGCGCGGAAAGTGGAGTGCAGGGCGCAGAAGGGCTGACTCATGCTGCTGTTCAGTAACCGTCCGTTACACAAGAATAACATATAGGGATGAGTGGGGCTATATTAGTCCTGGGGGTGGATTGCTTTTTTCCCAATAACTCTTATGCAAGACAAAAGCTAGGAAGTTTGGATCTTTTTTTCTGATAGATATACTTTAAAGGAACGCATGTGGAAAATTTCATTGTTCTGTGACTGAAGTAGGGGCAGCTAGAATGGAAACTAGTTTTGTGGGCGTGTAGTGAACCCCAAATCTCCATGAAACGTAGTTCCGTTTGATTTACATGGCGGCGGAAAACTTGCCCCCACCACGGAGGGAGATGGCTCAAAGATTCGATTGTAAATTGCCCTGAAACTGCGAATTATACTGTCGTAAAATTTTTAGTGTTAATAGCTAGTTTTCTTTCTCTTTTTTTAACAAGCAGTACGCGAGTCAAGGAGACCAAAACAGCGGGTTTCGTGGGGTGTGACTTTTTGGGGGTGTTCTTTAAAATGGGGCAATTAAATAGTTAATATCGTTTGTCAAGATGACACAAATCTTGTAAAATAAGTATCAATGTCCAATTCCTTGTAGTTCAGGAGATAATCACGATTATTCTGAGAGGTTTTCCAAAAATGATTTTTTGTAAACACAAGTAAAACAAGTTTCAGGGTGGATTGAAATCAAAAATAAAGTAACTATCAGATAGCTCAGAATTTAATCTTTCATTTGCCAAACTTATACTATTTTACGACCAACAAATATAGAGCTAAAAAATAAAATAGCAAGTCCCTATATTTTGCCGACATTACTCCCCACCATTCAGTTGCCGTTGCCCCTAGCCCGCCGGCTCAAAGCACTTCAGGGGAGAAATCCGATTCGGGGCCATAATTCGCTTATGGCTAGAAATTTCGGCAAATATGGGGAGTTTTTTATTTATTTTTTTAGCACTGTAATAGTTAGACGTAAAGTATTGTAAGGGAGGCATATGAAAGATTACATTCTGGGCTATCTGCCACTTATTTTATTTTTTACTTTAACACACCCTGAAAATTTCTATATACTACTAGTGTTGAAAATTTCACAATATTCAAAAATTTTCCGAATGCACTTTACAAAAACACGATTATCTCCTAAACTACAAGGGGTACAAAATGTGGTTGGTCTCAATTGATTTTTTTGATGTTGTGAACAAAATTAACTAGCCTACCCTCGGAACTACCTATAAATCATAGTTTTTACTAACATTGTAAAAAGTCACGCCCCACCAACTTGGTCTCCTTGACTCGCGGACTGCTTTTTAAGACTAGTTTCATTTATAAAATTATAGAAGTACAGAAACGGGAGACGAAATAAAAAAAATGAGCCACCGGTGGCCAATCTCCCCTAATATACAGCAAAACCGTATCTCGAAGTACTCTTGTTGACCTCTTGTTGGTGATGAAGTAAAATCTTACAAGACTTTATAGTAGGCTGTATAATGCAACGCATATGAACGTCTACCTAGACCCATCAGCCCCGTATCAATGCACAATGGATTTACTTGACCCTTAATGCTAAGTTGTTCGTTAATGGCTAACTTTTCTGGTTTTTTTTAGCTTGCACGACTCTTAAGACAAGCGATTCGGATTTCCTTGAAGCATGCCTAAGGGTAACAACAGAATCTTCTGGAACTTTCTCGATACAGTTTTTAGATCCGGGACCAGCTATCACCTCACTTGCCCAACCTATCGGAACAGTTGTAATACATGCAACTTGCCCGAACAAGAAAATAACACTAACGTGTTTGCAAATTCCCCCAAAATACATCGTTCGAACGGCAAGTGATACACGTTACACTCTCTATTTGGCTGTTAACTACTTTAACTTTGTGGGATTTAATTTATAGAAAATCAACACACTATCAGATGGAAATCAATTTCAAAGTATTGATGCTACTGCGACTGAGAGTGGTTTTATGCAAATTCAAATTCTTCAATTAAAGTCTACATTTGGACAAAGCCGCGCACCACCATCAACTATTATATGTGATTGGACGTCAACTTTATAAGAACTTGAAAATATCCATATATATATTTTTTCTAAATTTCTAGAACTAAATGTAGTTCAAAATATAGGGGAGACTGGGCTCAATTGTACGTAAAATCTATTGCCATGCGGGAGTTACATGTCAATAACTGTGCAAAGTGTCTATTGACATGCGGGGGTTAAATGGCAGCACCATACACCGCTACGAGCGGCTATTGACATGTGGGCGTATTTTACCGCTATGTAACAACGTATACCTAGGCCCGATTATAACAATAAATTATTTCCCGCTAAGAGTTACTGTCATTGATCAGTTAGTTTTTTACACAGCCGGTTGCAATGGCTTGCCAAGAAGAAGTGCTTCTCGTGCAATACAAGAAAATAAGAAAATAAGACTGATAGAAGGTAATCATTTTGGTTAAAATTTATAGAAGTTACGAAGCAAGACAAGGCCCGCCCTTGTCTGTGGTGTTAGATGTACCGACTGCACCTTTGGGACCAACCCCCCTTGCTGTGTCTTCCGTAGCCAAACCTAGTGTAGGCGCTAAAACATCTGGACCAAAAACTCGGAAACCAAGAGGCCAAAACATTGTGCTGCCAACTACAAGTCTCCCTAAGGCAGTACCGGCATTGGCTGATAAGCCGAGTAGTACAAAACCAAACAAACGTACAAGAGATAACGTGGAGGAGGATTCTCCATCAAACGAGCCAGAATTGCAAGACTTGCAATTACCACAAATGAAGAAAAGGAGGGGAAGGCCAAGAAAAATCAGAAAACTGCTCCAGTACGCTTTGTCCAAAAAACCATTCACAAAGAAGAAGAAAAAAGAAAAGAGGCTAAGCGCGTCAATCGCTATAGTATTATAAGCCCACATGTCAATAGCCGCTCGTAGCGGTGTTTGGTATTGCCATGTAACCCCCGCATGTCAATAGACAATTTGCACAGTTATTGACATGCGGGTGTTACATGTCAATAGGACTTACCTCAATTGTAACACGAGACAATGAGGAAGTTTAACACTTTTTCGATATTTTTTTCTCTAGCACTAAAAAATAGAGAAAAAAATATCGATCATTTTCCATTAATATGTCCCTATACCTAAAAAATTTATTTTAGGAGCTATCAAGCTCAAAGTCGGGCTTTGGTCGCTATAAGCTCCACCCCCACAAAATCGGGCCCTTTCCTCTTCTGACGTCACTGTTTTGTAGGAGGAGCTCCCTCCCGTGTTATTTCTTATGGGAGCTCACTTTGAGAATTTCTCCAAGTTCGACCAAATTTTTCCCAAACTAGTCGTTCTCAGTCTTTGTAGAGAATTCAATGCTCGATTTTTTGCAATTTTTATAAATTCTATGCGATTTTTTAAACGGCCAGAATCTTCAAAAAACAATGAAAAATGCCGAGGGCAACGCGATTTCCCCCAATCCGGGTGAGTTCCACCGCTCAAGGTCGCGTGTGTCGCTCCGCCAAGCTGCGGAAATCGCGTTGCCCTCGGCATTTTTCATGTTTTTTTGAGGATTCTGGCCGTTTAAAAAATCGCATAGAATTTAAAAAAATTGCAAAATATTAAGCTTTAAATTCTACACAAAAACTGAGAACGGCTAGTTTGGGAAAAAATTGGCCGGACTTGGAGAAATTCCCAAAGTGAGCTCCCATAAGAAATAACACGGGAGGGAGCTCCTCCTACAAAACAGTGACGTCAGAAGAGGAAAGGGCCCGATTTTGTGGGGGTGGAGCTTATAGCGACCAAAGCCCGACTTTGGAGCTTGATAGCTCCTAAAATAAATTTTTTAGGTATAGGGACATATTAATGGAAAATGATCGATATTTTTTTCTCTATTTTTTAGTGCTAGAGAAAAAAATATCGAAAAAGTGTTAAACTTCCTCATTGTAACAAAAATCATTTAGGTCATTCCAATTAACTCTAAAATTCTGAAATATTTATCATAAGAGCATCTTATAGAGAAGAAATTTTTGTAATTTTTTCAAATAAATCAAACAAAAACTGTTTAAGTTATAAGAAAAAAAAACGTTTTTGACACCCTAAAGTAAAATTTTCGGTTGGTCAATTTTTTCTATTTTCCCTACTACAAAGTTCAAATTTGACCAAGTTTCTTACACCAAACGTTTTTTTATTATGTCCCTTATGCATTTTGGCAATTGAATTGTGTAAAAATCAGAGGTATAATGGAGTAAAAATTAAATTAAGGGGAAAGGTTCAGTGTGGGGCGATTGTAACAGTCCAAATAATTTAGGGAAAAAACAAGTCTGCATCAGTTTTCCCACCCACAAGTGATGCAAAACATCATATTTTTCTGTTAGAATGGTAAAAGTTAGCATACTTTCAGAAAGAACGAAAAATAATTCAGATTTACTGTTTTAAATGGGTGAGTCGCCAAGCGGTAGCTCTTATGGGAAATCCCACGTTACTTATTCCGACCCCCAACCCTGTTACAATCGTCCCGACATGTGGGTACAGTTGTAACAAAAAAGCATGATCATTCTAGATTTTTTTACTCAATAACTATTCAATTTTTATGTTTGATAAATTCAGTTAAGTTAGCCAAGATAACAAGCTATCCGCTGAATTTTTTTAACAATTTGTTACTTTACTGCTAGCAGACGAAAAAAATTGAAGTTTTTTTGTTACAATTGACTCCAGTCTCTCCCCTATATATCTACGCTATTTTTTGTTGCCTATACTCACACAATTCGCAAATATCAACTTATCACTGCTCGGGACTGATGTTTATGACTGAATGTCGGTTAACCACCGCATTCGCCTTGTGGGATAATTCGTTTCCTGTCGGACAACCGTGTCGTCAAGGAGCAGCTGGACCACAGCTGGACAGGCGTTTGAGGCAGTCCCATTTGCAGCACGTCCAAGAGCGGTAGCATCAACGACAATAATATATTTTTCATTATTGCTCCAAATCCGTCGGAGCCGGCCGAGATGTTTATATATTCCTGAGTTTATCTCGCCCTCGCCACTAATTTTGCCGAGCTGTCGAAAGCAGCACGGCTAGATCTCCCGTAATCCATTCGAGACGGACCAGTAAGGAAACCGGGTGGGGTCATCACCATCGGTTATCGGTAAGACCATGCTCCTCTTCTGGAGAGCCGCTACGCCCGTCGTCAAATTCTCTAGACGATCTGTCTTTATGAACTCGGTCGAAAATCTTTACGCCAACCGAAGCATATGGAAGCTGAAAGAAGGCAGCCGAAGCTCAAAGCCAACCGCATGACAGTATTTAAGTAAAGTATAATTACACATGCCGGACGTTACAGGCTTTTTCTCTCTCTTGATTTAATTACTTTTTCCATAAAAATCGCACTTATGCGGTCTTTTATCCACACATTTCAAGTCCATCGTCTACTTGGTCGCCTTTATTACCAGTTGATCACGTGATTTGGTCGCGATGATGGACCATGGATTCACGATGGTTACATGGATAGTCCCATTGGGTATAATTACATGGATCCACACGGACCCCATCAAGGTGGATGTAGCCTATTGCTGACTCTGCCTCGTCCGATGGAGAACCCCTGCCACGCACCAGCGCATTATTACGCCAACGGCTCCTAGATCCGGCAGGGACAACGAAGGTGTCGGCGAAGCCGATCGGCTTCGCCGACACCTTCGAAAGATCGCAGCCGCCTCGAAAGTTGAAGATCGATCTTCAACTTTCGAGGCGGCTGCGATATTCTACTATCACGTTGATGATATATAGCAAGTTCCCACAAGAAGACAAAACCTTAGCTCGGATTCTAATCGACATCCATCGCCCGAAAATATTTCAACGCATTCCGCTCCGCCCGAGACATTGTCCAAGTATCAATGTAAGTTATCGTTTCCGTTTGGCTTTGATCGAACCTTTTATTCCGTCCCGTCTCACCAAATTTTTCATTGTTTGTATTCATTAAAGGAAAGAAGTCCACGACGGTCGCTGTTGTCAATGGCCCGAAAAAATCGCGACGACTAGGCCTATTCACCCGAGTAGGCCTATTCACCCATCACGTCAATTTCCGTTATTTTCGATTCGAACAAATAGACAGGATCGAACAGCTGAAGCTGTTTAATTTGGCCACGGCTATATACTCGTGACGTTGACCGGTCATGAACGCAATCTTGGCGACTATACGACTCTGATGGCAACTAGTCTAACCCGATGTCGTATTGAGGATTTCTAGGTTATTATTACAGAATTAAGAGTCCAATAGCAATTGATACGAATTTGTCTTGCAAGAGACAATGCATGAGATGGAACGAAACAAGAAAAGGATCCTGCTACAATAGCTGAAGCGCAAGCAGCAGGAAGAAGTCCGGCAGCACAAAGAGCAGGAATAAGCACCCCAGTTCAAGGAATAGAAGCGTGACAAGGAAAACGCAAAACAGAAAAAGAAGGACGAAGCGTTGACAGGCCATCATTTCGAACAATAAGAAAAAAGCCATGGAAGAAGGTGAAAAGAGGTAGACGCCATCATCCTCTAAATTGAATTCGTTTATAGCCAACTTATGATTCGGTGATTCATTAGGGTCATCTGTTCGAGATGCCTGACCGCGCGAGGATCGAAATTCGGATCGAAACGAGTTTAAGGAAAAATGGGCACGCCATCCAGGCCGCGCCCCAAGACCATGATGGTGGTCTTCAATCCTATCGTAGCTTGGACAATAGTTGCACTTGCATCGAGTCTTCGACGTTTTGGCGTTTCGAGATTTACCCGTAAATTGACTTGTATGTCTGGCTCCGCGACTCCTCCCTCAACTTGAATTTATCAAGGTGTACGCGCGTTTTCAAATACAACGATTCTCCTTCCTTTTCCTTTGCAGCAGGCCTTGATTCATCCTTTTCGCCCATATTAGCCTACTTATATTCATTTATCATTGGCAAGAGGCTTGGAGCTCAATTAAAGCAAAAAGGAGAAGACTAGACGATTAGTGGTGGAGCTTCGGACGCTGAATCTCAACCTACCGGCGCAGGTTGGGGGGGGGGGTTAAACCGCGGTCCGCGTTTGGCTGCCCGTTCACGCCCGATGCGCCTCATTAAGTGGAACGCATCCCACCAGAATCGGCAGCTCTACTGAATTCTAAAGCCAAAGCTTGTGAGAAATTTCTCTCCCCCAATAGACTAGTCGCCCGCAATATATTATGTTCTCGTGTGTACCTCAAAGCCGTACAAAATCTATACTGTTCACCCAAATCATTCTAAGTCCAAACGTTCCTGAAATGGCAAAATTCTCTGGACTCGAACCCCGGACCTTCATCTCATCGGTACCGGAGTCCAAGCCTCTTCCACCACGCCATAGAACCACTGGAATCATTCGGTAATGTTTTTGTGTAGTTTTAATTCTTTATTTATTATTTTAGTCCAATGCCGGGATCGAACCACGGACCTCTGAGTTTCCTAATCAGATTTGAAATCGGCGCTCATTGAATTGGATCGGATCGAACCCAAATACCATTTCGCACGGCGGATCGAACCCAATGGATTGCCATCGGGCTCTCCAATTATCGCCTATGTTTTATTGACCAATCAGCATCTCCCTTTTATTGCTAATTGTACCCCTTACTGTAAACGAGGTTACCTCACGTGTCTGAACTCGTTCACAAATACATTCTCACCTGAGCATTAATCGAGACACCATCTCTCTCTCGCTTTATTTCGGAATCATCAATTAAACCAGTTCCAACTCTGGTGTTTATAAGTATACATTCTACTGTACCTTTATTTGTGTTGTGCCGCTGACTTCATTGACTGTAAATCAATTGTGCTATCAGTTTATTGCTGATTGAACGATTGATTTTGACTTAGTCAATCTGTATGCAAATTCTCCTGTTTCCGGTATTGTGGTTGATTTGCTATCGGGTATTCCCGTTGTCGGCGTGCTATCCAGCACTTTCAATTTTGATTCCTGCCCAATCCTGGGATATTCAGTAGTTCGGTTAAGAATTGGGAACGCCGCGAACTGTTATCAGTCGCTTGCGTACCCTCGGCTCTTCCGACTACTCACCGCTTGTAAACTCCTTCGCCGCGAGCCTTCGGGTTAGCCTGCGTTGGTAGAATACCGCGAGTGATTTGGTGTAGCCTACCGCGAACCTTCGAGTCGCTTGTAGGCCGAGTCAACTGGCCCTTGAGCCGTTTACTCGCTCGCCATTGCCGAGGGACCGCTGAGATTAAAATCTTGGCTTGTCTATCGTGCGCTCAGCCTGCAAAAAACAGCTCTGCTTACAACAGAGCTGGGCTAGGCCGTTTGCTCATTCATAATAGCGTGAATCAGTATACGAGCCCGCAAGAGCTTAGTCTTGCTATAAATTCTCTTCCACTCTTCGAAAGGAGAACGAAGAAATTTACATGGTCCTTCGCGGTTAACCGCTTAAGTTGACTGAGAAATTGCTTAGCTTTGCTAATGAGAATTTTCTTTTATTCTTTTCTATTGCAGTGGTCAATAAGAACAAGAATTCTTCATCCGGACGCGTCCATCAACGTGGTAGACCTGGCTCTAAGTCGGATGATCTAACCATCAAAGACGCCATCCGTATTGTGCGTGAGCACCTCCGCTCCATCACTGCTCGTGATCGGCCTAAGAACATCGTTACAGCGATCAACGAGGAGCTAGCCAAGATCTTGCCCGGTCAAGTCTGTGACTGGCTTGGTATCCCGGATTTCGTGGACGCCTCCCGGAATCCAGACACTCCATCTTCCTCAAGGCGCTCATCGGGTAGTTCCCCTCTTTTGCCGCCAGCCGGAAAAGGAAAAGGACTCAAGCGTCCCAGACCAGACCCGACTGACGACACGGACTACGAGCCTGAAGACTGCAATTTTACTGCGTCTCAGCTCAGCACCTACCGTACATACGCGTCGGAGCTGAAAAACAAGGAGGAGGAGAAGAGGATTATCAAGCAGAAGCGCAAGCTGTGGCTCGATCTTCAAGTCAGCAGCAGGAAGCTAGCTGAATCGGCTGCTGAGACTAAGCGCTTAGCCGAACTGTGCGGAAATTCCCAGTTCCCTGCTGTCATCCCCAACGTCGTGCAGCACATCAACCAGTCGGTGCTGAATCTATTTCCGGATCTTGGCAACGTCTTGGAGCAGCGGCAGAAGGATCAAGGACTTCTCGTTATTGATCCGCACGACCCAGAAGGAGTTGACCAACTAGGCGCACTCTACACGGAAGCACGGAAGTTGCAGACCAAAGGAGTAGGCCTACCTCTTGCCATCACCGCCGGGCTCTATTCGCACGAACTTGCTTCTGTGGAGGAGGTAACCGGCAATCCGGTGCTGCCCGTCACTGATTTGTTTGATTTCGTCTTGGAGCTGTTATCAAGAGAACTAGACGAGCAGCTGCCGAACCCCTGCTACATCCCATCAAGGCGATTTCATCGAGAGAAGGTTCGAGTCTGGCTAACGGAGCAGCTTAAGCAGGTTGAACAGACTGGAGGTACATTGAGATCCGGGCTTGTATATTTTGCCCATCAGTTGAAACCTCGTCGACACAACCTTAAGCCCTGGTCAAATCCCTCGAACGAGTTACCTCGTCCGGAGACCAACGTCGAGGCCGAGCAGTCCAGTCCAGCTATCCAGCCAGTAGATCCTACTACATCAGCAATCCAGGGAGCAGCAGTAGCAGAGCCCGAGCAGCTTCATCCCTCTAATTCTCTGTCTCTTGAATTGTATGCCGCCCATCCGCTTGCAATGGAACAATAATAAAACTGTTCTAACAATTCAAAATCCTGTATTGTCTCAATTAATGTCGAGGCGGACCGAGAAGCTACCAGACTTATTTAAAGAAGGTAGTAGTCTATTAGTAGACGAAAGGGAGTTGAACAAACAGGCTAAGGAAAGGCGTCAGTTGCTTAAGGAAATGGGGATAAACGATACTTCCGCATCTGGATCGAATCAAGCTAGCAACTTGGTTCCTGGCGTGGTTCAGCCCATTGGATCGTCAAATGAAATTGGTCAGGCAACGCACCAGAAAGCATTAGACGATATGAAAAAAGCTGAAGACAAGGTCAAAGCTCTTGAAGCGCAATTAAATGCCGTCAGACAAAGAGCGAAAGCGGAGATCGATGCCAAAGAACAGGCTCTTCGGGACAAGGAAGCCGAGCTTCAGCGGGTACTACAGCAGCAAGCAGTGGTGGCTCAACCACAGACTGCTCAGCCAAATCAGCAACAACAGGTTATTGATTATGCTGCAATGGGAGCAGCCATTGCGATGGCCCTCCATCAGAATGCTCCGGCTTCAGTTTCACAACCAGCGGATAATCTAGCGATTCTCAAAATCCACTGGGAAACAGAATGGAGAATAGTGTCCGATGCAACGGAAGAGTTAGAAACAGCCACGGATGAGCAAGATAAAGAGGCCATAATCATCAGGTTGGAGACGGGCCCTACGTTGATGCGGTCTTTTAAAGAAATCCACAGTAAAGCCATGGCCAGGCTAGACTTGGATGATGTAACAGACTGCGCCGGAAAGGCAGTTGATCTTCAAGGAAGGTTCGACCTCGCTAGAATCAAAGCACTCCGTGTTAAAACGTTGCTGGACAACCAGAACGCCATAACGCGCTCGGGGAAACTACCTGAGATTAAGTATCAGACATTCACTGGGAAACCAACTGAATGGTCTAACTTTTGGGATAGCTTTCGTATTGGAGTCCATGATCGAAAAGATCTTTCAACAGTTGCTAAATTCCAGTATTTGCAATCATGGGTTGGAGGCGATGCAAAGAACGCAATTAAAGGATATGATTATTCTGAAGCCAACTACGATTTAGCGATTCAATCGCTCACAGAGAGGTTCGGCAAGCCAGAAATCATTATCGAAGCCCACAAAGCAGCACTGAGGAACATCCCAACGACAACAGCAAGCTTCCACGATCTAAAGAAGCTTTTGGATCTTGTGGAGTATCATCGGCGTTGTGCAGAAAAACTTGGAGTAGCAAGAACGGACTACGAGAGTACGCTACAAAGCGAACTACTTACCAAAATTCCAAAACCAATAATCTTCAGGTGGAAAGAACGTTGGCCCGTCCCTCGGCCACCAGTTGACATCATTCTCAAAAGCCTGAGACATGAGGTTGATACACTGGAGGATATGCACAGGACGGAACACCCCAACGATACTTCGACTCCGCAAGCGCATGTACTGTTTACTCCGTACCAATCGGCACATGTTCCGGCAGAAGACTCAATGCCTCCCAACAAGGCTACACAGCCGAAAGAAGAAAAGGAGGATCGAGGCAAAGGTCGGCAAAGGAAGGGCTGCGTATTTTGCAAGGGGCGACATAGTTCGCACAATTGCAAGGTAGATACCGCAGCCAAACGCAAGGCCAAAGCAATCGAGCTTCATTTGTGCTTCAGATGCCTTAACAGTGGACACATTACACCCAAGTGTACATCCAAATACGCTTGTCTTAACTGTAAGAAAGAGGGTCACAGCACAGCTCTTTGCAATCAGTCTAGCAAACCAGCAGCAGGAGCGTCAAAGGATACGTTATCAGGATTCACCGGAATCGATCACAGCAAAGACTCGCTAGCCTTGTCTGTTGCATCGGACAACAAAATCCTGCTACCAACCTTCACAGCTCTTGTGAAAGGAAAGGATGGATTATACCATCGAGCACTCGGTCTTGTGGATACAGGCAGTCACCGGAGCTTCATTCGCACCGGATTCGCCCAACAGCTTGGATGGGGACCAACTGGAGAAGAGGAAATGTATATACACTCCTTTGGTGTCCGAGCCACCGATCCCACTAAGTACCAGACGTATAAAATTGTCGTGGAGAGTACCAGCAAGGACCTTAAGGAAAAGGTTCACTTGCAAGTGTTAAGTCAGACGACAATCAGTCATATGTCATTATATGAGCCTACAGAGTATGCGTACCAACTAATAAAGGAAAACAAGATTCTCGCCGACGACCGGATCCACACGGGTCAAACGTTCGAAGGGATTGACATATTGGTTGGTTGCGATCAATACTGGAGCTTAATGCATAGGAAAGCACCGGGATCGGGACCTCACGGGCTGGCATCGGTCAGCAGCCGGATAGGATGGACCATCCATGGATCTTACACGAATTCGGGGAGTGGCCAGCACGTACTCGCGAGTACAGCTGTGGAAACAACCCAAGATGAACTCTGGAATGATCTAGAAATGGATCACAGAGAGTTTTGGAAAGTAGAACACATCGGAATTCTAGAAACCGAGGAGAGTTCACCAGATTTCCAAACCAGATACGAGGATTTCATCACTCGTCAAGCCGATGGACGTTATACAGCACAACTCCCATGGAAAGAGTTTTGGACCAAGCTGAAAGACAACCGGGCGGTATCAGAAGCTAGATTGAGCGGACTCATGACCCGTCTCAGGAAGCATGAAGAAGAATTGCAAGTTTACCACCAGCAGTTCGAAGAATACCGCAAGCTAGGATTCATAGCTAAAGCAGATCCAGACTACAAAGGAGTTAAATTCATCATGCCTCATCGTCCTGTAATAAGAAAAGATGCTACGTCAACCAAATGTCGTCCGGTATTCGACGGATCATCCCATCACAAGGGATCGCCTAGTCTGAACAACGTCCTGGAGGTTGGACCGAATTTGAATCCGGAATTACTGGCATGTCATTTAAGGTTTAGGCTATTCAAGTATGCTTGGACCGCTGACATTGCAAAGGCGTTTCTTCAAATCCGCCTCCATGAGGGAGATTCAGAGGCAATCCGCTTCTTATGGTACGAGGACCCAACGAAACCAGATACATTGACGGAGTATAAATGGACACGAGTGCCATTTGGGCTTACGTGTAGCCCATTTATCCTAAGGGCTGTCATTTTAAAACATCTGAAGCTGTATGAAGATCGCTTTCCGGAAACAGTCGCTCAACTACGCTTGCAGCTTTACGTGGACGACTGGTTAGGAGGAGCAGACACCCTGGAGGAAGCAGTACAGCGCATTAAAGAAGCTCAAATTATCTTTGATGATGCAAAAATGGAGCTAACAAAGTGGACGACCAATAGCTCAGAGCTGGAGGCCGCTCTACCGGAAATTAAGTTCCATAAAACGCCGACAGTCATTGGAACATCATCCCTCAGTACCGACACTGCCAAAGCCCTTGGAGTATACTGGAATCAGGAATCTGATCAATTCGTGTTCCAGCCTCAAGCTCTAGTGGAGCAGGCAGCACAGATGGGGAAACAGCCTACTAAACGACAAGTGTTCAGTTTGGCTTTAAGACTGTTCGACCCGCTCGGATTGCTTTCACCAGTAATCTTAGTAGCGAAAATGATCATGCAAAAGCTGTGGGAAACAGGCATAAAGTGGGACGATCGAATCCCTCTCAATATTGCTGAGGAATGGAGAGTCTTCTTGGAAGGACTACAAGGGTTAGATAAAGTGCGAGTAGACCGTTGGTTGAAAACAGATAAATCAAAGCCCATAGAACTCCACGTATTCTGCGATGCCAGTGAAGACGCTTACAGTGCCGTAGCCTACGTACGGCAGGAAGGCGATGTCACAACTTCGAGAATCCTCTGTAGCAAGACCAGGGTAGCACCAACACCCAAGAAGTCGATGTCTATCCCACGATTGGAGTTGCTGAGCAATCTACTCGCAGCAAAAATCGCTACTTATGCCATCAAAGCGTTTGAGCCAAGAACCACAGACGCTAGTGCATGGACAGATTCAATGATAGCCTTGTGCTGGATCCAAGGGGAGTCAGGAAGGTGGAAGACATTCGTACACAACCGAGTCGAGAAAATCAAGCAGGTCTTTCCACCAAACAAGATTCGACATTGCCCTGGACTGCAAAATCCGGCCGATCTAGCCTCGAGAGGCACTTCCACCAGTAACCTTCTACGAACGAATTGCTGGTGGCACGGTCCGGAGTGGCTTGTCCGGAAGAAGAAGTTCTGGCCGCCTCTGCAAGTACTGAAAGCGAACATGGAAAAGGAAGCGCTTAAAGAAGCCGCCAAAAACGAATTCGCAATCATGTTAAGACCAGTACAACCTCCATATAAGTTTGAAGAACGGTTCAGTGAATACCAACGCCTGGTCCGTATAGTAGCCTGGATTAAACGGTATTTTCGCCGTCTTAAGAAAAAGCCTATTCCCAGCTGGAGATCGGGTAAAGGTAATCAACGGCTCACGGCAGGATTGAAAAAACCAAAACTGGTTGCAGCACTTACCCAAGAGGAACTTCGAGAAGCGAAACTTGCATGTATTGGCATCGCTCAGCGAGACGCCTGGCCCAATGAGTGGTCAAGTCTTAGACTAGGCAAAAACATGCCAAAACATTCCGTCATCGATCTCCTCCGCCCAGTATGGGACAAAACGGATAATGTTATTCGTGGAACAGGTAGGACAGAAGAGGCATACGATGGATCGAAATTGCCTATCATGCTGCCTCCCTACCATCACATAACGTCGCTGATTATCTGGCAAGCACACAAAGATCGGATGCATGCTGGAGTAAATTATATCAACAGCTACCTCAGAAAGACTTACTGGGTAGTTAAGGCGCACCAACGGATCAAGTTCATCATCGGCAGATGTATTAAATGCAAGCTGGTGAATAGCAGGAACTTTAATGCACCTGTAACAGTGCTACCCAAGGATAGAGTTACACAGAGAAGGGCTTTTGACGTCTGTGGAGTAGACTTCGCAGGACCCTTTGAGGTATACGAGCATGAACTCACCGACGTAAAGAAGCCCCCTCCCGTCCTTAAAGCACATGCATGCATCATAACTTGCGCCGCGACGAGAGCCATTCACATCGAGCCCATGCCTGATCAAAATGGCACGTCCTTTATCTTTGCGTTGCGTAGATTCATATCATTCAGAGGAATCCCAGCAAAGTTTTATTCGGACAACAGCAAAACTTTTAATTATGCTCATCGGATGCTGAAGTATTTACACAAAGAAAAGAGAGTATGTGACTACTTAGCAACCAATGGCATCGAATGGACGTTCTCCCCTAGCCTAGCACCCTGGTGGGGTGGCTTTTGGGAACGTATGGTGAAGACAATGAAGAATCACATCAACACAACAGTAGGAGTCTTGTATCTAGACTACCAGCAGTTCGACACCATACTAAAGGAGACGGCCTTTTTAATGAACAACAGACCAATAACTAGATTTAATCACGAAGATGGACGGACTCTTACACCGTTCCAGCTCATCTCAGCCGAAGACGGATGTGATAACGAGTTTCGTGGTGTGGACGGTCTCAAACCTATCGCCCACAAAGACGATTCAGCGCCGTCCGAACTTCGAGAGCGTGAGATGAAGCGACAACTTCGTTTGGCTGATTGGTGGGAAGAATGGCAGAAAGACTACCTAGCAGAAGTCCGCAAATTTCATTACGGACCTCGTAGAAACGTCAAAGCACCTGGCGTAGGACACGTCGTGCTAGTTCACGACCAAGTTCGGCCAAGAATGAAATGGGTCACAGCAAGAGTTAAGGAAATCCTGCCCAGCAGAGATGATGCAGCTAGACAGGTGGTTTTAGTGAATTCGAAACAAGAAACAATCACTCGACCCGTGAGCTGCCTCTATCCGTTAGAAACTCACGCTGGAACCATCGACTTAGAGCCTGATGACGTAGGTAAACTGCCAAAGGAACCTTGGAGGAAAAGATTTGATGCACTGGAGCGACGAAGAGCCAAAGCCCGTCGCATTATAGAACAGAAGAATCTGAGTAGCATAGATGAGGAATAGTCTATTGGGTATTCTGTGGAACAGAGTCCCACGGGGGGATTGTGAGAAATTTCTCTCCCCCAATAGACTAGTCGCCCGCAATATATTATGTTCTCGTGTGTACCTCAAAGCCGTACAAAATCTATACTGTTCACCCAAATCATTCTAAGTCCAAACGTTCCTGAAATGGCAAAATTCTCTGGACTCGAACCCCGGACCTTCATCTCATCGGTACCGGAGTCCAAGCCTCTTCCACCACGCCATAGAACCACTGGAATCATTCGGTAATGTTTTTGTGTAGTTTTAATTCTTTATTTATTATTTTAGTCCAATGCCGGGATCGAACCACGGACCTCTGAGTTTCCTAATCAGATTTGAAATCGGCGCTCATTGAATTGGATCGGATCGAACCCAAATACCATTTCGCACGGCGGATCGAACCCAATGGATTGCCATCGGGCTCTCCAATTATCGCCTATGTTTTATTGACCAATCAGCATCTCCCTTTTATTGCTAATTGTACCAATACTGTAAACGAGGTTACCTCACGTGTCTGAACTCGTTCACAAATACATTCTCACCTGAGCATTAATCGAGACACCATCTCTCTCTCGCTTTATTTCGGAATCATCAATTAAACCAGTTCCAACTCTGGTGTTTATAAGTATACATTCTACTGTACCTTTATTTGTGTTGTGCCGCTGACTTCATTGACTGTAAATCAATTGTGCTATCAGTTTATTGCTGATTGAACGATTGATTTTGACTTAGTCAATCTGTATGCAAATTCTCCTGTTTCCGGTATTGTGGTTGATTTGCTATCGGGTATTCCCGTTGTCGGCGTGCTATCCAGCACTTTCAATTTTGATTCCTGCCCAATCCTGGGATATTCAGTAGTTCGGTTAAGAATTGGGAACGCCGCGAACTGTTATCAGTCGCTTGCGTACCCTCGGCTCTTCCGACTACTCACCGCTTGTAAACTCCTTCGCCGCGAGCCTTCGGGTTAGCCTGCGTTGGTAGAATACCGCGAGTGATTTGGTGTAGCCTACCGCGAACCTTCGAGTCGCTTGTAGGCCGAGTCAACTGGCCCTTGAGCCGTTTACTCGCTCGCCATTGCCGAGGGACCGCTGAGATTAAAATCTTGGCTTGTCTATCGTGCGCTCAGCCTGCAAAAAACAGCTCTGCTTACAACAGAGCTGGGCTAGGCCGTTTGCTCATTCATAATAGCGTGAATCAGTATACGAGCCCGCAAGAGCTTAGTCTTGCTATAAATTCTCTTCCACTCTTCGAAAGGAGAACGAAGAAATTTACAAAGCTCCTTATCTGCTCGCTGTCGAGATTCTCTTAGTATAGAGCAGACGCAAACTTAATTGCTGTGTTCCGACCAAAGTCATGCAGTGCTAGGGCAGGATTGCCTGACGTTCCGGCCCCAAGCGTTCCGGCCGCCCCAACATCTCTGCCACTTGATTGTGATCCTTCCTCTCTTCCGTTTTTTCTTCGAGCGTTACAACATACTCTTCCTCGTCAGTAAGCAAAGGCTTAAGTCAAAGTGTGTTGAACGATCGAACAAAATTTGGATACTTCATTGGGAACAATCGTCAATTTTTGGGTTTCAGCGCGTTCATATGTTCGGTGTGAAGAACTCGTATATGAGCCAAACAGCAGGATTTCCGTAATTTAAACCGCTTTTCGCAGAGCGAACAAACACTGCTGGTACCTGTTGAATGAAGCATGGACGTCTTCGTGATTCTATTGCATCCCAAACGCAAAGAAAAGGTTGATTGGTCGCTACTTGAAACCATATCATCAAGAATAGTATTACTTGTTTGCCTATAGTTTCAACAGCTTCCCGCAGATCGAAGAACTAGCCTATATTTGTTTAGTTCGTTTGCTTCCCGGTAGGCAGCAAACGTAGTAGTATTTGAATCCTCTGAAGCGCTTGTTACAGGAAGAGCACTCCTAGCGCAAGTCCTTCGAATGAGAATCCTTGGGAAACTGCATGCGCCGGAGACAAACATGTATATTGACTGATCGTCAATGTGGACTTCTGAATCTGTAATCCTTGTTTAGCTTGGAAATTTTCCCCACACACAGTGGACCCATAAAGTGGAAGTGCTGTCCATTCCTGATTGCTTGTGTTATGGTGTGAACTAGAATATATAACTATAGTTGATTTAACTATAGCCTACTACCTGGATGGTTTGTGCAGTAAAATATTTACAAACCTTTGAGGGCACTACGGAAAATAAGGCTTTTCCATACTTGGCACATTATTTGTGAGCTTTCTTAACATCTTTATGGATTAGTTGAAGATAGCGATGAAGATAGCGAGTGCTTTCAGGTGACGCTCTTCAGATATAACAATTAACAGCTTTGGCGTCAGTGCATGAGTGTTCGCCGTGTTGGCTAATATAGAGTGACTTTAGATGTTTTTTTAAAGTCTTACACTGATATTGCATTGAGGGCTAGCCTCAAGGCATTACCTAATAAGGTATCAGCATCCATACATGTACAAATAATCCCTCGCCCTTCTGCTGGCCATTTCTCTCTTTCTCATCAGATTTAAGCCAAAATTCCGGCAGGCGGCAGCAAATGTTTATTCATTTTCCACAAATAGAAGGCCAAATTTAGGAGGGCATTCGCTTCTGTACCGCGTTCAATCATAGAAGATTATACTGTGATAAGATATGAATTATAATGTAAAAAATCTATTTGCAATTACAGAAACTCCATTTGTCATATTGAATATCAACTGGAAATTGGTCATTTCCTGAGCCAGCTACAGGCAAAATGCTTACATAAGAAAAAGACATTGGCGGCTCTCCCAAAAAGCGAGCCAAAATGCATACGCACTGAAAGACTAGATCAAAAAATGGTGTTTCAGGTAGTTTGTTTGGTGAGCTCACTGTTGTGTTTGAATACTGGCATACACCAGCACAGACATTAAGACGATTGCGAACTTCTTTGATGAACTCATACGTCTCATCATCGTTTGTGCAGCATGTCAACTTTGTTTTTTTCTTGAAAGACACACCAGCAGGAGGCACGCGTGGCCCACTAACATATGACTTCTCATAATCGGCCTGTATTAGAAGAAACAAATAAAAAGTGTTGTTGATATAACTGACGCTTCAGCTGTAGATGTTCCAAATACGTGATATAACTGCTACATTTAATTCTTATAATATTTGCAATATATGTGAAGCACAGGGGATAAAAGTCAATCTGACTTTCTATTAATGGATTTCTCAATTACTAATCGTTAGTCTATAGACGTGTTGGCATGTGATCCATCAGAGACGGAATAAAAAATCCTACAACAAATTAAAAGAATATATCAATAATATATACCTCTGATGGCGACGGAGTTTTAACATTCTCGACGCTGTAATTGTACGACGATTGAGTGGGCACGATCGCAGAAGTGAAACCATTCTGAGTTTCGCTGGGTAATTCAATCTTTGCTGGCGTACATTCCCACTGGTAGGCTGACAGCAACACGCAAATACTAAATTGAAACAAGTTCGCAGTCCTGAAAATATGTTTTGATGATGTGCAAGGTAATTAATCTCAGGTGGAAAAGGAATAATAAGGTAAATTTGCACATGCAAATTTTAAGGGAATATACTTTCCTGGCAAACATTGTCTTCCCTATAAGGAGAGCAGCAAAATAATAAGTAATGTTTGAAATTCAACCGGATAAAGACAACTGGTACGGAAAATCAACTTGCATCCATACTTATTATATTGTTCACGGGTTTGATGATTGATAGCTAATTAGCTACTCGGAAAATGAGGAAAGTTTTAAGAAAGTCCTTGATATAGTGGTAATAAGCTAACCCATTATTGTCTTGTAGTCTAGCTTACACGTCTGGCAACTTACCTGATCGATTCTCAGAAAAGAACTTCAGCCTACTATTAGAACTTACAGAGTAGGAATTAATTCGTAGAATACGACATGCCCGAGACTGACGCAGGGAGGAGCATGAGTTTGAGTATCGCGAACATCAACGGCGACGGCTAGCGGCAGGGATGGACTGCTTGTCTGTTCAGGGTGTCCAGCTTTCACGACGCCGTTGGTTTTCTCTTTTCCTTCGGAATCCTTACCAGAAACTTGGATGAGGTCTCATCGTCAACTGACGCCTCGTACTTCATCAGCGGCCACTCCGAAGTCCTTTTTGGCGTCAACCAGATTATCACTTTTTGTCCCGCTTCTTTCAAGAGATTAGTGGCCGTTTCAGGAGTTTCCTTTGAACCATCCGATCTCTTTTTCTTTCTCAGCAGCTACAGTCTTTGACTCCTGCTCTTTTTGAGTGGAAAACACCTTCTTCGCCTTGCTTGGCGCTTTCACTTTTCTTTTTTTCGGGAAATTATTCTCTTTCGCACTTGATCTTCTTCCGGCGAATGGTCTTCGTCGTTTTTGCTCTCTGCCTCTTTGATCTTGGCAGGCGAGGAAGAAACTTCCGCCTTACCTTCTACTTAGTCCGGATTTTGCACTCGATCACTTACTTTTTCCTCCAGCGGATAAATCAACAGTTCACCTGCGTGAACGTAACAAAAATTCGGAATTTTGAACGTAATAGATATCGGTTCGGCCAAGTCTGTGCCGGGCAATGCACACCAGCAGATCGCCGTCGTGTTTTCCGCGGATCACCAATCGGGCAAGTCGAGCGACGGCTGACACAGCTTCAGCCTTTCATCCTGATTGCGGTTGATAAGGACTTCTTAATTGGTCCAAGCACCATATTCAAACCTCACCAATCACCATTCTGGTGCAAAGTTCCTCAAGATCTTCCCGCCAAACGGACTTTAGAACACGTCGAGGGCGCTTCGGGCTCTTCGTCGCTATTACTGGTCGTTTCCAAATCGCTGACATTCATCACACCTTCGTCCTGTTGTTATCACAATTCAATGTTATTCAAAAATCCATTTTTACCAAGAAACCAGACCAACAAATTCAAATCTCTCATAAATGAAAACAATTTACAGAGGTTTACACAATTTACAGCGGTGCAACACCACAGTTTTCTAAAAAGTGCTTTTCGGCTCGCCTGACCGTATACTTGACAACAAATTTCGCCAGATTAAATTTTTCTTCTAACTGAAAGACAATGTTTGTAATTGTATCATGAAACTGAATGGCATTCCAACAAATTTCAATTGATTTTAATGAAATTGATTCGATATTTCTGTTTTAAATCGACAAAAAGGCAAGTTTCGTGGTGAGGCATACCGAGTCAATAGACTACTTTTAGAAAACGAACTTTTGTAGACCGTCAGTGGTCGTGTGGTTATAGTACTCGGACATCTGAATCCTTGGTAATAAAAGGACCGGTAAGTTGTCAGTGATGAGTCGCGATGGAGCGCATGCAAGTCCCGCGGCGTCTACGCATTAGAACAACCGGCACGGTTAGCAGAAGATGCCCAACTGCTGAATCGAGAGGGACACCGAATAAGTTCTCGCCAGCAGATGGAACAGCGTCTAATGATGGACTGTGACGGAAATATGATGAAAAGATTCGACTCAGATGATCGAATAAGGCATTGCCGTAGTATGAGTAGGATTGTCCGATAGTATAACCACACGACCATTGACGGTCATTTTTGTCACATACGCCTTATAAATTTTTCAGTTTCCGGTATTGATCATTAGATTCTATTTTCAAAACCTTTTATCCTCTACATTTTTTCTTTTCTCTTGTAAGTCTCAAGTCGAAAAGACAAAAACAAAAATTTTCTTGCAGGCATTCAAACTATTATCTTATCTTCCACCCTGGAGCAACGGCAGGCGCAGGTTGCACCCCAAGTGAGGGGTCTCGGGTTCGATTCCCCGAACGTGAAAACTTTTTATTGTACGAAATAATTTCATTAAGTATTTTTATGAAAGACCAGATTCCAGCCAAAAAATTTTAGTTGAAAAAATAAATTTTTGGTCGCTTTTTTCGTACTGTTTTTGGGTTTTTAAAGTCAGTACTAGGAATAGAGGAACCGAGCCGACAACAAAGGAAATCGGTTGGTCGGGATTTAGACTCAAGTTCCAAGTAAATTAATAGACTGACAGCAGGCGAATGAATCAGAAAATATCGTCAGTTTTAAAAGCGATTTATTGTCATACACGTCAAGTCATATGGAAAAATCACGAGCAACAAAATGAAAGGAATACGTGAATACGTCTAAGAAAATCAGAAAAAAGCTGTTTTTTTTCTTTTCCCCTTTTACCGGCGTCGCACGTTTAATCTGAATGAAATTAACTTGTGACGACACAAACACAAAAAAAAACAAAAAAACAACAACAACAGAGAATCAGGTTAAGCAGCCGCAACAAGTGTAGCACCACTTCCATCTACAGATATTTTTTCTATTAAGTAACACAACTATAGTCAACAACAGTTTTATTTTCAGGGACTATGTTGGAATAAAGTGGCCAGCACAAGCAAAAACAACTATTTTTCAGTTAGTTTGAGCTTATAATTGGGACTCTTATTCTCTTATGCCCTTTTACTGTCATCATCGGCAACGTAATGGCTCCTCGGCTCGTGACCCATCGGCGCCTCCTCCTCCACTCCGAGTCCTAGCCAGTTTCAAGTCCAATCCTTAGGAGCTCCTTTCCTTGGAGGATTCTCTACGATCCCGCTAACGATCACGTTCACGATCGCCACGATCACGGCGCGAAGAAGAAGTTCGGTGAGCTTCAAACGACGTGCCTCCTTCCAAAGCCGATGCTGTTGTCTTAGTGGAACTAGAGCCTGGGTCGTTAGCCGTGGTCGCCGTCAGTCCGTTCATGAAACCTTGGGCGCCGAGATTTGAAAATGCTGTCGATAAGGAGATGCTTTTGGTGGCAGAGAAAACAGGCCGCCTAGTCCTAGAAGGCCGTGCAGCACCCGGATTGGGATAGAGGAAAGGAGCTGCTGAGGCGTTGGCGCTAGCGCTCGCAGACGACGACGACGTCACCGGCTTCTTTCCTTTCGCGGCGCGACGCAGGCGAAGACTTGGTCGCCGTGTTGGTGGCAGACATCGAGACGCTGGCCGAGCTGGTCGATAATTCAACTCCAAAATAAATAAAAAGGTACGAGAGCTGTTACGACGTACCTGATCGTTTGATCTGTGTACTTCGACGAGGCTCACTCAAGACCCAGGGTTCTTCCTGGCCGTTACTCATTGGCACAATCAGTGTCGATTTCGGCACGCTTAGCCCATTTGTTCCAAAAATCAAGATCGTCAATTCGATATCGGTTTGATCTGAGGCGGAAGCGAAGGTGGCTTTGGAAAATTGAGAGGCCTTTTCGCTTTCCAAGGCGATGATTTTTGTACGACACGGAGGAATTTGATCGATGTCTTCTTCAAAAAATTATCGCCAGCGTTGTCATCCTCCATTTTAAAGCACCGTAAGCTCCCTTTTTCAAAAGATCTTCGATTTCTTTTCTGAACAACGGTTGTTTGCCACTTCCACCATGATCTTTGATTCTCTTAGACGTGTTCATGCTCTGCAAAATGGCCTTGTCTAGACCGAGCTTGAGCTACGATTTGACGATTAATTTGCGTCTTAAGTAATTTTCGTGGGAAGTCTGAAATGAATATATACATCGTTCGAGTTAAACCTGTTACTGATATACAACCAACTAACTACTCTTTGATTACCTCTAAATTTTGACCATTTTCTGTTGACCGATACGATGGCAAAGAGCTTGAGCTTTGAGGATTCCAATAACTGTTAGAAATAATGACCTTGTTGGTAGCCATCAAGTTAAATACCCAAGCCACCAGCTTTCGTTTACAGCAGGAAGACGAAACGTTCGATCCGAATCAGGCTTACAGAAACAGTCGATGGCAACCTGACGCATGTTGCCGCGAATCGTCCGTCAAGACTCTCGTACAAGGGAACCTTATTATTACCTTTGCAAAAGATATTTTACTCGATATTTTACGTAAGTTACTCTCAAGGGCATCATCGCAATAGTGAATAGTTAAGCTACAATACCTGTAGATCAAATAGTCCTCCAAGATGTCGTAGTACGCGATGCGCGTTCGAATTCATTTAAGGAAGCAACTTTTTCAGGGCACCAGTTTACCCCCGACGACTGAATCAAAGCTTTGTCATGAAGGTCGGGATCGGAGTCGGACCCCGGAAGTGTGCGACACTTCCATTTCGTACTGAATCTGCTATTCGGTTCCGTTCAATAAGTAAAGGTGAATACAACACTTACGCATGTTCATTAAGTTGGGAACGTCGGGAACGTTACAAGGAGCGTTAGCGTTTGTCGTACCTGAATGGGAATAAATGGAGACGTTATGAAACGATCCAAAGACTCGTACTATCAAATGTTTGTTGTACCTTTGGTCAAAAAGGAGAAACTGGGCTCCAAGATTCCTCTGTAATACTACTTTTGCATGTTCGTCAATTCGACTTCGACGATCGTTTCCTCTTTGGGAGCGAGAGATTTCCTGACATTCTCTTTGAGACGACAGAGCATCATGGGCTTGAGCAATGCCTTAAGCTTTTGCACTTGATCATCTGATTTGAGGTCACTAAATAACTTTGCTGCTCTGGAACTGAGTGGGCTCGAGGAAGTCCAGCAGAGAATACAACTCGCTGATGTTGTTTTGTAGCGGAGTTCCGGAAAGAAGGACGCGGTGATCCAATTGGAGGAGTCGCAAGCCCCAGAGGAGCGCCACGGGACTTCGCGTAGCTCCAAGCAAACCGAAATACTCCTTTCGCCAGCGTTGTCATCCCCAATACCTACTTCATCAGCCAAGATGCAGTTGCGGCTATTGAACCAAGAAAAACCAGTTCAGATCTTCAAGCTAGTATTCACGTATAGCAACGAGTGTTGCTGTTAAGGTAGACAGGCCATTTCTCCAACTTTTTCCACTCACTGGGTCGCGGTTTCTTCTTGCCATTGAAAATGTTCAGTTTTCTTAGGTCAGGAACTTGATTTTGTTAGAATCAACATCATCTCCTCTGCAAAGAACCGCCACTAAGGGACCAAGTGCGAGGTGCGTTCGTATAACGGCAAGGGTACGCGTGCACTAGTACGACTATTTTACTAGAAAAAAAGAAATTTTAATTTAGAACCAATTTCAATATACTTTTTAATGAACATTCAGCAAAAAAAGAATAAAGTTCATACATCAATGTTAAGAACAAAATAACCGAATTATAAAATTTTCAAGGAAGATTTTCGAGGAAGATTGGGTTAAGGCCTACTACACCCCGTGGAAATCGAAAACCGATGAGTGCTACATGTCATTGTGTCGGTGAGAAAGTGCGATTCCTACCATAAAAATAGCAAATTTGAATACATAATTTACATTAATCCTAATAATAGCAAAATGAACTTTGTGAATTTTGTAATTGCCGAAATTTTGAAACTCAAACATTTAGTAAAAGTTTAGTATCGCTCTGAAAATCACAAACTGATTGCTTCACGTCACACTGCGTGTTTGTGTTGCCATATAATTCTTAGTATAAATAGACTTGAAAAAAGTCATTAGTTTGACAGGGGTGGTCTGGTGGTGTGTGGCGCGTGCACGATTTGCTATAAAACTGTATCCGTAACAACCGCTTCTAATCCTGTGCTCCTGTACACAGTCGGTAGGTGCTCGCAAATGTTCCTTCTCTGCGGAGGGAAGGGACAGGACCGGGCCAGTTAAGCAAACACCAGATAATCCTGGCGCGATAGTCGATGCTCTCAAGATTGTTGGCTGATGTGTTTCCAGGCAACTTGGGAGAATCGGCCATCCCTGTCCCCTTTTTACAACCATTTGGTTGTTGTTTCTACTGCGCGCGATTCTCTTTTCTTGTGAATCAATTTTTAAAATGAAATCGGTTCGAGAAATAAATCAAGCTATAACATTTATTTTTCAACTGTTCTCAAATATTTTAATGGGGTTTTAAAGTCTCATTGCAACCCAACCCATAGGGTTTTAAATACTATTATAACCCATTCCAGCAGGTATTGGGCTCCTTCCTTTCTCATTTAGTTCAAGAATGGGCTGGTATAGAGTCTATATACAAATATCCTTATAGGTTATGCACTCTATTTAGTTCCAATAATGAAAAACCTCTTTAAAGCATTGAATATCGTTACTAAGAATCCGAATTGACCAGTTAATACATATCTTAGGACTATATTCATATCCAAATCAGGATCGACAACAATGTCCTATAGCTTCTTACCATCACATCAACTACCCCCAATATCCGATAACATTCTCTTTGAATGTTAAGAAAATCTCTTTACCGTACAACCTGGCTATATGATACCGTACAGGCTATACAGATAAATCCTTTCGACCTTTTATACCAACAAGTTTTCACTGTCGCTTCAGGCTCCTGCAATTGTCCAGCCGTTAGAAAAAGAGTTAATGCCCCTTTCTTACCACCAACCGAAGAAGGCGTCTAGCAACTATTCTAAAGATTCATATGATGAAAGGAGACGTAATCAAACATCGCTCACCTCGATTTCTGAAGGGGGCCGACAAAATTTCATTAAAGTGCTGTTATTGGTTTTGACTAGACATCGGCCTGGGTATCCCACCAGAGTAGGTGGCATCTGGTGGCAATCGTCGCAGAAAGGCGGTTGAATTGGTATTGCCAAAGCAGCAAAAACATTGTTCACCTGTTCAAACGATAAAATGTTTCGACGATGGATTCAAACGTCCCACACAAGTTTTTCGCGAGTAATTACCTGAGATTCTAATTCCCGAATGATCTCTTGTTTGATATAGTAAAGCATGCGTATCCGCAAGAGAACTTGGTTGGTGTGCCGAGTCGCATATCCACGATAGTCAGAGTCGAGGTTCTGCTCGGGATCGTATTACTCATCTAGCGTCCACTCCGTTCCCTCAACTAGAGAACTCCTCCTATGGGACTCCTCCCCAGAGCAAGCCCACCTTCTTTTCTTTCCTTTTGGACTTCTTCTTGCTGTTGCTGCCACCGCGTTGGATCGGTGTTCCCAGTCAGCTGTGATTCCGGTCGACGCGCGCCTCTCCATTTTTGGCACGGAAGTCAAGCAGGCACTAAACCATCTAGAAATGAAAAAGAATTCGATTGAGATGTCAGGTCCAAAAACAAAAAGATCGTGATGATCATCAACACGTGAGTCCATCATTCTAGTGAGACCTGAATGGTACGACGATCGAAGAACCGCCACTAAGGGACCAAGTGCGAGGTGCGTTCGAATAACAGCAAGGGTACGCGTGCACTAATAGGACTATTTAATTAGAAAAAAAATACATTTTAATTAAGAACCAATTTCAACATAATTTTTAATGAATTTTCAGCGAAAAAAGAATCAAGTTCAAACATCAATGTTAAGAAAAAAATAATCCAATTATAAAATTTTCAAGGAAGATTTTCGAGGAAGATTGGGTTAAGGCTTACTACACTCCGTGAAAATCGAAAACTGAGTGCTTCATGTCATTGTGTGTCGGTGTGACCGTGCGATCCCTTGCATTAAAATAGCTAATTTGAATACATAATTTACATTATTCCTAATAATAACAAAATGAACTTTGTGAATCTTGTAATTGACGAAATTTTGAAATTAAAACATATAGTAAACGTGTAGTATCGCTCTAAAAATCCCAAACTAATTGCTTCACGTCACACTGCGTGTTTGTGTTGCCATATAATTCCTAGTATAAATTGATTTGAAAAAGTTACTATATATGACCCGTCAGTGGTCGTGTGATTATAGTACTCGGACATCTGAATCCTTGGTAATAAAAGGACCGGTAAATTGTCAGTGATGAGTCGCGATAGAGCGCATGCAAGTCCCGCGGCGTCTACGCATTAGAACAACCGGCACGGTTAGCAGAAGATGCCCAACTGCTGGATCGAGAGGGACACCGAATAAGTTCTCGCCAGCAGATGGAACAGCGTCTAATGATGGACTGTGACGGAAATATGATGAAAAGATTCGACTCAGATGATCAAATAAGGAATTGCCGTAGTATGAGTAGGATTGTCCGATAGTATAACCACACGACCATTGACGGTCATTTTTGCAGATAATTGAAGATAAATTTTCACCTTCTCTTCTTTTCTCTTGAAAACGTGAAAATCTCAAATCAAAAAGACAAAAACAGATCTTTTCTTGTAGGCTTTCCAATTCCAACCAAGTGATTCCTCTAATATTTTTCACTCACTGGGTTGTGGTTTCTTCTTGAAAATGCTGGGTTTGCTCGGGAACTTGTTGATCACTTCATAATGTTTGATTTCGTTAGGGTCAACCTCTTCGGGCTCGCCTCCTCCTTCAACGCGAGTCCTTGAGCATCATGATGTCCGAAGCGTCCGACAGAAAGATGCCCAAACCAGACGAACAGGAGTTTAGTATCACGAACGGCAATTGCAATGGTTAGCGGCAGGAGTAGAATGCTTGCCTGTTCAGGTGTCCAGCTTTCCGTTTCGACGACGCCGAACGTTGGCGAAAACACTGAACGAAACAAACAACGTTGGGTCCCCGTTCTTCTGGTGTTAACGATTTGCTGCAGACGGGCTTCGATAGCGCGATCTTTGAGCCAGCGAATCTGCGAATGGGATTCTGGTAGGTTGAACCTTTCTTCTTCCAGACGAGTAACTTTGTATTCCTCATCGAATGCAGACGAGTCTTCGGCTGCTTCCTTCGGCTTCTTTTCCTCAGCTTTTTCTTCTTTGATGGACTCCTCGTCCGTCTTCTTCGCCTCGGTTAAAGCTTCATTGTAGGATTTTTGGTCCTTTTCGATTTCTTTCCCTTTCTTCTTGGCTTGCTGCAATCCATCGCTTAGAGTTCTTTGGTACTCATTTCCACATCGTGAGTTTCTTTCACGGCATCGGCATCTTTGTTTCCGACTCGGGGTTCTGGTGTGGCAGATTTGGTAGCCTACCTCTTCAGTCTGCTCTTTCGATGCAGGGGTCCTCCATGGCTTCTTCTTCCGGCTTCATTTTCCGACAATATCCGTTCGCAAACCTTGCACATGGCACAGAAGGAAGTCCTTAAGTATTCCATCAGCGTTTCGTCGTACCCTGAGATAGCTGATGGCTCGGAACTTCGTCCAGTCGTAGCGGTCCACCTTCTTGTTGTATTCGACGCCAAAGTAAGAAATGGTGCAAGAAAAAGTCGTACCTTGCCGCAGCGCGCGAAGCCGCATTGTTTGCACTAGCTCCTTGTGTGGTGCTGTCATCCTTGGGGGGTTTTATCGAGCTCATCACGACGCACAGCGAACGAAGTAGCAAAGGTTCGGGTACCGTCGCATGACAGCACAACGCTTGGCGTGCCGAGTCGCATATCTACGATAATTAGAGTCGAGGTTCTGCTCGGGATCGTACTCCTCATCTAGCGCCCACTCCTCCTATGGGACTCCTCCCCAGAGAAAGCCCTGCTCCTTTTCTTTCCTTTTGGACTTCTTCTTGCTCTTGCGGCCACCGCGGTGGATCGGTGTTCCCAGTCAGCTGTGATTCCGGTCGAAGCGCGCCTGTCCATTTACGGCACGGAAATCAAGCAGGCACTAAACCATCTAGAAATGAAAAAGAATTCGATTGTGATCTCAGGTCCAAAAACAAAAAAATCGTGATGATCATCAACACTTTATTCCATCAGTCTAGTGAATTCTCAACTCAAAGGGCACCTAAAGCGCCCTCTGTATTAGCATGGCAACTCATCACATGGATAACTACAAAGAAAAGATAAAAAAACCCCGACATAAGGAAAAGAGATATGACTTACCATCAGACGAGCGCAGTCTTCAACATCAGAGTCACGCCAGCCTTTACGGAACTGCCCATGGGCCATAATTTCACGCCATTTGCCCCATCTATTTAAGACAATTGGTTTTATTAATTACGATATCTCGTTATTTGATGAATAAAGTTAATTCAACGATTCAAATCAGAAAGATTATGTCTAACATGGATTTCCTAAAGAGATCTCTGAATTAGCATGATAGTCATCACAGGAATTGACATTACTGGTTTAAAAAGACAAATGATATGGATGAGAGGTGGTAAGAGAAAATGTACCCAAAGGTCATGAGAACCACTTTGAAACATTTGGTCTAGATTGAAGCACCATATTCAACTTCACCATATTCTGGTGCAAAGTCTTCCCAAGATCTTTCCGCCAAGCGACTTTAGAACGCGTCGAGGGCGCTCCAGGGTCTTCATCGCTATTACTAGTCATTTCCAAATCGCTGACGTTCATCATACCTTCATTCTATTGATTATAGCACAATTCAGTGATAATTCAACTCCAAAAGAAAAAAAGTATGAGAACTATTAGGACATACCTGACCATGTTGTTTGAAGTGTGTTCTTCAACAGGGCTCACTTAATACCTTTGTCTTGCACCATTGCTGAGCAGGCAAGTAATCTCATCTTGGCTTTTTCTCGTCCACAGACTGGTTTCAAAGGTAGGCTTCATTAGAAGTGCAGTAGTGGTTAAGTTCAATTTAAGAAAAATTACCATATCCATTTAAATTTGAAGGGCAAGATATTTTTCGTTGAGCAGGAAAGATATTATCGGCGAATTTAAAGATTTCGGTTGTAATCACAACAAGTCGATTTAACTGGATATGTTTGCACCTCCTATTAAATGGTTTAACCAATGGTTCAATATTTCACTTTAAACTAGTGCCAAACAACTCCTTTTTCCATCGACATATTTTGCTCTAGAATCAATGGCAATACAAAATTTACGACTGGATCGGAATCGGCAATTATTAACGCAACAAAACTTGACAGCAAACGGACGACGGGACGAGGAGAATGCTTTGAGCACCTCTATGAACGGATCAACGAACTAACGTTAGTTCATTGTCTGCTGGTTTCCTCTGGTTTTGTTTACCTGATGACTGATTACATCCAACGTTACGAAAAGTCGAAAACGTAAAAAAACCGACCTTGACAAACATACTGAATAATAATGACTTCCGGAACTACGGGGAAATCCGCTAATCCGTAGATCAAGCAATATCTGAATTCAAAGAAAGTTTTAAAAAAAAACTAAATAAACACACGGCTTATCAATTTGAGAAACTTAACGAGTGAAAATCAATTTGTACAAAGAAGAAGAAGAAGTCCAAGAAACAAAACCAAGAAATTCAAATATCTCATAAATGAAAACAATTTACAGAGGTTTACACAGTTTATAGCGGGGGCGTCATAGTTTTTTTTAAAGTGCGCTCTTCGGCTCACCTGACCGTATACTTGACAACAGATTTCGCCAGATTAAATATTTTTCTTCTGACTGAAAGGCAATGTTTACAATTTTATCATGAAACTGAATGGCATTCCGACATATTTCAATTGATTTTAATGAAAAAGATTCGATACTTGGGTTTTAAATCGCCGAAAAGCAAGTTTCGTGCTGAGGCATACCGAGTCAATAGACTTCATTTCAAAAACGAACTTTTGTAGACCGTCAGTGGTCGTGTGGTTATAGTAATCGGACATCTGAATCCTTGGTAATAAAAGGACCGGTAAATTGTCAGTGATGAGTCGCGATAGAGCGCATGCAAGTCCCGCGGCGTCTACGCACAAGAACAACCGGCACGGTTAGCAGAAGATGCCCAACTGCTGGATCGAGAGGGACACCGAATAAGTTCTCGCCAGCAGATGGAACAGCGTCTAATGATGGACTGTGACGGAAATATGATGAAAAGATTCGACTCAGATGATCGAATAAGGCATTGCCGTAGTATGAGTAGGATTGTCCGATAGTATAACCACACGACCATGGACGGTCATTTTTGTAGTATAGCCTTGTACATTTTTCAGTTTCCCGTATTGATTCATTAAATTCTATTTACAAAACCTTTTATATCCTCTATATAAAATTTTTTGTCTTATAAATATCAAATTGAAAACACAAAATCAAATTTTTCTTCCTGCAGGCTTTAAAATTCCCACTGAAAAGTTGTCTCAAGTGGGGGGTCTTGGGTTCGATTCCCCGAATGAGAAAACGTTTTATTGCATGAAATAATTTAATAAACCCTTTTTATGAAAGAAAAACATCCAACAAGCATATTAAGATATTATATATTTTTTTTGGTCACTTTTTTTGTACTGTTTTTGGGTTTTCAAAGTCACTATACTAGGAATAGACGAACCGAGCCGGCAATAAGGGAAATTTTGGGATTTAGACACAAATTCAAGTAATTTAGTAGACCAACACTCAGTGAATGAAATCAAGAAATAGGTCGTCAGTATGAAAAGTGATTTATTTGTCATACACATCAAGTCATAGAAAAAAATCACGAGCAACTAAATGTAACTGCGGGATAGGGATATATAGAGACAAATAGGATGGTTGGAGTTGGACCGTGTTTATTTTTCACGTTATCGTAAAAATTGGGACTCTACTACGAGAAAAAAGATAATGTTGAGAGAATTAAAGAGGATGAAGAGAAGGAGAAATAAAAAGATAGAGGGAGGTTTATTTTAAATTTATTATCCGTCCATATTGACAAATGTACGTATCAAACAATTCAAGAGAATTCCCGGCAAGGTATTATTTTTGAAATTATATAAACATACATAATAAAATTAGAAAAAGGGGGGCGTGGCTGTTTTTTTTTCTTGTCACGTTTTCACGGCGTCGCACGATGCGCGCACGATTCACCTGAATGAGATTAACCGGTATCCACACATATACACACACACACAAACACATGCAGAGAGTCGGATCGAACAGCAGCACGATGTGTAGCACAATTTCCATTAGATATATATTTTTTCTTTTTAAAAAGATTATCCATCCAATATATGACCTTATTGGGACTCTTTTTAAGTCATTTACTGTGATCTTCGGCAGCGTGACGGCTCCTTCGCTCGCACTCCAGCGGCTCGCCTCCTTCCTCACTCTACCGCGAGTCCTAGCTGGAGTCAAGTCCAATCCGTTAGAGCTCCTTTCATTGGAAGGTTCACTTAGTCACGTTTACGATCACCACGATCGCCACGGACGCCGAGGAATCGAATGCAGTGCTCCTCTCGTTGTCCCGTTAGTCCATCAGCATCTGCTTGCCCGTCAACTGTTGAGTCAAACTACGCTGCATTGAGTGGTTGAGGTGTAGGGGAATTGAACATCGATTGATTGGTCTCGACCAGAGTTGAGCATCATGAGGTCCGAGTATCACGAACGGCAACGGCGACTGTTAGCGCAAGGATTAGCCGCAGGGATGGAGTTCTGGCCTGATCAGGAGTCCAGCTTTCCGTCTCGTCGGCGTGAATGATGTGCTACAGACGGTCTTCGATGGCGTGATCTTTGGGCCAAGATCTGCAAGACGGCTGGATCGTTGTTGGCCAAGAGTTCAGGATCGAGTTGCAGTTGCTAGAGGAACATTTGTCGAAGGCTCGAAGCCAATAAACTTCGTCCAAAGGCGGCGGGTTTGGGGATCTCTTACGACATAGAAAACGAAACGAAGAGGAAGAAACCCTAGAAATAAATTGTCAGCATGGACAAGGAGACGGGTGTGGAGCAGGTCCAGATGCACTGATCTCAAGGACTTCACCAATTTCTGCAGCTGAAACACACAATGACAGGATGAGTCCGGTCTCGATTCAGGCCGTTTTCATGTCCCAATTGCCTATATTTCAACGAACCCAAGAGCAACATTAATGGACTGACGGGGAAGCTGGGTTCGACGCCGAATACGACATGCTATACGACATACTTCAGTTCAGTTCGACACGGAAATTCCAGGGGAACCAATACGAGACTCCTCTTACTTGCGGCAAAGTCATCGTGGCCATCAACTGGGTCAGCAGAAGTACTGAATAAAAAACCTACGCTGAAGCTAAGGAACTTGTTTGCAAGCCGTTTCGTGTGTCGGAAAAGCTTTCCGTCAAAGATGGTAACTTCAATCTGAAACTTATCGATGGGTCCCAGAAGGGAATTCAAAGACCAGCATTGTTCAGGGTCCAGTGAAAGAGCTTCATCGTTCAAGGTTTGTCCCACCAAACTGGCCAACTACGACTACGAATCAGTGAAAAAGACGATTCCAGTGGAGCTTTCGTCACTCGGGTTCAGCTGTGGGCGATGCTGAAGGGAGAAGGCGTTGTTCGCGAGGAGCGAGTCATCGTCAAACAGGTGATATACACCCGGAACAAAACCGACGTCCTTCTTAAACAGATAGGTACCGTAATGAACTTTCCAAAAATCTGATGCAATTTAGAACTTGCATCGCCTCCTGGTTGCAGCAGCATTCACAGCGAGGAATTTTCATAGCGAATGTGCACACATCAGGTAATCCTTTATAATTTATCTTTTTGAGCATGCCTAAGAGGGGATTACGCTAATTTAATCATGTGCACAATTTTTAAAAGTGTTAGTGAGCGTTTGGTTTGTCATTGTTAAGAACTGACACAAACACAATTTTGGAAGACGGAAAACAGCCTGTCCCTATTTCTATTTGAGAAAATTTTGAAATCTAAACTATAATAAGCCTGAAAAATAAGGGACGAACGAATAGGTTTGACAAAAAGACCGTGTTTATTACGACGAATACACAAGTGAACATGGCCATTTAATTAAAGAGCAAAACTTAATTTCTTCAGAAAATAATTTCGCCATGACGGCGTTTTCGAGAGGCTGAATGGCGGCTAATAAACAACTGTAGCCTACCAGGAATAAGCTGATTTTCAAAGGGAATTCGACGCTTTTGAATGAATTGGGCACATAGACAAGACAGGGGCAGCACGGAATTGATTAATCGTTTGTAACTAGCCATATCTGCAGACCCTTCTTCTGGTAGAAGAAACTTCCTTTCATCTTGTTTAAAGAGCTCTAGGGGTGTTTCGCCATTATCGTTACCATGGTCGAGGTGACATCCGGCTTCCACCAACAAATGAGCAGCAACCAACATCGATCCTTTCCATCTTCTGTCAAGCGCAATTATATGTAATGGACTGTCACCTTCCAGTTCGGCCCTGTTGGGATCTGCTCCGTTTTCCAGCAGAACCGTAATAATTGATGCATCAAAAGGCACTTTTGAATTGTAGAAACAGGGATCTAAAGCGGAGTGCAAAAGACTACAGCGCTTTGTACCCCATTTATTGTCATTGAGAATGTAATGGGTGAGAAGTCGATTGAATTGTTGTTTTTCTTGTGGGCTCAAACGCGGAAGCATTCGTGCGATCCAGATGACGAAATTAGGGATGGCGCTTTCGCTTGAGTAATTACAGCCGTGATCTCCATCGATTTCTTCTCCATTTGCTAGAAAAGATCGTCGCCTTTCGACATCGGCGCAACTGAAACTGAATGCCGCCATGAGATTGTTGAAAGATAGATATCCTTGACCTAAGTTGATAGACGTTTCTTTAAGGAGTTTATTTACGCTTGCAGTCAAACGGTAAAAGATAGAGTCGGCAATGTCACAGGCTTGTGAATGAGTTGCGTATTCCCATCCGTAAACTTGAAATTCCTCCAAGATGAATATTGCCGCGTTGACCACAAAACGATAGTATTTTTCCTCATAGTACACCCGCAGGCCCTTTTCCATCAGGGCAATTGTAAAGAAATTCAAACCAATTGGATTCAGGATGCGACGGAAAACCAAAACAGCCTGGATGGAGAGAGCGTCATAGTTTGTTTCCAATTCCTTCAGTCCCTCTAGTGTCGCTATTTCGTCAGCGTGTCCCGTAATTATACGAGCTGAATCCGACATATGAAAAGGAATCTTTGGAATTGTAGGCTCCATGGAATAACGAAGATTAATGGCTTGAATCCAGCACGGAATTCCACATCGGTTTGCTGTCTCGACCGAGTTTGCAATGTAAGCAGCACCAATAAGTTCCAGTATATCTATTTTCTCCTGGCGGCTGATGGAACTCGATGCAATTGAATCTACGTCAGTGAAGGGAGCACTAGACCCTTCTTCTGTTTCAATCAGCAAATCGACGATGTCTGGCTGACCGGAAATGACGGCTGCAAATAACGGCGGAACTTCCAACCAATGGAATTCTTTCCATGAAAATCCTCCTCTTTGGTGAACAGGAACATTCAAATCCTGAACCAGAAATCTGGCAGTGTTCTGATCTCTTCGTTTTATGGCCAGCAACAAAGGCGTCTCCCTTTCTTCATTGTACGACTTGGCCAAGTCGGCCATTACTTCCGGTCCGTAAATGAAAAGCATTTCTCGCAGGTGATGAACTGAGCTCTTGCTCACAGCATTGAACAATGATTTCTTCATTCTGTTTGACATGTGCTGCATCTACAGAAGAAAAAATGTAAACAATGTTAAATTGACATGATATTATGAAAAAGTTATTATTTTTAGTGCCAGAAACAAATTCTAAAACATTAAGATCGATATACAAAATGAATAAAAAAATCCCTAATTGGTATGTTTAAAAAATTCACGCGTTTGTATTCTTTGAAAAGAGCTGCTTTTTATAATTCTTGGTAATAACTACTGAGAAATTACTTACCAGTCCGAGGTTTTGACTCTCTTCTAAAAAAACTTGCAAGAGTTGCAAGAAGACGTAATAAACCAAAAGCAGCAACACTGATTTTGTTTGAAGCCAATATCACTTAATTTATCAAAATTTTTATTTTTCCCATTAACGCGGGGAATACAATAGTACTATAAAACAAGTAGTAGAAAGTGTTTTGAAACAACACTTAAACACGTTGGATTGTTTTGATCAGTTGTTAGCGTTTAGGGCTTTAGGTACGTACTGAATACGGCCTGGGCTGGTCGCTTTCCTCCCCCACGTGACGCTGGTTGCTAGTTTCCAATTGGATTCAGCTGTACTCTACAGCGCCACCACCCCATCGCTTTACGGATGATGGCGCTGACAGGGGTTCGAAAATGTGCACTTTGGTAGCAGTTCGCAGTTGGTGTATTTAGTATAAGTAGAGAATACGCCATTCTGAGGCCATTATTAATTTAGTTGCCAAGTTCCGCTTCCGATCTACGCACACGTGTATGTGTTTCTCTGGCCACTTTCTGGCGCGAGAGCGGGAGACCACTCATCATCAGACGAGATAGTAAGTCCTTGTATTGTGACCCACCTCTGAGTTTCTTTGACATAACTTCCGACGGTTTAAAAACAAGTTGATCCTGAAAGAGACTTGGATAAAAATACTGTAATATTTTGAATATATTTTTTACATTTGCTTATGACAGACAGCTGGTAAGGTCATGGCCTCAAAGAAGTGTGATGTTATTGAGGAGCTGCAAAGTAAGACTAGTTATCCGAGAATAATTCAAATATGTATTATGGCTCTATGTATTACATCAAAAACTATATACAGGAAAATGTCTGGATCACATGTTGGAGAAAATTTTAGGGTATCTTGATTATGAGTGTTTAAAACAAGCAGCATCGGTATCTACTGCCTGGCTCAAGGCTATTGCAGAGAGAAGATTCTGGAAGCAACTCTTCTTCCAAAATGTTTGTATTATTTATGCGCCCATTAATAGAGTATTGCACCTTAAAGGCTGAGTACATTACAAAAATATTCATGTGGAGGTTAACAATGTTATGCAATTTACAGGTTGTTTGCTTGCCTGGTTGGAAAGAAATGTATGCTGCCTTGAAAGAAATGAAACACAGATTGAGTGATGAAGAATCAGATATTGGGTACTATTACAAATTGTGTTGTACAATTGAAACAGAGTTGCAGGTACTAAATTGTCTGATGATTACAATTGAAATGAGAATATGGGAACTATATTTCATTTTTACCGTAGCGAACTGATAAGAACTGGGAAAACATGGAGTATCGTCTACGTAAAACTCGTAGAATGAAAGGATGCGGCCGACTTTTGAATTCTCTAGTAGTTGTGAGTGGAGACTGGATTGTAGGAATCCAGCCAATTAAGGAGGGGCGAGTTGAACGTCTAAACGATCATTCATCCAGTGACATGAATACCATATTTATCTTGAATCGATGGACGCTAAAAACGAAAAAGGTTATATTTTTTAGGCTACTCGATTTCAATCATGAAGATTGCTATTGTTATAGTTTGTTGTGTTAGGTTCTTGAAATTCCAGTAGAACATCTATCAGACGTAGATGGAGAGATTCCAAGTTTTAAATCAGTCAAAGTGAACGAAAGATTTATCGTTGCTTCCTTGTTCTACCATCCGGAAATTTGCATTTGGGATGCAAAGACAACAGAATTGGTACACAATACTGTAACGTCTGTAATGTTGGTTTAGACCCATTAGATTATTATATTTAACACGAAGGTGGCCGTGGTTATTGAAGGCACTGTGCCGTTTTTCGAATCACTCTGCTTGTGGGATGATTTGCTTTTGTCATACCATTCAAGGGTGATAGCATAAAAATGAAAACATTCTTTCAAAATAAGCCTTTAACAAACTTTATATATTCCAGGGTTTCTATCTGTGCGTTACTTTGCGAAAACTCCGTTCTAAAGTGGGCGATGAAGTCATCATACTACACCGGGAAGTGATTGGCAGAGGTGTTATAATGTTTGGGATTTAGCAATGGACAAAAACTACGTTTTGCTTTTCTTCACGGAAAATCTGGAACCGACAGCATGTTCTCATAAAATTCAAATTCGAAGTACATCTTCGTTCGAGATATTAAATACAATTCTATTAGACGACGGCATGACCGAGTTCGCTTTCCGCCCATACGTATTTCACTATCTAAATGGATTGATTGTTACCGGTTTCGAAGCCTTTGGTGGATCAAAGGGAAAATGGATCAGGTTTGTACTCTTTTACATCTTCAGTATGATCAATGCGGCGGGAACGGTTAAATAATTTCTTTATTTTACCTCAGAATTTGGGATGCAGCTACTGGTAAATTTTTAAAGAAAATTCCCTGTTGCGACAAGCTCACTGCTGTACGGTATGTATGTTGTTATATTCAACACTAATTTGACTAGCAAAAAAAACTAATCGATTTGTTATTTCCATTTCTATTCCAGATTGGTTTCGGACAAGTACATTGTTAGCTGTGACGAGGAGGGAAATATGAAAGTCTGGGACCTTGGATCACTTCTTACTATGGAAATTTGCGATCGCTGCTCCAATCACAAATCCAGTGCTGACCTTCTGCTCAAGACGATGCCCGGACCACAAAAGCGCTACAACTTTTATCCTTCCACCACACTTGTCTCGGCCGACAAGTTTCAGATTGTCATCGCCGATATTGACCAGTACGAAGACGATTGTTCGTGTATCTACGTGAAATCATTCGTGGGAAACATGGCCTCGAAATAGGAAGATTCTTCTAAAAACACATCCGATTTCAGTATTTTTTTATTCGTTGTACGACTTCCTTCAGAGACTGCATTTAAACCACGACTTGTGTTCCGTTCAGTGTTTCAAATGAGTAATCCCAGCTCCATTCAAATGTTTGCTTAAACTGTTATATTCTGTTGCCTTTATGGAATAAAAGTTCCACATGGTTTTTTTCATGTGGAAAACCCGGGAAAAGTAGATCAATTCTCAAGACGTGACATTTTTCGGGCGATAACGGGCGGTTCTAAAGAAACCAATCACATATGGTCAGGTCCTTTCATGACTATTTTTAGTGAAACCACTTTAATAAAATTCATCCAACTTTATTGCTTCATCTAATTTTGAAAAGCAGATATTCTTATTTTTTCAGTTCTATCTCAGCCAGCTTTGAGGCATTTCATCGAAGAAAAGTTAATATTACCTTAAGGAACACTGCACTAATTCTAAGCGCGAAATAAACTAAATAAACGGGAATTCAATTAAAAGGGAAGCTTTTAGGTATCCTTAGGCCGGTCTATTGTCAGACATCCGATAGAGATCGAGCTAGAATTTGGTGTTTTATAGATCAGATTAATTAATAGGCTAATGATTCAAAAGCCTAAGCCCTACTGTACTTTATACACCCTTATATAATAACTTAAAATATTTGTAAATACTTTGGTTTACCGTCCCATTAAGCATATGGACATCTTTTAGGCCGAAAGGCATCTTTAAGACGCCGTTAAGACATAATTATGTCTTAATAAAGACAGTTACTACACTTTGAGACAAAAAAGTTGTCCATTTGATATAGGCTACGGTGTTGCCTGAAAAATACAGAAAATCTTATATTCAGACGGACGGCGGTGGGCATTAGAAATGAAGAGAGGAGTGAGGAAACTCAAACGGCTGAAATCAACTAGTTTTTCGGGTTCTCTCCCGATATTTGACTTACTTATCTAAGTGCGCTATCGCACTTTGGATAACAAATAAACTTTATTTCAAAAGTAAAAGTATTATATCTGCTAATGCGCTTGACGTATAAATGCCATCAGCACGTACACTAAAACACTTATCACTTTATCACTTTATCAGCTAGGCTATTGAAAGAATTTGGATGCCAAGTTGCATCGTACCGTAACGCACATCAGACACTATAACGCATACAGTGCTCCACAATAGCCTAGTGCTGTCTGCTGTGTGATATATTCTTTAGCAAAGATGACGACACAAGTTGGTAACAAATTGACCTACGAGCTCGGAGAAGAAATAGAGAAGAAAACCGGCGTATTTAAAGGTAAATATCAGAAAGGCATCGATGTCGCCGTCAAAAAGGTTAAAAAAGATCAAATCAAGATGGAAGATGAAGTGCTTCAGAGAATTCACATTCACCCGAACATCATTCATTATTACACCACGGAAGAGGATGATGTATACTAGTAAGCTTTAATTGTTTGCATTGATTCTTGAAGGTCTATTCAAGTTAAATTTACTAACACAGCAGAGTTTTTATAAAGAAAGAAATCTAACTTTTTTGCTATATATACCTTACAGTTATATTGTTATGGGTTTATGCCTGTGCAATCTGAAAAACTTTGTCAAAAGAGACGATAAATTCCCCTCAAATATCGATATTGGTATACGAAATATCCTTATACAAGCGACCAAAGGAATACTTCACCTTCACAAAAACAAAATAGTTCTACGCTCCATCAAGCCGCAGAATATTCTCATTTCGGACTCAGGTAACGGATATTTGGTCAAAATCTCCAACTTCGCCTTCAGCAAAATAGCCAAAGGTGATCATTCGGATTACTCAATGTCTGGATCGACGTTCGACGAACCAGATTGGACAGCGCCGGAACTTATTGACAAAACAAACCTTCTTGAAAGGTATACTAATAAAGTTGATATATTCCCGCTGGGTTGCGTTATTTGCTACGCCTTAAACGGTGGACAACATCCGTTTGGCAGTAATATGTTTGTTCGAAACGGAAACATCCTATTAGAGAAAAAAATTCCAGATTACGGAATTCTGGGCAATAACGAAATTAATGAAAATGATGCGATTGCCTTAATTGACACCATGTTACAACGCGATCCAGAAAAGAGGCCGACAGCACAAGAAGTACTTGATCATGCATTTTTCAGCTCTTCTCAGCACCAGAATTCGTCTGATTTCCAACATCCCTTAAGCGGGATCGCATCTGAATCTATTATTGGGGTTGGCTCCAACAACACTGTAGTCTACCGTTGTTTTGTTGATAACGCGATAAGAGCGTGCAAACGCATAGATAAGTCGCAAAACGATACTTACCAGAACGAGATCAACATCATGATCAAATTAGATGACACTGCCAACGTTGTACGTTACTTCTCATCTAAGGAGGAAAATGGTCACTGGTAATAACTACAATATGAAGATGATAAGTTAAATTAAACTAGAAATTGCATACATTGATGTTCTCATTGTTTGAGTTATTAGTTATATTACCATGGAGCTAGGCGACAGCACTCTTGAAGCTTGCATCGCTCAGCACGAGTTCCGACAATCTAGCTATTTGAAACAGATAGTAATGGGATTGGAATATTTGAATTTTCGTGCTGGAATCGTTCATCGAGATATCAAACCTTCTAACATCCTCGTGATGAAGAGACCAGGCGTCATTGATGGTGATCATGAGAAGTATATATTAAAACTGTCTGACTTTGGAATTAGCAAAAAACTTGACATTGCTGGAAGAGATTACACGACTGAAGGACGGGGATCGAATGGATGGAGAGCACCAGAATTAGCCCTACAGCACAGTACTAATGGAAATGGCAATGTGGAATATACAAGCGCCGTAGATATTTTCGCTGCTGGTTGCGTCATCTTTTTCACTTCTACATCAGGGAAACATCCATACACCCTAGTAGAAAACGAAGAACCGACTAACAAGTTGAATTACAAGAGCATTCAGGCAAACATTGACAGCAATAAGGAACCAAACCTTGGGCTCATTGTAAACCAGCCCGCACTTCATGATTTGGTCCATTCGATGATTAATCGCTCTCCTCTAGAGAGACCAACTTCTCGGCAGTTGCTATCAAATCATCCTTTCTTCTGGTCATCCAGCGAAACGCTCGATTTCGTCCTAAAATTTTCTGAACAATGTAAACCGGATGGGAAAATTTTGGATGAAGATACCAAGAAACAGATCATTAACAAGTTGCAAGGAAACAAAAGCAAAATCTGGGAAAACGGTAGCTGGAGAGAAAAGCTCCCACAAACTGTTAAGAATGAGCTCGATTATAAGAATTGGCGTTCTTATAATGGCGACTTAGTTTACGATCTTCTCAGAGCCATTCGAAATAAGGTATAGACTTGATGAGCCTCAATAGCTGTATAATATAGTCTTATGGTAGGCATATACAATTGATGAAAATTAATTCATTTTTTCAAATTCATTCAACAGTATGCCCATTATGAATCCTTGACTCCAGATGAAAAGAAAGAGTTCGGGCCTACAAAAGAAGAATTCTGGAAATTCTGGTCCACGAAATTTCCAAATTTGATCTTTTATGCGTGGGATGCCAGTAGGCTTATCCCAGATCCAGCTTAACAACGAATCCGTCATCAAAGCAGACGGTCTTTGTGGAACCACGAACTCGGATTCGAGTTCCGATTACTGTTGAGATATCGGTAAACTCGATGGGTGGCTGAGTGGGTGGCATATGTTAATTGTATTCATTTAAAACTATCTGAATATATAAAAAAGTTTAGCCTACCATTAATTTCAAACGAGTTTCATTAAAATTTCGAAACAACGTCTATATCGATGAGGTTCATAGGGGAGACCGGACCCATATGGACAGGTTGTCCCACATTGGACAGATTGAATAAAAAGGTAAATATTAAAAATAATAAAATTCTAATCAATGAACTTTATCAATCTGCTGGTTATTGACAAAGTTCATTGATTAGAATTTTATATTATCTTATACTTAGTTTTTTATTCAATCTGTCCAATGTGGGACAACCTGTCCAATATGGGTCCGGTCTCCCCTATAGCAAGTTTTCACTGTGCGCCATTCGCGCAACGTTTTTGCGTTGTATGCGGAATGGTGTCGCGTGACTGAGTCCGCTGTAGCATGTAGTCTTATGGGGATTTCATGTTTTTTGACTTGGAAGGTTTAAATTAAAATTTGTTTCGTGAAATTTTTTCAGGGCTCATATGTGACACTGCCCCACATATTTTTAAATCATAAAAATAGAAAATACATTTTTTCTATTTTATTTATATTTAACAAAATATCTTAACTGAGCCCTGAAAAAATTTCACGAAAAATTTTTAGTTTAAGCCTTCCAAAAATAAAAAAAACGAAAAAAGTGTCTCCCGATTAGCCCCGGTCTCCATACATAAGAAGTGGTGTCCGCAAATACCAGACAGAATTTCTGGCAACTGGAAGATCAATGTAAGGTTTGTATCCAAGGTTTTCATTTGGCAATTTTCTAATAAATGTCAATAAAAACGGATTTAATTGTCAATAAAAAATCTATTTTTGTTTTTGCTAATGCGCTGAATTCTTTGAGATCCCACGTACATTTCTAGGACAGATGGGTCGCTTAATATGATTAACTAAAGAATGAAGTAGCCACCATAAGAGTCCATGTTAAGAGCGGCGGCTGGCGGGGTGAAATTTCTCTGTAGTCCTTGACAATAAATTAAGTTGCATGAATACTGTAAGTCCGATTACGTTCATATTTTGTATATTCATTTGAAACATTATAACGAATATGTTGTATGAGTTAAATAAAATTCTTTTCTTTTATAATGCATTTTAAGTAAGTTTCCCCCTTGAATCAAATTTGAACTACGTTTTTAAAATATAAAATACGCTAATTTTTTGGAAGGTTTTTTAAATATGATCATTCATATTAAATAGGTCAAAGCTCAAGTAAAACATTGGTTGTGGCAATTAGTTCAAGGGTAAAAATTACTATCCACTATTGACGATGTGCTTCTTTGCGATATAAAGCTGGTATATAAAGCGACCCATTCATAGCAAAAACTCACCGTAAAAAACATTTCAAAATAAAAACAGGATTTACAACAGTGGTCTTTCTGCTTCCTATAGAGATTTTGGTATTTAACTAAAATAAAATTTTCGTAGTTCTATTTAAAATTAACAGTTTCTCAGAGAACACTTTTTTCGTAAGTCCGGTGCAGAGTCCCTCTGGTGACCCCTTTTAAAATGCATGGAGCATGGGAATGAATGCATTTTAGCATTGGGGAATAGGGAGTACTTCGGTCATGTCAATAGAGTATGCCTTGGTCTTTGGTACTGTCTATGTAATTGAAATCAGTAATCATACCATTTGAAACCATCCTCGGTTAATTTTGCAGAGTATTTCGAGTAAATACACCCGTTTTGCCACTCGAGTAGAGTACGAATCTGATTTTTGAACGTCGTGTTTACCCCACTACGTTTTGTCTTCAAATGAGTGAAACGTAAATCGTCAATATATTTCAGAGACATGCAAACCACACTTATAAAAGACAAAGCGATAAAACTTATATTCCTGCTTCCAATGAAAGTAGATCACTCTAGATAACGAAGCAAAGTAAAAAAACAAACAAACAAACACTGTAATGGAGCTAATGATGAGGAGCGTTATAGGTTACCAAAGGATATTGAACAACAATTTGTGGAACTTTTTGGTAGTGAAACATCAATGCGTGGTACAAAAATAACAGAATTCTAGTTTGTTTTGTGTGCGGCCTATGTGCGTTTCACTTGGGTAAAAGACAAATGTGCAGTAATTGTGATTTCGGAAACATTTCAGAATCCGAAAAATTTTGGCGCTTTTCTCTCATCAACTTGGAGCCCCGCGCAACATCGAAATTAAAGACATTAATTGTAATTCTCTAAAGGGCAAACGGTGGTGTACCTGTGAAACACTACTTCATTCCCGAGGCAAGGCGATTTCTGAACGACAACCAAGAGTAGGTTACATATTTTTGAAACTTATTTATACATATCGCGAAAATCCACAACTAGGTTGAGATTGCTATCAAGGAGGCATCCAGACGGATGGTCATTGAATAAACTATAAGAACAAGGTTTGTCAATTTGTTACCGAGTGCTATCATGTTATGATAGCACTCATATTTTTTACAGCAACAAACTGACCTTCTTTAGGGTCAAGTGGATGACAAGTTTTTAGCACCGTGAATCCTTACTACACCTTAAAAAGATGCGCACTTGTTTCTTTCATCAATTTCGAATTTTATGCTGATTTAAACTAATTCTGGTGGATTATCCCGGTGTAGTGCTCCGCTTCAGAGTGTCGTCGTCGTCGTTATTGTAGCATCATGTCGGACCAGTTGGATTCTGCGGAGGTGAGTAACGTGTAAAAGTGTACTTTTCAGTCGGAATATTTGGCTCATGATGTGTTATTTATGTTGTATGTTTTGTTATTTTTGGTTTTGTCATGTAGACACCTGGCGCTACGGGAGGACACCGCCCGTCATCGATCTCGGGTGGACAGCTCCCGTTGGCCGCGGTCGAGGCGTTTACCGGTATTCAGGTCCGGTCTGTACCGAGCGCTGGGCCGCAGGAGATGGAAGAGCTGTCCGTCGCTGGGGGTGAGGTGGCTGTCCGCCAGGAAGAGAAGGAGCGGGCTGTTTGGCCGACTGCGGCCGAGTTGGACGAGGCGCGGGCCAAGTTGGAGTCGATCAGCCATCTGCGTCAATTCGACTCGGTTAGTTTATTTCTTTTAGAACTTTTTTACTGTGTGGTTAGTTCTTGGATCATTTTTTAGGAGCTACTCCCTGGGACTTGAAGATTCCTCCGGCACCTTAACCTGGGCACGAATAACACGACCCATTCTGCCTGAAAAGATACGTCAAAATGCCGTACACTCCTTATGTCGTCTGCAAGGATTTTGATCGATCATTACATGGTCCCTACTAGAATACACTTTGAAAACACTTAAATTTTCCCAAGATGCCAAGGGTGAAGACCAAGAATTTCGATTCCTTGGGCAAAGTGTGTTTAGACGTGATAGCCAAAATGCTAATTGAGGCATCTAACAAATCGAAGGTTTTGAAGAATCCGGAAAATTTGTCGGTTGCAAACCCATTCCAACTTTTGCGTAAGTGTTAAAGCCTGCTGTAAAATCTTACATTTTATCAAAAAGTTCATTTCATGTTCCTTTATAGCTGCAAGCTTTCTAAAGCAAATTGTTGCAGTTGTGAAATTGCACACAAAAAGTCAACTTTCAATATCGATTGTGAAGCTCCTCTTTGTACCTGAGACAAAAGTGTTGGACTTTACAATCATTGAGGCTGTGTATTCAGCATCAGTAATTGACATTCTTAATGTTGCTGCTGCTCAATGTCCTGTAATTAATTTTGCTCGTAGTTCATATGTATGTTATAATAGCACTCTTTTTTTGCAGCAACTAACTGACCTTTTTTGAGGCCAACTGGGGGACAAGTTTTTAACTACCTACTACTATCAATTCCTTCTTATGTTCAATTATCTGCATTTCTGCAAGTACTGGATGTATCATCATCGCCATAAAAGTTCAATAATGATTGCTTCAATATCCTTGGAATTCATTGCCCATATTTAAGGTCAGTCAGAAAATTCAGTCTTCGATATTTTTCACATCCATACCTCCGGTTGAATAGAGAACTGAATATCAGAAGGACCAAGGTAACAGATTCAGATATACATAAGAGGTATTTTCTCCGCCAGTCCAGTAGGGGATCAGATGGCGGATCCGTCATCGGTTCGAGACGCCGCTAGGAGACTACGAGGTCGGTGAATGTGTCTTAAATGCGTCATCTTGGAATCCGCTTAATTTGTCAGTGTCCCTGTATTGAATGGTGGCAATTCCAGTTTTTTTCGTCTTTCGAAACAGCTTGACCGTTATTGATGTCTCTGTCCCTTTCTTGTTTGTTTTTTTAATAAAAACATTTAATCAGGACTTTGGATGTTGTTATGTGATTGATCCTCCAAACGTGTATCATAAAGACATAATAATAAGGACATAAAGACCTTGGTGTGGGAGAAGGAATAGTCAGTTAGATCAGAGATAGCGGCCGTGCCGACGGAAGCTAAGCTTATTTCGTGTCGTGCCAAACACACGGCCATCTAAATCAGAACACCTGCCGGTCCTTAAACTTAAAACACTGAACTTAGACCAAAAAAAAAGCCAAAAGGCAGCCCTCCTTTAAAACTGGCTACCTTCGTTTGGCAGCACTGATGTGCCCTCTAGTGACGAGTGTAAGCATTTCGAACCAAGGGTCAAAAATTAGAGATGACGATCTTCTTGGCCTAGTAACTCTTGAAAACCTTAGGGAACTCAAAATCTCTAAAAAATTCAGGGAATATGAGTGTAGTTTAACTTTTAATGGCGGCCTTGCTCCTCTTTTAAAAGCAAGGGTAAGTTCCTTAAATACATTGGAACTTGAAGGTGTGGCCCTATCTCTACATTTTGCAAATGTTCAGAGAAAAAGAGCGTAGCTTAGCGTTTAATGGCATTTTGACTACGGATATCATTGGGTTTTTGAATGCATATATGATATATCCAATTCCCCATGAATAATTTTACTGATATCCGTCGTTGGCTATCAGAAAATTTAAGGTTATTCATTCTTTTCTTGCCTTAATTTGTGTATTTTGCTAGTTTTTATTCTTAATTTTCTTTTTGTCAACACGGATAACTCTACTTCCCGCCGACTTGTTGGGGTACGAGTTCCGCTTTTGTGGCAATTACGCCAGCTGTAGCGTAGCAACGATTGCAGCGATGACTTGCTCTACCAACGTTGTTGATAAGTTGCAATAAAGGCTCGACCAGCTGATAAGTGCCGTTATTGCAATTCACTACCCCGACAGCACCTACTCCGTCATGGCGTCATCGCCATCACCACCGAGCCTTCCAACTTCACGGTTTTAAATGTATTTGTTTGATATTTATTGTGTATTAATTATTGGTTTCTTTTTCTTTCAACGCAAGTTCTTGGTCGACATCCAAGTGTGGTCAGAGGGAATGATTCGGATAGACGCTTTCATATGAAAGTGAAGTTGCCTGAAAGTTGAATGAGGTCTTCATATAAAAACATGCGAAAAATACGGTTGTTCTGGGTGCAAATGGGTGGAAAGAGAAAAACGACTACGAAATATTTTAAGCTATTGTAGCCCCGACATGCCGCGGATAAAATTATGACGCAGACAGACCAAAGGCAGGTTGCTTTTATTTTACTTCACAAAAAGCGACCCAGGCCCGCCTCATGTGGCCCTTTCTTCTCCTATATTAATATATTACAACCTGTATTAATATTAAAGGAAAATACACATACGAACGGTGCACGGCGATCGCGATCAAAAATATAAGTATTGCAGTCGAAATGCCTTAACCAGTTAGAGATATAATCAACAGCATAATACTGGGAAGAAAATCAGTGCTTCTGGGAAGCTACAAAACTTCTCAGGAACTCAACTATCAGGAATTGGTGCACCGAGGTAAGAACTACATAGCAACCTATAGGAATGTGGCAAATTCGCAGTTTGGGTTTTTATTTTGCCTGTTAAAGCTTTATTTTAGCCTGTAATGTATTTTTTCTTTTTCTAGTTCTACGGAGGCTTCTTGATCTTGAGAAATCAGCCATTGAAATAGAAAAGAAAAAAGTCATTCAACGTATCCTGAACTCTGACAAGTGACAACCATACTGATTGTTCTATAGGACCGGCCAGTAATATTTATATTAAAGAATCTCCTCACCTCGTGGCAACAGCTGCTTTTATTTCGCTGAGAGAGGGCCATATATGTCGGAGGAAGCAAGTAAAGAATATATTTCTTTTGTGGAGAACCAGCAAAAAAGATAAAAACATGGAGGAGAAACGTTAACGAAAGGTCAGTTTCCGGATTGAAAAAATTGTGTGGAATTTATGATCCTCCGGAGAAAGCTTTGAAGATGGGCTAGAGTGGTAGATGCAAACAATCCCTTCAAGTTTTGACCATCACTGAAAATCTTATCAAGCCGTGGGGATTGAGATTTGCACTTCAACATCTGCCAAACCTCAAAATCCTGGAATACGGTTATTTGGTGGAGGACTCAGGCCGTACATACGGCCATTTAAAACAAGAACTCCTGCCGGTCCTTGGACTTAAAATGTTGAACCTCGACAAAAAGGAAGCAACAAAGGCATCCCACACCATCATCTCTGCAGCCCATCTTCAAGACTGGCAACCTTCGATTGTCAGGTCTGGGCTGAACGGAAAGTCATCTAACGGGCGGAGAAATTGCCGATTTCATTTTTAAGGAAAACAATTCGTAAACCAATTTCATTCCGAAACTGTCTATATCATCGGCTCAAATTACACCTTACTACCCACGTGAGGATTGAAATGTGCCCTCGACGATCTGCCAAACCTCAAAATATTAGAACATACACATACGAACGGTGCACGGCGATCGCGATCAAAAATGCCCAACATGCGACGCAAAGTTCACTTTAAAACAAATTTTGTAAATATATAGTCTGTTCACATTATATAGTATATTTACGTTATTAAATCTCTTTAGAAAATATAATTCGGTTAATATTACAGGGCCGAACACATACAATCGGTGCACGGAGATCGCGATGATGGCTATGATTTTAAGAAATTTTCAAGGCTGCAAGGTAAGAAGAAAACGCAACGCTCTGCTGTGCTAATTATATACTTGCCTAATTATATTGGCGACGTTACAATTAAAATCCCTTAGAAGCAACTGAGGGATTTCCAGATCTTTCAGAACCAATTCAAGATGATTGGTTTTCTGCTCCACCAAAAACCATTTGTTTTGTATGCGGACAACCTTGTGCCTACATCTACTCTTCTAATGAAGAGTTTAATACTGGAGTCTGGTTCACCTCTCTTCTCTAAGTTTCATTAGGTTGTAAAGAGAGAGAAAGATTTTCGGGTCTGGGCTGAACAGGGAGTCATCTAGCGGACGGAGAAAACACCCTATGTAGCAAATAATGTCATCTGGTTGGTATCGATAGACATCAAATGGTGCAAAATGATATAAATTTGATGTAACTTTGCACCATTTATTTCTATTTACATTAATCAGACACTAAGTAGATGTAGGTAGACATCATTTGTTACATAGGATTGGGGGAAAAAGACCGGTTCATAACTCAAGCGTCAAAGACATAAGCTAAAGTGACGTTTATCCGTAGTTGCCGAATTTTTAATGTTTCCTTGTGTCGTTGTGCGTTCTCGTCTACATTTTGAGTTGATATGAATACTTATACTACCGTCAGGGATAAATATTTATTTCATTTCATTTAATAATTTCACGAATTGGGTATGTTGGGTATTGGGTATGTTTGTCTAGCTGTTGCATGATCAATTTCAAACCGCAAGCATATTAATTTATCCATTGAATGATTTGAATCATCTGAACGCTCTGTTGGCCATACAAATAAAACAATCTGCGTCCAATCTTACATGCGACCTACCGACCTTATTATTTAACACAGGGAAACCCAGAAAGCCGTGGTTTTTAGGAGACATGTATACTTAGCATTTCATCTCAATGAATTTATTACTTCTTATCTGATCTCCTTTTCTTAATGATTCATGAGAGATCAAGAGTAACGAGCAAACAGTCAACCAACCGTTCCAAACAGTTTTTTATTTTGAAAATTGAAACCTGACAACTGTTCAACATCTGCCGATAATCCCAATTAGTTGGAGAATTAACTCATCGTTCGTAAATTACACGAACGTTACTTACTCATTATTCATTAATACTACTTTAACTAAGTTTAGTAACGCTATCTCGTCGCAGACGGAGTGTGATGAATAGTAGCGCACATTTCAAGCCACAAGTTTCCTAATAAGTAATAACAAATAAAAATCTTGTAATCTGAAAAGAGCAGCAAACAAGTTTGTTGCTTGAAATTCTGTAAAATATTCCCAACCACAAATCATATACCAAGTTTATAACTTGGGCCCGAATCCTTCTTGTTGAAAAGGATCAAGAAATCGTGTACCAAAGTTTGTGCCAGTTTGTGCCAGTCCTTTCACACCGACCAGTTTAAACGTTTGAAGAAACAAGTTCTGCTTAGCACATGCAAACGATAGCAAGTTTATACCTTTGAAATTATGAGTCTTGTAGGTGATAAGGAAATTCTTTCTTAGATCTACTTAATAAGTATTGCGTTGCGTGCAGACCCATTGCAGACCGCGATTCTAAACACATTTAAGTTCTGAGCTGGTCTTTTAGTAGAAATTAGGGCGACGTTATATTAGCTACCGCCCGCGTATAGTAGTAGATAAGAATTACAGGTTTTCTTTCAGCATGTTATCTTTCAATCGGACAACAGTAAAAATTGCCCAAGTGAGCCCTTAACGAGATTTGTAAATTTGTAATTGTTTCATTCCACTAATTCCCTAAAATCCTGTAAACTAAAATGAAAGTTGAGCCAAGCAGCTGTCGCGCTATGAGGATTGTCACGACATAAAATGACCAATACATTCGACACGATACATGAAAGATTTATGGAGAAGAGTGTTGCCTCTCAGCTGGAGATTTACCATCTATAAGTTACAAGAGAAAACGTTGAATCCCACTGGGACCTGGCATTTCATAGTTGTTGGTGACGCAGCCAAAAGTCGTACTTGCATGTTATATACCCGCCTAACAGGCTTCTGGCTCTGCGGGAATGTCGCCTCTATCAGCGCGTCACAATGACTGTGTACTATAAAAAAAACTCACGTTGTCTTAGCGACGTCTGTAGCCGTTCGTTTCGTGTTAACAACAAGCATGCGCTTAAAGCACTATACTGGCACTATAGGCGGTCACGCTGAGAAGACTGCTGCTGCGAATCAGATATAAAACAGCTGATTGTTTCAAACGTTTCAGGGATCCTAGCGGATGCTGGCGCTTGCTGCAGGGCCCTTAACTCACAGTCGGAACCGTAAGCGTATACAGAAAGAGTTTGACAACCCAAATGGAGGAGGAGGAGGCCGTAAGCTTCATATGTCACTCACTTATCATTGATTGACGACCCAGAAATTTCTCGGTTTAGAAGTATTCAGAGGCGTAGTGACTCACGCCGCGCACTTACCATATATCCGGCAGAAACCGGGTCAAATAGCCTGCGACGTTATCTGGAAGATGTAAAATAACAGTCATCACAGACATCCAAGCCAGAGGTATACCTATAGTAGATTTTTGTCCGACCTTGTCGTCGCGCATCGATCCCTTTGAGGTCCGCGCTTGTTATTCATTTTTTTTTCTTCTTCTTCTTCCTTACTTGTTACTTCAAAGTCGTCAACCGCTGCCTGGTTGAAGGGTTCGTTCTGTCGGAAAAACACGACTTTTCCAGTCGAGTACACTGGAGACATGTTTTTGCAGCGGCCGCTGCCGTTCCGATCGCATCACGTCCACGTCAGAATGGATCTGGAATCAAATTCGAAAAAGATGAGTTCAGATACCCATATACAACTGTACGGCATCGTGAACACGTAGAACAAGTAAAGTCTGGAGCAGCAAAGGTAAGAATTTGGCAGCTTAAATAATGATCGTGTGGCTTTCTCTCTACAGAGTCTGTAGTTTGGGAATTCAATGCACAGAGAAACTAAGGCTATGCTGATGACAACCTGTCAACATGGCCAAAGAACAAGAATTCCGAAATTTATCTCATTGTCCAGTCGTCGTCCTGTAGAGAAAGCCAAATGTTTCGACTACCTTTCTTACTTATGCCTTACTGCATGTTACACGAGACTCAATCAATCTCCGCATCCAATATATACGAATGAAGAACAACAAGGATTCCCTTTCTTATTCCCCCCGAATAACAAAATTGAATATGGGAATGTTGAAGAACTGCGCGTTGAGAGCATGCTCTTATATAGACTCATATTTCCCTGTGATGTACTGACTGATGGTGTCTGGTGGCAAGGTTAAAAGCCCCATTTTTCAATAGCGCCGTATGATAAATGCAGTTGTCAAGGGACGTGCTTCGTCCCCTCGTATTATTGTGCAAAATAACAGAAAGGAAATGCTTGATGACTAAATCGGAAATGTTGGCCCTCGAAAAGTCAAGCATTTCCAAAGAAGTATTTACTCAACGTTTCATATGTTATAGGTGGCGACGTGTAGTGTGTACCTTAGCCGAGACGTTGTTTGATGGAAACTTTCCGTTTTGACATCCATTAGCTAGAGAGGCATCCCGACACGGTGTCCCACTTTCAAACAGCATTTCAACATTTCAGTCGTTTGCAGAATGTACGTACGCGAAAAGTGTGATAATAGTTGCTGAATTGCTGATGATTTGCCATTTAGCGGCACCGGTTGTAATTCGATGAATGGAGAACAAAAGAAAAGAAAAAAAAACAAATAACATCGGGAAAAAATTGATATGGAGACACTTGGACAAGGTGAAAAGTATTTGGAAAAACGTTTATATAAAAGGCATTATCCATATATTGCTCTGGATGGGAGAAATGGCGTACACGCACTGCCGTTTTAGGCGATGCGGGGAAACACTTCATCCATCGAGGACAAGTGCGCTAGGTGTAGCAGTCAGCAGTTAAGATCGTCCGCATAGGAAAAAACTGATATGCAAATGGCACACAGACAGACCACTCTGTTTTTCGTGTTGGGAACGTGAATGGAAAAGTTTTTCGACTGCGCAGTCTAAAATGTCATCGGGGCGAATCATGCGAGCGTGATAACAATCCCAAGCCAAGTAAAGCCGTTGTCTAATTATAATGACGGGTGGGGATCTTGTTGGCGGAACCAGTTCCCCCCCATCGTTCATTAGTTTCGACGACTCTATCCTGTTTCTATCATCGGGTCGTCGAGTGCATCAGCCGGATTTCCATAACAATCTTTAACGACCTCGTCAGTAGCTAGGAGATTAAAAAAACCGAAAACATTTGCGTGCCACGCGATTTGTGGAGTCTACGACGACGTCTCTCTTTCTCCGAGAAAGCTCGATGAATTGTTATCATTTTACCTTGAGTACCGTATCATACTACATCCGCCTACGTAATTGTCGCAACTACTAGGGAGAAACTAGGGGTAGACGTCATGACGGGAAAACGGGGACAAACTTTAACCCTTCGGAGAAAAGCGGATGTCGGTGATGACGGGGATTTATAAACGGGCCACCTGGATCGTTTCACAGTCCGGTCTCATTGATGCAAAGTTTTCCTCCGTCGCCGTTTATAATGCGACGCGAAAGGGGCCCTCGATTAGATGCGCAATCCATCTGAAAATAGAAACTTTTCGGCTTTGAAAAACCACGGTCCAGTTGGCACCTAAGAAGGGATCAACTTGGCGATGGCGCCAAACTCTCATACCGGAATTTCATTCATTACAGCAGCGCGCTAATCCCTAATATGGAAAGCGTCTATACATTTTGTTTTTGAAATGATGGCGCTGGAATTTATTCAAATTTAGATATTGCATTACGCCGTTATAGTCTAACAAGTCTTTAGGCTACGGGGCTACCTACGCGTACAGCTACATCAATTTGCAAGTCAGAACTTTTTGCACCTAATGAAAATGTAACGCTTTCGGTATAACATTAGAGCCGTTGTCGTTGAGTAATTCATCAAAAGAAGCATTCCTACTTCAAAAAAGTTTCTTTATCTTCTAGCAGCAGCAACAAGAAAAATATATTTTTTCCCCTCTCTCTCTCTCTCTTTAAAACATGCGTGTCTTGATGACCGTGACGGCGACCACCCTGGGACAGAGCCGGGCTTGATGACGCGTAAAAAGCCCGGTACAGGTGATGCTGATGAAAGTTGAAGTGGGTCCCGCGACTTGGCACCTATTCAACATACACACAACCAGCCCCAGCGCACACACTGTAAATATAAATGATGATGATGAGAATAATAGCGGCCGTATAGTAGAACTGGTGATGATATAATAATATGAAAACGAGCACCCAACTGGCTTTTTGTTTGACCACAGTCAACAGTCCCGGCAGAGAGAGAGAGAAGAAGAAATGGTCAAATCAAGCGGACTGAATCAGCAGTTTTTATTTCTTTTCTTTTTTTCTTCGTAGCCTACCAAAACCCCGAGAGTGGAATTCCGTCGACGACTCTATTTTCTGTATGTCGTGAATTCTTTTTATTCTCTCTATCTCTTTCTTTTAGATAGAGAAGGAGACTTGGGCCAGTTGTTCATCTTCTTCATACTACTCCAAGAGCTGTCCTCCTTGTTTTTTAAAGTGAGAATAAGATGTAGATGTTGTTTTCGACTATTGTATACAAGAGACTAAGGTGGGGGGGAGGACCGTGCGGAGAAAGTCGGTGAGAAAACGAGACAAAGCCTCACCGCCGTGCCGCCGCGCACTACATGATGGATTGGTCCTATCCATCAATCGCGCAAATCGATTACACCCCCTCCGCCAAAAAGTCTAGAAACCCTAGTTAATAGCTCGCGCGCGCTATGTCCGCCAAAAGGGGACCGAAAAAAGCCTTCTTCAGACAAAATCCTTATCGGAAATCTAGGAACGTCGGGATTTTTTTTCTTATCGGCCCGTAGGATAAACTTTGGTTTAATAGACCTGCAAGAGGAAGCTTTCTCTCTCTCTCCTCGTTGTGGCGTCAGCCAGCGCGCGGGGCATTGTTTAACACATGTCACTTCTGACCCTCTTTCCCTGTTACAACAATAGCACACGATCGCCGTGTCAACTCATTAATTCAGTATGTTCGACCGTACATGGTCTTCGCGCCGGGCGATTGGCTAGCGAAAACAACAGCACAGACAACAAACGAGTATAGTAGTGTGCGCTTGACGCAAAGATGAAAAAACAAAACAAAATCAAACACTTGAAATTCGTAGAAATAAACAAATGGTCTGGTAAGTTGTATCAGCTTCGTCATCATCCATAGATAATACAAGTATTGCTCATTTTGATATTCCTCTTCTTCTTCGTCGTCGTCCCCAGCACCAGAGAGAGCACAAGAGAAATAAAAAGAAAGAAAGCTTATAGAGTATATACGAATCCGGCATGAGACACGCGGAATGTGATTTAAAGATGTTTCGGGGATGAATAATGGATGGCAGCCGATCGTCGCTTGTCTCCGAAAAGGACGCGGAATGCCTTCTTCTCGTCGTATATATGAAAACAGAAAAGAAAGGACAAACAAAAAAAAAAAATCTTTTTACATACAAGCGCTTGTGCGTGAGAGAGAGAGAGAGAGAGAGGGCTAGCCATATAAATAGATAGTGGGTGATGTTATAGGCCACAGCAGTATGCGGGACGACTTGGCACGCATACTTAATGACCAGTGTGTGCTGCCCGTGTGTCTCATCTCCCAAGAGATAAAGGAGTATTATTATACCTTTTAGCTTACTTTAGCTACATAGCGTTTTCCTGCTGGACTATATAAAGCATCCGATACTGATATATCTGATGACATACGACTACACTCTCCCGTCCGACCGAAAAAAAAAACAGAAATTCAATAACATCAGCCAGCGGTTCCTCTTTCCCATTGGAATTCCCCTTGTCGACCATCAGAACCAATTTGCAAATCGTAAGAGACGACATCTGTTTCGAAATGGACTCTACTACTTCACAGAATGCTGCTCCCAAAACTCAATGACGTCCCATTGTTACAGTTGAAACACAAGACGAGGAAAGAGAAGAGCGAGCGCCTATGTATCTCTTCCGAGCGCCCACATCCATATGTTATTACTCGTTAATATACCCGCACTTGTATAGATGCGCGCGCCCGTCTTGTTTCCAAATCCTTCCAATAACGTTACAAAACCACTACACTCTACGGCCAGTTCATGTTAACAAGTTTGATTAGTCCGTTGGATGATATACCACCCACATGGTGAACCGATCATAAGTTTTCTTTTTCCCCTTTTCGTTCTGTAATTGATTTTCCAGTTTATTTATATACATATATATATTCGTGTAGCCCGAAAAAAGAAAAAGAAAAAATAGTAAATTTTATAGTCGGACGACGACGCGGTTTGTTTATGTATCTGCTATTAGATTGATCAAGGTCCCGCATTTGGGTTCTCGATACCGCCCACTTTCTATAGCTATATACAGTTATGCAAATAGTCGAACGCGCTGTAGCGCTAGAGCTGCGCCACGGTCTTTTGGTTATTCTCGTAGCGCGCGCGCGCGCATGCACCGGCTAGCAGCATCACAGCGCACTAGGGGGAGAAATCATTCGGTAAATGATTAGCCAGCGTCTCACTGGCGGCCCGTGACGTTGGATAGTGGTTTCTTGTTGTTTATTGTGATGATAGGCAGAGGAGGCAAAATGCTGGTCGGAGCTATAGGGAAATGTTAGACTCGTCGGTGGTGGTGGTGATATGGACGAGCGAAAGGGACTAGTCGTGCCGAGAGCCGACGAGTCGGACCGACCGAGCAGCGCGGGACATTCAGAAAGTTGGCTGCAGTCTAGGCCGCCGGTTGCACCAGTCGTTCGCTCCGTCTACCTACTACTCTGAACTGTCTCTCTTGTACACCTTTTGGCTGCCGTCGCTGTCTGCCGCGCGTTATTCCACCGTCTCGTGCTTCGTTCCGTGTTCTTTTCTCTTTTTTGGACTATCTTTCTTTTCGGTTTTTCGTCTTGTACGATTCCGCGAAAAAAAGACGACAACTGGAGATGTTTGCGCTGTCGAACCTTTTTAAGGTGGGCCGAATTATTGGAAACGAATCGCAGGAGCAGCAACAGCAGCATCAGTGAGGAGACTATCGATTCTTCGGGATTAGATACCTGACCGTCCGACCGTAAGGTAAGCCACTCACTTCATCTTGGGAACCGAGCCAGAAAACTTTATTACAGCCCAAGTGGGAATCAAGTTATTTCTATTCTTCCTCGGCGAGAGAGAGAGATAAGATTGTCTGCCGGCTGCCTCAAGTTTAGGTTTGGCAATGTGCAACCTGTTGTCAGCTTTTGTTGATCGCTTCATCCGATTAGATGCTTGGCGCAGTCGAGTCAGTTATCCGACTGCTGGGGCGATGATTGAGCGCCATAGTTTTAGCGGACTTTGATAAGAAGAGGGAGCCCCGGTGTAATACTAGTAGGTTTGTTATAAGTATAGTCAAGGCGATGGCCAAAAACATGCCGTAATAATGGCATCGGGTAGCCCGAAAATCCCTTGGCCAGCCTGGAAGAACACATAAGACGGCACGCCATGTTGCACGTTGACGCCCCATGATGGATGGATTTGAACCCAGCCCTAGCCATCTCCAGCAACGTCAGTTGGACTTGGAATTGATTCGTAAAACAGCTGCTAGTCTTCTTTTCTTCCAGATTAGAGTTAACGGAATCCTCGCCGTCGTCGTTCCACAACCTAGCACTGACTGACCCGGGGTATTCAATTAATTTTATCAGATGGATTGTAACTGGCACATTGATTGTATTTATCGCCGCCGATGTGAATCGTTTCAAAGACTCGGCTGATGAACACGTCCACCACCATCAGACTTTTGTGTCGTCGTAGTAGAATTCTTTTTGTTTCTCGTTTCTGGTTCTTTTTTTTTTTTTTCGTTTGTCCCTTCCATTCGGGAGTAATAAAAGTTTGGGACGCGATTGTGTTCCGCTGGGTTCGCGCTGACGTCTTAAATTTCCCAGTCGTCGGGAAGGCGCTGGTTGACACATGTCTAACCCACCCTTTTGAACAATTTCAATCCCGTCGACTGCAGGACGAAAAAAAGCAAAACAAAAGAATTCTTTCCTTCCATCCAGTCGAGTCCTCCTCCTCCTATCAAGAGACAAAAGAAGAATTATGAAACAAAGAGCAATTCAGACTACTACAACTGCCATAGTCCATACCGGTTTTTTCCGTGCTGTTTATATAAGAAAGAAAGAATTTTGAAGGAAGAATTGAAAATGAAAAATGAAGAACAAGAAGAGAAGAAGAAAAAAAAAACACTCGGTCGGGCTGAATACCTGTTGAGAACACACCTGTCTGGCCAGCTATGGGCCTTGGGAATGAGTTCCCTCCGAAACAAGTTGAATTGGGTCTAGGAAGAATGAAAGAACAACAACAAAAACAAGACGAACGAATTGAATAAGAAATCGACGCCATAATATGCGGCTTGGGCCGCCAGACCACGGCGTTGGCAAGAGTAATCGCTTTGGCTATCTTTTGCTTCCAAAGAGGAATAGGTGATGGAAAGGTTCGATTGGAGACTGGGGCGATTGATTGGTCGCGTTTCCCTTTTTGAATTTTTTTGATTATATTCCCTTCCAAGCCGCCCAATAAGACGAATAGCCGGATCGTCGTATAGCCTATTGGTCACTCGATATATGCATGCGATGGAATGCATACGGAATTTTCAATCATTTTCTCTCTCTTTCTCTCTCTCTTTACTCGGTTCGGTTCGGCTGCGTCTCTCGTCCCTACTGAATTATTGCCGGAGAGCCATCAATATTCACCGCGTCGTGTCGAACCGGGTGGGCCCACCACCACTACCAATGGCACGTCTATATACAAGATACAATTTCTTTCTCTGCAATATATGCTAATAGAAACCCACACACATACACGCCTTCCATTACGGCCGGCCTGATGTATTTCAATACGTCTCGCAACTCCCTTTCAATCAACGGGAGCCTAAACATTGCTGTTTCTCTCGCTACGGTAGAGGTTTGATGCTTTTCGTAGCTTGGCATTTTCCCTTTCGCTCTTTGAAATGGCGACCTTTACTATCACTTTCCGTCGATCTCGTTTTAAGTGCCTGTTTAACTTCCAGCTGTTTGATTAGCTCCAGAAGAAGAAGACGTTTTGTCAAAAGAACATGTCGAGTCAAACAATAACAACAAAAAAGAAGAAGAAAGAAAGAAAGAAAAACGAAAGCCACGTTTGTCATTTACGGCCAATGTCAAACAGCCAGAAAAGGTAATTTCCTCTCTACACAGCGACATTGTAGTGCGGTGCGGTCATCCAGTTTGAGATAATGGCTGTTGAACAAGATTTCGGTGGTCGGAGGGGGGAACAAAAAGTACTTAAACGACTCTGCTGAAGTAGTTGGGGTTTTAATCTGGGAAACTGTCGTGACAGTGTTGATGGCCGTGATGGACCGTCTTTTTCCCTTTTTTTTGCGGCCAGACGTGTTCGTTGCCTTACACAGTTACACTTCTGGGTTGTTCCAGACAAAGCACAAAAGATACAGCACACAACAGACAGAGAAGAAAAGAGAAGAAAAAAAGGCCCCAAAAGGAAAGAGAATGACAAGCCCACCCGGCTCGACTGTTGAATTAATGAGAAAGATACGACTTCTGGCGTTCGTCAGTCCTCGCCGGGACCACACACGCAATGTTCCACTCCCGTCTTACCGGAATCCGGATCGAGGGGTGAGAGTGGATGTAGATGGAGTAGTTAGTAAAGTAGCTAGTAGCAGTCGTTGTAGTAGTGGTGGTTGTGTTTTGTCGACCAAAAAGAAGAAGAAAAAGAAACGGAATAGAGAATCAAGTAAGAAATGGACGGATTATCAATTGTAAAGTCATGGAAGCTCACGAAACAAACCAATCCGAGACGCCCTTGAAAAATGTAACATTGCTTATTCTTCCTTCCTTTTTCCTTAACCAGAGATTCTCTCTTTCCTCTTTTCTCTTATTCCCAAAAGTAGTTTCCTATTGAGGGACAAACAGGACCTGAATTCTAGATTAAGGCCCATCTCTGTGTTTTCCTTTATTCCCTTTCTCTCCGTATTTGAAACACAAAACAGTGGAGCTCAGTTCTTCTTATTTTTTTAAGACTTGTCATCCATTCATGTGTTCCGTAAAAAGGCTGTATAAATGCGGCTTGACTTCTTCTTCTTCTCTTCCAGCATCCACATCGTCGACGATAAAATATGACAGAGGCCACTTGTCAGCTTAGTTTGTTTTTTTTTCTTTCCTCTACCCGTTTTTATCTTCTCCTACATTTTTAATTGACCGACTGAATAATGAATCAATTCGTCCAGCCCTTCATTAAACCAACTTATGCGGTTTTGACTCTACGGCACCTGTCCCGGCCGGGCAAAAGGCCGTTTGCCTATTTTGGAATTTGAAAAACAACGGACGGCGGGGCCATCTAGCGGTCGATAAATCAACTACGTCGCGTTCTAAATTGAGCCATTAATCGTTTCGAAAAAGACGGGGCACAAAAAATGTCAAGTCGGACAAAAGTTGTCCCTTTTTGCAGATTGGTGGTGGGGAGAGGACATTTTCATGTGCTAGTGTGTGAAAAAGAGAGAGAAAAAAAAGAAAAGAGCTCGAAATAGTGAATGACCATTGACTAGTCTGTCGGAGGGGTTCGGGTTGCCTTTGAATCTTTTGAACCTTGGGATTGTCGGTCCTTTCTTTCCTCTCCATCCTGTCTCTTATTTCATTTCTTTGTTTGTCTCCATCCTCTATACCCAGCTTCCCTCTAAAAAACATATCATTCTCGTTACATTCTCTCGCCTGTTTGTCTGCTATTAGCTGAAAAGACGACGACACTGTGCAGCTCTCTTCTTCGGTAACCTTAGCATCTCCTGCAACTTTGACTCTCACCGTACTCGGTGCACCCGACTGCTAGCTGTCTGCGTATTCGAGTCCAATCGAGTGAAATAATTGATTTAAAGTAAAGTTCCTTCAGGGAACAAAAAAGATAAGGGAAATGGAATAGTACAAAAGTAGAACGGACAAGGGAGGGGGGAGTAAAAAAAAGAAAGATGGAGGGGGGCTATTCGAATTTCATCTCTCTCTCGGATTTCGGTTGGAAGAGAAAAGAGACCAGCAAATAAAAGAGAGAAGGAACCTCTCCCCGGATGGCGCCGACAAGACGGTTCTTTTTTTCTTCTCCGTCTTCCTCTTCATTCCTTTCTCTTTTTCAATACTTCTTTTCTTTCCTGTCTCTCCTCTTTTATGTCTTTTATATACATTTATATATTTTCATTTATATGCTGGTACTAAAGGAAAGCACCATGAACTCTGACCTCCATAGTCCTTTACCCCCAATCCGTTTCGCGGATTTTCTTTTAGTCCTCTTCTATAGATGGATTTGTTTTGCTTCGATGTGTGAGATTTATCGTCACTTTGGTCAAGTACCAAGCACTTTTCAAGGTCCCCCACAGTGCCCTAGTTTCGTAAATATGACAAAACAAAGTATAAACCGATCGACAGGTGAAATATATTCGAATTCCGCCAAACGCAGAACAAATTTTTTCCGTTTTTTACAAGTAAACTTTTTTTTTGTTGTTGAGCGAAATATCTTCTTTTTTCTCTCTTAATTTTTCGAATCGTAATCGCTGGATCGAAAATCAAAAACAATCGTTCCAAAGTCGCGAATCAATCGACGATTCACGACAGGATACACACAAAAATAAAAAGAACACGAATTATCGTCACTGTTTGAAAATTCAGAAGAAATTAATTGGAAAAAAATGAACAATTTACAACTCCCCATGACGAAATAATTACCATTATATCACGTGGTAAACTTTTAGTTGGCCGTTGACAAACAAACTTGCACTTTTGTCTCGTTAGACAAAAAAACAAACTTTTTTTTTTGCAGCAAGTTAATAAAAACATGCGAACGAAATGGCTACTACATTGGGTAAACATTACCATCAATAAATGTTGAATGTTTCTCTCTCTTATTCTTGTCTGTCTGGTGGTGGTGGAACAGGGAGCGTGGGATTGTCAGGTTTTACAATTGTCCATTGTCGCCAATGCTAGCTGTCCGTTTTGTATCACAAAGAAATTTCCAAACTTTCCTATGGAAATCGCATCAAAATCGCAACTACCGACAGCCATATTTATAATCCTATATTAGTGGTGGTGGTGGAGGATATCATCGGATGTGCCACAATCCAAGATTGAGAACGCTGAGCTGCGGAAGTTTCATTATTTTCTCCAGCCCGGAAGTGGTGATTTTCGTACACCCGTAGAGATCTGAATGAACAAGACGCATTTGCGGTTAGAAATGGAAATTTTTATCGAACCAGGAAAAAAAAACAAAAACAAAACACGGGTTTTACCTATGCAACGCAGTTTGCGCAAGTGGTCGGCGACGGCTTGAATGGACCGATCCGTTATGCGACTGCACTGGCCAATGTTGAGCGTCTGGAGGTCGAGCAGGGAAAGGGCCACGCGGATGAGACCCTCGTCCGAGACGTGGCAAGCGCTCAGCGAGAGCTGTTTCAAATGGACGAGACCTTGAGCGACGTGAACGACGGCCGAGTCGTCGATCCGGTCGCAAAACGAGACGTCCAGCGACGTAATCCTCGAACCACCTTCAGCTAGGTAGGCCATGCCAACGTCGGAAATGTTGTCACACGATCGCAGGTTCAGTTCGCACAGCGACGGCATCTTGGCCAGGTACTTGAGACCGCTGTCGCTGATCGATAGGCAAAAACTCAGGTTAATGGATTTCAACTGCTTCAGGCCCATCGAGACGTGCATTAGCGCCTCGTCTGTAAGCTTCTGGCAATCCTGTAAACAACAAAACTCAGTTAGAGACAATTTGCTAAACACGTGAAACGTTAAACTACTCAAACATTCAAGACCTCGTTACTTCATAATTACATCTTTCCGAGAAAATTACGGGAGAAAAAAAAGCGGAAATTGCGACAGAAACGAATCGTAATCGAGTTATCACTTGGCAATTTGTTTGTCAAAACAGTTACAGCACCAGAGAAGATAGATGCGTGTTACGAAACGACGCCGCGTAGTGGCGTTGCTAAAGCGTCGTCTGCTACTCTTACGTCAAACCCCATCCGACCTTACCTTTCCCTTTTTGTGTCGACTCAAGACAAAAACAAAAGAGAAAGAGAGAAAGAAAAAATAGAAAAAAAAAACAGGTATCGAGTTGTTTTTATAGTTTACCTGAAGTCCGAGGTGTTCAAGGGCCAAATTGCCTTCAGCGTCCGAGCCCAATCCGGCCAGACTGGCGATGCCGAGATCGGAGACGTGCCAGCAGGATCGCAGGTTGAGGCTCTTGAGGGATTTGAGACCCCAGGCGATGAGCAATAGGCCGGCATTGGTCACATTACAACAGCCGCCCAAGTCCAGTTCCTGGAGCTGTCGACAAAACTGAGCCAGTCGGCTGAGACTCGAGTCGGTGATTTGTTTACACAAGCTGAGATTGAGCCGTTTCAAAGTTGGCACATCGGCCGTCAGTGCGTGAGCGATGCCAATGTCCGTCACGTTGAAGCAACCGCTCAAATCGAGCGACTCGATGTTGGGCAGCCCTTGGGTCACGTCGCGAAGGCTACGTCTCAGCGACAGGATCTGGACCCGGCGGATGCCCCTGCGGACCAGCGACGGAAACAGCGACGGATTGGCCCGTCTCAGATGCAGTTTCGGCTCGCACGATCGCCACACAGACTTGTGATAGGCCGCCTCTCTCCACTGTTGGCAAACTTGAGCGGCCCGTCCACGATCCCTCACCTCCAGCATGCCAAAGATGATGGCCAGGATCTCAGGGTAGAGGCAGCTGACGTGTGTCCCGCCGAAATCGTCTTCGTCCGTCGTTTCCTGCGGACATGCCCCACTGTCGTCGTGCACTTTCAACTGTTTACTTCGCTGGTGAATCGGATAGTTGCTGTAGAGCTCTGTCGCCTCCATTTTGTCGTATTCTGACCGTCGTCTTCGTCGTCGTAGAGAAGCGTCATCGAGACGTGCACATGTTCACCATGGCGAGAGCCAGAGCCAACTGCCTTCTCTTTTTTCATCAGCTTCTCTTCTTCCTTCTTTTCTTACCCCCTCTCCTTCATCTTCCCCCTCTTTCTCTTTATCTTCGTATTCCTTCTCTCTCTCTCTTTCTCTACGTACTACACTACTGCGCGTGTGTGTGTGTTGTCCCCCTTGTACAACTCCTCTGGCGGTGGATTCTTGCGTTAGTTCGCACTAGCCGCCACTAGAGGCGCCATCATTTTCTCTCTTTTTTTCTTTCCCGAGTTTCTCTCGTTTCAAAACGCAATTCGATATTCCTCACTTGTTTGTTTTTTTTTTGACCGAGTTGGGATTTTCGTTCGATGAATGGCGAATCTTCTTGGATCGAAATTCATTTAAAGAAAATTCAGTTCAATTTTTTGGGAGGAAAAGCACCTTGTCTTTTTTTCAGCAGGTTCTTTTTCTCTCCCTCCTTTTACCCTCCCCAACGTCCTCGATATCGTCCCATCCTCTCTTCCATTCTCCCTCTATTCATCAAGAGTATCCTCCTATATCCTTTTCTCGTGTCCCCGGCACATACGCACACCAGGTCTCCCCTTTCAACTGTGTTTCCAAGGTCTCCCCCTCTCTCTCTGCGCTTCCACCCAGTTTCGTCCTTTTTTTCAATTCTTTTTAGATTTCTTCAAGAAAAAAAAAAATGAAAATAAAAACTACGTACAGTTGTGTTTAACTTTTCCCGTTAACTCTTATGAATCATTTCGACATTCGACGGAAACATCGAGATTTATCTGGACAATGTATAAGAACAGATTGTGGAAGAGAGAGGAGACCGAAATAGAATAGAACAAAAGTTCAACAGATAACAACAGTTCGATAAGATTTCGAAAACTTCACTTTAGCATCCGCGCGCGCTCTTCTTCCCCTCCCCCTCTCACGAGTCCGTCAAGCTTGTGATTGGATTGAAAAAAAAAGGATTTTTTCTTTTTTCCCTCTTCAGCCTAAAGGAGAAAATGGGTTACTAGAGGTATTGATCTGAAGATTAGATAAATCTAATGGAATCAAGGAACTTGATCAAGTCACGATCAATTCAATTGGATTAATTCAGATCGAATTTGTACGCCATCTAGCGGTCGAAATTATCAACTAATGAATATCTCTAAATGCAGACGACAGGTGGCGCTAGAATAGGAAAACCGGGTGATTCGAAAATAAAAAAAGAAGAAAAAAAAATATAAAAATAAATAAAAAATATCGAGGGTGATATTGCGTCGTTCACACACGAGGGGGATAAGGTAATTTACAGCCGGATCGGGACGGACGCTTTTGTCGGGTTGTAAATTGTGTCAAGACTCGAGACGTTCCTCTGGAGACGAAGAGAAGGGCTTTCGCTAGGGCGATGGAGAGCTGGTTCTCCTCGGTGGCTCGGTCGCTCTGTTTTGGCGAACGTCGACGCAGCGCGTAATAATCCCGTGTTGACTAGAAAGCGGCTTAAATAGCGCGCGTGTACGAGTCATCCGTCACTCGGCGTGACGAAATATCGTCGAAAATACCTTGCGAGCACGTCAGGGTGAAATAAAAGCCTTCAACGCGGCAGACTCGACCGATTCTGCTCTTTTTTTCCTTATTTTTCTTTCTCAATTCCTCTCCAGTGATGCATCCGTACTCTATGTGCAAGAGCGTCTGTAAAGCAGTCACAAAACTCTGCTGGCGATAGCTGATAAGAAGGATATAGTCAGGAAACTGGCGTCTTGGCGGACAGTGAAAGATTCAGTCCGGGTGTCGTCCATTGGCCGGTCGGTGTCCCTTTCTTCGTCTGCCAAACAGATGAAAACGGGCCGCTATCTCTTCTTTCTTCTTCCTCTTTTCTGCGTTGGGAAACGCGTTGGACTTTGACTCTAAGCTGAACTTGACGGCCGATATCGGTCAGATCACAAAAATAGAGCTATTTACAAATGGCCGTTTGTGTCGACACAGTCCAGGAGCCGCGATAGGCAACGGGTCTCCTTCGTCTTCTTCGTCTTCTTTTGAGACTCTACCCGGATAGTCCATAGTCTATAGTAACGTGATTTATCCACCAGACTGGACCTCTTCACGGATCACCGCCGTCACAGGTGCCCAATCCGTCACTGGACACGGGTTCCAGGAGACTTAATACACGACGGCCACCATAAATCCTCGAGGGTCCCCAAAAAAACAAAAGACCCTGAGCCAAAAATGAGACGGAACAGAAAAAAACAAAACAAGCCAAGAAAATATTCGTATCTAATACTACAAAGCTAAAAAAGAATCACTCGGCGCCTTTCTTTCTCCTTCTGAAACGCACACACAACACGGAGGATTCCTGATGCTAATAACGACCCTCCTACCGTAATACACTTTTTTCTTTTTCTTCTTTCTTCACTTTTGTAACTCCCCGACGTCACCCAAGGCGACCGAAGGGGGATACCAAGTACACTAGACTGTAATGGTACGGCGGAAGAATCGGTAATTAGCCGCTTTCTACCTTTTCTCTCTGTGTTCTGTATATTTGTCATAATTTGTTCTGCCTTCCACAGGAGGGAAGGAGCAAAGAGCGTGCAACAGACAAAGAGAACTCTCAATGGTCATTGGCCTCACAGTCTCTCTCTCTCTCTCAACTTCTTTTGATGATTTACGGCAATTTGTTATTAGTCGAAAAAGGGAGCGAGGGAACGTGTAATGAAACGAAAATTGGGCCGACATATTCAAACGGAAAGGAACGCGTCTACATAACGGCGCGTCACGAAATTTGAATACGGTGACGCCTAGCAAATGGGAATTTGATCTAGACAAGGGTTGCCAGTTGCTAAAAAAGGGGGGAAAACGATGTTTAATTCCCCCTCAACAGTGTTACTACTTAAGCCGATCACCATGGCGTCGTCGCGCGCGATGATTCCGTAGGCTTCGCCAGTCTAAAACTCTCTAACCTATTTGAAAAAAAAGGTAACTTAAGAAGCCTTTTTTCTTTTAACGTTATCGCCAAACCCGCCTTTATCGTGTTCTTTTCTTCTGGTTCTTCTCTCGCAGTGTCCCCCCTGAAGCCGAGCCGATTAAGCGCAATCGTTATATAGCTAGAGACTATAGTCTACGTACTACCCCTTTTTTTCTTACCCGTTGTGCGTCTTCCCTGTTTAGTTTCGCCTTGATCATGATCATTTTGATCTACACAATTGTCTCTAACACTCGTTCATTCATTTAGAGTAATAAGACCGACTTGCGTGGTTAGTTTTGTTTCTTTTTTTTCTTTTCCGAGTTCTGACCTTTTTTCATGATGATTTCGACGGCGAGAAGAGAGCGCCCTACGGACATGTGGAACCCACACACATAGCGGCAGCACCCATAAATTTTCAACATGCCCCGAACGATTGTTTCAATGACTGCTGGCTGCTGTATAACCCCGAATAGCTCTGAAACGAACACACAGACACACAAAAAAAGAAAAAGAAAAAACCTTTAATATTTATTTTCTGGGTTTTTGTTTCTTTCAAACGGGCCGACCTGTAATCAGTGCGCGCCCCCTCGTCGTCCACTAACGTCGACCCCCGCGCTGATGTATATGGCGTCAAGAATTTCTTCGGAAAAGCAAAGAAGAAGACGACTCTTGGGTGCCCCCTCCACTAGAAATTAAAGAGGGGACGTCAGTTCCGTGGAAAAGACACGGCACAAAGAGATGTAGGGCCCAGCTTTGGGCAGGCCAATTATATGGAAATGTTACATACATACAAACATGTATCCTTGTGTGTTTTTCTATTTGGGAAAAAAAAGAAGAAAAAAAAGAAATGTGGACGTCGAGGACGACGCGGCGGAGAGGAAGCCGGTAAAAACCACGAACCGTGAGAAAATCGATTCGGCGGCCGCAAAGAATTGTCGAGAAAAGAGATTTTTCCTTCCCTTCAAGAAAACCACCAATGCTAATTTCTTAACGGCACGTTTCGACGACACATTGAAAATCCTTGTAATTTCCGTAAGTGTTTTATTGTCTGCGGCGCGGTGCGGGGCGGCGGAAGGTTAATGAGGTTCGATTCCGATTTTATATAACGCTAGCTCGCATCACAATGGCATCAGGAGTTAGAAGAAGAAGTGGCTCATTTGGCCTCGGCTCGTCGTCTCCGATCGAACCTTATTGGGACAAGGTGAAAACGGACGGCGCTTTATTTTTCTGCGCTTCTCGGCATCGACTCAGACTTCCTATATAACGCAACTTGATGGATTCAATTGGCGATTGAATAGGGTCGTAAAGGAAGCGCTCTTCTAGATAACGAAGAAAAAGAAGGAGTCCTCTAGGACGGTTATCAGGGAAGGTCTTCTCTTGACTTTCTTGTCGAAAAAAAAGGGAGAAATAGAGAAAATGCGCATCAAGTTTAAAGGTAGCGCGCTCCGGCAGCCGTTGGCCGCGCGGCCGACAGCTTTTTTATTCCGTATATCTGCCGCCTGTTGTGGGAGACGAGACAGGAGGGAACCTTGTCGACTCCTTAATACCATTTTAATAGCTTCAAACCGTCGACCCGTCTCTAAAAGTTTCCGAGGGAGAAAACAGCAGAAAACACATTGACGCGACGCCGACGAGTGAATTATACAATCCCCTCTCTGTCTCAAAAAAACAACGACAGCAGCCCTCACCTATGATTTGTGCGGCTCGAACCCCCTTGAGCTGCCGATTGGCTATCGGGCCATAACCGCTGAGAGATATCGATTGATGCTGTTCCTCAGAAACAGTTGGACTTGTATAGAAATAGGTAATGAGATCGGACGATCGTGCGTGAAATTGTCGAAAGAGAGAGTTTGTGATGTCATCGGGACAAAGCATCAGCACGGAGGAGTAAAAAAATTACCTGTTTTACAATAATACCGAAGAAAATACAACAACAACAACACTACCATCATCTAGCTATCGCGTGTGCGCTTGAGCGATGACGATAGCCGATCCCTGAGAAGAGTTTTTTTTTTCCCGACAATTCCGTATATATCGGTCCATCTACGAATCGTCTCCATAAAAGACAATAGCAATAAGAAGTTATAAGTTTTTTTTTTTCTTTTTCTTAGTTTGTGTTGTGTTTCTCGACGATGATTCCCCCTCGTCTTTCTCTAGCTCTTTTGGTTTGTTGCGCGTTGAAAGTTAATTGACGGATGAGCCTGGGAGATGCGGGGGCTGGAAGGCAGACATGCATCATATTCCGGGCTACAAGGGGGCGGACTGATGAGTTGAAAAGGTATATAGAATATATAGCCTAGAAGACAAGAAAGAAGAAGAAGAAGAAGAAACATTAAAAGAAGAAAGGGGGCTCCGGAGAAAGAATGCAAATGAAATGTTGTCCGACTTCCAATCACGGCACTTGTCTAGAGCCCATCTTGTTGGAGTAGCACCCTGTTTTTTTGTGTGGGGGTTCCAGGTTCCTTGTTTTTCTTCTTCTTCTTCCCCATGTCGTAAAGAAGAATAGAAAATGGGACCCTTTGGTGGAAATGTTAATAGGCATGAACAGCGCAACTGGACGAAGAAGAGGGAATGAGAGAAAGAAGCTGCTCCAACACAACGCCCGTCGGGTTCTTCTCTATCTAAAGATGGTGATAGGAACGCCGGTATTTTTCCGTCTCTTTGGAGAGAGACTCTGCTGCTGACCTGCCTCTGATTTCCCGTCTGAAATGGACGCCGTTCTCTTCCATGTATGCATGTTATGTGTGTGCGAGCCGTTTTGCCTACGACGTGTAGTAGTAGCCACTCTTCTTTCTCTCTCTTCGGTGGGGTTTTTATCTTCAGCGACACCTGGAACAATCCCGCAGAGACGAGAGAGAGAACCCGAAAGAGCAGGGAGCTTTTCGGGTTTTGTTTTTCTTGACGAAAAACACGAGCGAGCAAGGCCGTTCGTGACCGGCATAACTAAAAACACCCGTTTTCAAATAAGTCTCTCTCTTCTGTCGGGCGCGCGCGCGTCTACAAAACACAACACGACGAAACGAACAGACTTTCAAACTGCGGGACCCGCTTCGTTATTCCCTTCCAGGACTTGTTCATCTGCTCACTCGATATGCTGATTTTTTTTTATTCCAGCAACCGGCCTGGGAAACTAACGAGAACTTTCAGAGCCTCAACGCACACACAAAAATTCCGATGTATAAATGTTTAATATTGTCATAGACAAAAGAAAGAAGAAGAAGAAAGTCTTTGGCTGGTAAAAGTCGGACGGCCTCGACATGGCGATGCTGCTACGCATCTTCTATACATCTATATTTGAAAAGGGAAGGAGCAGCGCAACATCGGACGAATATAGAAACCATCTATATAAGTTCTGGCTGACCTTATTGTTTCCCAAAGACCCCCAAAACAATTTTCAATCAGATTTCCGCTCGAGTAGATACTACTGATGTTGGGCTCCTCTTTTCAACTTTCACGTCAATTAGATTATAAATACTATACGTCTCGCGATGTATATAGTTTTGTGTTTGTGGAATTTTCCCTATTGCCGCTGAAACTATGTGGATAATTAAATTTTCAATTTCCAACATTTTCGGTCTTCTCCTCTTTGATATCTACGCACTATAGCGGTCCAACTCGCCGTCCGAGGCAGCCTATATGTAGAACAGCGTTATGTTCTTTCTTCCAAACACTACATAGTTCTAGTACTATATTGAGAGAGAGAAGATACCGCGCCATTACATTCCCCCGCCGCCGGTCCGCGCTCCTCTTATTTCGCCCCTCCAATCTCTTCGATTAGACTCGGGGAAACGGACCAGGTGTGAGTCGGTCTCTCTCTACGCGTATATACAACTGTGGAATGTACTACTCTATCCTATACACTAGTAGAGTGTAATATATATATATATTTTAGAGAGCTGCTGGTCGGCTATATAGAACTATATAGAACCGTATTTTTTTAAATAACAGCGCCAGCACCATCTTTGTCGATTAGAGAAGCTTTGCAGGAAAAAAAAAACGACAACGACGAGCGCATCCGTGAGCGGAATTATTTAAGACTTACTAAAGGGTCGTCGGTCCGTCGCGGTGTGCGCTCGACGCGAGCGCGCTCACGAATAACAGTACGGACAAAGTGGTTCCATCCGTGGAATGATAATATCCGGACGGCGACTGTCGCCCTGACGGACAAAAATGGATAAGGAAACCTAGAAGAAGACGACGAAGACGACGACTAGTGTCTAAGTAGCCTATAGAATACATAGAAGATGATGATAAGAGAGAAAAAAGGAGAAAAAATAAAGAGAGGACTAACAGACTATGCTGTTGGGTGGCCGTTCTCAAGTTATTTCAGCAGAGGATCAAAAGCTCATCATCGGCGAGAGAAGAATCAAAGGGGACGACAAGACGGGCGAGCTGATAGTTCTGGCTAGCCCTTCCTAGCTCCGCCGAAGTTAACAAATGATCCGTCGCTGCTCGCTCTATAGCGAGCGCGCGTGCAATGAATGGATCCTTGTCCCACCGATCCATTACGATTATAAAGAGAGTCGACGATCGTCCGAGGATCAAGCTCTCGACACGTCATTTTTTACGTGGCCAACAAACCTCCCCCTCACATCAGCATTGTCGAAGCGGTTCACGCAACCCAGCTAATAGCTCTCGTGCAACCGGCCCCATATTCCTCCTTCTTTTTATCTATATATTTCATTCTAGGGGAAAAAGCAGCGGTATAGAGACACTGGGGAAGAACTCGGTTATAAATCATTTGGTGAGCTTGGACACATCCTCGGATATGGTGTAATCCAAATCTATTGCCAGATCCTGCGGGAGTCGGAAGAAGAAGAGCTGCAAACGACGGCGACGTCTAATAGTCGGTGGAATCAAGCAACCGACGGCCTGTACGACACCATTAGTCCCCAGAAATGATGTGTAACCCTATATCAATTGTTATGTCGACGCTATAGCTTATAATATTAAAAGACAATGGCTTCGATCGATTGATGAGCGGCCCGAAATAAATCAACGAGAACAATGACCCCGTTGACGCACGTCATTCAGTTTTTTTTTGCTGCCGGAAAAAAAAAGGAAAAAGTTTTTTAAAACATACAGACGTTTTTTTTCCTCCGTCGTGTAACACATGCGTATATATATACGTGGCTAATCAAAACAGCGTGTAGCTGCGTCTGGTCCGCCGAACAATCGTTTCGCCCACACGCGGAAAAGTAAATGGGGTAGCGAACGAACGAAACGCATCAGGGAGAGGATCAAAGGGTTTTTATTCTTCTTCTTCTTTCTTTTGAACTGACGACGACGTTGTACTGCTGCTACTGGTAGTAGTATGTACATTATCTAAAGCCCTCTCGAATCGTTTAGAAGCCAAACGCCATCTTTTTTCTACCCCCTTTGTCGCTATACCATTGGCCTATTGGCCCCGGCGACTTTATTGAAGCGTCGGACTTCTTCCTTATAATATAACTTTTTTGTGTTGGATGAGAACGCAGATGAGGGTTTCCGCGGGTGGAAAGAGAATCCTGGGGGGAAAGTAACAACCAGCAACAAACCGAAAACAAAACAGCGCGCAAAAAGCTTTTCATGTTGTGAACAGGCTCGAAAACCCTCCCCTCTTGTCTGCTGCTCTTAGCGGCCCTTGATCCAAACAAGAGCCGACGAAAGTATCAAAAGAAGAGAAGAAGAAAAAAAGATGAACCGTGATTAGCCCTATATATATATGTTGTGTACAATAACCTCCACCCTAGACGAAGTATTAGAGACGTCGGGCCACTATAGATACTTTAGTACAAGGGACGCCAATGAATACACAACCCAATCTTTTGTGTCCGCTGCAGGAGCAGCAGCAGCGAGGACCCTCTAAAGCGCTCGCAACAGCCCTTCAATTTCATCCGTTTTTTGTTTTCCTCCTTTTGTTGTTCACGGACCTTCGCCCATTTCATCCCCATAGCTATTTCAAGAGGGGACCTATAACTGGCGCAATCATGGCCCCGTAGAAAATGAAAGCAAATATATCTATACACACGCGTTATTATTCTAATGGCTTTTATATAGACTTGCGATCGGCCGTATAATAGACGTTGTAGCCTATTCTCCGTTTCGGATACTAGGTGGAGCGTGACTAGACGACGCGTCGGTGTCAACGCTTGTAGGGCTCACGGCTCTGTTGGCCATTTTTCCCCAGCCGACTATAGGGCATGGGCATCATGTAGCTCTTTTGTGTGTCTCTCTTTATATTGGGGTCTCACAAAGTCTTGTAAATAACAATCACGACGGACACGCCGAAAAGTATTTTACTATTTAAAAGAGAGACACCGACGAATAAGGGCGAGTCGGCCCGGCGGCCATTTCACAAAAAAACACGGCTTTGATTTCTCCGACGACGACGTCGTCGTTTGATCCTTTTTCCTTGTCGTTCGGTTCTTCTATTGGCGTGTTTGTTGTTTTGTTCTCATCCTGTTACTACACACATCATAAAGGGAAGCGAAGTGAATGTAGTTGTATATATCGGGTGGCCAAAGTAGCATCAGCCGCCCCCTCCAGCTACCGGCGGGCGCATTTCCCTTCAGAGACTCTTCTGTATATCTGCTGCTGCGTTATTTCCACCTTGATTTAATACAATATCTATATCTTTTACCAATTCATCCGTCTCTACATCGCTATCTCTTGTGCGAGCTGCTGTGTAATAAAAGACAGGAGCAGTCTGCTGTTGTAGCGGCATACGTACGAAAAAAAAAGAGAGAGGAAACGCGGCCTCTGGGCAACATCTGCTGATCGATGAGCGATAGGCCTACAAAAGGAGAGCCTACAGCAGCAGGAAATGATCGCAGCGGCGCAAGAGTTTGCCGCCGTGACGATGGAAATGATTTAGATTCCTTTTTATCGCATTTCCTCTCTTTCTCTCTCTTTATTATTAGGGTTATTCCCCGCCCTGGAAAGATTAAGTAGCCTGATACTTGTTTTCTTCTTTCTCCGAAGGGAAAAAAAGTATAAGAAATTCAATCGCACAAACGCCATGTTCCGCCGTTCCTCGGTGTTGTGTGGAATATATATAGATATAGAAGAAGAAGAAGAACGACCAACACGGGGAAGAAGAGAAAAAAAAGTAGTATATAAATCTACAGCGCGGGGTAAGAAGAGAGAGAGACCAGGTAGAGCGTTGCCAAGCAACCGTGTCTCTCTCTCTCTTAAAAGGACCCTTCGTTTTCTAGTTTCCTTTTTTCTTTCCCTGTACAACTACACCGCGAGAGAGACCGTGTGTGGGGAGAGAGAAAGGACTAGACAGAGCGTAGCTGGGCTATAGCGCTTCAGTCGCAAACGGGCCACCGAACGAGCCGCACGATCCGCCGCGTTTATCGCCACCGACCACGGTCAACTATTTAGGATTGCCATTGTGTTTTTTTTCTCTCTCTCTTTTAAAATATACTCTGTGCGTGTCTGGGTGACGTCTGAAAGTGCAAGGAAACCTATTACTGTGGATTACAATAAACTACGCCGACGACTACCTAATAAGTGCTTCCTAAAAGAGACTTTCTTTTCAGAAAATTTACGGAGAGGGAAAGGTTGAAGGAAAAAGAAGAAAAAAAAGAGAGACTCTGGGAATAATTTTCGATTGTGTTGCATTGTTTTTCCTGCAGGATTGAAAATATACGGATGGCATCGCGACGCGTGACAAAAATGCCCAGCCGACGACTACAACAGTGCCGTTTGGAAAAGTGAATTCGGTTCAAATTTCGAAAATCCCGCGCTATAGCAAAAAACTTTGGGTTTGAGAGTAAACGAAACGGAAAAAAATCTAAAAGGAACAAAAAAAAAATGAAGAATCGACACCATCAACAGTTGACGACAGACAGTTCACAGGAGGAAGAAGAGCCGCACCGGCAGAAGGAGCAGCACCACAGGAGCATCGTCAAGTGTCAGAGAAGAGTAGCAGACTCGTCGTCATCGTCCCCTTCTTCTCCGTGGTGGATCCTACTGCTAGTACTCCCGTCGTTGATCCTCCCGACATCGGCCAGCACCGCCATCGGCAACTGGATGTAATTATAGAAACATATCTCTTCTTCTTCTTTTGTTTGCTTTATCTTCTGGCCAAAAATGTAAACATTCCGCCCTGTCTGCCAATTAGCTCGAGAGAGACTACGAAACCGAGTCATACGATCTTGTTTACGATACGATCTTACTTCTCTTTTTCTACTTTTTTTGCGCGAGCGCGACACAAAAAAAAAATTGGTGTTACGGACGCTCAACGACCCGAACCTCGTCCTCGATTCCGACCTCAACGTTATTTCGTTCATTTTCACACTTTTCTCTCTCTTTTACTTCTTAGACATTCCTTTTGTCCCTGTTTTTTTTTCTCTTCATGTTTTCATTGACAAACATCATCGATAAGAGATGAATAAGTCGAGGAGAGACCGGTTCAGCGAGATTCTTCAGTGATGAATATTATACCACACACAACAACAAAACGAGAGAGAGAAAAAAGAATGATGGTTGCTGTGGCAGCCCGTTGACAAAATGTCGAAAAAAAAGAAAAGGAATCGTGGCCCGTTGAAAGATTACATCGACGAAAGTCGTCTAGCTCTCTCAATTCGAAGCCCGTCATCATCTGATTACGTTCGACTCTATCACGCGCAAATCCCTATATACCTTGTCAATCAATATATCAGCCTATAGAGAGAGGGTTACCTCGGATATTTCTCCAACAAAAAAAGAAAAAGAAAAAGAACCAGTCATGACGCCGTCGTTCAATTCATTCATATAGCTTCCTCCGCGTGACAACTTTCTCTCTTAATATTCCAAATGTTTTTTAACGATCGTCTTACAATTTTGTAGTAGTAGGAGGACGTACCAGCAAGCCGCAGAACAAAAAAGAAAAATTTCCCTTTTTTTTTCTTTTTCTTTCTTTTATCCCGAGTCGGAATCGCATTGTCAATTCACCTTAATAGACGTCCGGATAGAGTGTTTCCAAAGAGTTTACAGAACTTTGCCGCTTTTTTTCTTCTTTTTTATTGGACGATCGGGTATAGTACAGACGAGAAAACAAAACCTTTTGTCTTGTGCTTTTTTTTGTTGTTGTTTCTACTTCGGCGGCGGTTCCCAGATAACGCGCAGCCAAGTCAACTCCTTGTCCTTTTTCGGTACAATTTCAGATAAATTGAATTCGGTATTGAATTCTTCCTTTTTTACACCGCGACGACACTTGTGGGGGAGAATTGTCAAGGTCTATCAATCGAATGATTCAACAGTATTCTTCGACATCTTCACTCTGAAATATTTCTTATTCTCTCCTTCAAAAATAGAAGAAAAAGACGACGACGGAAAAGGAGAAAAAATCAAAAGTATTTTTAAGGGGAAAAAAGGGGAAAAAGTAGGAGGGAAAAAAAGAGAAGAAGAGGACCCGAGAGGCTGGTGGTAAATAACATGGAAACCTTCACCACCCATCCATTAAGGCCTTCGGAGATAGGCTAAGGGAAAAGTTAAAAAAGAAAGAAATATCCTCTCTCTCTTTGCTCGAGAGAGCGAGAGAAAAAATCAAGAATTTCCTTCTCTTCGGAATTGTCCTTACGCCGCCGATGCCTAGTAGAAAGCCATCGTTTCAATCTTTCATCCCCCCACCATCACCAACCCCCTCAAATCTAAGAGAGAGGGGAATCTCGAAAGAGACTCTATAGCTTTTAGAGATTTTTATTTATATTTATATAAGGAAGAAGAAGAAGAAAGAAAGAGAGAGAGAATCGACTTTGATAACATCGCCGCTCAAATTATCACCTCGCGCTCCATTCTATTCTTTATGTATATTCTTCCGTGTTGTCTCTTTTTCCATTGAAGTTACGGGCGCAGATAGAACCGACTCTCGACCCGATAATATACGTTCAAGAACAATTTCTGCGTTTCAAGGAATCGCCGTAATAATACAAAGATTTTAATTCACCCGCAGGCCGTGACTTGGTTCCGATAGCTTCTCTTTTTCTCTCCACACAGAAAGACAAAAAAAACGCAATTGTATTATTTATGGAATGAAGAGGAAAAAGAAGTGCAACGGCTAACCGCAGAAACCTGTTCGTATCTTCAGAGTCCGTTTATATTAAAAAGTAAAAAGAAGAAGTAGTAGTAGTAGTTGGAGAAAAGTTAATTGTCGAAGGCACCCGGGGCTAATTAGCCACCCGTAAATTTACGAGATGGTGTTTGATAATACGGTTCCCTCCACCTATAGAGGACTGTACACCTCTTTCTCTCTCTTCTAATGTGCGCAGAGACCACCTAGAGAATAACACGGGCGTGCATCATTTCCCACCTCTCTGCTCCTTTTATTTTTTTCTCCAATAAAAGAAAGGAGGAAGCGGCGCTGTTGCACTCTCACACAAGAAGAGAAAAAAGAGGTGTGAGCGCCATATACTCTGAGAGGCTCTACGCAATCCGGCGGAAATCTTTCAAGTTCTTCTTCAATTAGGAGAGGTTGGCCTATAGCTTTCTTTTAAGCTTTTTATATATATAGCGCTCCGAGTAAAGAGAGAGAGAGAGACGAAACACTAGAATACAAATCATCTCGTAGGAGGAAAAAGCCGCGTGCTTCGAATGAACACCGACGCGCCTTCAAACGAACGCCTACTTCCCTTTTTGCGAGCCGACCATCACAGAGAGAATGAGAGAAATAAGAGGAGGGATATAAAAAGTCATTAGTCAACGTAAGGCAGGTTTTTTTTTCTTCTTTTTCTTTTTTTGCGCGAATCGCGGCGGGGGGAACTGGCGGAGGAAGGTAGTTTCAATTGTGATCGCTTCAACTTTTATGGGTCGCCGACGACGACGTCTATACTTTTTATGTATATATATATTTTTCCCTCTGTTCCTTTACGACTTTGGATTGTGCGTTGGAAATATATTCCCACTTGGGCTTCCAATTGGGCCGGGGCGCGAGCGAGCTCCCAGTCGGAGCGATAGCTGCTGGCTCCGGGCGCCAACAATCCAGCAAACATATCCGAGGCACCAGACAAATGACCAGACGATGATATTTCATTTTTTTTCTTCTTCTTTTTCGTCCCTAGTAGTAGTACACAATGGCTGAATATATCTATGAAAAAAAAAAGACACGGCGGGTAGAAAGAGATACATCAGAGGCGCAGCATTCTTCAGCACAATCCGAGGCTTAACTATCGATTCAACGGCCCCAACTTTTGCATCTCAGTGTGTGTTGAAGGTAACGCGCATTCACACAGTGAGGAATTGAGACGGCAGAGAGAGAGACCGTGGAAGAAGAAGAAAATTTCCCCAAATGTCCTTCTGTTAAATTTCTTCTTCTTCTTTTTTCTCCCCCGAAAAACTGTTTACGACTTAACTGCTCTCTCGGCGCTGCGTGTAATAAAGAAAAATGTCAGCAAGAGTCGTCGTCGTCTTCCCGGTGATGCTCTAGCCCTTGCCTGCGTTCATCGTGAAAGGCAAACATAACAAACACCTCTGTGCGTTGGAGAATATCCTCTCTCTCCTCCAGCTCCATACACCCGACAGATATCATGAAGTGGCATTGAAATGATGACCGGCTTTGTCGTAAAAACTGTAGCCAACAGCAGAACCAGCAGCTAGTAACGACAGATTAGCCCGTTACGCGTATACCGCCCCAGACAACAACAACAAAAAAAGTCTCCACCTCGATTCCTCCTCTGCGGTGTTGGTTTTTCTAGACTACTACCACCCAAAAGAAATCTAAAAGCTCTTGTTCCGTGGCAAACACGAACCGTTTTCTCAGATTGTTTGTTATTGATTCGGAGACATCGTGCATCAAACACAGTTATAAACAGGGCGGATAAAAGAGAAAACCCGGCTTTTGATTTTTGTTGTTTTTCTTTTCTCGACTCAATCACGCAAAAGAATCTGAGAGCTACGACAAACGGTCCCATTGTTCCGTCTGCGACCGCAACTTTGCGCGAAATTGATACACAAAACGAGAAATGGATGTTGGACACAACAAAAAACCTGAAAGTCTTGAATCACGGGTGTTTTGTGGATGGCTGAGATGAAAGTTTGAACCATCACGCAACACGGTGAAATGGAGACAATCAGCTAGCTAGCTGCTGCTGCTGCGGCCATCTTTCTTCGTGTGTTCCAGCAAGAGAGACGATTTACTTTCTCGTCTTCGACTGAGATTTATGTGAGGCCTTCTGCTACTTCTAGCACACTGAGGAGAATCAGAAGAAGAAGAAACGCTGTGTTTAACGATGACCCTTTCTGCGACGCGTGTTTCTTCCCGACTCGCCTGGCTTGACGTAGTATAACCTTCCTCTCTTTTTGATTTTTCTCCGTGTCTCTTTTGTGTCACAGGAACCTCGGAGTCCAGGGCTACGAAGTTTGGAGGAACCCGCAACTTTACATGGTCGGAGCCCAGCCGCTTTGCACGCAAATCCCTGGATTGTCTCCCGGCCAGGCGAAACTGTGCCAACTCTACCAGGATCACATGAGCTCGGTGGGACGAGGCGCCAGGGCCGGCATCGCCGAATGCCAGTGGCAGTTCCGCTACAGGAGGTGGAACTGTTCCACAGTCGAAGATTCCACCGTTTTCGGGCCCGTCTTACAAATCGGTATAAATCATCCGTCTGTCCGTCCGTCCGTCTGTAGGACGCAGTGCCATGTATACAATGACTCTATCACATGAACAGAGGCCGGCAGATGTTCGTAGGCCTGCCGACCGACTCTACTATATAACAATTTCTTCAGCCCTTATAAAGAGATGCAGCTACGATAAACTGAGGGGGATTTATAATGCCGTAGACGGTACCGACGTCATCTGGCAGCCCAAACAATACTCGGCCAAAGAGAGGAGGAGGAGGACTTGTTCCCCCGTTGATTTCGGCATTCATTTTTTCCTTTTTTTTTGTTGAAAATTTTGTTTTTTTTCCTCCTCGGCCGACAACAACTGCGTGTGCGCATCCGTATATAAATCGTCGCGTTCGCATCTCCGGCATTCATTTCCATTCATCACTTTCAATGGCGGCCGCTCATCCATCAAGCGCAACCTGATGATGACCTGATACGCGTGTCTATGAATGATGTATCATCGGCTGGAAACAATGGCCGCAACGCAAGATCCTTGTTGGTTCTATCATTGCGCCATCATGGGGATTAGCATAGAAATAGAGGCGCTATATAGTTGGGCACTAGTCTTGTGTGATTCGTTCAATGAAAATCGGAAACAATCAGGCTGCTGTGTCCCAACTCTGCAGCTAATGAGCTGCTACAAGATCCAAGGTCGTAAGCGCTCTTCTTAGATTTCGATACCCCGTTTGTCACGAATGATGGACGACGACCGCTCATTTGCATACGGCTGATTGTTTCGGAAAGAAAAGAAGGAATTTCCCCCTCTCGTGCTACTACTACAAGACGATGATTGAATTTGATTATTATTACAATCTTTTTTCTTTTATTTTTGTTGTTGTTTTCTTCTTTGATTGCATCGGACACCAACCGACTGGTAACCAGGGAGTCGTGAAGCGGCTTTCGCCCATTCAATCGCCGCCGCCGGTGTCGTTCACTCCATTTCACGCGCTTGCCGCGAGGGCCAGCTCTCGTCGTGCGGCTGCTCCAGAGCTCTACGACCCAAGAATTTGAATCAGGAATGGATCTGGGGCGGTTGCGGAGATAACATCGAATACGGTTACAAGTAATCATCATCATCATCACCATTCTTCTAGCTCTTTTTTTGTTTCTAGTTATCAAATGTAACAAATGATAATTGGAATTTTTTCCCACAGATTCACGCAAGGCTTCGTTGATGTACGCGAACGGGAGAAGAACTACAAGCGCGGATCGCGCGAACAAGGACGCAGTTTGATGAATTTACACAATAACGAAGCCGGACGTCGGGTAATGGACGACAATTTTATATTCATCATCATTTATTTTTTGTTGGTTCAAATAAAAAAAAACAAACAAAAAAACATATGAAGGACTCGGGATAAGGGGGGCACGTCGCTTAAAGGCAACAGCATCAGCAACCGTTCGTAAACTTATGTTAACTAGTATTTGGTTAGTCCGAGTTTTTCCGAACCCCTGTTGTATCTTTTTCCACCCTCGTTTGAACCCTCCTCCCTCGTCCCGTGTCACGTTTAGTCAAACAGCATTTTATTCCAGCAGGAGCTAGCAGCTAGCAGCAGTTGGCTGGAATAAAGTTTCTTTTCTCTTTACCGCGCGCCCCATCCGGAGGGGACAAAGTGGGAGGAATAATTAACGTCTAGTTCTCTTCAATTCAAAGTAGTATACCGTACGCAAAGAGAGAAAAGAGGGGGTCCGAACTTTATCCCTTTTCAAATTGAGATGCCCACTTTTGTAAAAAAAAAAAAGTTGGAATGGATTTCATTTCCGACTCATTTACTTCGCTCGGCGAGCAAAGAGTTGAAGAAGAAAAAGAAAAAAAATATCGGCGAATAGCGCGAGCTCTGTGTTGCCGGTTGGGGTGAAATTCTCGATGGGGGAAATGACAGGTTAATATGGTTATAACCGAAACCGGCTTTGAAACACGTGATTATCTCAGCGGGGCGGGTTGATTTTAAAGGGGGTTACCTGGGCGCGCCAAACCCATAAGGGCCTGCATATATATATTTTTGTGGGCATGAACAGCAATAGATGAAAATGGCGAAAAGGAAACCCTTGAGAAACTCCTCCTACATCATCATGAAAGATATTCAATCCCTTTTCAGTTCCGACTCGGTCCGACTTGTCATTTCTTTTCTGACCAAAAGATGAGAGGCGCAGCGTCATATATATAGAAATGCGTCGTCGGAGACAGGATGATGAAAAAGGTTATATATTAAACGGTTACTGTGCGGTATAAGGGGAAATGCGATCGCCTCGGCAACGACATTTTATATTTTTGTGTCGTGTCATGTCGGAGTCAAACCCCCGGTTGCTGCTGCCGCGGCGCCCGTTCACCTTGTGATGTCTAAATGGCGGCGGCGGCTACCGCTGCAGCTGCGGTTTTTTTCTACAGCATTCTCAATGAAACATTTGTTTTGTTTTGTTTCCTTTTTGTCATTTTCCAAAACACACACCAACCCATTGCCTTTCCTGTTGGCTGCCGACTCGGATGATGACGACGTTTCTCGACAGGCGGTGATTAAGAAAGCGCGTGTCACATGCAAATGCCATGGCGTCTCTGGCTCATGTAAGATTTCTCTCTCCTCATCCTCTTTCTTCTCGACTTCCCTTCTTCTTCTTGTTGTTGTTGTTGTTGTTGTTGTTTTTGTTGTCTTCCCTTTTTCGAATTTGTAGCTGCCGCTTACGAAGAAAGATGAATGCGGGTTGTTCATGTCCTTTCTCCCTTTTTCTTTTTTTCCCCTAAAAGAAAATTCTCTATTTTTTTCTCTTCCTTTGACAGGCTCTTTGGTAACGTGCTGGCAGCAACTGGCGTCGTTCAGAGAGATCGGTAATTACACACACGTTTCTTCCATACATGACCGTATCCTCCGCGTCATCTCGGAGATTCCAAGATGGACGTAGAGTCATTGGTAGTTTCGAGATTGGAGACGCGAGTTAAAGGTGCCGATCGCGTGTCCGCTGGACGTTCCTTTTTTTTTTGGCGAACGGACACACGACGGGCCGTGAATGTTGTGCTCGCACGCCATCTAACGATCGGCTGACGAAATTCGTGATGTAATTTAATTCCCGCTTCTTTTCTCTACTAATCATTTTTCTTGGGCCTTGTTTGTAGGTGATTTCATGAAAGACAAGTATGACGGTGCCACGGAAGTGAGAGTTAACAAACGAGGCCGTCTTCAGGTCAAAAATGCCCAGTACAATTTACCGACTGCCAACGATTTAGTTTACCTGGACGAATCACCGGATTATTGCTTGCGCAACAAAACCATCGGATCTTTCGGTACGGTTTTTTTAGATGAACGATAACAATAACAGTGAACATTAAATAAATCGATTGCGTTCAAACAGGTACTTACGGCAGGCCGTGCAACCGGACGTCGGCCGGCATGGACGGCTGCAATCTCATGTGCTGCGGACGGGGCTACAACACGCTCAAGACTACGGTCAAGGAGCGTTGCAAGTGCAAGTTCCACTGGTGCTGTCACGTCGAGTGCAAAACTTGCGTCAAGACGGTCGACATTCACACCTGCAAGTAGAGCAACAACAGATGGCCGACAGAAAAGATTGAACGAAGAAAAATTCGTCGTTTATATTTCGAAGAAGAAGAAAAACATAAATTAATCCCATGACCCAACCAATCAACCAGCAGCCGCTCTCTCTCTCCTTCTTCCTTCCTCTCTCTCTAGAGAAAAAACAAAAAACCTCCATATTTTATTATTACAATTCATCACTGTCCTTGTTTTGATATAATTGATCGATTTGCAACTGTTTGTTTGTTTCTTGATCCTTTGGTTTTTCATTTCACCGTTCCGTATGTTCGATGTGTAATTATATATATCACGTGATTCGTGTGTTCTCTTATTGCTTTACGTTTTCTGACACTTTTTGGAAAAAAATGGAAGAAAACCAATTTCCTTTTTAATTTTTTTTTCTGACAAAAAATTATTGTTTGTGTTGTTTTCTCGAATTGTCATTGGGGGAGAAGAAAAATTCGCATTTTCGGTTCTTACAAGACTCATACAATTTTTATTTCTTTTTCCCGTCGCCAATACTCGCCTTTTGTAATGTGTATACGCCGGTGTGTGACTGGAGCGCGTGATTGACTGATTGAATCTTTTTAATTTAGTTCTGCCAATACCTCCATCTTTTTCTTTTCTTAAAACTCCCTTACCCCAACACGAAGCCATTAAGCCAAACGAAAGTGCGAGTTTCTTTTTCACATTTCATTTGATTTTCATTCATTTTTTTGTCTTCGGAATTACAAACAGACGTGAGAATGAAAAAAAAACATTACTTATTACAAACGATATGATCATCATCACTTTTCCTCGTCCACGACAAAACACAAAAAATTGTACACCTCCCCTCATATAGAACAAAAACAAAAAAGAAAATACACTCAGTATTAACCAATAAGAAATGTGAAGTTGATTATAATACGCGGTGCACATTCTTGCGGGAGTATAAAAACATCTTACTTTCACGTTTTTCGGGACAAAAATACGTTAATTCAAAAAGGTTCAATTTACCACCGCAACGTGGCGTTGCTAGCGTTTCGTCTGCTTCGTTTTTGTTATTTTTATTTTCAAATAGAAAAGCACATGCATGGTGACCAGTGAAAACAATGGGAATGATTTTCGTAGTACGTCAGTTAGGGCAATATTCTTCAAGGTTAGGTAGTTTTGATAATAACATGTGGAAATTTGTTGAAGAGATGAACGAGTTACACATACAAAGGTAATGGATACACAAAGACTCGGGAATCTCTCCTCCGTTAGGGAATCCTATGAATTATTACAACTTGTGCCGACCATATATCTTTTTTGTCGGACGAGATTATAAAAATATAAAATCAGCCCTATCTATCATTTCTATGGATGAACCACTTTTTTTCCTTCATTTGCAGGTGTATTCCTCCGTCTTGATGGTGCAAGTCTGACATTTGACCTCACAACACCAATGAAATTTGCAGTTGCACTGGTGGGAAACGTGATTGAATTGGTGAGTGTTGTAACCTCTTCCACAGCACAGCAAGTTGCAGCCATCAGCACCTGTTTTTACGTTGGTGGAAAAAAGATGAGCAAACTTGCAGACTACAAATCTCCTTATTGTGGTGGTTACCTGCTGAGGTCCTATTACACCTCCGCCCAACGACACCCAACGACCCCGTTGCAGGATCCGCTTCGCAGTAGTTGGGCGAAGGCTGTAGAAACACTAGCTCAGATATACGAGGCTTGTGATGCGGTTTCTTACGCAACTGCAGAGTCAACTGTTTGCGAGGTTTGCTGTCGTTCCCGCTGCGACTCTCTTTGGCTACAACGGCCTTGGCCTCGCGGTACCTGATGACGTAAATCACGATTGAGCTCCCGATTTTGGTCAAGAACAATATCTGGACTATTTTGTCTTACTGTTTCATCAGAGCATCTCCAATGTCCCTGAACGGAGGCAGTTTCTCCCAACAGGTTTTCAGCGAACAGCTACCGCTGACTCCGTGACATTTGCAGTCTTTCCTCAGCATCGATTTGACAATCTAAATGAACCAGTATGGACAATCAATTAAAGCATATTCATTATTCAAATGCGATGTGGAAATCAGCTAGTCGATGCTGCTGCTGTTCACTCACTTTTCTACCGGCTTTGTTATTATGCAGGTTCATTAAGCTTCTTCCGTCGCCTTCTGTCTCTCTCGAGTCGGCGAACCTCTTAGCCAAAGAGGCTCCGGCTCGGACATCAGCCGAGCATCCGCCCCATTTCCAGCCGGTGGATGGTGGATTGCCATTGCCGCCATTGCCGCCGCCACTACCGCCGCTAGTGATAGCCGTGGCGGCGTTGTGCGCCCGCGATCGATGATGCAAAGACCTGACCAACTCCTTGCCGCCTCGTTTGGTCGGATCGCAGCCGCAAGAGCTGATAGCTCCCTGGCTGCACGCTTGAGCGATAGCGTACGTCAGTCCGGAGCTCCACACCGCATACAGATACGCCGCTTCGCGGCTTCCTGCAAAATGTCCCAACGACGGTGATAATCAGATCAACAAGTCCAAAACCCTGGCAGCATCTTTTTGCAAGTGCTGCTGCTGCTGGCTGCTTCTGCGTTCTAGGTAAAATTGTTATCTGAGCCTCGTGTTCCACCCCAAAAGAACGCTTGGCTTACACTTCTTCTATCTTCTAGACAATTTTTTTTTGTTTAAAGGTTTTTTCTTCCTCGGCTTTTCTTTTAACATGTTTTTACAGTGTATTCCGCATTCTAATTTGTTTATACGCAGCGGCCAAAAAAGGCGAGAGCGGCAATCGCCGTCTGATGGCGGCCGACTCGCAACTGGCCAGCACTTTTTCCTCTTTATCGCAGGCGTATACATCACACCATTGCTTATACACATCGCAACAGCGCGCGCGACGGCGGGAAAAAGAAGGAGTCTGTATAGTACCCGACTCTCTGCTGATCGAGGCCGGCAATTCATAAGGAAGAGCTGTTGCTCTGGCAACAGCCATATCGTGCGACTTTGAACCACCTTGATAACGATGAGAGGATGAAAAGAAGAGAAATTTCTCTCTTTTGCGCCGGCCGGTTGCTCTTTCAACTAAAAACACAGACAAGATTTGGGTGTCCGATGCTAACTCTTTCTCGTGTCGCGGCGGCCGCATCTGTTGCGCAATTTTTTATTCATTCGACGGCCAAGTAAGAGAAAATCGTCGCTTGCTGTCGCCGGCACCAAATTGCGCCTTGTGCGGTGGCGGCGGCGGCGGCAGCGGCGTTTACATGCCAAATGTCGGTCGACATTTGCGCCATGTTTTATACACGATCGGCCACCCAGCGTGACCGGTGGAGCAAAAGCATGACCAAACATGTCCGACTGCGGTTACCGAGCATTGGTTTTTTCGCCCGACACGACGATTTCTTCTTTTTTTTCTAGGAATTATCAAAGCAACAAAAGCCGCGCAAGTAGAAAAACCCCAAAAAACAAATGTCCTCCTTTTTGTCTCATTTACTTGGGAGGGGGCAAAAAAAAAAACCAAAGAAGAAAAAACCAAAAGTACAAGCCGAAGACGACGACGACTAACGTTTCTTCTTCTCGTTTCCAGACAGAATTTTCGAATTACGACTTTTGGGACTGGCCCATTCGGAATTGTAAATGAGAAATGGTCAAACAACATACCGACAACGACGACGTGACCGAATCCATTGCGGCTACCGATAGCCGTGCAATTCCATCGGTGGTACTTGAACTGTTCCTGACACTCGGACAGACCTAGCTTGGCTCCGTTACTGATGGCCACCATCGCGTCCGGCTTTGCTGCGCACAACATTCGCTGCTTATACGTCAAACCCGGTATCTTGCCGCATATGAGGTCAGCGCTGAGAGCCATCACCGACCTGTTGCTGTTGGAAGTAAAACAAGAACAAGAAAACAAAAACAAAAAAAAAGAGAAGATTGTTAGGAAATGTGTCCAGCAATGGGCCGTCGTCGGCGACGGCTTGTTGCACCGAGAGAAAGAGATACGGTCACGTGGAAGGTAAATTTTTACGACTCGGACTCCCGTTCATGCGTTTGTTGTTGTCGTCATAGTACGTGACCAGTCGTCACTCTTTCCTGTTCCAGGTTTTCGTTTCGCAGTCGAGTCCGACACCAATCACAAAACAGCTGGAAGGACATAACAAGTCAAAGAAGGGAGACTTGTCGTCACTTTTAGTCAGGGGACCCGGCTGGGTTTCCTGTCACACACACACGGCCAGCAGCTCTACCAGCAGCTCGAGCTGTCGTTCGTCGTCGTCTTCGTCGTCGTCGCTTACAACCGATTTGCATAACCCCCCAGACTTCTCAGAGAGTGAGACAGCTCGGGGCATCTTGCACAATGCAGCTTTCTCATCAACAACATGGTGGGCAAAAGAAGAAGAAGAAGAGGAAACGTGGGACGTTTTTATTATTGCCATAGTCACGTTCATTAATTGTGGAATCCTTCAGGGCTGGAATGCCAAGCGCGCGTCGAAATCACCCGTTGGATTTATTAGACAGTTCAATTCGGTAGAGGAAGAAGAAGAAGAAAAAAAGAAGAAGGAGAAGAAGAAAACAACCGAAAAATCCATCGATAATAACCGATCTCTCCGCCTTTTTGGAACAAAAAAAAAGGTAAAAATGGAAGGAGAGGGAGATGCTGATTGGACTTTTTTTTTTTTGAGCCTTTGGTGTCGAACGTTGTTTTCCACCGGGAGAGGGTTGCATTCTAATCAGGTGTGAAATGACTTAGCCCTTGGGCAATTCTAATCATTTTTCTTCTTTTTTTTTTCTTCTTTACCGTTCCAGCACACAACCTCTGAACTGGACAGAAGAGGAACAATGCCCGGTTATACCTTTTTTTTCATACTTTCTTTTTTTATTTGAGTTTTCTTCTCTTCTCCTCACCGACTAGCCGAAAAACGCACGAAGGAGGAAACCAGGAAAAAAAATGTCTTATTGCTCACCGACTGATGAGTTGGGCGTGCTCCTTCCCATTTCCCCTTGCAGTCGACTTTTCAGAGAGGAGAATAAAAAGAGTGAAGAGCGAGAAAGAGAGAGGTCAGCTAGTATATTATGTCTCGCAGCGGGGGTTCTTTTCTTTACCGACTCGGTGGAGGGGGGCGAATACCTTATTTCTCCAAAGGGAAAGAGAAGAAGGTAAAAAAAAAAGAGAAAAAAAAATACTAAAAGAAGAGAGCGGTTCTCACGTAAAGAGAAGGAAGAAGAAAAAAAAAACACCAAATTTAATTCTTATACGGTTTGATATAAATTGGTAGGTGCTTTACCTGATCAGGTAATGTTTCGCTATTTTTGGTGTTTTTTTTTATTTTATTATTTTACTTCTTTTTCGGATGTTATTCGTCACGGCCCGATAGCGAAAATACTGTGAGAGGGCTATTCAAGTGATGAAGTGGTTGCAAAGTGAAAGACGGAAGATTTGTTGTTTTCTAGGGAGACATTTTTTTTCTTCTTCTTCCGAACTGAAAAGAATACTCGGCGGCCTCTTCTCTTCTTTCACCGGTTCCAGGTGCTCCTCCAAGACAGAGAGGAAATCGATCGGCTCATTAGTCGGACTGACAACTACCGCGCGCTTCGGCTGCCTTAATGGGACCTCTTACGGTTTCTGGTGTTTGCCCCTCGTTTCTTATTTCTCCGAATGTTTTTCTTCTCTTTCAGGCCGCAGTCTCCGACGACGACCTCCCACTACGAGACTCCTGGCCTTCTCTCTTCATCCGTTTCTACTTCTCTTCTTCTTCTCCTGTTTTTTTTTTTTCACCGACGACTGACGATTTCGTTATTTATTGCATGACCGTATAATAACTGCCGAATCGCCTGTTTTTTTTCCTCGTCTCTAGGGCAGGTGTTTGTCGCCGTCAAGACACAGAGAAAGAGAGAGTAAGAAGGTCTCACGTAGGAAGAAAACTGGACCTGCAGGGGTAGTTCTGTCGATTTGATATATATAATTGAATCCATCCTCCTTGGGGCTGTCGAATCGAATTGGGAAAAGCACTCAAACGACCGTCCGACCCAACAAGGAGAGAACACGCGCCGGGCCGAACACACGTACGGCAGCCGGCCCCGTGGTTTCCCCCAGCTGAACTAGCGCGAGCCCGGGCTCGAGCCAAGCAAGCGAAAGCGTTCCAAACAGTTGTGGACGACATTGATCTCTGATAAGGCTGCTGGCTTACTACGTACTGCCCGCCACCCACCAGTGCCCCTCTTCTTCTTCTTCTTCTACAAGTCCCTTTTTCTTTATTTTATTTTATTTTTTCATTTATTCGAAACCGAAAAGTTTTTCATTCCGAAAACGAAAACAAAGTGGAACAACCACACCGCGACTACTATACAACTGCCTCAACTCCCGTGAGAGAGTTAGAGAAGCAGAGTAGACAACATTAGCATACGGTAATGGGTTGTGTGTTTTATTTCTTTCTATTCTTACCCGGCCAGCTCTGGAGCACTCGGCAAAAAAAAAAAAAATCAAGTTGACATTTAGCGAAGGGACCTCCATGATTTATGCATCTTAACTCTTTTTCATTTTCTTTTTGTGTGTTGACTCGGGACAGAACATACCTGGATGGGCCGATCGGCGTGATGAGCGAGATGAGCAGTAGGACGTGCCAGTGCCGGGCAAGAGAAATGAGAGTGGACGGCCCGAGCTGCGGAGACATGATCCGCCCCTACGCAAAACCATAGCACAACGGAAAGGGAAGCTCTAAATTTGACTTCGCTTCCTCGCCGGAGATCTCTTGTCACCTCCGGCAGATCGTTTCGTTATAATTATGGCACTCGAAACAACAACTTGTTAAAAATGTTGTCGACAAAAAAATTCGACAGACGGAGAAGGACCACTAGTTCACCGGAAAAGTTGTTTGATGAATAATTGAGAGCACCGAGCCGCGCTGACCGAACTGTCGAGCCAAGAGTCTCAGAGAGAAAAGAGCTCTGTGCGGCGCGGCGAACGTCCTCTTAAGAACTGTGTGTGTTCGGGAGCTAACCCACCGACACTATACCGACACCTTCTACCAACACTACCTACACCAGCTGCTGCGGCTCTCTTCACTCCTTCCACCCGGTGAAATCCCCAAACCACCACCCCACCGCCCTGACCGCCCCATGATATATCTCGAGGTAGTAACCAATGCCTGCTTGCTGCCTGTCTGTGTGTCTCTGTTGCTTATTTTACGCGGATACATGTTTGTGTATAACCTTCATGGGAGCAAAAGGAGTATTATGTACTGTAAATGGCTGAGACGCTGTCAATTTCTCGTTTGACAGGGTCGTTTTCTTTAAAAAGAAAAAAAAGCACAACTTTCCATCTTCATTACGCAAAGCCAAGATAGGATCTAATCAAGTCCATTGAAAGCGCTTCAAAATGTTGCCGTTTTCTGTTTCGTGGTCTGCCTTGAAATAGGAAGTCCGAGTCGTTGGAGGAATTCCAGACGGGGAATGTGGCAGACAGGATTTCGTTTCTTTTGAGATGAAGGCTGAAGGGGGGTTGGAAGGGAAGAAGAAAAAAAACTCACAAAATTCAACAATAAATAATTCAGCCGCGTCCACCATATCAACTATGTTAATGAAAGCGTTTATGTTCATTCAACGTTATCCCTAACCTCTCGGTCGAATCTAATTTGCTCGGCTAGCGCTCTTTGGCAGCACTGCTGGTTTCTGGTGACATGTGGAAGCGTTGTTTCCCCTTGTTCGATCTGCGGTTGCGACGATGTATAGCGTATCAGACTTTGGGATTGTGACTGATTCGCTGCAGATTGGATTGACCGTTCCGACGAAGGGGCTAACCGCCCGGCCGCATGCAAAATTCATCGCAAAGGGACGGCGGCGGCGACGGCCAGGCGACGGCGACGTCACGCGACTACCGATCCCGCAGTGAAAGGAGGTTAGCGGTTCCGGATTTCAGATGATCTCAAATCTGTTGATTCCACTCGGCGCTCCAAACCCGAGGAATTTGAAATAACATTGACTTTCAAATGTGTGGTTTGGTGAATCGAGAAATATATGCTAAGGATCGAATCGAGGAACAGAAAAACAAAAACAAAAAAAAATCTTTTCCAACAAAAGTTATGCGTCGTACATTATTCATGGACCCGATAATGAATCCAGTCGGGGGAATCTCGGACGTGCACTGGTGGATCCCATTGGTTCTTGTTAAGACTTCCATTTTTGCATTGAACTCGGTGCCATTTCATATCGCTATCGAATGGGTCAAGTGAACATTAGACGATACACCTCGCTCGTAGGCCACTCGCATTTCCAGTAGCCAGTTTGCCATGTAATTCTAATTCCTTTGCAGCTATCGTTTCTTATATTTTAAATAATGTATTTAACTTGTTTTATTGTCTTGACTTATCTCCAGAGGGCCGTGACGATCTGACGCTGAACGATGTATGAGAGCATCCATTCAAGGACTGACTGAATTATCAAGGATGCTGTTCGTCGTGATCTCGCAGTGTTAGTCAACAGCCAATTCGTGTAATTTCTAGGCGAATAGCTTAATGCCGTTGATAACTTAAATGGACTTTACTCTATTTGGGTATGCCGTGTTGGCCAGCTGTCGATTTATCAAAGGAAACAAATCCTCGTCTCTGAGGATTTAAACATTTATTCTTCACAGTCAATCACATTTCGGAAATTTAGAAATTAGAATTTTCGATCAACATTGACTTTGAATTTGTAAAACAACAGTAAACAGGCGATTTATAATAAAAAGAATTTAACATTTCCAGCCGGGGCCGAAATTTCGAATCAGAAAAAAAACATGATTGAGAACTTGAGTCAACTTAAAAACATCCGCGAATGCGTCTCACAAGTTGCAGGTCGCGCACCATCAGCGTCATCCGCTTGGCGTTAACCATCACCAGCACGGAATCTTCAAACAACTGTACGATCATGGCTTCCGAGGCGACTTGTAAGCATTCCAACGCTTCAGCAGTAAACCTTTATTACATTTAAAAAAAGAATGTGGAAAAGGCAATCAACAGATTTAAATATTATGAGTTACCGAAAATTTGCGTTTCTCGTCAATTCTTGGCTGATCTGCTGAATTACTCGTTTGAAGGGCGATTTTGGGACCAACAATCCTGTCCCTAGAAAATAACTTTTAAATTTTCAAAGCGAGTTCACTTCACGTCTGAATGTTACCTCGTTGATATCGACGAATTTCTTTCAGGGCTTTTGAGCCTGGCCTGTAACGCCTCTTTTTCACAGAACCTCTAGAAGTAAAAGGCTGAAGTTCTTCTGGCTGGATTGGAATGTCTTCAGAAACATTCTTTCGAGCTTTCGACGCTGAAGTTTTTGATCTTGTAGTTGGAATATTGGATGCACAAACACCAGTTGATTTCTTCAATCTTGCCATTTTTCTTGCTTTAATAAAATCTTGAACTTTGAATAACATTAGTTAATTTCACCGTGACCAACTTGTCAAACGGACCAACGACCGTCGTTGAGTGCTAAAGCATGAAACACAGTAAGAAATGAAATTGTCTACCGGATGCTTTTTAAACCAATTGCTTCATTTAATATTTCAATATAATCATGTAACATTGCCGGCCTCCGTCACAATTCATTCAAGATTTCAACCAAACTTTCTCTAAAATGTGTCTCCATTTATAAAGCCCGCCCATTGTTTGCCCCACCTCGCCAGAGCCATCTATCAGGGCAGTCCCACACCTGTCTCTAATGACAGAAATATTGAGTTGGCAAGCTGCAGGCGCTAGGCCGATCGAAATACCGACGTAGCAGAAAATGGAGTAGCGTGTTGTGTTGACGTTGTCGATTATCCTGCAAGCCTCTAGTATTTAATGTTTGATTAAAGTAAAACGTAAACTGAGAATGAATTCTGTATTTCACTGTGCGGACTGGAGAGACGCCATCGTCGTGTCAGCGTCCCAAAATTTGTATTTGAAACCACTTGCTTGTATCAGTATTTCGGTCCAGTTGCCAGCCGACATGCTTAAAACAGCGGGGAAATCCGTCTCCACTTGGGAAATAATGGATAAAATCAAAGCGACCGCAAAACCCGATGAGATCATTGGGATGAAAGTATAGAATTTTCGAAACATTGTTAACACATACAGACCTTGTATTCCAGAAAACAAAATGCCATCTATGTTTCTAAGGTATTGAAAAGCACGCTGCAATATGTGCGATTTGAAGCTCACCTTCACAGTAAACATCAGGTAAGGCTTTGCAAACCACAGATGGGAGCTTGGACATCTCACAATCTTTCTGTGTCATTATAGGTAGCAGGAATTCTACAGCGGCTGGATCGTGGCGTCCTAAGATTGAATGGCTTCCCTGAACCACTGAAAATGAGAGCCTGTGAATCCAAACTTATCTACCCATCAAGGCATGACTGGGACACATTCTTTCAACAAAGCAAAAACATGAATGAACTAAGGCCAGGAGAGCGCCCAGACACTGTTCATATATGTATGCTTCCATGTCAGTGGTTTATGATCCCACAATCAAGCGGGTAATTTTGATTTGGGCATGAAATGGCATCTTTTACTAATTTTTTAAAGTATTCTTTACAGAATGGATACAAACAGTTCAAAGTTAAAGCCAAGTGAATCAATGCTCAGAACACTTTTTGAAGTATTTGGTCCCCTTCGTTCTGTTGACATTCCCATGTTGGACCCATACAGACCAATGATGGCTACGAATCCGCAAAACACCTTTGCTTTTGGACAAGATGGTCTATTTGAAGCATTTATTCAATTTCAAGAATATGTAGGGTTTCTTAAATGTATGACTGCCTTCAGAGGAATGAAACTTCTCTATAGGGAAGGTAACAGAGCTTGGACTGCTCTTATACAGGTGATGCCCCTTGTAAGAAAGTAAAGGGTAAGGGAACACCTTTACCATATTACCTAATCATCTTTAGGTGGACTTCGACCGTACACGACATCTAAGCGAAAGATCCGTTAAATACCGAAGGATTGCCAGGGAACGGCTTATTCAGGAAGAAATTGATAAAGAAAGAGCAGACAAAGTCCGAAGAGAACTAGACAATTTGAAGCAGGAAGAGAGCAGGTCAGGCTCATATCCAATAACTCTCAAAGAGCTGTCAAGAATCGGCAACATGTGATGACGTTGACGCTTGTTCCTCGTAGACGTCAGCAGACAGAAGAACGGCTAAAGGGGGAAGAGGAGGCGGCCAGAAAAATGAAGGCTGAAGAGGATTCCAGGGTCGTACTTGAAGAGCGCAAGTTGGTGTTAGTCCAAAGAAGGCTGGAGAGCTTACGCCTGTTGGATGCGGTCTTTGAACGTGTTAAGGTACTTTGAACATTAAATTTTTAACGAATGTTTTGCTATCAAGACAGTTGTATTCAGGCCGCAATTGAAGAAAAAGAAAAACGTAAAAGGGATCCCTCCAAAAAGAAGGACAAATCCAAAAAGGTAATGTTTTTTTATTTTTCTATTTTTTTACTGCTCCTTCCCTCACTACTCCTTTCATTCAACGTCCTTTCATTCAACGCAGGACAAAGAAACGAGACGTCAATTGAAACTTGAGGAAAAAGAGCGAACTTTACGAGCCAGACTCCTAAAAAAATATCAACAAGTTGGACAGCAACAACTTGAAGAACAGAGAGAGAGAGTGCGCCAGATGCTTCAGGCTTCAACAACCAAACTGAAAAGCGCTATTAGTGTAATTCCAGAATCAATAGCCACTTACGATAAAGCGGCACCGACCCAGTTTCCAGAACAGACACCCTTTCCCGTTCATGAACAGGAAGTTGAAAGGTAATATTAAAAATGAAAAATCAAATCAAAGTCGTTTTTAGCATGGCAAAAACCATTATATTAAAACTTGAATCTTAAAACTAGGCTTAATAATGGAGGCATTCGACAAGATACGTTAGGAAACCAGCCCAAATCATCGGGATATCGCTCACTTCCGATGGCGTCAAACGATCGGAGAAAGGATGAATATGCCTCAAATCAACAAGGACAAAATCATCATCAGCACAGGCATTCCTCCTTTAATAGGAAACGGTACCAACAAACAGAATCCTTTCATTCATCCGGGCGGCAAGACCAAAACCGAGGTGATTGGAAGCGAAATCGCTTTGATGGTGGCAAATCCAACTGGGTATCACAATTAGATCAAGAATTGTGGGACGGCCCTAACGTTCCGTTCCAACGACAAAATTCCCGAGGAGGGTACAGAAGAGGTGGTCGCGGAGGAGACCATCATGCACGTAGAACACGGGATTTCCACCCAGTGAAAGAAAGGTACACAGTTAAATCGGAAAATAGAAATCTGGCCCCGGTTTCTGGCGTGAATTCCACGGATCCAGCATTTGCCGCTGAGCGGCCTACTTGAGAAGTGAAACGTGTTTGTAAAATTGAATGTCTAAATGCTGTTTTCGTGTAATAAATGGAAACGTAGGTTTGAACCGTTTTGAACATTTCAGCTCCCATTTATTATATGCAATAATGCACTGGATTTTTAAAAACACTCGTGTCCTATCGGGATCGTCGACAAACAGTATTGATGTTGATGTGATTTTAAATACGATTGCTTTTGATGAAAACATGACTTTCAAGACTTGGGAATTGAAAAAATAAATGCGACGATACCATCTGATGAATGGTTTGGTCATTCAAGAACATTTAAAACTGATTTCAATAGCGTTCCGTTGTTTTTGTAAGTTTACATTCAAATAAATCGCGAAAACTGTAATTTTCTATGTAATTTTTATTGCTTACGCCTTTACGGCTTTATAGTAAGCACTCGTAAATCGCCCTAAGAAAGCCAACTCGATACAGATATATTCTTCTAAAAAGCCTTTCTGTTTTAAAACTTATTCTATCCTGGGATCAGCAATAATAGTGTAGTCAATCCACTAATCTAGTACAACTTGGACTTACATCTACAAAATCATTTCAGCTCTAGGTTAAACCCTACAGCTGCCTTTTCCACTTGCTTATCAGCTTTGACGAATCAGCATTTAGCTTCAAGCTAAGGTGTTTCACCTTTTTGTATATCCCAACCTTTTTCCCGCCATCTAAAATTATTTCGTAAATTCCTGACATTGAAAGTCTTTTTACACTTCAAAAGCCTTTTTTGGCGAAGGCTATAGGTCTTGCTCGTGCTGTAAGGTGACGTATACGTAGTTACATCTGGCATCTGGCTCAGTAACGCTATCGCCTCTTTAATGTTTATACTTTCGCGTCAAAGCGTCCTCTTTAACTCTTTTTCTTTATAGGCCCTATCGTCGGCATTATACCATTGTTTCTGACTCCGCAGGATCTGCGAAAGTCGTCGAAACTGACCTTTCAGCTCCGTCCTGACGCGCATAGCTCCGCCAAGTCCTCGAGAGAGAACTTCATTTTTGTGTTTCATCTTTTTTTTTAATTTTTACTAAATTTTTTGGATACCCCCCAACGGCCGTGAGTAGATACCACAGGAATAGTTAAACACATGAGACATGACCCGCTTCATGTCCAGACATTTTTTCATAGAAAGAATATGTTTTTTTTTAACATCTTTAATGGAAACGCGAATAATATTCCACCACCATATTATTGGATTGAGATTTCTAGTTACTAGGGCTTGTCTTTATAGTCAGCCGAAAACTTCTGTACGGTTGAGTGGCGCAGGTTTTTTATGGGTAGAGATTTGCATTTCTCAGGATTCGTCAATTTCTCTTGCTTGAAATTTTTCTTTTTTATCGTAGAAGACTTATTTTTCGCCTTCGTATAGGGAACGTTTAAATCCAAGTAATAAGAACTGACTGACGTTTCCATGTTTCCAATGATTATTCGTTCCAGTTCGCTGAAAGTTGGCCTATCATTTGGTTCTTTCTTCCAGCAAATTGCCATGATTTCTCCAATGAAATTGGGGGCGAAATTCGGTTTCTCCATCCGGTATCCGTTTGCAAGTTCTTTCATTATTCTTTTAGTATGAAGATCTAGGAGAAGAATGTCGTGTGATTATTGCTGAGTATTTACTCATTATACTTTGTTTAAGCGCACCAGCGTACGGAACTTTGCTCAGGGAAAAAAGTTCCCATAGGAGAATTCCGTAGGACCAGACGTCTGATTGGCTTGAAAAGATACGGTCCGTCAAGGATTCCGGCGCCATCCACCTGACTGGCATAAGTCCCTATGTAAAAAAGTCCCTAATTTGAGTCTGAACAAGTTTTGATGCATTACCGAACAATGGTGCTTTACTTTACCTCTCCTTGTTTCTCGTAATCGCCTCTTTGGTACATCTTTCGGGACATACCAAAATCACACACTTTAACTACTCCATTGTCAGCCAACAAAACATTACGGGCGGCCAAATCCCCGTGAAGAATCTGCAATTGAACGTAAGATATCACAGACTTGAAAATCAATCATGAATAAACATGTCTCGTACACGCGCGGAAAAATATCGCATACATTTTTTTCAACCAAATGTCCCATTCCTCGAGCTATTTGGAAAGACCAAGATATTATTTCTTTGGTAGAAAGCAATCGATTTGAAATGACGCCCGGATCAAGCTTTGGTAGATTATTTTCTCCTTTGGCGTTGTAGAAAACATATCCATTTCTGAGTTAAAGAAAATCAGGAAGTCTCTATCAATAAAAATTTTGTATAATTCTTCTTACTGGACTACTATTTTGTCAGTTTCCTCCTTATTCTTATCTGCTGTCATGTTGCCGAATTCATCCACTTGATTGATAAAGTTGTCTCGGTGCTTAATCAAGTATTTTTGCAAGTTGCCGAATCGACAATATTCAAGAATTATAAAAAGTTCGCCTATACAAGTTTAAAAGTAACTCCCGAAAATCTAGTTTTTTATCGTAGAAAATCTCAGCTGTGAACCTTTGGAAATATTTTTAGTGCATGCTCCTAGTAGATTAAGAACGTTTAAATGGGGTCCTAAATAGGCGAGGATTTTCAGTTCACTGACAAGAGCTTCCAGGGCTTCGATATTTGTTTGTGACCGAACCATCTTGACGGCCACTGTTGAAATTGTCTCTTTAGAACCAGACCCTTTGATCCCCACGGCTTCTGCTTTGACAACTCGACCGAAGCATCCAGCTCCCAGTTGTGTGCCTAAATCACAAAAATAGTTTTGCGAGCAATCGTTAAAACAAGTTTATGAATTTTGTGTAATTCTTTGCAATTATTTACCAAGTCTTAATCGGTAAGAAGGAAATTCCCAGCGCTTGTCATAGGACAATAATTCAGTTTGTTCCTCAATTGGTAGTTCCTTATTCAAGTCTTTAGCATTTCCCTTTAGTAACTTCTCTACTCTTCTCGGAAATGTGTTTCGTTTCTTTTTACATAAAATAGAGTCGTATAAATGTTAATGTCATTAGCATATCATTTTCAATTAGTATTTGTATTAAGAGCATTGGTTACTTTTTCTAAAATGAATTCTTGATTGTCATTCATTCGCTCATCCATTGTTTTGGGTAGTCTTAAGTTGTTGGATGTTTTACGACGACAGACTCTGAAAACAGTCATGAAGGCTACAAGTGCCAATAGGCCTACTCCACAACCAATCGCTACTCCCGTTGTGACAATCTTGTTGTTAGTTGTATCGTAACTCAGTTTGCCAATGACGTATCGTAGATTCCGTCCTACGACGACGACCACTTCAGGTTTGTCTCCGGGGTCCGATCCAACGGCAGGCGGTTGATCAGGCGGAGAACGGCAAGTTAGCTGATTGCGCGAAATTGAAGTCACTTTGCACTGGGCTTTTCCGATTGTTACCTCAACATCATTTTCCTATAAGCACGGACATTATGAAATGTTATTGTGTTTCTCTACAATTTTTTTTAATAAGGACAACAAAAGAAGTTTTTGAACCAACATAAGTGGTTCTATATGTTTATGCTCGTAAGTCACGTAGCACTTTCCTCTTGTAGTTTTATTTCTTGGGGTGACGACTTTCGTTACCGTATGGGAAATTTTTAATAGGGGCACTACCCCAATATTCGCTAACTGAATAACTAATTAACTGTAGACCGTGTGGCCCAGTTAACGGATAAGGCACCAAACAGATTGCCATGACCACTGCCACATAACCAGCATAGAAACACAATTTGTTTCGCTGTGATGGCGGTCGTTGAATGAAAGCAGTGTATATTTACCTGGCATGCTCGGTCTAGATTGAGACCGTTGATGATAAGATAATCACTTTTGAAGTATTTGACTTCTTCCTCGAATTTTTCGTAAATTGGATCGGGGTAGAGGAGGAATTTAGGGAAATTGGGTAAATGCGACAAGTTGCGCACTGTAAGTACATCGTCGATGAGAAAACCATAGTCGAGGGAAAGCGGGTCGTCCGGAGATATTTGCTGGTCGCAGGGGATGGATGGAGAGCGACACTCCATTCGCTTATTGGACAGCACCTTACAGTTGCTTGAGTACATCGCGTCCAAATAGCGAACATACATTTTGAGCTCCTATGTGAAAGAATTTCCTGTGTGAGACCTATTACGGTAAGTTAAGTAATTTGGATTTTTAACAGAACACCTTACCTGAATATGTTCGAAATTATTGCCGGATACGGAAATAATAATTCCGCCTGACGGAATGCCCTTGGGCACTTTGATTTTGCTAATAACGCCCGATTCGGTATAGTTGATAATGGGATCATCGACGTAGTGGTAGGTTAAGTTAGAATAGCGATAAATTATCTGATCAAAAGACATTTGAAGTTCTCCATCAAGTATTCGATTAGAAGGACTGGTCCGACAAACGACATAGCTAGCGTTGATGTAAGAAATTATGCAAGGTAGTTCTGGAAAGATGATGGCCTGAGTAGAGCTACCAGCGTTCATGAATTGACCACGAATGGTCAGTTGGGTACCACCAGAGAGTGGACCGTGACTCGGATAGATAGAGTCAATAACAGGATTGACGAATTGGAAATCTTCTTTTGAATATCCCATCAAGCTTGAGACACGAACGATAACAGGTCCGCTGCGGGTTTCATTGTTGTTTGACCTGCCGACGAGACAAACAATCCTTCGAGTCCGTTCGTAGAGGTTCTCATAAGGATGACAGGGGACGCCGGCTACGGTAACGCCTCCGACAATGTCGGCTAATGTCCTGCCAAAGTTGACACCCTCGATAGTAAGGTTTACCCCACCTTCTAATGGGGCTAGTTTTGGATAGAAGCGAAACACCTGTCCAAATATTTGAAAGAACAGTGATTTAATTTTATAATTCTCATACAAAGTTTTTCTCCACCAAATAGTCTAATTGATAACACAAAAAATTTAATTAATTTCATAATTATTAAGAATAGATAACCAAAAAAAAATTGTGTTTGAAAATAGACCTTGAGATTAGGACATAATTGATTCCGATCCAACCAAGCGCTTTTAAGAGCCACGGAGATTGATTTTTCACTCTTTCCGTTTTGAATGCAAGCGTCCTTTAATGTACACCTATACAAATGTTAAATGATAAAGGTTATGACTCTGATAATAAAAGAAAATTTTTAAAAGTTCGCGATCGGTTTACTTATTGGAAGTCTGACACCACCCGCATTGAAATTTGCCTTTCAGAATAAGGCATTCACCGCAATTATTTGCCATTTTTTTGCACCGGTAAATGAGAATATGATAGTTTTCTGAATTTTCGAGGTATTTGGATCCGTTCCAGATTATTGTGAATGTTGCCGCAATGCTAGCCACATTTGTCGAATAGGTAAACTTCGTCTCAGCGCAAGAGATCGTGTCAGCCGTTACTAAATGAGCCTCTACTTCTTCTATTTTGCCCTCGATGTGGTACTGGCAGGCCAAACGGTATTTTCTAATATACTCTACTACATTTTCCACTTTGACCTGTATGCTTCTTTTCGTTCCGTATGGGACAAGAATTTCTTTGGTCGCGTTGCCTGTAACATTTATCCGAGGACACCATTTGGGCCCAATGCGGCCCGTTACACCGATTCTCTATTATACGATGCAATTAGTTTCTCATTACCTTTATTATATATAAATGTGTAGTTAATAACTCACATTGATGCCATTTATAAGTATTTCTTTGTCACAATTGCGAATCGTTTGGTTGGCACATCGATGTCCGTCAACACACCAATTACAAGGATAGGGTGAAGTCACGCATTCAGTGCATGTCGTGTAAGTTTTGCAATCAAAAAAAGTGAAACCAGTAGAGGCAATCTCTAAATCATTCTTCATCCTGATTGACAATTGAGACACGAAGTAATCTAAATTTTGTTTGTGAAATTTTAAATATTTAGTGAAATAATTGAAAACATCAATGAACACTCTTTCTAACGTTGTCCTGGTAAATTGGTAGGTATGTGATCACTGCGTGGCGTCTTGCACCTGAGGCCTACATCAGAAGTCCTGGTGGCGTTTGTCAATAGGGTTTTGCCAAATATGTTAAAGGCGCATTTGAATTCATTAGAAGGGGGCAGATTGTCAGTCTCTATGAAAATCTGCAAAATTTATAAATTATGAGAATGTAGGGCCTATATATGACACTGGAAATGGTTTTATATAGGTTTGATGGTAGAATTATCACGGTGTGAGCAGTGCTAGTCCGTTGTAACTGGTTAGGTTTGACAGAAGTAATTGTGGCACATTTTTTGCTTTCGTAAGACATCCAATAGGTCGGATCAGCGATTTTCATATCCAGCCCAGGAGAATGAATAATAGAATGATTGGATAGAGTTTTGGCTGCATCTCGACAATCGCTGTGTAAGCTACACCTATTTAATAATAGGTAAACCGATTCAGACTCTGTTGGAATCTAATAATCTAACAAATTTGCTCATATACTTATGTTCAAGGGAACACCATCCGCAGTAAGGATCTCTTGCTTCTAGACAATCGCTACACGTGCTGTGTTCAGCGCATTCTTGGACTCGAATTTTAGTTATCTGTGCCATTTTAAAAAATGGCTATTGTGTTTCGTACTGGTGTGAAAAGAAATTTTAGAAAAACTTTACCTTGCGCTCAGTCAATACGTAGATGTTCTTCCTTTGCTGATCCCAAGAAAGATCGGAAGAGACTTGGCTGCCTTCGTCAACGATGATATCGTCGTATTCCAGGGCTTTAAGATTTTTTATATCTTTTTGTACGCTATCCAAGACAACCTTTTACACATTTCAATTTTACAAAACCGTTACTTTCAAAATTGGCCTGCAAGTTTCCTGCTGCAGAAGAAAATCACCTTTTTCAAATGTCCCCTAGAAGTGCCGAGAAAGGCGACGGTGAAGTCACCAGTTGACGTAGCCACCACAGCCGTTAGCAGGACGTTGTTTGTGGTAAAGATGGGCCGTTCAAAAACCGGTTCGTCTCCGCCTAGTGGAGAGTTGACGTCAAGACCACAAAAATCTTCTCCGATAGTTTCTATTTTCTATTTTCAACAAGCACACCAGCATTAGTACATTCGAAAAATTAAAAAGCATAAATAGGTTGACAGTCATCGATACTACCGTTTTCACACAAGGAATATTCGGCAAAATGAAGCTCAGATGGCGCATTCCATGTCCGCTAAAACACTTTTGAATGTTTTGCGTAATTTTGCGTCGGATCGATTTGAGGGAGTAAATGCAAAGAGCAGATCGAGCTGACGGACGATCACTCATTTCACCTCCTTGACCCCGTTCTGATTGTGCAAATGCAGCGTACATTACGTCATCTTGCGTTTGAATATTTAAAAAGCCCGCCAAATTGGATCCCGGTTTGTCCACGTAAGCCGCTTGGACCAGATTGTATGCAGTACCGTCTTCAGTAACACATTCAAGAGGTACCTCAATGTATGAATAATAATCTGAGTCGTTTTGACAAATGCGTATCAATTTGGAAATGTAAGAAGGAAAGGTCGTCTCAGACCTCTGCGTCGTTAAAAAGTAAGAGAAACCCTCTGAAGAAAATCCGAAGACATAGTTGATAGGGTAACGAAGCAGAGACATGGAATGTAGGGAAATATGGGTGCCTGATGTCATTCCCATTTCAGCTATTTGAAACATTTTATCTCTTTCGAGCGAACGAGAGGAAACTGCTTGAACCTCGGATCGAAATTCCAAGTGCGTCACGCCTACGTAAAGCACTCTAGTGTTCGGCGGATGGGGTGGTCCGGGAGCGATAAAGGCAACTGTCGTAGCTGTCGAACTGTTGGCAACCACTGGTTGTCTTACTTTCACCAATTCCTCACCAATGTTTGTTAAATTTCTCACACTGCATGTCCCTGTAATTTGTAACAGGTTATGTAAGTTGCAACATGTAGCTCGGCACTTAGCATTTATAAGAAGAGCGCTTAATTACCTTGGTGTAACGTGCCGCATGCAATGAGTTGATGACCAGTGTAATCGATAACTAAAGCTTTATTTACATTATCGGTAGATTTTTGAATAACGGCTTCTGCTGGGCAGTCGACAGTCTCAAGGCAATCCGGTATGCCTTCTTTTGAGCTTGTGTCTACTATTACCTGGGGCTCTAGATCAGGCGAAAGCTGGTACAGACGATTGACTCCACCAACATAAACCAGAGCACCATCTTTATCGACGACTAGATGTTGAAACCATTGTTCGCTTACCGTCTGTCTGCTAAATGTAGCTACGATCGGTCCAGCAGATAATAGACCAAAACTGTTACTCGCAAAGAGCATAAGGAAGAAGAGTTGCCGGGTGAATGACTTATCCGGACTTGAACTGACTATGGTTAACTTTAAACGCATTACAACAACAAATAAAATAGATTATCAGAATCGCAAAACAATAACGAATTACAAATTGATACCACTTACCATTTAACTGATGTACTAGTCACGTAATTAAATCGAAGACTAAATGAATCAACTCTTTTCACTTGAATCTCACAACATGTAAAGAGTGAAGCGAAGCGGGTAGGAAAAGCCTGCCTGTCGAAATAGAAACGAACGAGTCGCAATATATTATAATGGAACCAACCGTTTATATGCTTAAAATCCAGTAAAATTGGAAATGACATCAGAGATCAGACGACAGAAACACACGCGATAAATTATTCCGTAACTTACAAAAACATTCTTTGGTATACATATTGAGGTTAGTGGTTTATTCATTTTACGTACTGTGGATAAAGTTGAGTTACGTACCAAAGTTTTGTATATTTATTTTCAAGACAAGAATTGTGTTGAAGGTCTTGTGACAGGCGAATTGTGACCGAATATCTCGATGTTACAAGAAAATATACTTGTGTCTGCATACACTTATGACTGTTTTTACTTGTAATTTTGTATGATTTCTCTGTGCCTGTTCTTCCATGGTGGAGGTTAGTTTTTATGACGCCCTAGTACTTTAAATGCTGAAATGCAATTCGTGTGCTTATCTTCAATGGGGCCGGTTTGAATCGCAAAGTCAGACGCATTTAAAGTACTAGGGCGGCCACTCTTCATGTCGATCATGCATGTCAAATATTTAAAAGCGCATTTAAAACTCGGATCGTATTTTGTAATATCATAAAGTAGTTTCTATTAGTGCGGTACGAAGACTTATTGCAGCGCCTTCATATGGAGTGTGGTCTCCTTTTTTTTCTCGTTTCTTGTTCTTGTTTCTTCGAAGAAACAAGAATGTGAAAGCGATCGCTTTCACATTGATACATGCAAATATTTTTTTCAGAAATTCGTTCATTTCTGATTTCATAATTAATACGATACAACCTCGCAATATGCTGTACTAAATACTACAGTCTGCTGTATTCTGTACTAATGTACTATTAAAGGCACATTAATTTATTCCAATCGCGATCACGATCATGGGTGCTCTGCAGTCTTTAATGGAAATAATAATTATGGTCTTGAATTACTAATCATGATGATGAATAACTTAAGACCATCAGAGCAAATTAAAGGACGCAAAAGCGCGAAAGAGAAAACCCGTTGCAAGTAATTTAAATATAATATTTAGGATACCGTACACTTTTCTCCTCACTTCTGTTCGTCTATTATGTAAGATTGCGTCGTTTTATTATCGTCTATTTGTGATAACAGGGATTTGGTGAGTACTTGATAAAACGTGTCATTTTCTGTTTACGGAGCAAAGTAAACTTGTCAGTTTCTCAAACGGGCACACAAAAACACGCAACCAGTCACTGAAAATGCTTCACTCAATAAAGGCATTCTTTCTTGTTCTTTACTGTTCGTTGCCATTGCTTATTTCGGCAAAACCTCTCGGTAACACACTCGCTACATTTGTTAAGTAAAATACTCAATCGGAGCTGAGATATATCTTCAAATATTTTCTAGAAAATGCCGTTGGTGACAGAGATTTTATGACGGTGGAATCAACAGACTCCACAATAAGCCCCGATCTATTTGAAGAAGACATTGCCGGTATTAGCGCGTTGGACATACTGGCTGGCAAAGAGGTCATCAGTCCAAATATAAGATATCTTTAAAATAGTTGTCTAATACATTTCATTATTGCAGCCGAGAAATGCCATAGTGTACCCAGAGCTTTTGTGGCCTAATGCTATTGTCTACTATAACATCTCGACTGATTTCAGTATATTGTCTCTTGTAAACGGACATGAAACATTCTTCATTTCCTTATTGTATTTATTGTACCTGATTTAACAGACTCCACTGAACTTGACATTATCTCCCAAGCAATGACGGAGTATGAAACGAAGACGTGCATCAGGTTTGTGCAACGAACAGACCAGCCCGACTATGTCATGCTTGAAAAAACTGGCGGAGGGTAACATACGTGACATACTTGAAAAAACTTGCTTGATACATAAGCAAGAGAGCAAGTCTAAAATCTCTTTCTCCGTGTTCTAATTAGGTGCTACAGCTACATAGGCCGTATCGGTGTTGGCCAAGTTGTATCGCTAGACAGTAGCTGTTTCAACGGTGGACTTCCGGGTACAACCATACACGAACTCATGCATGCTGTGGGATTTTTCCATGAACAGAGTCGCACCGATCGTGATGATTACGTTAGCATAAACTATCCCAACATTCAGTTAGGTATATTCAGCTGTTTTACAGAAATTTACCACGATGCGCTTGCACCAATTTAAAGCGAATTGCGTCTCCATAAACAAGGTACGGAAAACAACTTCCTTTCTTATGGACCTGACGTACTTACGGACCTCGGTACCACATACGATTATGGTAATCGTTTTTACACATTAAACATTCGTGATCACAGGACGTTCAAAATTCTTATTTTTATGACATCATGAAGGATCTGTGATGCACTATAGCGCCTACAGTTTCGCCATCGATCCTACCATCCCGACTATCTATACACGTCAGCCAAATGTTGAAATTGGTCAGCGTCGGGGATTCAGTGAAGTGAGTTTTTTATTGCACAATTTGCTCACAAAAAAGATACACTTTAAACTAATTTTGATTTTTGGTGGATATTGCAGATGGATATTTATAAACTGAACACTCTTTACAAATGTAATGTGCCCCAAAAATAGATACCGAAACACCATCACTATGACCAGGCTAATCATGTTAGAAATAAAACTACGTACATCAAATCCCAAGAAAAACTTGCTACTATAGTTACCCTTATTGTAAAAATTGGATTTTGACATTTTGAGTTCATTAATGTCGCATACAACTTTCTGTTCTGCCGCATGTACTTACAGCAGATCTTATGACAGATAATGATAGACAACATCATCAGGATTCAGGTCCTGGGTTATTTATTGCTTGGTGACTATATCAATTTCTGAGATAATACTGAACGAGAGAACACGTCTACTTGTTCTATTGACCGTGAACGCGGTTTCAGCACGGGTACACTATTTATTCCTAAGCTTACAAAGTTCACATGTCACATAAAACATATTTGGGAAAAAAATATACCTACTATTATCGTTTTTAATCTTTTTTTGTTGCTTAACAAATCGGGTATAAATCACGTAAAGAAAAGTCGCAGGAGTTCAGTAAGTTGTCAAAAATGTTGCGTTCGACTGTTGTTATAGCCCTTTGCCTAGTGATTACCTTAAGGAGAGGATGGGCCAGTCCTCTAGGTTTGAGAAATACCACTATTCTTCATGCGTAATGATTAATCTATTCCGATTCTTAAAGGGAAAGTATTGGAGAGCGATCCAGAAATGAATCCGGATCTGTTTGAAGGAGACATTATAGGGGTTCTTCCCGGAGAACTGGTATTAGTCTGAACAAGCGCGCCTAAAGCAACTTGAAATTGCTAACGTTTTTCCTCCAAATTCTTATATTTAATTAATGACGAACAGCCAAAAAATGCAGTCCGAGATCCATCTTTGCTTTGGCCTGGCGGTGTTGTTTACTACACAATCACAGCAGAATATAGTGAGTGGATTATTCATCTGTTTTTGAACAAATGAAACTAACTCTTCATACGGTTCAATATATCTTTAGCTGCCGAGGAGCTTGCTACTCTTCAAGAAGCATTTGCTCAATATGAGGCCAACACTTGCATTACATTCGTAGAACGGACAAACCAACCTAATTATGTTGCAGTTCAGAAGACAGGTGGCGGGTAAATATTAAACAATTGATTGATTGAACTATTTATTGATCATATATATGACCTCATTCGGCCGTTCGTGAATCGCCCATTTTTTTTCCTTGCGCAAAAAGCTGTTACAGTTACGTCGGCATGATTGGAGGCGCTCAAACCCTCTCTCTTGACGCGAGCTGTTTCCGTTGCACAGCAACCGGTTGCTTGCCTGGAACACTCATTCACGAATTCTTACACGCTCTTGGTTTCCATCATGAGCAAAGCCGCACAGATCGTGATGACTACGTCACAGTCAACTATGACAACATTCAACCAGGTACGTAAACGAACAGATAAATTTATCAGAATTGAGTGAATGACCAGTTAAATTCACAGCGTTTTCTGTTTAATGAGATGCGAGTTCACATTTAACGCAGCGCAATACCTCTTTTATACTTAATCAGGGAAGGAAAACAACTTTCAAACCTACAGTCAGGACGAGATCCAACATCTAGGAGCTCCTTATGACTACGGTACAAACCAAAAATTCTTCTTTTATTGCTTGAAAAAATTTGAACCTACTTACGGTATCTGTAATGGTGAACCGTGAATGATGTTTCTGAACATGTTGGCACCAAAGGATCCGTCTTGCACTACAGCGCGTACGCTTTTGCTGTCGATCCAACCATCCCAACTATTATCACTCCTAATGGCGAAGCGATTGGCCAACGAGTGGGCTTTAGCGAGGTATTAATTTAGCAAGCGTATTTTATCCAAATATGTTTGCGTCAGAATAATACAAATGATTTGTAGGTTGATTTATACGAGGTTAACACCCTCTACGGATGCTTTGCTACGAAACCGGTACGTAATTTACGAGTCGTAAGAATAACTGATCATTAAAGATCGAATACGAACATTATATACATCGGCAGCTAACGCGCATAATATTTTTAAATAAAATTGAATTAAATACAACTACCTTCGCCAATTATTTTTAAGTTATGAAATTTAAAGAAGTTATGATAGAGGTCTTTTATGTATGAACAATAATAAAATCATACATTAATTGGTACACTCACTTTAAAATCCTCTACGCAGCGAAATTAAGTGGTTCGAAATGCTGCGGTGAGAGTGCAAGTTGAGATAATTAAGATATCCACATTTTTTCCTGTCCTGTCCATGTGTTTGTACAGATATAGAAGCAACAGATCCAGACACCAAGTAATCTTGTCCGATCAACGTTGGGACCTTGGAAGTATATAGCTAACGTTAATCAATGATAAAACCTGCATGGCTATATAGTTGTGTTATTTACATAATACATTTATATTTTCTTGAAAAAAAATTTACGTCTACCAATTAATTATGAAAACACAAACTACCTATTCAAATTCCTGATATGCCCCAAAGACTCACACTAGTTTTTTCTGGCTTATTATGAATGGATGCTCAACCTGTCCAGAGTAAATAAGTGGCCTTGAGACAAAAAAAATATCCAAAAACAATTGCGAACCTTATTCAAAAGAGATGTCACTGATGCCATTGAAGAAATTCCCAATTGGCTCATGTTAGCAAATTTGGAAAGCAAAGCGGAACGACAGAGAAAGAAAATCAGAAATACGTACTAGGTAGAACAAGATAACTTCCAACCGAGCGGGCCGCAACTGACTGCAAATTGAGTGCAGAATCAAGAGAATCTCTAATAGGATTAACTCAATAGGAACAATTAAGGGTTAATTAATCTGTTAAAGGTGAATACTCACGGATGTCCATCTAATAAAATCTAGCAGGTAAATATTCGGACTTTATTAGGCACAAAAAGAATACCGTAGAGGCTTTACTTTCTCTAAGTTACAAAGTTTTAATGGTAGAAGTAGCTGCGTCGGACATAGACAAGAATCGTAATACACAAAAATGTAAACATTTTGCGGTTTGATCGCACGTGATAATATAAAATTCCTGGGATATGATATACGGTATGTTACGCAGCAGCAAAACATGCGCGGGCAACTTTGATTCTGTCTTCCCCCAGTAGCCCCAATAAAAGTTAATTTCAAGATAATACAATATAAGTTTGGGAAGTTTTGTATAATGTCTCGACAAGTTCAACCCATATAAGTTATAGCAGTAGGCAATATAGCATACTACGTAGGTACTTATAGCGCTATACTTGCTAATATCATCTAGGCTATATTCATATTCATCCACATGGTTAGACATCGTCGCCTAACCATTTTCGATTAAAATGTCCTACTCAAGGATCGTTTTTATCTTGATTGTAAATGCTGGTATTGACGCGTACTTCATGACAGGGATAACACCTGCATGGCGATGACAGTGTGTTATTTACATGCCTATCTGCAAACAGCATACAAGGCTTACTTCCACCACCTCTTATCAGTCAAAAAAGTTAAAGTTTTCACAAACAATACACCAAAAACGTGCAGGATCAAACAGATGAACTAGCAAAGTATTCAAAAGCTAACGGACAGCAACAATATTGAAAAAAGTACCAGAAAGCGTGAGATAAAATAGCTGCTGAACTATTGTGCTATTTTATAATACCTAATAAAACGTTTAGTATCCACTTGCTGGCGTTTAGTCAGATACAGACAATGCTGCTTTCCAAAACTTTCATTCTTATTCTCAGCGCAGTTCTTTGCTTGACAGCTACCTATGGATGGGCCAACCCTATAGGTATTAATATTTAATAACTAGAGGACATTATTTTTTTGTATACCACATCCATTTATGAAATAAACAGGAAAGACTTTAGAGAGAGATCCGGAAATCAATCCGGATCTTTTCGAAGGAGATATTTTTGGCATTGATTCTTCAAAGGTATTTACATATAGTATAATCTATACAGTTACTGAAACTCGATATTTAAAACAAAATTTTGATTTTCCGACTGAATTTCGTATAAAGAATGCTGTAAGGGACCCTACGTTGCTATGGCCCAATGGGATTGTCTACTACACCCTCAGCGCCGATTTCAGTGAGTTTGCTGCCGGCTAATTAATACCTTTGTAGTAATTAACTATTTTTGAAAACAGCAAGCTTTTGTTGCTATTCTTGTTATATAAGAAACTAACCTTAATTATAATTTGGCATGTTATTTACAGCTACCGAAGAACTCGCTACAATTGCTCAAGCGTTCTCTTTGTATGAAGCTAACTCCTGCATCCGATTTATTCAGAGGAATAAAGAGAAAGATTACGTTTCTGTCCAGAAGACTGGTGGAGGGTATAGTTTCTTTTCTTTATACGCCAATGAGGTTTTCGAATTGACGAATTTTGTTAATAGCTGTTACAGCTCAGTCGGCATGGTTGGAGGAGCTCAAACCCTCTCGCTCGACACGAACTGTTTCCGTTGCACTGAGACCGGATGCTTGCCTGGAACGCCAATTCACGAATTTTTGCATGCTCTCGGCTTCTTTCACGAGCAAAGCCGTACGGATCGCGATGAATATATTACCGTCAACTATACTAACATTCAGCCTGGTACGAAATCAGTTACTCTAGCAGCATATAATGATGATGGATTTGCAAAATGAGCGATAATATTCGGACGTTTAGTCCTATAATGCACTATTATTACAATTTAATAAGGCTATATATAAACTCTGAAACCGTGCAATCTATTAAAACAACAAGAGAAAATAGTCTTACAAATGTTAACGTTTAAAAATGTCAACGTTTAGGCTATGAAAGTAACTTCGACAGCTATGGCCAGGATGTTATTCAACACTTAGGAGCATCCTACGACTACGGTAAGCTGCACCATTCAGCACTTTAATCCATAATAGCTATATAATCAATCATGGCGAAAAAATATAGGATCCGTCATGCACTACGGAGCTTACGGTTTTGCAATTGATCCGACCATTCCGACAATTATTGTACCTGACGGTGTCACTATCGGCCAACGAGATGGTTTCAGCGAGGTAATTTGAAAACTGAAAGATAGAATACTTTTGCAGATTTGAAAAAATTGATTTAATTTGAATGGTTAATCTTTTGTATTAGGTTGACTTGTTCAAGTTGAATGCTTTGTATGGATGCCCTGCTAAGAAGTAAGAACCAGGTAATTTGCAGACAATGTTATCATTGAAAATATGGATACAATAAACCTTTCTTTCCTTTTTTTAAAAACCTTAAGAGAAAATAAGTGCGCTGCATCCGAAAACAAGAATTCCAATAATTTGAAGATCCTTTATGATTTGTGCAGTACATTTATTTGAATAACGAGGGGAAAATAAAATATTTTTAATGCGAGTGCAGAACTTTAATAACATGCAGATGATCTCAATTTGATCTGTTCTGTGAGTATAGGTAAGGAGTAGGGCTAGCAGCAATTTATCAAAATGTTAGTTATTATTAGTTGCAGATGCGAAGGATAAGCTGTGGTCTTATAAATTACTATGGTTTTCAATATTTTTTTTTTTTTATTTAACTGGGCTCAACTCCTGAAACGAGTACCGCCCGAATGTATTGACCGAGAATGAGACAATGTTTAGAGTATATACAATATAAACATATGTACAGAACGAACACATAGTAAGTAGAATGGGGAAATTGGGCCTATTAGCCACCACGGGTCGGGCACGACCCAAGCCTCCAGTCGGACCTTTTATGTGCCTGCCCGGCTTGGTTGGACCTTCAAGACTGTATCGGACAGTCGCCGATATAGCCACAGCCCGACGGAGGCCTGGGCGGCAGTCGCCGTGTGGTAATTGCACGTGACTATTAGCGTATGGATGGGAAACTGGGGCCGTAAGAAGAGAGTGTTGTGACGCTAGAGGCCTATGGTAAACAAGATGTTGTGCAGGCTGATTGCCCGCGAGAAATGATACGCCGCAAGGTAGCGGAAAAGAAAGGAGAGAAGAATTAAAAAATAAGTAAAGCTGGAATGCTTTGAGTTACAAGGTGATGGCTGCGCCGCGCCTCATTTGGCGGGACGACAGACGACCGGAAGAAAGTATAAAAGTCCGCATGGCCAGCCAGACAGCTGGATTTTTCGGAATTGCCGCCAGCTCCGGAGGCCAGGCTTCCGCCGCCGCTTTGGTTTTCAATATCAATTGCACGATCGCATACACAGTGCAGCTGAGTGACTATAATGAATTTTAGGCAGGCAACTTTAGGAATGATGATGAGTCAGTGGCGCCTGACTGATATACTGTGCTGACAAGTGCATGGCATCAACTAACTGGAAGATACGTCAAGGTTGAGTGATACCCTTTTGTATAAAAAATAGTGACCAACTATACTTGTGCGAGATAACGACAAAAGTATGTCCATGACCAGGTCGTCAAGTTTTTCCTTCTAATAGCTAAGATCTGATTCAGTATATACCGGGTAGTGATGTTTGGAAGTTTTTAGCAGTCTTTTCGATGCAAGTAAAAGTAGAGCAATGCTAATAGGAAGATGGTGATCAGTAGACCTTCAAGCTGATAATCATCTCGTCGTGTCTGGTACCGTAGAGCGCGGTCGGGCGGTCGCTCGATCGGTGTGAATCCGCAAAATAAGGTAATAAGCTGAGCCATAGATGTCAGTGTGAATGCACACTTTATGCATAAAGCCGATTCTATATAGTACATGATATATGTCAAAGTTGTATAAATACTTATCATGAGAATTCATGTTACAGACCAACTTGAACGCAATAATACACCAGTGCTTGGGCGTACACTGCACGCCATGAAAATATAGTGATGTCCGCCCAGGTAAAAGTCCTGGTAAAATTTACCAGGACTTTTACCTGGGCGGACATCACTTGCCTGGGCGCATCCGGACATCAATAATCAATAATTTGGGACCATTATTTACCTGGTAAATAATGGTCCTAAATTATTGGCAATTCAATGAATCACGTAATTAATGGTGAAAATTATGTGATTTATTACGAAATTTTGTAATTTAAAATTACATGATTTTTCATATTGGCAATAATTAGGGACCATTATTTCCCAGGAATTTTACCTGGGCGAGTATTCAGTAGGCCTATATATATAATATAAAGACGAACTCTCTGGCCACTGGGGTCCCTATGGGAACGATGTTTGGTTTCCTATTTTCTATTATTTTCTAGATTTTCTATTTTTCAATCTATCATATCTTCCGTATGCCAATTTCAATGTTAAATGCCTTTATTCTAAAATATGGGTCCAATTATATAGGTTGCGCAAAGCTCATTTGATATAAATTTTAGTTTGGACAAAAAATAGTAGAAACAAAAACTGACATTATTCCCAATGCCCCAGTGTATTAGCCTGACATCTTGTCGGTATTTTCAGACACCTCTCTTAGGTTGTGTTTGTGAATTTCAGTTCCTAGCCATATTGTATGAACAGATAAATTTTTGTGCTTTTACGTAAAAGGAAAATAGGAGCATTCTAGTCAAAGTACCCAAAATATAAAATGTCGCTTATCTTAACCAGTATGCACCAGTAAACATAGTTACAAGTCTGGATCAGTCTGCAGTGGGCTGCCAATGTGAGTGCCAAGTGAATTGACTTACTCTAGTTCATGATATGTGTTATTTACAACTTACCAAAACATAGATTATATATCAACTGACTATGTAGCAATTCCAAACTTAGTCGCCTCCTTGCCCTCATCAAAGTCAAAGTCATCAAAGTCAGAAAGGCATAAACACATGAAAAACAAAAAGATAGTATGAACTTAATCTTAATCCGGAATGAAACCTTTGAGTCTAAAAGGCGTTGCAAACTAGTTGAAACCGTTTAGTTTGAGAGTAAAAATGCTGCGCGCTACTATTCTTGTTCTTTGCTTGGCAATTACCTCGGGATGGGCTAGTCCCATAGGTAAGAAATCCAATCAACATTACATTCCGTAAATCATAAAATTAATTACAAATAAATGAACGGTAAAGGCAAGGCGAGCGTGGTGCCGATAGATCCTGAAATCAACCCGGACCTGTTCGAAGGAGATATTCTAGGCATTGATCCGAAGGTAGGCTATTAACATAAAAAAGCTACCAATAATAAGCAATGATCTTTAACTTAATTTTAATTCCTTGTTACTATACAATCTAAAGAATGCTATTATCGACACTACTCTACTCTGGCCTGGTGGTGTTGTGTACTATAATATCGCACCGGGATTTAGTAAGTCGGCACTTCATAAGCTGATATTGAATGAATTATACACAAGAATGGGGAATTATCAATTGTGTTTATTACTTAACCAAGGTGTCGAAGAAACTGCTACTCTTATGGAAGCGTTCGCCATTTATGAAGCTAACTCCTGCATCAGATTCGTAGAGAGAACGACCGAAGCCGATTACGTCTACGTTCTCAAGACCGGCAGCGGGTAAAATTTTTGTTTTATTTTTGGAAAATTGCAACAGCAACAAAGCTCTATAATCCTAAACCGAATCATGTAACAGATGTTTCAGCTCCGTTGGCAAGGTAGGAGGTCGTCAAATCCTCTCCCTCGACGCTGGCTGTTTCCGTTGCACAGCTACCGGATGCTTGGTTGGAACACCCCAACACGAGTTCCTACACGCTCTTGGTTTCTACCATGAGCAGAGCCGTACAGATCGTGATGAGTACGTGACCATCAACTGGGAAAACATTCAACCAGGTATATTGTATATGGACGTTTATACTTATATCTATGAAAGAATAGGAAAAAAGAAATCATGCGTGGAATAGGTAGTAACTAATAAGAACTAAATCATACCTTTTCTCGTGTACATTAAAAAGGAAAAGAAAACAACTTCGCCAGTTATGGCACAGATGTGATCCAGGATCTTGGAGCCCCCTATGATTACGGTAACCATATAACATACTAAATATTTTTTTTCTTAAACTAATATTATAATTGAAACGTTTCAATGAATTCCAATTACTGGAAAGGATCCGTCATGCACTACGGAGCTTACGGTTTTGCCATCGACCCAACTATCCCAACTATTATCACACCAAACGGTGAAGAGATTGGTCAAAGAGTTGGTTTCAGCGAGGTATTTCATTTAATTGGGTTACATCGGCTCTCATGCATGCTGGATTCAAAACTAAATTTTGTGTCACTTACAGGTTGACCTCTTCAAGCTCAATGCTCTCTACAATTGTCCTGCTAAGAATTAGGAATCAGGATAATTATTGATAGATTTTGTGATTGTCATTATCATATGCCGAACAGAAAAATTAATCAGAATAAGGTTTTAGAATCAGCATCCGAGCACCGAAACACAAAATCGCTTGAATGCTTTGTAGCGATTGTAAAATAAAATGTTTAAAACTTCAAGCTTGGGTCATGTTTATATCTTGTTGGGGCCCTCTTTCGTGATAATAAAAAGCAGCGCGTGAATTTAACGTTTTGCGTTGTAAGCTTGCTTGTACGGCTATGTAACTCAATACTCAACTATTTGCGATAAGCGAGTAAGCGAGAAAAATATTAGACTATACTTATAAAAGACTGTGTTTGAGTTAATAGAGCCGCAGTAAGAAACAAGCCTTCTATTCAACAAGAACTTTTATCTTTTTGAATCGTGTCACATACTATATAAAAATCATGAGGACATGGTTGCACTTCCAACTGTTGTTAAGTGCGTTACTTACTGTATGGGCACAGTCAGAAACGACGGAGTGTAATTCTGTGAATTGCCAACAGTTACAGTATCGCCTTGAAATTTTGGAAGCCGCCGTGCGGAGTATCGTCTCTGCCATAGCAAGCCAAAAGAAAGGGCCATTTGCTCCAATCAATAAAATCCTTGAACGAGATCCAGCCATACGCGAGGTTCTATCACCGTCCATAATGTCATCAACAACCCATTCCGCATTTGAGAACTCAAGTTCCATACATGGTACGTTGATACGCCTAATTACTGTATAGTGCCGATAGTGCCTTATTAAGAAATTACGAACTAAAACTCAACAATATAATAAACAATAAATAAACAGGTGAAAATAACCTTGAGCTGGAAAAGAATCCTACCATCCAACTGAAAGGAACAGTGAAATGTTCCCTAGCTCATTTACTAGATATCAACACTGCTGGTATATTTGTTACTCAATGTAACCACTAGATTTAAAAATATTTTTTTTTGCATAAATTCAGAAACAGCAATAAATCCATCCGGAAAAATCAAAGCTTCATTGAGCGAGGACAATTCGCTTGAAATTGAGTGGATTCCACGTTCGATTGAATGCCTCAAATATAGTTCAGGTGTATGGATTCGAGTGTTTGAGTCTGGTCAGCAGCAGTCGTCATTGGTGAATTCATACGTGGCCATCCCCAAAACATGTTTGAAAAGGCGATCAAACGCTTCATTCTCTATCGTACTACCTGCTTTGACATCACAAGTGATCACGGAAGGAATAAACACCTGTCATTTTGAGCTGAAAGAAATCCTAATCAAGTGCCGAGCGTACACGGTGGAAGTCGTTCCGAATTATCAATCTCTGAAAGGGAGACCCATGTTGACGGAAATCGTTATCCCCCCTACAGTTTTGTGGAAAATAATTCACGTGAGTGTAAACTAGATTTAATATTGTTTATTTATTTTTTATATTTGCAGAAGGACCAAACGAAACCCATGGAATCGTTAATAAGTGTTAGTTCACTATCAAATACTCTGACTTTGAATTGGGAAGACAATTCCGGTTGCGCACCTCAACTAACTTCGCTAAATTTGGAAATTTTACCAGTAAATATTAATTTTACCAAACGGACTATATACGAGTTATCAAAGTAATTAACTAATAGGATGGGGACGAGTCTGTAAATGCGACAAACATAAAGATTCCCCGTAGCTGTCTTCAGCAACCAGCGTATGAAGATAATGTGTTCAAATTGGTATTATCTACCAACCACACATGCCCTGTAGAATGGAGGCCTTTAGATGCATGCCGAATGTACAGACTTGAATTCAAATCGGAGTATTCTTATACATGGACCGGGCCACCATCTTATTGGGAAACTTTCGTTGCACAATCCGCACCAATAGCTACTTCAGGTTGTTTAATGTTTATGCATATCTCTATTTATGTCCCTTATCTAAGAGATATGAAGTTTCAACTTTTTTACAGAGGTTTTCTTATGTTTAAATAAATGAGCAGTAGGCCTATAGAATAGTTAATAAAGGGTTGACCAAAAGCGCCACAAGTATTGAACGATGTCCATGGACATCGTCCAAGACATCGCATCCCCTGGTGCACCAGCTAGGGTGGGGTTAGGTTTTCTTTTTTTCTTTTTTTTGGGGGGAGGGGGGTTCTTTCTTTCTTTTTTTTCTATTTTCTCTTGCACTATTTAAAAAATGTTTGTCTAGACCGACAAACGGCCCTTCATATAAAGTAGGCTAAGCAAAAACGGCAGTCACAAACTAGCTTGACTTCTCCCTTCTATTGCAATTGCGTATTCCTAAGCAATTCATTATCAATAATATAGAATTTCATGCCGACATTTCATCTTTAGGAAAGACCCTAAAAAGAAATTCCAATTCCTACGCTCACAATGGGGATTGCCAAGCCGGATATTTCTATTGTCATGACAGACATTATTATTACAGAGGTGACGAATCGTGCCTACCTTATCATATGATTTGTGACGGTACAAATAATTGCAATTCTCCGAATGATGAGAACTATTGTGATTATTCTAATTCTGCTAGTGGAGTAAGTTTATTCACATGACAAATTACATTACAAATCTTAATTTGCATGCGCGAATGTTACGTAGTCTACCTTATTATTTTTTTATATGAATTTAGTGCCATGATGAATTCACCTGTAGTGGGCAGTGTATTTCCAAAAATAAAGTATGCGATGGGGTGTACGACTGTCTTGACGATTCTGATGAGAATTTCTGTGGTAGTCTGCCTAATAACAATCACTTTATTAGATAAAAGTTCTAACCTCTTCTATTTCCCCAAACCAGATTCTACCACTCTATGCAGTCAATTAACGACAAAAACTGGCCATTTCCCTATGCAAGAAAAGCCCTCGGCAGCCCCTTCGTTCCATAAATCAAAACTTCTGATAACGGTTCAAAGCAATCATACAATCTGGCTATCTTTCAACAGATTTAGCATTACAGGAAACCACTTCATTAAGGCAGGCAATTCTCCACTTTTCACTACATTTTGAATATTTGAAAAAGTTTTCTTAATCTTGAATGTTGCTTGCATATGTATACTGAAATGAAGATTTATGACGGGCCATATTCGAATAGCCCTCTTCTTTTATCACACAGTGGAGCTACAAAGCCTTCCTCGATTCGGTCGTCTTATAACAATTTATACGTGGAGCTTCCATCGTATTATAATACGATGTTCGGAATTGAAGTATTCTATACAAGTGTAGGTCTCGCAAATAAATTAATTTGACATCATATTTTAATAAAATTTTAAATACTTATTGAACCAATTAACTTCTTCAAGATGAACAGCACAGGACAGCCTTTTATCAAAGGTCATACATCAAACTAATTTTGTTCTGTATAATTTGTAGATTAAGTGTACATGCATGCAGACTTGAGTTAACTTCTGTTTTCCTCCTAGGGTGTGGAGGCTACGTTTATGGTGATGGCATCGTTTCCTCGCCAGATTACCTTCCTAACGCTAAAGTTGTCGAATGTGTCTGGTTTCTGGAAGCTCGTCAAAGTGACCTAAATGTTTACATGAAAGTTAACCTGGAAACAGAAAACACTCCCGTCCTCAAATCACCTGCTCTTCTTCCAAGCTTAACAGTTCGTCATAATTTTACTACTAGGCTGACGTGAGGTTATTACTATTTATTTATCAGAACGTCATTTCTTTCTTTCTTTTTTCACATTATGAATAAGGTTTATGATGGTTGGAGTTCATCCGGCCAAGTGTTGTACGATGAACCACAGACTTCTCCCGATCATACTAGAACAGTCATGTATTCCATCGGAAAAAGAATGATGGTCCGGTTCAAACCACAGCCGAGGAATAATAATACAGTGTTTTACTGGGACGTTTTCTCTGTAATAATAGGAGTAGCGTTAGCATAGAACGTAGAATATATGACATACTAATTCATACTGGAAATTTTTATGATCTTACATAAAATACAGATGCCACTAACTCAATGCAGATACAATCTTTCTGACGCAACATCAGGAACAATTCGAAGCCCCAATTACCCTGCTGTCTATCCAAATTCATGCGACTGCCGTTGGAACATAGTTACTACACCAAATTCAAAAATCCGTTTACTATTTGCGTTTTTCGACACGCAGGAAGGGTTCGACTACATTTATGTATAAAACTAAGGAGTTTTTCAATTTCAAATTGAACTGCATGGATACATTTTTCTCGTGAACGCATATAGGTGTATGACGGATCAACGACTAATTCTTCGATACTTCTTGAGAAATCGGGATCAGCATCTACACTCTTCTCAGTTAATTCTACTACTAACGAAATGTTAGTTAGATTCATAACAGATGAAGTCTCTACCTTTCCGGGATTCTTGGCTGTATATTCTACTATTGAATAACTCTCATGTTGATTAGCAAGGCAATACAAATTCAATCCTCTAACATGCAAATGCTATAAGTTAAATATTTAAACGTTTGTTAAAAACTTGAAGAGGCTGCCATGATATAAACGTTGCAGGCTTCTTTAAGCTTCAATCTATGTTTTTCAATAATAATGTTCATAATAATATTATCCATACTTATACAAGCAACGGGGAAATGTCAGACCCGAGCTTAAGCGGGCGGAACGGGGCAACGGGCAAAACTGAAAGCGCCGGATAAAGAGAAAATAGAGAGAGAAAAAGGCAGGCGGGTCATGTGACTGAAAAGAATATAATTTACAATAGAGATTTGGGATGTGGCTGATTTTATATAACTTCCCTCAATATTGGAATTGCGATGGGATTAATTTGCAAGAACGAAATAAAAGATAACGGGGGACAAACTGACAGACAAGGGCTTGGCAAGAGAGGGTAAAACGGGCACTGAGCAAAGCTGGCTGCAACCAATCGGCAAAATGGGCATTGCCCATGCGGCAAAACGGGAAGGAGAGGGGCGAGACTAAAAATATTGTTTAATTTTTCTTTATATAGTTTAATATATGACGCGCAGTGGCTTCAACTTTTGTTAACGTGTAAGAACGACCGCAAGAGCGGACAACGGGTGGCGATAGGCACGGGGGCATAAGGATAAAATCACAAGAGGGTCATGCTAATGTGGATAATATTTTATATTATCTAAATTGTATATTATTTATATCGCAATACACTTGACATTGAGTGGATTCCCCGTTCAATTGAATGCCTCAAATTTAGTTCAGGTGTATAGATTCCATTGTTCCAAAACATGCTTGGAAAGGCGATCAAACGCTTCATTCTCTATCGTATTACCTGCTGTTACATCAAAAGAGATCACGGAAGGAAACACGTGTCATTTCGAGCTGAAAGAAATTCTAATCAAGTGCCGAGTGTGCACGGTGGAAGTCGTCCGAATATAGTTCAGGAAATATTTTAGTAAGTAGCGCATCTTACAAAATGAGATGCAATGTATGTATTGTCCGATCTCCCAACCGAAATGACCCCAGTTATAAAATCTACCCAAATCCAATACGGTCGCGGCTATCTTTGGCTCGATTCGACCCCTTTCGCCCGAAAGTAACAGACTTTTAAAAGCGTCACAAAATTTTAAATTTTTTCTCGGGTGAAAAAGGGCGAAACGGGGCGAAATTTCCGGAGCTGCACACCCCTTGCCGCCTCGCGACTACGAAACACCTAAAATCTCAGTGGCAATGCTCACTCTCGCGCGCCCAGTAACTAGGGGCATCAAATTAATGTTTTATTGAGTCTGTTAACTCCATCACTTTCGTACTTTTGGTTCGTTTTGTCACGAAATCAAGGCAAAGGCAATAAATTTTCACATCGACTAATTGCGTATAGGCCTATATCTTACAAAAGAAGAATAATGTTTAAAATTTGCATATGTATTTTTGGTTCGCCCGTATAATTAGATTGGGTAGTGCGACTAGATTTGTGGACTTACTACAGCAAGGCACAACAAAAGACCCAAGGAGACGATGGGTAATCGACAACTGTTTTATCCACGAGGAAAACGTTACCAACGTCCGTTTGGTCTTCTTCATCGGGAACGACAGTGCTGTTATTAGTAAACAGTGTGGAAGAATCTTGCTGGGGGCAACAATGAATTAACGATGGAGTTGTATCTATAGACGACCCGCCACGTAACCAAGGATGATCAAGACATCGTTGAGCCGTCGAGCGAGAACTAAAGATATTCAAAAGAATATGAATAAATGAAATCGAGTACATTTGTGTTTGCCTACAAATTAATTGTATAGCTCTTTAATGGTTGCTCAATACATAATCATTCTATTAGTCTAGTCGTCTAGAAGCATATATATAACTGCAACTATCTGGGGAACAAGGAAGTAAGCATCCATGGAATTAATTATTAGTGTTTAGTGCACATTCGTCAGTCTTTAAGTGATGCCACAATTTTACGATTTCGATTACATTTGCTTCAAAATTCTGACCGTCAAGTAATTTTTTTAGCTTATTGTAATAATTAACTAGGGTTTCTTTGGCAAAAACAATTAGCTAGAATTGACTCTAAACATCGAATTACGCGTTGATTCGTTACCTAGGGTCATGTGTGAGAACGCTAGAAATAAACTGAATAGCAGATGTAGAAACATCTTGAAAAAGATCATCGGGAAATTCCAATTCGCAGCGTGTAATATTACAGAAAGTTTCCTCTTTGGTTTCTCCTCCGAAAGGCGTAAAACCAGTGAGCAATACGTATGCCAAAACACCCACGGACCTATTAAATATAATTTTAAAAATTATCCAAGAATTTACAGCTTAATTTTTTTCGTGTCGACGATACGTTGATTGATATCATTAGCTTAATTGAATTTAATAATGCGTCTGAAATGCCAATCACCGTGTATTGATCGTAAACCGCAAATCAGTTTTCAATTCAATAGCTGACTCAAGGGACGCATTTATAAATAACACCAAAGTATAGTATTAAAAACCTATTACCACATGTCTGTCGCTAGGCTGATAGGTTCATAATTCAGTATTTCGGGTGCTGTAACCATGACAAATTAGTCAAGTGAGAAGTTAAAAACGGAAATACTGTAAGTATTTGAATAACTGCAATGAACCATAGCCTACTAACCAACATAGTCGGGAGTCCCCAGAAATTCACGAACGTCTGTTCCGCATGCTACATGCCTTGCGATGCCAAAGTCACAAAGTTGTATATCACAGTCTGGAAATGGTCCCGTTAAAAGTAAATTCTGAGGCTATAGGAAGATAAACACAGCTCAGATCTTTCGCAAAATAATCCTCGATTAAGTTAATATAGGCCTACCTTTAGATCTAAATGAGCAATATCATATTGATGGAGGAAAGCCAAGCCGCTCAAAATCTGACGGAGAAAACGAATGACATCTTCTTCTTCTGGTATTTCGTTGCGGTCAAGTACACTTTGTAGTTCGCCGCCTTTAGCTCTGCAAAGGGGGAGATGAAATAGTGTTGTCAAGTTAGAAAATTCACACATTTCATGTCATTTCACCATTACTTACAACTGAAGAATGAGAAAAGTTTCTGTGGGTGTATCGTACACTCGCTCCAGATGGACAATGTACGGGCACGAGCGACACAAATCCAAGGTGGCTGCTTCGTGTGATGACTCGAGTGTAAGACCGTCACCTCGACGTTTTTTTCGGATGACTTTGGCAGCAAACTCCTGTCCGGTTAAGGAATTCCTACACCGCTTGACAGCCGCAAACCTTCCTCTTGTGAATTCAATTTAAACAAATTTGAAAAAAAGCAATTACAAATCGACAACTTCTGTATAAAACTTTTGAATCAGCAACTTTGATTATCTTTGAAAAAGTTGGCCGATTAAAAGAGGACTACCTCTGGAGGCTAACAATATTATTACGTTTACTACGTCGAAGCTAATGCGTCCCCAAAGGAACGACTAGTGGAGCCCAGTGACAACAAATCAAAAAGCTACCGAGCGAACGTAACTGATGCTTGAGTACGTGTCGTCCTTTTGAACGTAGTGGGGTAGGTCTGTCGGGGGTAGGTATGTCGGATTTCGTGGAGTAGGTATGTCGGGGTAGGAGTGTCGGATCGAGTGGGGTCGTGCGGTAGACATGTCCGCATGCCATTCCAATCAGCAACCTTATCATTGTTTGTCAACAAGCATAACTTAATATAGTCTAAACATATCCATGATTATATTATATGGTGCGACGATCTGCATATGAGCATTGTTTACCGAACTGAAAGATGGGTGTGAAACCTCTCGATTGGGTTCCGTCCTTCCACTGAGCACTGACGCGTATAAAATCAGGATGGATATTAATATGAGGTTATGGCAAGTTTACCTAGCAAAAGGTTGATTTTCAACTGTATACAGCTGATGGAGTGGTTCTCGTGTTATTAACGCTTCTGCCCTAGATGGTGACAACATCAACATTCCAGGTACTGAGCTCATCTTCAGTACTATTGGAGTTGATGTTTGAGGTGCTTCTAACGCCTTCGCCTCTGCGGTTGATTCACTTTGAACTCCAACTCCACCGACCATTTTGTTTAATATTTCAATATTTACGTCTCGTATTATTTTAAAAAAAAACACTGACAAAAACCTAGTTTCACAAAACCGTTTTCCTGCTTCAGGTGATGGCAGCACCCGCACACTGTTTCACTAAACAAGTCTGAAAAGGGTTAGTCTTTCTAGATGACTATTTTCAAATCCAAAGTTTGATCTGTATTTAAAGCACGCAGTTCATGTGCCGTCCGAAAAAAAACGTTTGGACTTGAAACAAACTGCCAGGTTTAATTGTTGGCACTGACGTTGACTAAAGCATTCTGGCATTTAAAAACATAAACTCCCAGCAAATGTGGTCGTGATTGCGGTCAGTGGTTTCCTGGCTGCATCAAAATCAGAGTTGGGTGACAATGAGGGTCTTAAATGAGATAGGGTAAACCATTTCCAGCAAACATTTGCAAAATTCTTATCTCAAAACACCTTCACCTTTTTTTTTTATTTGGCTGCATACAAGGACTTTAGGATGCGGTATACTTTCACCCTTCCCGTTTTTATACAAGTTGTTTGGAGACTATAATTTTAAAATAGGTTTTCTCCTTTTTCTCATAAAACATCAATTGTTGAATGCATTGAAGAAATGATACATCACTTTTCAGGTTTCTGAAATCCATATACAGTAAATAATAGGGCAAATTCCGCTTTGGATTTTCCCAGCTCTGATTGAGAGCTCTCCAATTTGGCTCCCAGTTTGTCCTTTTCGACCAGGGTCCAGTCCAGTCGCACGCCCAGCTTTTTAACTTTACTTTCGAGTGTGCGCGTTTCATCTTGTACTCGACGATTTTGCGCTCGTGCAAATCAAGGTGAGGTTTGTTCTTCTACAGCATCAAGGCCAAATAATACATGACCCAATGAGTCTCTCATTCTTTCCTTGGCCGTTAGTCTAGTACTTATATACCCGAGATAGTGACGGTCTGGTCGGAGACGTTGCCCACCGACTGCCCAACGAGCGCTCGACGCGATTATAGGCTTCCGTTGGCTCGTTGACTAAGCCGGGATCGACCACACCACTTTTGTTCCTTGCGTCGAAATCCAGCACGGCGTAGACAGTTCGTCTCCATCCGACAAATGGCCACTGGAATTGCCGACATGGACGTCTTCTTCTTTATCGTATCCCTCGTCGGCCATGGCTTATTCCTCTTCCCTCACCTCTTCCTATACATGATCGCCGTTGTCCGATTAAAACATGGCAAAACGGATCAATCGTTTGATCCAGATTAGGCAACAGAGACAGATGACGACGACTAGGGTACTGCCGTGCTGGGTACCCTATAAACGGTGGCAGCAAGGGCGTGTATCGCACGGACCGTCGGCCGTCCGACAATAGCAATGCCCAGTATTTCCAGTATACACAGAGAAGGAATAAATTGATACGTTGCTCGACCGTCTCTCAGAAACATCAAACATACCGGGGCCAAAGGAAGAAAAGGAATTTTTAAAAAATGATTTCTCTCTCTCCCTGCGGCAATGCCACCAAAAGTCGCCAGCAGAATGGATGGAAATTTGCATATCGGCACAATGCCATCATATGTCCCCTCTCCCCATCGCCCCATTTCGAATACTTGGTGGTTTGGGTCGGCGGCGGCAAAGAGCGGAATGATCTCATCTCGCCGAACGAAATACATTTCCGTCGTCCTTCGCCGTTTATTTTCTGTGTCCAGCGCAGTAGCTACAACGCCCTTCTAATTAGTTGTATGTATAGCCATAGCACAATAATGGTAGTAGTAGCCGTGAGTGTAGAGGCCATTATTGAGTGGCCAATCGATGGCACCAAGTTATTGAATCTGCGCTAGCTGCGATGGCTCGACGCGTCGATTTACTACCGGCATCAACGTCTCACAAAGCATTTGTCATTGCCAGCACCCTACTGTCTTAGAAGTAGCGGCAGGAGAGGAACTTCCTACATACAGAAGTTTTTTCCGAAAAACTGATTTGCGATGGTCACTGGACGAGGGAGAAGAGGTTGAAGAGTAACGGACCTGCACTCTAAATATTTTTTTGGATTCCTCTACTGGAAAGTATACCAAAAGTAGGTAAATAATAGGGGAAAATTTTGAAAGAGTGGCGTAAAAGGGTACTTTCTCTAGCAGCCCTTCCTCACTACTATCAGACTACTATCGAACTACTGTAGACTTTTTTTAGTAATTAGTATAGGAATCCAAAAAAAAACATTTAAAAGTGTGAGCGCTTCGTCGATTTGGCGCTACTCCTGCTTGGGTAGTAGGGTCCATGAAGAGCGACGAGATTAATGACGACAAATTGCATCCAACGCCTGGTCCCTGCTTCTTCCTTTATCTCCATCGGGTCTCACTAAGAAAAAACCCAAACCAAAAACTAAGAAGAAGAAAGTTGATAGCAGAATAGTATATATGTTTCTTGCCATGCACGCAATTTGTTTGAAGGGGTCATATAAAGCCGTCGGTGCATCAACACAACTTCTTAAAGTTTTTTCATCAAGATCCTCTGCAACGTGGGCAGAGAGTTGTAACTCGATATCTAGCATAGGATATTGAGTTACGCCGATAAGCGATAAGCTTCAGAGAAAAATCCATTGGTGCTATTCAGTCAATTCTCAGTAAGAGACAAGAATTGTATCAAACTGAACGTTTTCTGTGCTTAATAACAGTAAGTGGAATAGCGGTTGTAAGATCAATCATGAGATCGTGGTTTGGATTCCTTGTGATGAGTATCCCTCTGTTTATATTGGCAAACTCGGAAAAGGTGACAGATTGTGGCCCAACAGAATGCCACCAATTGCGTGATCGCCTTAACATTTTGGAATCCGCCGTCCGAAGCATCGTTTCCGCCATAGCAAGTCAGAAAAAGGGACCATTGGCCGCGGTCAATAAGATTATAGAACGCGATTCAACTTTGCGGGATTTTCTTCAACCGTCAACAGGGTCGTCTACTTCTCATTTTGTTTCAACAAATTCAACTGTTCAATTCGGTAGTATATTTTTAAAAACAATTAAAGGTTATCTTTAAAATTAATTAACTAAAGTTGTTGAATGCAAAAGGTAGCGAAGAAAACGCGCGGCAAGAAAAAAACCCTACCAACCTCCAACTGAAAGAAGTTTTTAAATGTTCGCTATCGCATTTGTTGGACATTAACACTGCTGGTATTTTTTATTAACTTTAGTCCACAGTTGAACTGAGAGTTGAACGATGAAAAATGGTTAATGAAATTCCAGAAACTGGAATTAATAGTCCATCCGACAAAATCAATGTATTGCTGGGTGTGAATAACTCTCTTGAAATTGAATGGACTCCACGCTCATCCGAATGCCTTAGATTCAGTTCCGGCGTCTGGATCCGTGTTTTCGAATCGAACCAACAACAGCCACCTTTAGGGAACGAGTACTTGGCTATTCCACAAAAGTGCTTGCAAAGACGCTCAGACGCTTCATTCTCCATCGTTCTTCCTAATTCTTCCGTTGAAGCCAGTAGGAAAAATATTTGTCATTTTGAGTTGAAAAACGCCTTGCTTGAATGCCGTACATACACGGTGGAAGTCATTCCAAATTATCAATCACTCAAAGGCAGACCAATGCTAGCCAAAATCGTCATCCCGCCAAACGTTAAATATTATAAGTTACAACAATAAATAAAAACTAAGATATTACATAAATTTGCAGAAAGACAACACGACAATTATGGAGTCGTTGATTAGCATCGGTTCTGATTCAAATTCGCTGACTCTCAGATGGGAAGATAATTCCGGCTGCGCACCTCATCTGACTGCGTTCAATTTGAAAATATATCCTGTAAGTAACTTATCAAGAATATCTTATTTGGTTCATTGTTTGTTAACCGCACGATTGTTTTATTTTTGTTTCTCACAGGAAGAAGGAGGAACTGTTGTTGATGATTCAACTGTCTCTAATTTCAAGATTCCTCGCAGCTGTATCACACAGCCAACAATGAGAGAAAATGTATTTTTGTTGGCTATGTCTACCAATCACACATGTAATTCTGTCATATGGAGACCGTTAGATGATTGCCGGAAGTACAAACTTGAAGTTAGATCCGAGTATTCAGGCAATTGGATGGGTGCATCATCTATTTGGGAAACATTCACAGCAGTGATGGATCAAAGTGAGTTGTATTAAGCACAAGACATTTCACTGAAATCTCACTGAAATCTTATAGCCTGATTCACACTGACGGTTTTTTCACATTTCTTACGTATTTTTTCTTACGGAGTGGGGTTTAGTACAAGCTTTTTTCAATGAACACAGTGTCACTGAAACTTTTCACCATTTGAATAATGTCTCTGACTATTATTTTTTTGTTAATAACGTTTTGTTTTTGTTCTGCAAGTGTGTCAAACAAACAAATTGAAATCAAAATGTCTATATTATATTTAAGGAGAATAAAAACCAACGACTAAAAAAGTTAGTTTTTTCACCCGTCCAGGAAAATATACTACATTAACTATGTTTAAAGAGTCCAAGACTACATGTGGTCATGTGTGTTACTCTGAACACATTTTCATGTTCCCAACATTTCCGATTTCATTGTATATTGCTTCCTTCAACAAATAGTTTTCTCTGATATTTCACATATTTTTTACTCTTGACATTTGCAACGTAAACTAACATGCCTATTTATTGGGCTGATTGTTCCTGTATGAATACCGGAATTCACTCTCTCAAATTCACCAAGTCCAAGGCCATTTGCGGCCAAAAAAACGTTCAGCAATGCTGGTAGTAAAACGTTGTATGGGCTACATTCTATATCATGGCAAAAGTAGCATATCATTCGATGAAAATATTGAGTTGTTGCCAATCTCAAAATCGATGAACTCTATGATGTTCAGCAGCACACGATGAACAGCACAGGTTGCCGAAACCCGTTTCTTGCAAGGAAAAATACGTAACATTTTTTATTTGAATCTTATAAAGCTAAAAAGTATCAAATAATTTTAGGCCTACATTGTTTTCAGAGACAACCTTTCAGAGACAATGCAAAAGTTCTTAGTAAATGAATATATACTGTTACTTTCAACCAGATTATATTGCAGAAATTATTCTCCTTTCGACCATGTGGACTAATTGCTTGATGGACGAGCATGGACGAGCATTATTCAACTGTGATGGAAACTGTATTCCTGATAAATGGGTTTGCGATGGAGGAAGTGATTGCCAATCTAAAATCGATGAACTCTATTGTTCAGATGTAGGTTTTCTTGCAAGATCGCATCGCATTTGATTTTCGATCTACAACAATTAAACATCATTTCGTATATGCAGTGCCAATACGGATTTCGTTGTGGTCGGCAGTGTTTTCCTAAAGAACATGTGTGTAATGGGGTACAGGATTGTTTCGACGGGTCTGATGAAGTGAACTGCGATTATGGTATAATGCAAGACGATGAGCTACAAACAAGCGACTAAGCGTCTTTTGACCTAAACCTTTTTAACCCTTTTTTTTATAGATAGTAGTCCTATATGTGATCAACTAACGGCCGATAATGGCAAAATCTCATCTCTTGCAAAAAGCAAATTTCTTAACCCCATTCAAAAATTTATTCTGATATCGGTACCAACCGACAAAAATGTCTGGCTAGCTTTCGTCAAATTTAGCATTTTGGAGAATCGTTACTTTAAGGTGCCATACACTGAAAAGTTATCAAAACAAATGATCAACAATTGTAGGATAAAAACTATTTATAATTATGATTCTAAACTAATATAGGTTTATGACGGCCCGTATTCAACAAGTCCCCTACTTTTGTCTCATACCGGATCTTCAAATCCCGCCTCTATTCGATCATCTCGGAATAATTTGTATCTTGAATTTCCATCGTACAACGATACAAACAACGGAGTGGAAATCTTCTACACAAGCGTACGCAAAACAAATGAAAACTATTTTGCCTAGCTGTTATTTTAGTGATAGCAAGCTGCAATAACCTAGTTGTCTTTCACCTACGTTTCCATTCAGATACTTGATAACGGACAACCATTTATTCCAGGTTGATACGATACTTATTCACTTTATAATCCAAGGACATTTTTTTAGCTGAAAAAAATAATGCAAATGTTTTTTTATTTCAGGGTGTGGTGGATACCTCTACGGTGATGGTGTAGTTTCGTGGCCAGCTTATGGCGCAAGTGATGACGATGACGTTTTTGCTGAATGTAACTTGTATGTGGAGGCTAAACAAAGCGGTTATGCTCTGTTGCTAAAAAAAATGTTTACATCGGCGCCTCCACAAGTTGAGACAATCTTCGAAAATGGATTGATAGTAACGACTCATCACGTTCATGGGCCCAAGATAACGGCATGGCAACTTTATTTTAAAATTTTTTACCATTTTAAATTAAATATCAATCGTTTATAATCAATGCGCAATCTTTTCTGCTTTACATATTTGGTAAAAGGTATATGACGGATGGAGTCGATCTGGTCAAGTGCTGTATGACGAACGGGTCCCCTCCTCACAAACCAAAAATGTCTTCTACTCAATTAGTCATAAAATAATGATCCAATTTCTACCGCCGTTATTTGCACAAAATACTGCCATCTTTTATTGGAACGTTTCCACTGTATTAAATAGCTACATTTCTGAACACTTGCTGACCTCATTCATTTAGATTTAAAACTGTGACCCTTTGAAAATTCAGATGTGGCCGACGTTCCAGTGCAACCAAAGTCTCGTTGAAGCTAGCGGCACGATTAAAAGCCCAAACTTTCCAGCAGCGTACCCAAACTTTTCCGACTGTCGCTGGAATGTAGTCACGGCTCCGGGATCGAAAATTCAACTCTTTTTCCCGTCTTTTGAAACGCAAGAAGGATTTGACTTTGTTTTTGTAAGAGTGGCTAATTATTTTTCAACTTAAATCAAATGAAAGTAAAGAAACAAGAGAACTGTTTTCCGAGCAGGTTTATGATGGACCAACAATGAGTTCCCCGCTACTTCTCGAGAAGTCCGGATCCTCTTCCGGTCTTTTTACACTTAATTCTACTACAAACCAATTACTTGTCAGATTTACATCCGACGAAGTCTCTACCTTTCCAGGATTTCTGGTCGTTTACTCAACTATTTGATTGATTTCTTAACTTGAAAAAGTTGTGTGCCATAATGATGAAACGGAATGAATGTACCGTAGACAAAATTGTTGTGGTCTTGAAGAAGGTGAAATATTGATTTTAACAAATACAATAGATAGTTTCGCATTCAGTCCCATACCGTAATTCTATTAGTGCATGAAGACAAAGTTGGTGTGTTGGATTTCATCAACTGTTTAAGAACTAGAAGAACTTATTAAATTACTACTAGGATCGACGAAAAATGCAGCAGCAATAGTTGCTGCCAGCGAGAGGCTTTTAATTTCAGCCGACGAGCCAATTTAATGTTAGCTTTTTATATAGTAGATAGAAGGAACCTAGGAGCGAAACTCCTCCTATACTCCAAATATCGTGTCAAAAGAATAAAATGCTGTTATTCATTAATCTACTAATCTACTCTATCCATCACCCTCCCTTTGACTCCAATCGACGTCCGCTAACGTCAAATATTCATCTGTCGGACTGTTAGGGCAGACGGGTGGGATAGAGCTCTACTCTAGATGAGAAAGCCCTCTTCCGCTTTTCTTTTGTTACTTCTCCTCTTCAGCTAGCCAACAGCAGAATGACATTGAAGGGTGACTTGATTGATCAGAATCTTACACCCTATCGTCAGCTGTCTTTTAGAAGCCCCAGTTATGGCGGCGGCGCGCTCGTATCAAACTGTCAAACGTCAGAGCTACTGTGCTTGACGATGAGGCGACGAAGACATCAACAACAACGTCGTCGTCGTCCATTGATCGTTTAATACGGTCAATGGAAGCCGAGCCCAGTGAAGTTGGATTAGAAGACTGGAAGTGAAAGGCTTACGCACGGGTTGTGAAAATTGTAGTCTGGCCAAGAAGATGACGCTAAAGCCGCCCAGGCAGTGAAGAGGAACTTGTCAGGTAAGGAATTTGGCGTCTTGAAGGCCACAAGTAGATGAAGAAAAGGCTCACATAAGACCTGACCCAAAGGCCTGAGGCAACGAAAAGCTTTTCGTCCGCTTTCGTCCGCTTGCGGCCACAGGGGTGAAGGCGAACGGGCTGAGTCACTCCCAGACGGCCAACACCAGGGCCGTAAGATTTAGCGAGATGAAGATGCCGATTCATAGGTCGGGCTAGAACGGCTTCACGGCAAAGTACGGGATGGAGAAGTCGATGGCCCTTCGAGCGGGCTGGAGTGCATGCGCCTGGAAAGCAAATTGGCCACGATGTCTTCCCATCCGTCTCTCTCTTGGCCCCCACTGACTGTCGGTCACGACGCTGGAACTTGTACACCTAGAACTCGTCCTTGTGCAGCCGGGTCAGCTCGTCCTTCTGCTTGGTAGTCACTCACAGAAGCACGTCCGTCAGGCGGAACTGCTCTTTCTCCTCCTCGTCATCCTCCTTGAAGACTTTCGTCTCCATCACGAACGGCAAAAAGATGGTGGCCACGTGGTAGACCGAATTGAAAGGTTGCGCGACCGAATGCCTGCAGTCCGCCTCCCGCCATTGAAATCCGTTTGCTTACTAGTCGCATAGATAGTGGCATTTTCAGTTCAAAAACAAGGACGATGTCGAGGCGGATCATCATCAGAAGAGGGACAACCCACCCCACATGAGGTTTGTTCTTCTACAACATCAAGCGCCGGCTGGCATCTAAGCAATGATGTCTCTCTCTCTCTTTCCCTTCCGTTAGCCTAGTACTATACCCGGGAAAGTGACCGCCTGGCCGGAGACGCTGTCTAACCGACCGACCGACTGCAAACGGGCGCTCAGCGGAGCCGATTATGGGTCTTTGGCTTGTTGACTAAACGGTAATCGGCCTCATTACTCTTGTTCTTTGCGTCAAAATCCAGCGTCAAGTCCAGTTCGTCTCCATATCGACAAATCGCGACCGGAATCGCCGACATGGACGTCTTCTTCTTCGCTGTCTTCCTCGGTTTCCGTGGTCTAATCCTCCATCTTTGCCATTGCCCAAGTAAAACATGACGGCCAATGAAGTCAAACGTTTGATCAAGATTAGACAACATACGATGAAGATCACGCCGAAGATGATCAAGACAGGTGACAGCGAGGACTAGGCTACTGCTGTACTGGTCAACCATCAGTCGGTGGCAACAGCAGGGCTGTATCTCACGGATCGGTCGGTCGTCCGACGATAGCAACGCCCAAAATTTGCAGTACACAGAGAGAAAAAATTTTGATATCGCTCAACCGTCTCTTTGTCACACAAAACCTGGGACATAGGCAGAAAAAGAAAAACGCTTCGTCGCTGCTCCGTGTCCAGCGCGGTAGCTACTATGTCATACCAGGTGTAGTTGTTTAGTCATGGCACAGTAAGTAGTGTACTGTAGTAGTGGCGGTGAAAGTAGAGGCCATTATTGAGCGACCAATCGATGGCGCCCAGTCATTGAATCTGCGCTGCAATGGCTCGACGATGGCTCGTCGCGACGATTTACAACAGCCATCAACATCTCACAGAGCATCTGTCATTGCCAGTACCCTACAGTCAAAGTAGTATTAGCGAGAAGAAAGGAAATACTACTACTCGTTTTTACTGGCAAACGATGTCACGATGGTCACTGGACGAGGGAAAAGGTTGAAGAGTGACGGGCTAGAGTGCTTCGTCGATTTGTCGCTGCTGATGCTCAGGTAAAAAGATCCAGGATCGACGAAATTTTTGACGACAAAATTGGTCCGCAGAGCCGAATCGAAAACACCCGTCTTCTTCCTTCACGCTCCATCGAATCTCGCAAAGAAAAAAAAGAAGAAGAAGAAACCGTATAGAATAATGGCATCAAAAGTTTCCGATCGACTGGACTCGATTCTCTCTCCTTTTATTTCCGATCGTCCAAAACGACCTCTCCAGACAAACGACATGTATAAAGTGGTCTTGAACTTGTGGAGCCTATAGACCATTAAGAGTCTCCAGAATTTCTCCTCCTACCTAGAGAAAGGAAATTCGATTAGCCAAAAGCTGTCTACCTACTCTTTTGAAAGAGTGCAGAACTAGTTTTATCTTAAAAGCATTATGCGCGTAGTATCACACATGATGTGTTTGAATGAAAAGAATAAGCTACATTATTCAATTTTTGCCTTCAAGTGGCAAAGGAGGACAACGTGGGTACGGATTGAGTCATACTAGTAAGTTTGTCTTTTGAACAGCAGTCTAAGGAATCCCACTTTCGTCGAAAATTTTAAAGTAATAACCCATGTACAGAGTTACAGACAGATCGACTTCGGGCGTTCTCAACAAAGTTGTCTTGGCGATCATGAACAACCCGGACTGTCACGACATACAAATTCACCGGCAAAAGAGCACGAGGTGCAAGGTGTTTATTGCATGACTCGCTCATGTCATTCATGAATGCTAAAGTTTTGCGTTATCTACATCGAGGGGTTGGCAACTAGCTGTCCGAATGTACGAGATTCTCGTGATTCTGCACTCATTGAAGCCAAATTTGGCATCATTTCCCTATGGGTCCTCTCAGTGATTCTTGGGACAAGTGTACGAGATTTGAATCAGTTGCCAACCCCTCGATCTACATAACGAGTGTAGTTTTAGATGAGGTACATCAATGGTCTTTTCAGAGAATCCATCAAAGTGGTTGCGACACTTTACATGGTGCCTTTTAATCACATATTGATCATTATGGCATCTCATCATTAATTCAATATATTGGTAAGTAATTATACCAACTACTGAGACCGACCACTACTAAGAAAACACTTACTATTTATTCGTTTCGTATTCACACACGTCGCATGTAAAGGTTAGTTAGCTTACCAAACACTTTTTTATTTACAATTATGTCGGAAGAGCATATACTGTTTTTTGTTATTTGAATTATTCTCATACCTAAAGAACTCACCAGTTCGTTTGATGAGAAACACGCACTTTGATTTTGAAATTTTAATCGCTACTTGTTGCTCTCAGCTTATTCTGGCTGAATAGTTTCTGTTTACTCATCATTCATCTCTCAAACGCTTTAGGCTTATTTGATTATTTTCGCGAAAATGTTAAACTTCGACCATTTAATGTCTGTGCGCGATAAACTCTAAAATATAGCGTTCGTTGAATTTCTAGTAATTTGTAAATAGCATTCACTGGCATTCGTGGACTTTGACCATGCAACTATGTGAGACATCAGTTCTGAAAATAAAAATCAGAAGTTTCAAAATAGCTGGGCTGTATGGAAGCTTGAAACTGGTGACGAAACAACAAGGTTGCTGAAAACGGATAACTGATCTGAATTGCGCGTTCTAGTCACGTATCGACCGCATCACCGCAATCGATGAAAAGTTTTCTTCTTGCGTGACTTGTCGCCTTTAACAGTTCGAATGTCAAGTGCGTTTTAATAGGCGATTCTATTACATTTTACAGTGTTGTAGAGAGAGTGGAAGAGAGAGATGGAATTTTTTCCATCCGGACCAAAAGTGAAGCCTGCTGTAGCGGCTGAAGTTGTGCCGAAGGCAGCTCTCTCTGTCAGGCGAATAATCTCTATAGAATCTTAGATTTAGAGATCTCAAGCGAAACCATATACTCTTTAGTTGGTTTTAGAAACCCTACTTAAATATAAATTTGTTATTGTAAAATTGTTGCAAAATCATGTGGAGGGCTTTCACAAGAAAACCATACCGTAATCAACTAAGTTCTTTCTTATCAGGACATATTGCGTAGTGAACTGTAACTCAATATACCCCATGGTCGATAAACATCTTGGAGAGAACCCCATTTCCACCAAAATTGTTTAGTAGTAAAGTCGTTTACAAAGTAACAAGACTTATTTTGTCACGACCTGTTCAAGAGAAAACGCAACAAAAAAAATTTGGAATTTTTTGTAGTTAAAACCATGGACTCGTGGTTCATTGTGGTTTTAGGTGCTTTATTAATCGCACGGATCAATTCGGAAAAAGTTTCAGCAAGTACAGACAATCAATCGAGAACGTGCGATCCGTCAGAATGCAGTTTAATGAAGGACCGCCTTGAGACTCTGGAAGCCGCCGTAAGAAGCATCGTCTCCGCCATAGCAAGTCAAAAGAAGGGACCATTTGCTCCTATAAACAAAATTCTAGAGCGTGATCCGGCATTGCGTGCTGTTTTCTCAGCCTCCATGTCCAATCATTTTTCAAGAAATACAACAGACAAACTTGGTAATACCTAAAAAAAACTCTCAAGTCTTTAAGAACTGTGTTGTCTTTAAAGTTATGAAGCCACTATCTATACCTAAAACAAAATACGTTGTATTTGCAAAAGGTGAAGAGAATTGGGCGCAGGAAAAGGATGCTTCTGTCCAACTAAAGGGGTCTGTCAAATGTTCCTTAGCCAATCTATTGGACATCAATTCTTCCGGTATTTTTATAATTACCCCACCATAACTATATGTAGTAAGAGTAAGCAAACCATTGGTTAATACGAAAAGATTTTTTTAGAGTCAGGAGTCAATCCATCTGGCAACACCAAAGCTTCCCTGGGCGAGGGAAATTCCCTTGAAATTGAATGGGCTCTACGTTCCCTCGAATGCCTCAAATTCAGTTCTGGTGTCTGGATTCGTGTTTTCGAATCCGGACAGCAGCAGCCGTCGTTAGCGAATTCGTACCTGGCAATCCCACAAAAATGTCTGGAAAAGCGCTCAAATGCCTCATTTTCTATCGTCTTCCTGCTGCTTCGTCATCACCAGCGACTACAGGAATAAATACTTGTCATTTCGAACTGAAAGATATCCTTATCCAATGCCGAGCGTACACAGTTGAAGTCATTCCGAATTATCAATCATTGAAAGGAAGACCAATGTTGACCGAAATTGTCATTCCTCCTACAGTTGAGTACAAAGACCTTACAACATTGATCGTGAGCGCATCTGACGCAAAATTCGTCTTTATATTTGCAGAACGATAACACGACTCATTTAGAATCATTAATCAGTGTTGCTTCACGTTCGAAATCTTTGATCCTAAATTGGGAAGACAATTCTGGCTGCGCACCTCAGCTGACTTCTTTTAATTTGGACATATTTCCCGTAACATTTATTATTGCTTATTATGCATTCATTTCTGGATTTTCTACGCATACTAGCCTATCTATTTTGTGTGCACAACCCTCTACAGTATGGGGAATTGGTTATATCAAACGTTGCAAATTCATCCATCAAGATTCCTCGAAGTTGTCTCAAACAACTAACAGATGAAGACAACTTGTTTTCAGTGTCCTTGTCGATAAATCACACTTGTACGTCCGATAAAATGGACGCCCTTAGACGTGTGTCGAAAGTACCAACTTAAAATGAAATCTCGGTACACGGACACATGGAGCAGCACACCATCTTATTGGGAAATTTTTACGGCGCAACAAGCCAACAAGGTACGTCAACATTTTATTTGTCTTAAGTTAGGTCTATTAGTGTAGAATCAGTAAATCACTCATAGATCATTAAGCTTATTTTCAAAGATCCTTGGTTGTTGATTACCTTTATCTAAGCGACGCAAATGTTTTATGTTTATTCTATTATTGCTATTTTAGAAATGGTTCCAATTAATTTAATTAATGTTTGGAAATGTCCCAATGAATATTCATCCTGTGGTAATGAGACGTCCCCCAGTTATGGCGACTGTCTGCCCAGCCGTTATGTTTGTGATGGAAGAAATCAATGCAGTAACGGGATTGATGAACTCAATTGTGATAACCAAGTAGGGTGGCTTCAAATTTAAATTTTGAGACACATACTTATTGAATTAAACTAGAGATGGAAATGAACTATACAGTGTAGGGATGGATTTCGATGCGGTCGACAGTGCATTCCCAATGAACACGTTTGCGACGGGAAACATGACTGTCTTGACGGTTCCGATGAGCACTACGATTGTGGTACGGTACTGTATCTAATAAAACTATGCTGTCGTTTATTAAATATTCCATGATATTAATATCTCTCACAGAATATTCCACTATATGTAATCAACTAACGACAACCACTGGCAACTTCTATTCTAAATTGCTAGTCTATCCGGAGCACATCATTGTTCACTCAGACAACGAATTGCGTCCAGCGCAAAAATCGGTGGTCTTGATTTCGGTTAAAGCCAACCACATCATATGGCTAACTTTTGAAAAATTCCACACTTTAGAAAAGCATTTTTGTAAAGTAGGCTAGGATTTGATTTAGTGGTTCTGTTTACATACAGTATATCTTAAAAATATATAAATCCGCGTTTGGTTTTCGAAGGTTTATGACGGACCGTACTCAACCAGTCCTCTTCTTTTGTCACAAAGCGGATCTACTAAGCCGCTTTCCATTCGGTCATCTTCAAATGATTTGTACGTGGAATTTCCCTCCTATTTTGTAGAAAACTACGGAGTTAGCGTCTTTTACACAAGTGTAGGTCGTGCTCAGCAAGCATTATTTTAATCTAATCATAATCTAATCTATACACTGGAAACACACACCACTCGTTTTTAGATGAACAGGACAGGCCAGCCATTTTTCCCAGGTTATTAAAATTAATTATTACCCATGTTTATTTTACAAAACTAACGACATTACACTCCCGAATAAATTCGGGATTCGGGTTAAAATGCCGAGAGTGAACCAAAACAATAATTTGTTTTCCTGGAACGTTTCCACGGTAATATTAGGGTTGCGATGAGGTTACTGAAATACGTAAATAGTTATTAAAACATGAACTACTTAGATTTCGACAAATAAGTGCAAGGAAAATTTGGTTGCCACAACAGGAACTATCCGAAGTCCCAACTATCCAGCAGCGTATTCGAGTTCTTCCGACTGTCGTTGGAGCATAGTTACCGCACCAGATTCCAGAATTTGATTACTTTTTGCGTTTTTTGAAACGGAAGAAGGGTTCGATTACATCTATGTAGGCTAAATCGGGCTAAGTGGCAGAAATTTTATTTATCCATACTGAAATTATATCAGCATGTAAAAAAATATTAAATACGAGCAGGTTTATGACGGACCAAAAATGACATCCCGAATGCTTCTAGAGAAATCAGGATCGGTGACAACGCCTTTCACAGTCAACTCTTCTACGAATCAAATACTAATAAGATTTTCATCAGACGGCGATTCAACCTATCCGGGGTTCCTGGCCGTTTATTCGACTTTTTTACCATGACTTATGATTCCTAATTTCTATACCTTACTATTATGGAATTCTTCATCCGGAGTTCTTGAAATGTAGAAGTTGTGGCCGAATACATTTAACGCATCGACTGTTTACGGCTGTTTTTTACTTTCCCTTCACATTTCTTCAACTTTCCTGACTTCCTCTTTGCATATTTTGATTCCATCTCGGTCCCGGAATTTTCCTCCCGATCGTTTATTTCAAATATTGATCGTCAAAAATATTGGGGAAATACATAATTTAATTCCGAGAAAATCGATAACTGGACAAACAACAGTACGGAAATGGCTTACCAATAACAATGTGGTAATGACCGAGAATGATGAATAGATGGAATGATAACGAAGGAAGGCGCTTTTCACTCCTACTAATTGGCGTCCTTAGGTTATGGACTAACTTTAATGCTGAATTTGAATACCCGGATATGCTACTCCTTATAAGAGGGAATCGCGATAAAATCACGATCAAGTTCTCTATACCGATCCGCGATCCTAGTGATCCTTGCTTTGTATGCAATAAATTGTGCTCAACGATGGTGAGCGCGATGTTGCCTTCGTGATTGCGATCACAGTTCTTTCAACTTAAGTATTGGTATGGAGATTGCGACTTTGATTTTCACGCGTGATTGCGTACCCAAGACTATACGAGATTGACTCCAGCCTGCTGATTTCTATGTGAACCATGGTGATGGTGACGTGTCGCTAATTAACTGAGCAAAACTACCAAAGGGGAAAGGGTGGGGTTATAGATTAGCAATCAGTGTTATTCTTTTTTTCACATCTTATTGGAGGACAGCAATAAAAATACTGAAATTTGGGACCGCCTTTGTTATATAGCAATAAATATAAAAGGGCATCAAAAGTTACGTTACCACCTTATTCACTTTTGTTCTACTTCATCAGCTGGAACTTCCTTCTGGAGACTGCGACCAAATTTGATTCTTTGATACTAAAGTACGTGAGCGTGAGTACATCGTAGGAGAATTAAACATCGATTAGAATTATTCCTAAATTGATGAGTTTATTTATATCGTAACAGAAATGACAACCAAGATGACTCTGGTAGTATGCAGCTTTTGCGTTTTACTCGCTACACTGTCCGTGATATCGGAGTCGGTTAAAGCGGCTGCTGATGAACTGCATCACATTAGCGCAGATGTCTGATGGTGTCAAATTGCTTGAGAACTGCGACTACCTCGGTGGCGATACGAGCAAGCAAGCTATCAGTGGAGATAAGTGCGGTAATCTTTGCGTTGGAACCGACGGATGTAATGCTTTCACTTACAGAGAAGGAAATTGTTACCTGAAACAAATTCCAGCTGATCAGAACCAAACACAATGTGACGAATGCGCTTTCTGCGGGTCTCTTCCGTGGAAATTCTGACTTCTCTCAAGCATACAGTAAAACTGATAGTATACTGAGACCATAATTACCATTTAGTACTGTGCATAGAAATCTATTAGAACTCGTTGACGATTTTTAGTGCCGGTAATATAAATCTAGACTTTTCATTTATAATTAGACTTGTATTATCTTGAGTTCTGCAACAGTTGATAGATACAAGGATTTAGAGACATTAATTATGTGCCCGGTGTCTTGTTGCTTATAGGGGTGGGGTGAATACAGGGCTGGGAAGAATGCGATCTTTTTTGAGCGCGCTTGTGTGGCTACTGTCAGCGTGGCCAAAAACCGAACCCTTCCTCCTCTTATGCAGCTTTCTCACTCCACAGTACGCCATTAACGAAATTATATGGATATTTTGCAAAATAAGTGTGTTTGTGAAAATTTTGATTTTTGTTCGAAAATATGAGCTGCCCCCTTCAGTTGAAGTGCTAATTCTTTTTCTGGTCTATGGTCCGCTTTTCCTTTCGGGTATGATGTTGGGGCGAAGCATTAAAATGTTTACGTAGTGATGCATACTATAGAAAGACAATTAGCCTATTGAAACATATGTGGATTGAGTACCGTATTATAACGAACGCTAGCTACTGGCTAATACCAAGTTGACTTGCTGATGATTTGTATCCGGTACCGACGGCATCCAAAAGTGGTGCTGTTGAAGACGAAACAATAGCAAGCAAGGTAGGATTCAGTTCTAGAGTTGCATTATTGACTGGAGAAAATAGTTCATTCTCTTGCCTTCCTAACGCGAAAACAATACTCCTAACAGCGGCTTCCAAATTTTCAAGACGGTCGCGCAAAAGCTGACAACTGACAAGATCACAATGGGTATATGGAACTACGCTATTAGCGATTCCAATCCTACGGACTGCATATGGTTCATTAAGTCCATGCAAAGCGAGGGAACTATATTTTATTAAAGAGATACATTGGGTCTGATGAATTTATTTTGACTAAGTAGGCTACCCTTCTCAGGACCGCCTTCCCAGCATGATTGTATGGATTTGTTGTTGTTTTTTTTACCGTTAATTTTCTGTTTTCCCTGTAATATGAAATAATATTAAATAAATAAATAATTTTTTTTTGTTGAATTTTATTTTGCAATAGGTATACGATGGATGGAGCACTTGAGGTCAAGTGTTGTCCGATGATCGTATTGATTGGTATGTATCTTTGACGCAAACCAAAACCAGAAGGGCCATATATTCAATCGGACACAAAATGATGGTCATATTCACACCACCGAATATTACCGATGTCTCTCTCCTTTCCGGAAACATTAATAGTTTCCTGGAATACTTTTACCGTAAATCTTATCTTATCTTGATATACCCCAGGTTGAATAAGTATACTTCGAAAAATGTAGTAATATATTTATCGTCTAGATATCTGCCACCCAAAACATAAGAAATCTTACCAGAATAGTATAAACAATTAAAAGTCGTCCCAACTATCCAGCACCTTCTCCACATAATGCTAACTTTCGCTGGAACATCAACACTGACTGAACCAAACTCCAAAATCCGACTTGTTATTGGCCATCTTTTGAATAATCAAGAAGGCTTTGACTTCATTCACGTAAGACGACGCCTCTATTTCAACGTATAATTTTACATGGGAGTTTGTTGTCATATTTTTTAAGTTATTGGCTATGTAACCTTTATACATATACTTTCATTTATAGATGGTTATCACAGCTTCAGGACCAATGACTTGCTGCAGGCATAATGTTTTACTTTGTAATTGTCAAACTGCAATTGCAAAAGCTCAATTTGAAGCTTTGGAAAAAGCCATACTAGTATGTCGTCTGCCGGTTCACTGTAACAATAACCAGAGTCATGGGGATGGTTGGTCAACCCCGTGTTAAAACCGCCATAAGGCTTGAAGCCAGTTTTGACCAACTGTGAGCTGCCAAAATTCTGTTTATAGACATCTAGCGGTGGCGTTTCGAACATATTTCAAACGTTTTGCAGAAGCCACATGACTGCTGGAACCCAGAAAGCAACGTGGTGGGCACGTTGCGAAAATGAAAAATTCCACCCCAAAAGCTCAGTCTTGTTCGATTATATTTAGCAGGTATCTTCCTATAACTCTTTATTACCTTTATTGTCAATTTGCCAGTCTACAGAATGTTGGTGTTTGTAGTTAATCCAGCCCCCAAACGGAAAAGACATTTTGTTTGCTTACAGCCTTGTTTTAAACGTTCAGCTTGGTTATTACAACAGGTAATTTAAAAATACTGGAATGATTGACTAATTAATTGGAAACTGACGTTTTTGATCTAGGTATTGAATTGAATTAACCTGTACAAAAAGGCAACAGATGAATTGTGCACATACCCATGGCACTATCCTTTAAAGCTGGTGACATTATGTTCATTCTTTCTTCTTCATCTGAGATAGTAAGCGTTACACCACTAGCATTGATAAGTAACTTGTCTTAATTCATCATTGTTATTCAACAATTACAGACACCTCTGTCAATCCGCTTGGCTGGAGGCTGGAATAAGCTTCATCTACCATTTCTGTTAGAAGAAAAGCCTCTACATTGAAAACTAAACCCTGCAGGCTGTGGCTGTGGGACTTGATGCTGCTTTGGCCGTGGATGGGCCAGTACTTACATCAAGGAAATCATCTGCTTCTTCAATTTAGCATGTTCAATACTTTGGTCAGTCTCTTGTCACAAATCAAGTAGTCATTAAAATTCCAAAATACAATATTTGTGTGACTCAGCTACCAAAGTTATTTCAATCTCATTAAAATTTTTTCGTCTCGATCAACCCGGTATTCTTCCTATGAGTCAAGCTTTTATTAACCAAACAGTGGAGAATTGTGTAATAAATTATGATATGATTAGCTATTATTGATTTTTAGTCCTTTAAATTCAATATTAAGAATTACGAAATTAAAGCAGGCCTAAAAGATATTACTTTCAGACTTAATTCACTTATTTTTACTTAGTTTTTTTATTTTACCCCAGCACTCACTATCGGAATATTCCCTTACAAAGACGTTATAAATTTCAAAGTTAGCGCCGTTAGTTCGGCTACAATCCGCTTGGGCATAAACAGAAAATTTGCTTCAAGGCCTTATGGCGGTTTTAACACGGGGTTGACCAACCATCCCCATGACTCTGCAATAACAATATCGTTTGTATTTTATTTATTCCACACTTACGTCTTAAAACATTTTGGCAATTATTTATGATTTGAATGTTCCACAAGTGAATTAATAAATAAAGATTTGAAATCAGGAAATAAAATAAATAACGTAATGTCGAAACCACAAGGAAATATATTGTCTGGCAATGTTTGGTCGCCTGTTCGGCCAATTTCCTTTGTTTTACGTCCTTCACACTCCTCTCTTCGTAAACAATGCCCTTTGGGGTGTTTACCTTTTTCCCCAACCATACCATTGGATTTAACGGATTATTCGTAGCCCACAAATAGGTAATTAAGTACATTAGGTTAACAGGATAAAAAATTACGTACAGTTAATGCAGAGTAATGAATGGATAATGAATGCACTCGAACGTGTTCGAAACCGATTAATTCGTCGAGTGCTGTATAGTGTAGACTCTAAATTAACAGTAATACAAACTAAGCACAAGATCAATGAGTTATCCATTCATTATTTTGCATTAGTTTCATGTTCCCCCAGCAACGTGACAGAGTCTGATTCCTTTTGATAGTTGCAAGCTCATCAGTCAACTCGCTCACCAAAACACTTAGCCTGCGAGTCAACATCAAAGTCCTCTTGTTTGTTTCTTCCCTTCTCCTTTTTCCAACTGTACGTGTGTATCATTGCTTGCTGTAAACTAATCGTGTTATTTGACTTTATTTTCTGTTTACAGGAGATCATACTTTTGGGTTGAGGAGTTGGCTCGTCCAACTACCTACTTGTCCAGAATGTCCACTTGCTCCGAACGGTCTGTTGCGATGCCGGAGAGTTACGAGTTCTCTCGATTCGCCGTGCGGATGGGCACGCAGACGAAAGTCTTGTGTGCGATTGTTTCACAGAAGGCGGTTGGGATGTAATGATGGCGGAGCTCAACTCTTGAAAACAAAATCCAATGGAATCCATTGAGGGGCGCGAAGCGTGAGCTGGCCAAGGTAACACCTAGCCAACGAGCGTTGATAGCACTGGTCAATCGCGAGTTCTTCTAATTCGCAATGGTAATTAGCATGTGGACGAAAGTCTGCGGGCGATAATTACACAGAGTGCGGTTAGGATGCGACAACTGGTCGAACCGAAAATCGAATCCATTGGAGTTGTTAGTACGGAGACTTTTCGAGATGGGCAAGTTGGACTTTCAACAAGGAGACAGTCGCGATGGATTCGTGTTTACACGTTGTTTACAATCTTTAGCTTCGCTTGCATATGAGGTAATCTTTGTTCATATTTTCTTTTTTCTTCTCCCCTTATCAAACGGTACCCACCAAACATTGTCTCGTGGTAGACCTTTTCCCCAAATGTACCTGTGCATCATCATTGCTTGCTGTTAACTCTTCGTGTTAATTGAATTTTTGTTCTATTTCCAGGGGATGGTACTTTTCGAGTTGAGGAGTTGGCTCGTCCCAACTACCTACCAGTCCACTTGCTCCGAACGGTCTGTTGCGATGCCGGAGAGTTACGAGTTCTCTCGATTCGCCGTGCGGATGGGCACGCAGACGAAAGTCTTGTGTGCGATTGTTTCACAGAAGGCGGTTGGGATGTAATGATGGCGGAGCTTTACTCTTGAAAACAAAATCCAATGGAATCCATTGAGGGGCGCGAAGCGTGAGCTGGCCAAGGTAACACCTAGCCAACGAGCGTTGATAGCACTGGTCAATCGCGAGTTCTTCTAATTCGCAATGGTAATTAGCATGTGGACGAAAGTCTGCGGGCGATAATTACACAGAGTGCGGTTAGGATGCGACAACTGGTCGAACCGAAAATCGAATCCATTGGAGTTGTTAGTACAGAGATTTCTCGGGCTGGGCAAGTTGGACTTTCGGCAAGGAGACATTGTTTTCTAACTGTTTGACCGTCGCTCTTCTTTCAGGTCAATCATTTTTATTGATTTATTTTCTAACTTTGTGACTATTGAACGGTTTACCCCTAGTTAAAGTATCTTTATTTTGTAAATAGGTTTAAAGGTGTTGGTCTGGTGTGGCCAGGAGCCGGAGAACAGGTTCCTTCTCCGATGAAGGCGCCGGGAGAAGAAGAAAATTATTTGTATTGTCTAATATGTCTTATGCGACTGATTTTTTTCATTCTCTTATTGCTCCCTTATCGAAGCCGTAAACAAACAAAAAAAAACCTTAGTGTGCTACGGGGACATTAGGAGAATCTAATCAAATAAACAAATAGTGGGGAAACGGGAGGACAGATAGGAAAGTATGGGATGGGACAGTTGTTTTATATTTAATAACGGCATACTACAAGAGAAACTGCCCACTCCAAAGATGGTGAGCGTGAAAACGGAGGCTTCCGTCCGACCATGAAGGTACGTACATGTTTATTTTTTTCACCAAGTCGCTATTGGGAGTTCTTGTAGTTTAACAGTAGCGTTGAAGACCGACTTGACCAGGCTACTCAATTATGTTTTTGCTACAGCACTTTAACATCACCGTTTAGATGCACCGATTCACAACGGACTAGGGTGGGGGAGGGTGGAACTTTGTAGCAGTCCATCGTTTAACCGATTAGTTTGAAGTTGATTATATATCTTTAAGACATTTTTTCTCCATCCAAAAGAAGACTCATTGTTCAAAACTTAAAAAAAGCAAAATAGGTTTTTAGGTTTTGAATAGTCTGATGATTTTGCTGAGGCAAACAAGATAGGGAAGTATTACCAGAAGGTTCTGCCTGGTCAAATCAACCTTTTGGGCGAATCGGTGGCCGAAAAATTCCGTCGATTCGGCCAAAATCTTTTTAATTAATAAAAATGTAGTAGTTTAATAGTACTTTGAATGAAGGAGACTTTAATATTCCAAGAATTATTCAAAACCTTCGAATGAAGACTTTAACATTCCAAGAATTATTCAAAATCTTTAAGATTTCATTACAACTACTGAATTCCGTATACAATTTCAGACAGTTTCCGTCACAGAGGATTTCAATTGAAAAGTAACTCGAATTTCTTATTTAGCCAATCGAGCATTATGTTTGCTTCTCTTCTGTTTAGTGAACGTTTTTTAGCTGCTTTTTTTTATTATCGATAACAAGACTTTACCTTTGTTGTAATCATCCATGAAAAAGGGACGATTTCCTTTGATTTTTAAGTGATTTGTAGCTTGATTAATTTTGGGGGTTTTCAAACTGGGAATAAGATTAAAGAACTTGGGCATCGAAACGGTGTCCATGCTGTCCCTTAAGAGGTAGCTGACACGGGGCAGTTCTTTTCTTCCATACACTACCCTTCGTTGATATAAATAGCACGCTTGTATTAGGTGCAATTTAATTCATAGGACGAATCACCAGTGACATTATTATATTTACTGTATGGCCAATTCGGTCGGTCCGAATCTTCTGGCAGCCCTAGGGAAGACTTATATATGGGTTTTTAAATTCCAAAACGATTTCTTACCGACGTTATATTAAGCTACAAGCTGTTGAATAGAACGTGTTCCACAACTCTGATATACGTACACGTACGGATTTTCGATTTGTATTTTTTTTTTTCAGAAATAGGTTGCGTTTGTAGGCCCGCGAACATTTATTAAATTCCTTTATTGGGTTGAGGTAACATGTTGCCACAAAGAAACAAACAGAATATCGTTGTATTACCGTCCGTTACCAAACACGTTTATGCAACGAACGCAAATTGATTATTTCGAAAATTGGAAAAGAAATTATCAGTGCACCTAGTCACATTTCCGTTTCTGATTTTGGACCTAGCGGCGTACATCTAACATTGTCTGATTGCCTGATATAATATGTAGTAGGCAACGTTCAATACATTCTTCATTAAGCCGAAAACCAAATTGTAATAAGAAGCTAACAAGCGTTGAACTCTATAAAGTTTATTATAGTCGGTTAGGGGAAATCATGCCGGAAGTTTTGAATTTATAACCTGCGTAAGTGGCTATAGTACTAGTAGTCTAGTACTACTCCCTATCGAGAAACACAAAACAAACAAAACGTCAAACAATTAACGCTATTAAAGGAAACTCGCTTTTCATCGTTTAATATTCCATAACTAGACGAAAGCAAAATGATTTTTTTTAATTGAATTAACAAAATTTAGCGAAACAATGACAGATCGATTAAAAACGACACAACGCAAGTTGCAAAATGATGCAAATTAACAGTATCCGTAGATTTTACGTTTTGTACTAATTTAACTAATAGTGCGACGATTTCGAACCATTAACTAAGGTTAATATTTATACAAAAGATTACTTTGGATCATCTATTAGTTGACTGAGTATACTATAATGAGACCAATATCGACTCGTCGATTGAGATAACGAATTATGTGTCTGTCCTCCAATTTTGTAGGTCTCTTAATTGGTAGATGTCTTCATGTGACATGACTAGTATGTGTATCTGAGCGAATACTGGGAGTCACGCGTACTTGCATTTTCTTTTTGTATCGCCGTTCATAAAAATCATACGAATAATTCGGTACGCATTCCCAATCATCAGAATGACAGTACATCTTTTTAACATTTTAAGTCGAGTTCTTAAAACTCGCTTAAAAGGAAACCTATTGGAAAGCTGACTAGCTTGAAGTTGGAACGCTTGCTCGAGATGTGGAGAACCGATACCATGAAAATGCAAACTGTGGCTTCAGTGGGAAACGATGAAACTATTTTTTCAATAATTGATGACGTAGACTCTCATTGGAATATAGGCTATTATATAGGATTTATATAAGGAGATATATTGGAATATATATAAGTAGAACGAAATCGATTTATCGACGTCTGAAACACAAACGATCTTACCAAATTATGCAGTCCGTCAATTCGTCCGTCATACCGTTTCTCTTACAAAGTCGTCGCGTATCAGTCTTTTGATGTATTAGTTGAAATTCGTTGGTGATCCCTGTAATCCTTTAAAAATGCCGAATCCGTTTAGATACGACCACACTTAAGCTTCAAAACTTTCTTCATCTAGCATTCCATGGTGTAGGCCTCTATAGTGCGTTTATCTATATCCCTGCCACTCTTACGGTTGTTCACGTTTATAATTAATTTTAACTTTAATTTTTGAAACTTCTTTAAACCGAAAGCCAACGTACTAATTCACAATCTAAAATATAAAAAAAAACGAAGTTTCTATTTTGAACAATTCTAAAATAAGTTGCCAGTGCGATTGAAGTATAAGCCGAAAATATTGTTATTTGATTCGATTACCAGACGATTCCGCCAGGCCGAATCGACCTCTTGGCCGAATCGGTGGTCGAAAAAATCTGACGATTCGGCCACATATATTTTGTCGATTCGGCCCCAAAATTAAAAAAAAATAAAATGTAACAGAAAAGTAATGTGATTAAAGGAGGCTTTCCTATTCCCAGAATTTGTGAAAAATTTATAAGAGTTCACTACAACTCCTGAATTCCGTATACAAATTCAGTCAATTTTCCACACAGGAAAGTTAAATTTCAATTGAAAAGTAACTTAAATTTCTAATGTGGCCAATCGAGTATTGTTTTTGCTTCTCTTCTGTTCTGTGAACTTTTTAGCTGCTTTTTGTGATTATCGATGAAAAGACTTTACCTTTCCGTAATCATAAAAAAGGACGATTTTCTTTGATTGCAATTCTTTTCTTCCTTGCATTAGCCTTTGATTTAACGATCGAGAAGAGAAACGAAAAAACTTATCATTCCGAACAGTGCAACCACCCGCACCCCCCTGCTCACTGAGCGTATATTGAAAGGCTGCGCGCAAAATCGTAGTTGACTTTAATGGCATATATAAAGCAACGCTTGTAGGCGCAATTTAATTCATTGGTCGAATCAGCAGTGAATTTATTAAATGTTTTTGTTGCCGATTCGGTTGGCCGAATCGTCTGGCCGAAAAATTTGGCCGAACCGTCTGGCAGCCATTCGATTCCAGTGTGAGTGTAAATTTTTATTTCCTTCAAGTGTAAGTGATTCTTCATTTAAGGAATTCTGTAAACTGGATTCTCGTATCTATTTTGATATTATGTTAGCGTGTATTTCTTTAATTTACAAAAATATTACCGACAACCGGTGTGACTTGAAACATTTTCTTAACTGCTCTAAATTCTTAGATATTTAAACAATTAAGTTTGTTATTCAGGAACTTTATATATGAGATGCGGTTGTTCCCATTATAAACGTAGCCTACAGTTTTAAAACGGCTAAAAGTACCTTGAATCAATCTCTTTTTGATAGACCTCAACCCTCAAGTTCTGAATGAAAAAAAATCTTAATATGTACGAAAATGAGGTGCGGGTTGAGATTTATCAAATGTGATTTTTAAGGTTCCAACATTACACCTCATATTTATTTTTTATTTGACCGGTTTACTATTTAAACCATTGTAAAACTAGCGAACACAATCGCACATTTTTGGCTGGGGCGGTACACAACGGCGGGGGCAAAAGTGGAGGGACCGAACGTTCTGTATACTTTTCCGCTCTGGCCATTGATGGTATAGGGAAATTGACTGCCGTTTATAGGCCTACATATAGATTGAAACTGTATAGTATGAAAACCAAAATTGAAAAACAAAACCCGTCATACTCCCTCTTTTTAAACGTAGGCCCTATTGCTAATGAAAAGTGACGCTTCAAATATCGTTATGTTTTTCAGTGTCTTATTGTAGGCCTATTTAAAAAAAAACAACTTTGCATTCGCATTCATACACATTTGATCAACAATGATCTAGTTAAAAATACCTGTATTGAAAAAAAAATTCCGCATACCGTTTAAAAAAATGTGGACCAACAACAAAGAAAACCTTAGGCTAATTTTTTTGCATTCTGAATACAAATGAACAACCAAAAAGGAACAAAATCAATGATTAACATGTTTTTCTTTAACGTATACACTGGTGCAAACACATTATTGAAGAGTGTCATAATTTTTTCGACTGTCATGGTATAATGAGATTTCAAAACCATTGTTCTCCCCAGTAGTTAATGCGCTTTGCTCGACATGTCATGTTTGGCGCCCAGTTGGCGAGAATGATTTTATTCTCATTCGTCGCTAAATTGAATAGATTTTCAACCTGGTTCTTGGTCGCCTCTTCCTTTCCCATCCAAACGAGTTCGGGTGGGTTGTCAAAACCGGGTGATACAATCAGGTAGACTCCTGGGTAGAATCCTAGTTTGCATGTAATAATCAGTTATATTAGTAATTGCTATATTTTAGCTATAATAATTCCGTATATTTTCATTATTTAACACGAATTAGTCTAAATAATATGTTGGTTAACATATTTCACGTGTATATATTTTGCAAAAATGTGTATAATAGATATCGTATATGTAGGTATACATACCAACGTGACAATTGTCGATGACGGTCTCATGTAATAGCTTATGCGCCTTATCATTTCCTATTTTATTTTTCACGATGCATATTTGGCCAAACTGCTCTGGGTCTCGCTCACTTTCGAAACACTCCCAGTTACCCACTGTCTTCCATGGCGTCGTTGAAACATTAATCCCTTCACTTTTCTTGCAACACCAAGTCACTTTAAATTTAATTTTATTGATTCTCATTGTATCGTAGAGTTTTTCTTTTAACTCTTCAATTTGGCTTTTTATAAGAGGAGCTCTGCTTCCTGGTTCATTTCTCACTTGCAACGCCTAAACAATTGTTACCAATATTAATCATATGTTTATAAATAAAAATCGATATGGCTAAATTAATCTATAGCCTACGTTAGCTAGTTTATGAAACCGACCTCTATTGAATCGCTCGCTTGTCCTCCATAGCTTCCAGCACTATATTCAACAGATGACTTGTGACAAATTTCTGTCTGCATTCCGCTTCGAGTTTGGTTATCGATCAACGGTGCTGTTTCATTATTACTATCGTAAGTAAATAATTTCATCTTATTTTGTTTGCCATTATCATCTTGTTGGTTCAATGTCGTCTTTGAGGATTTAGATGTTGTCTTATCCTGTTTGTCTTCTGCTGTCGACATGTCATCCATTTCATCTGTCATCTATAATAAAATTTTAAAAATGTATCATATTAAAAATTGTTAGCTTGAGTAGAACAGATTAAAACGTGAAACGTGTCGACCGTATAGGAGTACAACAGTCAGCGTATACTTGTACTGTTAATTAAAATATACCCCTAATACGTATACTGGTGTACCTGTCTTAGCAAAGTTAGCTAACAACTCGAACCTTAGTGTGGATTTTGATTAGACAAATACTCTTTAATAAGCTGACAGATTTGTCTAAATGTTGGCAAATCGAAAATGTAAATTTGCTAACATAAGCGCAATGCATGTAAACTACTTCCAAAAAGCAAATACCGAATATATTATTTAAAAGAATATACAAAATTAATCTTTCATTTGCCAACATATAGACAAACCATGTCCCTTGGCTTACATGAAGGTGAAGCAAATACCAATGCCCACATTTCACATTGTCGAAAACGATTACTATCCATTTCGGCACTATTCTATTTTATCTGTATCGGCACTAATTAGTCTACTAGTGTCCGATGTGGTACTAGGTCTATCGACTAACGCACGTTCTAGAGTAAAGTTTCACGTTTTTTTTAAGAGTAGCCTATAATAATACACTTACTCTAATAAAAAAAAACTTAGGCTATTCTAAAAAAAAGAGTAATACGCTTACTCTAAAAAAACGTTGAGTTGTTAGGTAACTTTGCAAAAGTATAAGTCTTTGTATACTATTTACTATCGGTGTAACGTTTTCGAAAACAGATTGAAAAAAACAAAAACTAATTAGTACTTTTACTGTCAAAACTATAAAAGTCTCTCCATTGTTATCAAGTTCGACAGAGTAACAGTCCTCGTTTGTCGCATATTTCGGTTCTCCCTTTGTCTCTGTAGGTGCATTTGTTTCCATCGAACTCTTAATGCAATATGATACCTACAAAATATGTAACGGAAAATATTAGGTCATATTTATTTGTTCCGAAAGCACATGCTTATAATGTTAAATTTTACCTCCCCATCATCGTGAACTGTTGGCGTTTTAAATTGTGCACGTTCTTCACTCTGCATTTCGACCAGACGAGCTATTGTCGATGATGGCGTTTGATTGGAACAATTTCGGGTATCAAGGTTTTCTTTAACTATAATGTATAGGTAAAATCAGAGTGTGTAAAATGTATCATTCCTGTCGAAACTATATAATTATCATGGGGAATGTAATGTTTTATATAATTTTTTTTAGTTTTTCTTTTTGTCTCATTTTATATTTTGGTTTTTACGGCTGTTGATTATTGTAACTGTACTTACCCTTTTCAATGATGCATTTCTCCTTTTCGTTGCAATCGTCGGTTTTGAAAGAGTCCATCATACCATCTTTCATTTCACATTCATCGCTAACTCCGCGCAATCCGTTGCGTTTTTTGTGACTGTAGTTTCCCGACACATCATCAAATTCGTCGTCTGTATAAGGTATACTTTTACGTTTTTTTTCAACTCGTAGTTCTGTTGTAAACCAGGAATTGACGGATAATCCGCAGCAAAAAAAGCTACTTGGCCACATTGTCCATTCCCTCTGTTTACTCACTGAAATTAGTAATAGTAATAATAATATTAGTAATGATTAGTATGTTTGTTAACAATTCAGAAAAAAATGTGACGACTTTAAACAATGAAAAACGATGCAATTAACGTATTTTATTCTACGCATAAAATGAAATCCGTAACCATCTAATTTATGACTTAGTATGTGGTACATACCTAATTGTGGTGGTTCCCAATAAGTTAGCTGGTTTTGTTTGTCCTTTAATATGTCAATAATCTTGTAGCATTGTTCTAGGGCATGTTCACCGAATAATTTCGGATCTGTAGAATCGGACCTAATTCTTCTAGTCCTCAGAGTTCCCATCATGTGTAACACTAGGTGGCGCGGATTAAAGGGCAAAACAAATGGCCATTCTTTGGTAACCCATTGGCCGACCTTGATGTCCGACCAATCAGGGTTTATTGTTTTCTTAATTCGCACAAACCACCTGTAAATAGTTGCTTCAAAACGCACCCTAGGCGGTATGTCGTGGCGACTGTGTACTGCTTTCCTTCCACAATAACATTTATTTTTTTCCTTCTTCTTATTATTCGTCGTCTGCTTCTTTGTCGTATTATTCTCTTTAGTATCTTCATAATCCTCATCATCGTCCGTTTTTTCGTCTTTCTCTGCTTCCGTCGTTTGTTTCGGACAGTGTACGTTGTGCATAATGGATTCCAACATTGACGATGCACATTTCAATCTTGGTAGAACCTTTGGTTTGTAGATATGTCCTGTTTGTATGTCCCAGTACATCATTCCATAAGACTTTCCAATAAACCATTCCGTGCCACGTAATGCTTGTTCAATCTAATGATGAAAACGATTGTACAAAAATAACAGTTATTACTTTTTTTTTAAATAAAAAAATCATCTACAAAATTATATATCATAGCATTTCTTCCCCCCACCCCAAAGGAAGGATGAAACCAGGATAGAACTCTCTGACTATGATTTGTCTTCCATTTTCGTAGCATACATACAGTACCCACCAAAAATATTGGAACACCCCCCCCCCCCCCCTTTTTTCGCCGTTTTAACACGGGCGCTTATGGCGGGGTTTTTATTTTGTAAAAATTCGGGGAATCGAGCTACGAATTTTTGGCAACTGAAATTTTCGGCCATTTTTCCCGTCGTTTTCCCCCTTCGTCCATGCCTAGGGGTGCGACCTTGAGCAAAAATGACGGGAAAAATGGCTGAAAAATTTCAGTTGCTATTTTGATCGTTCAACAAAAATAACATGTGATAACATTTGGGGTCAGGGGACACGGCCGTCTTCCGGCAAGGGAGTCCCCAATAGTGGTTTACTTATTCAGTTCAGCTGTTCCCAGCACAAGTCTTATCATGCATTTTATATATTCAAATAGAGCCATTGCATATTTCCCGCAGGAGAAACGTGCATCCGTAGCAAACCCATGTATTGGTTTGGCAATCAAATACTACATTTGTTCTTGTTGTCTTTTGCGAGGTCTTTTGTTTGCTGCTACTGTCTGCTGACTATACTGTTTATTGTTTGTCAAATACCCCACAAATATTTCTAAATGATTGTTCTTATCAAAATGCATTGCAAAAACAAAATTTTATTTCTCCGTTCTAGTCGATTGCTCTAACAACACACTTTGTCCCGTGGAGGTTCAATTTTTTTTTGAAGTTTTTTTCCTTCAAAGGAATATTTCTTCTGTGTGTGTTGTACCAATTAAAAAACAAGTGATTCTCTGACAACCCGTGGACGTAAGCAAACATTTTCCCATTAAATCGTCACGTGCTACCACACTGAATCGAGGTTTAAGCAACGTATATATTGGTAGCTCCCTTATTGGTAATTTAGATTGTTTTATTTCATGGTTTACTATTATTAGATTGGCGTTAGTGAAACGCCATTACGACGTTTACAAATTACAAATGTTACTATATGAATTTGTTCAAACGTGAAATTAAAGCTTACCTTTTGTTCCGTACTCAATGATTTGTTGGGTTTGTCATCGTCCTCATTCAATTTGTTTTCGTGGTTTGAATCTCTTTCTTCGCCCGATTTCTCGTTCGCATCTCGTGTAACTGCGTTCCTCTGCATTTTGTTCTCTTTGCACCAGAACTTTTCAACGGTGTCACAATGAAACACTTTTTTACTTTAGACTTCCCCTTTCCGTGTTTAGCACTCTTTTCTTTCATTAATAAGAAAAACGCTTGTGTAACAAACAAAACTATGCTATCAACAGTCAATATTTTGAAAACTAACACCACAGACTGAAGTACCAATAGTCTAAAAGCGCAAATAACAACCACGCGTCTGGAGTACGTCTAAAGTCGTCTTTGGATTATTTGGTATAAATATGCTTTTCGCAGAGGTGCCAAATAACAGTATTACAACTTAAATTTTTATCTTTGCCCACACTCCTCATTCAGATTAGTCAAAATGTCAAAAGCGTCATATTTGTATAGATTTAAATGTATTTTTAGGTTACCGGCGGTTACCGGTTCTTTTGCGAAGGTTCTTTTGCGAACTAAATAATTTTAGATTTAAATCGCAAAACGTAAGGACCTGATTTTAGATTTAAATCCTTCAATCGTTTTTTGAGATCAAGTTCGGTGGCACCACTCTCTACTGAAAAAGTACTATAATATACTAGGAACTATAGTGAACTATGCTTAACTGTCCGAAATCATCATAGTTTACTATAGTTGCCATAGAAAACTACAGTACTTTTTCAGAAGGGGGCTTCAGTAACGAATTCCATGGAATTCTTTAGTTACGTCTGCAAACCCAATAAACTGTTTTGATTCTCAAATCTTAAGTTAAAAAGCTATAATGGTTGAATTTTGTGACGATACTTTCTGGTAAAGAACTTGAATACACTTGAGAATGAAGAAAAAGTCATGGTATAAAATGACGATTTTTATAAGTATTCTTTTAGCAAGAGTTAAAAACTGTAATATGTGCTAGAAGCGTAGAACAAGACACACATGTTCGTTTATAGTCTAAGACAAACCAAGCTGTATGACGAAATGCTTTCGTATCTGTTGTTTTTTAAAACTCATAAAAAAGTTGTAATGCATAGGCCAAATGATCTGATCTGATCTTAAATAGAATCTACAGTATCCACACAAAGTATTTGAACACCCCCCCCTGTTTTGCCGATTTTAACACGGGCCTTATGGCGGCGTTTTTCTGCTCCCATTCGACGAATTTTTTAGTTATAGAGTTCCCAATTTTATTTTTAAGATAATTGGCTTAATCTGCATGCCTCTGATTTTTTACAGAATTTTTCGATAGCGCGATCTTATGGCAAAAGTATCGTTTTTAATTATTTGAACGGCCGCTCGCCGTTTGTCCGTGCGATCCTCCTGCTCATCGAATAGGCGTGGCATGTAAACATATAAATCTAGGTCAAGAGGTTGGTTATTACAGCGCCGTTTAGTTAAATAACAATGCAGGGCAGGGTAGCTCGAATGAAAGAGAAGTAGATTTAATAGATGAAAGGATATAAATGAATGATGAATAAATATATTATTATAAGTTTGCCTCCTGCATTTCGAATTCGAAGTTGTCTAAAATGAAATTTGTATGTCATTTGTTCGTCATTGTCAAGTGACGTACAAATGTTCCTTTTTACAAACCCATATCTAGTTTACCTACCAATTAAAAAACTAATAATAATCTTAAAATTAAAAAGAAGCTTAAGTTAAGAAAAAACGAGCGGAAAAAGGACAACAAATTTTTTTATTAAATTTATGCCTTGCGCCTCTATCTGACGAAGAACGTAAACTTTATTTTTTGTGCAAATCGCAATAAATCGATATGGCACTATAAGTCATCGACACAAAACTACGACGCCCGGTTGGTAAATCGGAAAATCAATTTTTCTCACAATCACACAAAGCCAATTACTTCTGAAAGTTAAAACAAACTTACATTTTACCATTCTATCCAGTGCCCCCGTGGAAGGTTGAATTTCATGATGTTGTGTTCATAATCAACATGGACTGATTTCTTGTTAACGTTAAGTAGAACGAGTCCCCGTAGTGAGAGCCGTTCAAACTGTTTAGCGCAGCAAAGAGGGTCGTCTCGGGGCTTTTTTCGACCAGAATCCCTCCGGGTAATTGATGAGAAAATACGCATTTTCAGAGAATAAAAAAATATTCGAACTTCAAGAACTTTTGAACGTAGGTCGCAACTACGGTTCCAGAAAGAAATGATTCCATCAGGAAGCATGAAACCCTCATACAAAGCAAGATTCAAAAGATTATTTTTGCGCAGAGAAGAAGGGGAGATTGGCCACGGCATATACGAAAATCTGGTTAGTTATTTTGGCCGCGACACTAGCGCTGATGCGGTTGACCAAAACAGCTGTTGGTTGCTTCCCTACTGATTTCCATTGGTTGTGTAGGCCTAAGCAGTTTTTTGGCCAGTCGCTAGGTGGCGACACTTATTTGAAAAATTCTAATAGCCCTATCCCCAGGCCAATCTCCCCTTCATCTCTGTTTTTGCGTCAGTGTCTATATCATTTTTTAACCCCTTCTCCCTTTGACGTGCACAAAACAGCCACATTGCCAAAAAGGTCGGGTAATAATTCTGTTCTCCGACCAATGACAAATCTTCCCTCAATAATCGATCAAATCATCTACAAATCCATAAACGATTTTAGACGCACACCTGACATCTATGAGCAATAGAGCTGGAGATTTTCGATAATGCAAAAATCTTAGAGTAGTAATGATTAGTTACCAGCGCCGACTTTCGTCGCTCGCTGGGAGGGTCCCGAAGGGGTGTTTTTAATTTTCGCTAAATTTTGAATTAGAATATATCAACACAAAGATTAAAAGAGAAATTTGTCCTTCTTCAAAAACTTCACCCTTCTGCATTAATATGCCCCGCCCGCTGATTACGCACTAAGCGCAAGAGTGCCGAAAAGATTTAAGTTGTCCTGTTTGAATTTTCAAAACATTGGTAGGCTCTTCATATTTTTTCCGATCGAAAGGGAAATCATAAACTGTATTCGTATTTACATGGGGATCTCGCGGGGCGGGGATGGGGGGGCTCCGCCCCCCACCCCCACCCCGCTCGCTCCCGCAACATGCTTGTATCGCAAGAGAACCATATTTCTAAAATTATTATATTAAATTGTATCGAAGTTGGGCCCACCCAAGTAACATTTATGAAACGGTTACAATAACAGGTAGGCCTATAGCATTACTTTTGGGTCACAAATTACCCATGTATGTATTGCCTCGCCTGGGGTAGGCTACATATTACATTCATTGAGCAGAAGATACGTATACATGTATATATTCACTATGTGAGTCTTCGGACTCTTCGCTTTTTTCTCGATGCATTAGCATAAGCGATTGCCCAACGACTCAGTTTTCTTATTACTTTTAGAAAGAGAACCAATTCTTCTTCAAAATTTGTTTTTTCATGAAATAAATCCATATCAATATACATAATGAAGCATGAATTATGCCACCTTTTTCTTGCGTAAGTTTTTTTTCTTTTAAGAGATGTTAGTATTTTGAATTTTGCGGGTGTTGGTAAAATGCAGAAAAAGGGAAACAGAAAGCAGAAGAGTTAAAATACAGAAGTCGAAAAAAGAAACCGTCCGATTATGAAATAGATTAATGCACAACATTGAAGCGAACAAAATTTCCCCCGTAAAGCCTTAATTTTTCTCGAAATTCCTCCGTGAGATTTATTTTTCTAAAAAAACCAAATTTCTGCGTTCGATTTCTGTATTTTACTCTTCCTGTTTTCCGTTTTCTGCATTTTACCAACACCCGAATTTTGCAAAACTTGGAACGACAAAGCGCCATCTAGTACCTTTTAAAATAACGAAAAACGACACTTGCCACCTAGACTTAATTACGGCAACTAAAGAGGCCGAAAACAACTTTGTATAGAATCCCTTCGGGAAACAAAACAAAGTAACGATACAACATTCAACTTTTCATGAAAATTTAAGTCAGTATAATAGTTGTACACGAAAAGGTTAAAGCGCTGGACGTGGTATTTTTTTATTTATTTTTAAATCGATTTTAAAAAGAAAAAAGGCCCGTGACGCTCCGAGATTTCTCCCCCCCCTCCTTATCCCCTACCTTTTCCTACAGACCCGCGGCCGTATTTTCAAAATGTTTGCTTTCAAAAGTTAATTTCTTCTCCCTAAATTAAAAAAAAGAATCCCACGTCCAGCGCTTTAACTTTTTCGTGTAGAACTAAGTTAAATTTAATTTTCATGAAATGCTGAATTTTGTATTGTTACTCGTTTAGGAGCCATTTAGGAGCTATTACTAGAAATGAAACGATTTTAGCCATAAGCTCCTCTCGGGTGTTCAAACGATTGTGCACTTTATTTTAGAATCCGTTGACGAAAAACCCCGGAAAAAAATCATGGATATGTGGACAAATTTAAGGAAGAAATATCTTTAATTGTATTGACCTAACTTAAAATTTCGTCGATGTAGAGTGAAAAATGTCGCCATAAAAGCCAGTGTTATAACCGGCAAAATAGGGGGGTGTTCAAATGCTTTAGGTGGGTAGCCTACTGTAAAAAGCTCCTTCTCATATCTTTTTGTTTACCTAATACTACCTGCGGGAAACTGTTACGAATCGTCGTCCGAAACAGCAAACCAATAAGGCAGATAATTCCTCCAGCACTCCAACCAGCATCATTCATATGTGCTCTCTCCAATTCCGACCCTCTCTCTGCTCAAAAACAATAACGAAGACTTCTAAAGTCTTCGTCTTTTTTGCTTAATTCTACTTTGATTGAATATATACCTTCAAGAGGCGCACTAAAAGTAGAATAGCTTTCAGCTTTCCCCTGAAATTTAGCAGTTTCCAAAAGAATTTTACTTTACGTATTCAGAATCTCGCTTCGCTCGAGAGGTTCCCGATCCGATAGGGATAAGACGGGATTTCTATTTCCAAAATATGGTTTAGATGTTGATGCTAGTGTCACAATCGCCTTCATACAACTTTCGTGAATCAGGTGTACAGAATTGGGGGGGAGATAAGTATAAGATGAAGCAGTACTAGTTTTCCATGATAATAAATTTTCAGTACTCAAGAAATACGCCAAAGCGGCACTTTTCGGAACTGCAAATTTTTTTTCAAACCCATGTAAACGAATTTCTTGATTAAAAGATCGCGTTCCAGCCGTACGATTTTTTCCATTTAATAATTTTAGGATCCGCTGATAAGCGCTCTTAATGAAAATATCAAATAAGCTTGATATTTCATAATATAAGTGAGTTAAGTATGGCAATTTTTGAAACTGCAATTTTTTTTTCAAACCCTTAAAAAACGAAAATTATTGATTAAAAATGTTCCAGCCGTACGATTTTCCCCATTTAATTATTTTTGAAACCGCTGATGAACGCTGTTAATGAAAAGAGCAAATTAGCTGCAAATTGGACAGTTTCAATAAGTAAAGCAGCAATTTTTGAACTGAAAAACTTTTTTGAAACCCGTGAAAACGAAAATAATTTAATAAAAAAGTTGAAATCGTACGATTTTCCCTATTTGACGACGATTCAATCTGCTGATGAACACTGTTAACGAAAATATCAAATGGGGAAATAAAAAAGTTTTGGTGAAATCGGCCAAAAAATCGGGGTGGGTGTATGGGTTTGTAGTCATAAGCGAACAACGACAAAATCCCTATCGGGAAATTAATAGCGTATTTTGTGGCTAGTTTTTGTGACATTAAATGTTATGCTATTTTTGTTTAAGATAATACAAAACCTTAGGTACGTGTTGTAACGACAAGTGTCTGTTTAACTCTGGTGTATTAGTCAGTCCGCAAGCTGGGTATTCACCACTGTTGGGCGACATCTGGTGGACACGTTGGATACTACAACATCTCCTCTTTTCACACAAACAAATGGACAATGGACATTGTATCACGCCAAACAAATTACTAGATAACTGACACAAGACAAAGTGATGGAACAACCGGGTTTGATCAGAACGTGGCACTTGAAACACAAGGGGAACGGATCGGGACAAAAAAAAAAAAGGAAAAAGGAGAAAATTGATACACAAAAAGGAACGACGAATCAAAGGATGATCAGCATGATAGTTTAGGACATTAAATAGGGACGACCAGAGCGTGTTGATCCAGTTGGGCCAGCGCCGGCGGCAACAGGAACTGGCTGAGCGGGCGGTTCCACTGGAGGCTGAGCGACGGAATTCAAATACGGACGACCCGAGCGGGTAGCACCAGTAGGGATACTGCCAGTAGTAGCCGGACCAGGCGCTGGATTGGGTTGGGCCGCTGGAATCGCCACACGACGCGCGGCCATACTGCCTGGGGGACGGCCTGGCCGACGACGAGCAGGAGGCACATCAGGAACCAACGGTACACCGGCAGCCAGATGAGGGGCAGGGGGCAACAATTGAGCTGGAGCGATAGGCGGCACGGCGGCGGGTGCTCCATGATGAGGTAATAGAACCTGCCGGGCAGCCGGACGCATCAAACGATCAGGCGGAGGAGCCGGCGGCGGGAAGGTCAGAGTGGGCAGGGCTCCACGAATGACAGAAGGCGGCGGAATACCAAAACTCGCGGCTGCGGAGTTGTCGATATTAATATCACGACGGGTGCGACGAAACACGCGCCCATCCAACAGACGGATTATATAAGAATCAGGCTCACTGCATACAGACTGGACAGCACCTGGCAACCACAATCCCGAAATGTGGACACGAACTCGCTGGCCGACAATTAGGGCCGAGCAGCGGACATCAGGACGACCTCCATGGTGAAACGAAGCAGCCGCCTGGCGACGCTGGAGCTGGTTTTGAACAAACTTCGCTGGCACCAGCTGTGGCGTGAGATTCGTAGGCAAAAATGGGAGACTGCCACGAAGATGGCGGCCTTGGAGAAGCACGGCGGGCGACGGAAGGTCGGCTGAGACTGGAGTGGACCTAATGGCGGCCAAAGATTCCCACAGAGAACGGCCATCACTGAACATTTTGAGTAACGTTTGCTTGACAGTTTGGATGTGACGCTCCACGAGGCCGTTAGACTGCGCGTAAGTCGGACTAGAGGTGATGGAGCGAATGTTGCGACGGGCACAAAACGCACGGAACTCGGCACAATCAAACTGAGACCCATTGTCAGACAAAATTACTTCAGGAGTACCAAAATCACTAAAAATGCGCTCCATTTCAGCAATAGTCGAGGATGATGACAATGTGCGCAACGGAACAGCGGACGGCCACTTGCTGTAAGCATCCACCACCAGCAAATAATTCACACCGTCAAACACGAATAAGTCAGCCGATACTCTCTGGAAAGCGTGAACCGGCAACTCAACCGGGCGCAACGGTGGGGCCGGGTTGCGATGACGATGCTCTTGGCACGTTGGGCAGCTTGCGACCATGTTTCGAATTTGGTCATCACATCCTGGCCAGTAAACAGCAGATCTGGCCCGCAACACACACTTGACTTCACCAAAATGACCATCATGAATCCCGGCCATTACCTCCCGGCGAAGAGAAACTGGAACCACCAAGCGTTCGCCATGGAGAAGTAGGCCATCAGCTTCAGCCAAATTGTGACGGACCGACCAAAACGGCTTGGCCGCCACTGGGCACTGTGATTTGTGCTCAGGCCAACCACGAAGGAGTAACTCTTTGACCAAGAGGAGAGTCGGATCAGCTGCTGTCGCCTCCGCAAATTTGGATCGGGTCGAAACGTGAGGGATGATCCGGTCAAGCGTAGCATGAACTTGCTCCTCACAACTTTGAGTCGAATCGTCTTGAAAAAGACGAGGCGACGGAGCGCGACTGAGCGTGTCGGCAATAAAAAGCTCCCTCCCAGGTTTGTACACCAGCTTGAAGTCGAATCTTTGCAGCTGTAAACGTAAACGTTGAATCCGTGGAGTGCAGGACGCAATGGGTTTGTCCAGGAGGCCGACCAGGGGCTTATGATCAGATTCTACAATCACTGACTGACCATAAACATACTGCCGAAACCGCAGAAGGCCAAAGTGGACAGCCAGCAGCTCCTTCTCAATTTGAAAATAGCGCTTTTTGCGTGACAGTGAGGGAAGTGGAGGAATACGCGATCGGCTGGCCATTTTGCATCAACACCGCACCAATGCCGACGGGAGAGGCGTCGACGGATACGGTGACAGGCAGCGAATGATCAAAAAGTCGTAGCACAGGGAGAGAAGACAGGGCACTTTTCAGCTTCGATAGTACAGCCCTTTGAGGCTCCTCCCAGATCCAGACAGCATCCGTTTTCAATAAGTCACGTAGCGGACGAGTGAGGGCTGCTAGATCCTTACAAAACTTGTCAAGGTACGTCACCATACCCAGCAGACGGACCAGATCGGCCGGACAAGACGGATCAGGCATGTCGACAATAGCTTCAATCTTGTTAGGATCCGGTTTCAATACCCCTTGACCAATAACGTGGCCAAGCCATGGAAGCTCCTGAAGGAAGAAGCGACATTTCTTTAGCTGAAGCTTCAAGTTATGCTGACGACAGCGCATAAAAACTTGGCGGAGATTGACTAAAAGCTCTTCCATGGTCTCGCCCGTCACTAGGAAGTCGTCAAAGTAGATGAAAACTCCGGGAAGGTCACCAAACAGATCTTCCATAGCTTGAAGGTAGACCTCGGGCGCCGATTTCAATCCAAATGGCAGGCGGAGATACCGGTAGCGACCTTTGGGTGTAGCCATTGTGCATAAGTAGGAAGCAGCGTTAGACAAAGGAATCTGGTAGAAGCCAGAAGCAGCATCCAAGCTGCAAAAGTAACGAGCCTTACTTATTTTGCTGAACAGCTGTTCGACGGTCGGTACGGCGAAGTGCTGGCGCTGGATGGCTTTGTTGAGCTCAGACGGGTCCATGCAGATACGGACGTCACCATCTGGTTTGCCTACCACCATCATACGGCTGACCCATTCAGTAGGCTCTTGAACAGGGGTTATGATTCCATCCGCGACCATTTCTTCGAGTTTCTTGAACACACGCTCCTCAAGTCTAAAAGGCAATCGGCTGGCTGCACAAACAACTGGATCAATTTGATTAGCACCAGTGAGTAGGCGAATATCATGTTCGATCGGAAGTTTACCTAAGCCAGTAAACACATCCATAAACTCGCCAACGATGGGTGGCAGGTGTGGAACTGTAGCCGATTGGACAGCATCAATACGACGGATGAGATTCAGCTTTTCACAAGACGGGAGGCCGAGAATGGGTGGCTGGCCAGGTTCATCAACCACAACAAAATCAACGACGAACACTCTGTCTCTGTGTATAACTTTGGCGGTGTGTAGGCCAAGGACGCGGAGAAATCCATCTTTAGCTCCATAACTTCGAACAGACGGACCCGGACGTAGACGACGGCGATGAGACGGCAGCAAAAGAAATGATTCACTGGGCAGAATGTTGCAAGTTGCGCCAGAATCAAGCTTGAAATTAACGCCAACGCCATCTATCGATAGCTTTTGAAACCACTCGGAGCCGCCGGAGGTGGACTGAATTTCGTGGGCCACAAAATAATCTTCGTCAACAGATCGAGGAAATGCCATGACCGTGCCACCACGTTCAACATCGCCAACCCACTGGTGTGGCTCACCATCCACAGCATGCACACGAGCACCGGAGGCCGGTTGGCTGGAATTCTGAGAAGGCTGCTGGCGGGAGCCATTGCCGGAGGGGCAGCGATTCGAATAATGGCCAGTGGCGCCACAACTATAACATTGAATTTTGGCAGCACGACACTGATTCTTCTTATGCCTACGACCACAATTATTGCAATTGACGTATAGCTGGCCGGGAGGTGCAGGATTCGACGCTGTCGATTGCTGATCAACGGGTGGCCGGCCTTCAGATGCTGGGCCAGACGAATGCTGCGACGACTTGTTGTCAGACCGCCGATTGGGTGGGCGACTCTGAAGAGCATGAGCAGCATCAACAACAGGGGAAGCAAACTGAGTCAGCTGGGCCTTGGAATGTTCACACGCGCGTACAATGTCACATGCTTTCTCGAGTTGTAAGTCTTTCTCGTATAACAACTTTTCACGAACCAGTGGATCAGCAATGCCCAAAACAATAACGTCACGCAAAAAGGAATCGACGACGGGGCCGTAATTGCATGTCTTCACTAAGCTTCGTAGTTCAATTAACCAGGCATCAAGTGTTTCATCTGGTCGCTGGTGGCGTCTCAAAAACTTAAAACGTTCGTACACTTCACAACGACGAGGCTCAAAATGGGCCGTAAACTTGTCCAGCACAGGAGTGATTTGACGTGCCTCGGCTGCCTCCTCAAAAACAAAAGTGTCGTAAATCTTCAAGCCTTCGGCTCCAAGGAGAGTGAGCAGGACACCGACCATCATTTCCTCATTCACATTGAGGCCAGTTTGAGTAGCCACCAGGTACCACTCAAATTGTCGACGCCAAATGCTCCAATTAGCAGCCAAATCCCGGGAAGAAAAGGAAAAAGGCTCAGGCGTCTTCAATGAACCCGACATTTCAACAACAATCCGAAACAACAAAGGATTGCGACGATAGAGACGGATAAACAAGAGCCCAACTGCCGGGCTGGAGAGTAAACACAAGGTCCCTTTGTTCAACACACGAGGTTCAGCAGACGAACTTCTGACACCATGTTGTAACGACAAGTGTCTGTTTAACTCTGGTGTATTAGTCAGTCCGCAAGCTGGGTATTCACCACTGTTGGGCGACATCTGGTGGACACGTTGGATACTACAACAGTACGCCAACGCACAAAGGTTTCAGCAGCTATTTCTTCTATTCTTACTCTTTTCTTTTTTCTTTTTGTTCACAAAAGAAATCATGTCTATACCATACATAATCAAAACTATAGAGATCAGAGTTGCAGCGTGTTTGACTAACTATTTCTTAGAAAGCGAAATACTCGCGAAATACAGTCGACACAATTGAGCTCGTTATTGTCGCAGCCCTTGAAAAACAATATTTTGGTAGAATATTTTATATTCCGAGACCAAAAAGTCCCGTGTCAAATTGCCTTCCGGAGCCAAGAAAGTAATTCCGTCCATCAACCGCGCCATGGTTGGTAAGTAATTGTGGAGGAATTATTTAAACTACCGGGCTTTGATGAAATGCAATTCATCCATCTATGAGATTCTATGATTTTTAACTAGGCTAGAGGCTGTTACTGAGCAGACTTAAATTTACATCAATTCAATTCTTGTCAAGGCGTGTCCTAATTTTATTCGCCCTTTTTTAAACAGGTATTGTTGCTGGTGGTGGTCGTATCGACAATAAGCCTATCTTGAAAGCTGGTCGTGCTTACCACAAGTACAAGGCTAAGCGCAACTGCTGGCCAATTGTTCGAGGTGTGGCAATGAACCCCGTTGAACATCCTCACGGAGGTGGTAATCACCAGCACATTGGTAAGGCCTCCACCGTCAAGAGAAGCACTCCCGCTGGTCGCAAAGTTGGTCTTATCGCTGCTAGGCGGACGGGTCGTATCCGTGGTGGTAAAGTAGAAATCAAGGGAGATGATTAAATGTAATGTCATCTTGTACCTCCTACCAATAGGCCTATACACGTCGGAGCTGACCAAACAAATTCTTTGTCTTATTTTCTGAGTAATTTTAATATTATTAGTGTCTGAAGTACAGGTCAGTTAATGAAGTACAATGGGTCTTAGTAAAATAATTGTCTCCGGAAATGAAACGTTAAATTATATTGTATTCATTTTTCTCGCTTCAATATTGGTTCAAAATTCCTGACATTCTACTAACCATCAGAACAAAATTGAGTTATTTGTAACGAAACTTGACATGAAATCCTTTCTTTCCAAGAGCGAAAAACTTTATTTACAAAATCATCGCGTAGCATTCAATGTCACGAATCTTATTTCGAAAGTTCAGCAGGCATTTGGGAAATCGGTATAATTAGGCTACGAATAAGAAAGCCAACTTGAATTGAACTATCAACTAAGCCACATGTATACACTTTTCTAAATGGTTGAAAAAAATAATTAGGTCGACGTATCATAATTTACTTTTAATCTATAACCATACCTGTCTTCAGGAGTACGGGCCAGATATTTGCGTTCAATAAGACCTACGATTCGTTTTTAAATAATTACTGGCGAAGACAGAAATCGGCTTTTCAGTTGTTCCGTTACTTCGCTTATACCAAAAGATTGTGCATGCTACAACGGAAGTTGATAATAGATGACGAAATAACTGAATACGTATTTTAGCAATTGCAGTGACGTTACCTGCATAGTTTTTCTTGCTTTCATAATACGTACAATCGCTGCCTCATTTCGTTTTTGAGGATCTTCTTCGACCTTAGAACGCGTCTCTTTTCTCTCAGGTTCTGATTCGCCCTTGGCTGCAACCGTTTGGATCTTCACTCTGCAAAGAAATACATTTTCACGAAAACTGTGTAACTTTCAGATACTGGGCGAATTTAAGAAACCTGTGTAGTTTGGATGTGAAACTGTCGTTGACGGCAAAGATCGAACTCGGAAGGATGTCTTTACCCTTCGGACTTTTAACCAGCACGCGCTGGGTAGGCTTGCCCATTGCTAACGATTGCAATGCGCGGTCCAGATCTTTCTTCGGGATGTCAGTTTCGTTCATGATATCCTACGTGAAAAAAAAATAATTGGGTATTCTTCTTTCTACAAGGTGTACAAATAGACTTACTTCGTATGTCAACCTATTTCTTGTGTTAAACAGCATAAGGATATACACATCTGATAGGTCGAGGCTGAGATTATATGTTTGCGTGCTTCATTGGCTGAACCTGCGGGCGTTGACGAGCTTGGGCGGTCGGGCCATCCCTTGGCATAACAATTCAATGAATTGGGAAAATTTATGCATACGCGCAAGCTTTCCTACGGTTTTTCCTTTGCCTCCGACTCCTCTCGTCGAAACAAGGAATGCACGAATCCGCATTTTGCCTTCTTTCTTTGAACCACCACCGAGACCACCTTTCATCATCGTGAAAACCCGCTTTAATTAAATAACGAAACGAAAAATTCAACTTTCGGGTAGAGTATTGATAGTTCAAAACGACCTTTAAAATCTTTGGCCCATCAAACGAGTTGGCCCCCCTAAGAAAAGCAGAAAAACAGAACAGGGCAACTTTTTCAACCCTTTTCTTCCAACACAGAACAGCAACGTACAGCTAGGAGCGGAACTCCTTCTTTACTCCAAATATCGTATCAAAAAAATAAAAGCTCTTACTCATTAATCTACTAATCTAAGTACGGTACTCTCTCCATCACCCTCTCTTTGACTCCAATGGGCGTCCGCTAACGTCAAATATCCATCTGTCGGATTGTTAGGGCACACGTGTAGGATAGAGCTCTACACTAGATGAGAAAGCTTTCTTCCGCTTTTCTTTTGTTACTTCTCCTCTTCAGCTATCCAGAAACAGCAGCAGTAGAATGACATTGAAGCTAGGGTGATTTGATTGATTAGAATCTTACACCCTCTCGTTAGCTATCTCTTAGAAGCCCTGTTATGGCGGCGGCGCGCTCGTATCAAACTGTCAAACGTCAGCTACTCTGCTACGGTACTATTACAGACTAGTCGGATCACCGCACCAAATCGGATTAATTGACGATGAGACGACAAAGACATCAACAACAGCGTCGTCGTCGACCTTTGATCGTTTAATACGGTTAATGGAAGCCGAGCCCAGTGAAATCGGATTAGAAGACGGGGATGATCCTTGTGCACCTAGAACTCGTCCTTGTGTAGCTGAGCACCTTCTTAGTCGTCGAAGATGCAGCCATGCAGGCCAGGTTATCCTTCTACTTGATAGTCACTCACAGGGAAGCATGGCCGTCAGGCAGCACTATTCTTTCTCAACCTCATCGTCCCCCTTGAAGACTGGCCACGCGGTAGACCTTCCGGTTGCGGGACCGAATGTCGGCAGTCCGCCTCCCGCCATTGAAATCTTTTTTTATTACATTAGTATGGAAAATAACGAAATCATGACACAAGGAGATCATTTGATTATCTCATTGATATTTATATATATATATAAAGAGAGAGGGAGGGAGAGAGAGCAGCTCGTTAGCTCTTCCTTTCCAAATAAGGAGCCGTTTGTTTACTAGTTGCTTAGAAAGTGGCATTTTTAGTTCAAAGACAAGGACAAGGGGTCCGCAACTCAAAATTAGGAAAAAATTGTGGTGCCAAAAAAGGGAAAATAAGGAAAAAAACCTTGTTTTAGAAGCGAAAAAGGGAAAAAAAGGAACGAAAATCGGGCAAAATTTTTCCTTTTTCTAGGGTAAAAAAGGAAAAATTGTTGAGGAGAACGGGGGAGAAAAATCGGTTTTGCTCATTCACCAGTGTTGCCAAGCTAATAAAGTAATTACAGGGTGTCCACGTGACTTATCCGAGGGAGTGGAGGGACAAGTAAACATTCTAAGTTCGATTTCTACACCCCTGGGGCAAAAAAGGAACCGTTAAAGGGTAAAAAAACGCAACGGATTAGCGGGAGAAAATGAAAGAAAGAGGAAAAAAGTGAGAATTTGGGGGAGAAAAGGAAAAAAGAATGGGGGAAAAGACAAATTCTGCGTTTTGAGGAAAAATCTTTGCCTCAACGGAGAAAAACTTGCTTTCTGGGACAAAACGAGCAACACAATGCAATAGAATTTTTCCTTTTTTTGAGTTGCGGACCCCTTGGACAAGGACGACGTCGAGGCGGATCATCATCATCAGAGGGACAATGGACAACCCGCCTGAAACGATGTTTGTTCTTCTACAACATCGAAGGCCGACTGGCACCTATGCAATGAGTCTCTCTCTCTCTCTTTCCCTAGCCGTTAGCCTATAGTACTATACCCGGAAAAGTGACCGCCTGGCCGGTGATCCTGTCTAACCGACCGACCGACTGCAAACGGGGCTCAACGGAGCCGACTAATATGGGTTCCCGTTGGCTCGTTGACTAAACCCAACAAACTATACGCTGGTCGACCGGTACCTACCGGTCGGGTGACATTGGGCTTGCGACCGGCAGGTACCGGTCGACCGGCGATCCTTTATACAGCACGCAGCGCCTCTGGTAGACCCGCTGAGTAGTCTGCTCTAAAATCAAATCAACAAAGTGGAAGCTGTCAAGTATCAATTTATTCCCTTCTCATTTTTAACTAAGAAATCTATTATTCAAAAGAGTAGCTCTACTAGTTTTCTGTGAAATGCCACGAAATCTGCTACGTGTCCCCAAAAATCCAAAAAAGGATGGTTTCCACCAAGGGAATTTTAACCAACTGCTGGATCGAGTTGACTCCCCAACCGTGAACGCTTCTCTCCGACTTTTAAGAGGGGCTAATAAGAAAGATGGCATTCTCTGTTCGTTATTTCCAGCAAGAAACAAAAGATCGAGGACTGATTCCACGTCTCAACATCCCAGACATTCTTTGAACAAGAAGAATGGAATAATAGACACGAGTGATGATCCAGGTTGTCAAGACTTATCAGAATATAATATCCCGAGTTAGTTTAAAGCTTATAACTAATATCTATTCTTACTTCCCAGTTATTTAAATCATTTGTATGCATATTTTAGAAAAACCAAATATTGATGATGAGGCAATATTAAAAGAAATGCTGGATGCTATTCAGATGGAAGTGATGGAAAATGTTCAGTCAGAAAAAACGACCAAAATTCCCAAACCAAATAAGAAGAGAAAGTGGAGTACCAACATTTCAAGATATGAAGAGTTATGGGAGAAGGATTACGGGGCCTTATTTGATGCTTGTATATCTTCAGGTGCTGTAAATATCTCATTTTGTATGCATTGCAGCATACAAATTTTTAACGTCATTCGCTGCAATTGTTGCAACCAACATTTATGTGAACAATGCGATAGAAAATTTCACTTTGATCATCCATTCCACATTCGAGTTCAACTTCAAGGGCTCGAAGCAGTCCCTCTGAAGCCAACTGAATTCATTATTGATGGGGAAAAAGAAGATAAAGGTACGCATTATTTCACTGACTATACATTTTGCGAACTGAATCCTTATCTTACTTTTATTTTATTATGATACAGAAGTCCCAATTCCTTGTTTTGTACCAGTACAGTGTCCCCACTGCAATTTGTTCAATGAGCTAAAGAGAAAAGCTGGATCAAATAGAATGAAAGTTGTCACAGAACAAGGTAAATTATCTATAAAGGTGTAAAGAGATATATGTTTACTTAATTTAAATATTTCTGAGCAGGTCGCTTCGATCTTTATTGCACTTCGTTTATTTGCTCTTCGTGTGGAAAATCAACCGAAGCGAGCATTAAAGACTATATGCAATCTGGGTTTTGGCCCGGATTCCCGTCGAAAGATTGTAGCTATCTGTTTTCTACAACTGTTCTTAGCTTTTGGCACCGTCTAAAAAACAACACGCCAGGGACATCACTTCTAAAATACGTCGAAACTCTAAAGAATATTTCCAAGTCATTCGGCCGGGTATATTCATAAATATTGCAGGACAAAGTTTCGTAAACATACTGTAATTTTCTTCATTGCAGAAAGATACGATTAATGAGGTGTTATTCAACCTGGCCAGCCAGCATTATGAGCACTTCGTTAGGCACTGCGAAAAATATGTTTTCAAAAGAAAACACGACGGTTGCTATTTTTGTGGTAGTGATCCTCTAGCTTGCCACTGTGATGGTAATCGTAAGATTTACCGATATAATATAGACTCACAGTAAGAAGGGTGTATAAAAGTGTTACTATTTGAACTTAACCATCGTTGTCACACAGGGCCACTGACAAAAAGCCTCTTTTGCAGCAACTGGTCGATATTTTCCCCGATGACAAAGAAATCGTCGAATTTGTAAAAACAGTGGATGCAGTTCATCCTCGGAAGGTAATTATGTTCGACTTTAAAAGTACCCCTGCCTGTTGTAAACGATGTTTTCATTTTTGTTGGATTAGGGAAAAGAAAAAGAAAGTTGCGGTAACGCTTTATACAAGGCTGGCAGGGCAGACTCCTACAGAGTAAAAAATCAAGACGAAACAGGATTGATTATGTGTTCGTGTCGCCACGGAGTAATTTTTAAGGCATTGGATATGTATGAGGGAGAGAATTATCGTCTCGTTCTCTGGATGCTGAAAATATCCCACAAGCTGGGGTACAAAATTTTCTGTTATGACGTGGTTTGTAATTTTGTCCGCTTTTTAAAAAACTTGGTGGTCAAGGCACCAGAGTACAAGTACTTATTGGATGAAATAACTTTCTTCCTGTCGCGAATGCATGGGAAAACGCATGAATGGGTGTGTCAGGTGAAATTCCAATAGCATAGTTATTTCTAAGAGAATTTGTTTATTTATCTTTGCTATTGTTAGCTCGAGCATAGCGGTCATTGGAAAAAGGATGCTGGACTCACCACGGGTGAGATGCAGGAGCAAAGCAATGCATACATGTCCCGTCTAGGAAATGTGACAAAACATATGGGAAAAGCAAGTTCGTTAACAAGCCGTAGTAGTTATCTAATGAACCCATCATTGATTGGCTTACTATTTTTTATAGGTCGCAGAGATCATCTAATAAGCGCTATATTAGACTGGAACAGGCGAAAGGAAGATAATATGGCCGACTCACTCTGCAGAAGCCTACTGATGGTAAAAACATTCCTTGAAGTGCAGTCATACATTTCGGAGCTGAAATGTGTGTCCAATTTTTCTAGGCTAAGAATCTAGAAGTGAGGTACAAGCGAGAGTTTGAATCTCTGTTGGGCAACAGGAAAGAGTCGAATATGCAGGATTTGGCGGATGAATTGTTGAATGAAGGGAAAAGTTACAAAGGTTCCGTAATTTCAGAGACGGTTTCGATTTCAGTTAAAATTCACTATCAATTTAATAATAATAGGTTCAAGAAGATTAAATCAAATGCCGCAGACGACTTTGGAAGACGAGTTAGAAGGCATACATTGGCACATCCAGGTCTTACAAGAAAGAATTAAGAACGGAAAAGGTAACAAAATAAAAACCAAGTAGTTTCTTTTAAACCTTCGTAATAAACAACCTGTTTTAGATGGTTCCAAAGCACGAAATGCTCTTCGAAATAAAGTTACTATTCTAAAAAGCAGGGGAAAGAAAGTTGTTGCACTGCTGAACGACGTTCAAAAAATATATCGTGTAAATGAAGACGTCATCCACTCAGGAAAATTTCCCTGGCAGCCCTTACAACAGAGTGGTAACACATTTATTGATGATAAAACTATTGTAACATTCAAATATATTTTCTCACATAGTTCCATTCTATCAACGATACCAGCTGGTAGATAGCTGGATGTTATTCAATCGCAGCAAAGAAGAAATAAATCAGGTGAAAAAAGAAATGAAGCAATACATTGCTTCCCTTATGAGCATTCACAAGGAGATTCGGGAAAACATCCAGAATATCATAGCTGAGGACCTCCCTTTTCCAACAAAAGAAAATCCTTTTCTAACAGTAAGTGACCTATAATTCTTCATTTTTTAGACATCATTAATCAAAATTTCATTCTCCCTTTAGTGTTCAGAGGATAACTTGTTGAAACGGGGGAAGGTTGCAGCTGCCAAAAAAGAAATGTTGGACCTCTCAACTAAAATTTTGGAAACCATTTCTTTCTTCAAACATTACCTCGATTCCCCCCTGGAAGAATTGCAGGAAGCTCTAGAAGATGATGGTGAAGAAGTTGCCGAGGCTATTTGGAATGAAGTAGAGGAGGAGCTAGCTGCTTTAGATTTACACGATAAAGATTACAATGAGGAAGAATTAACTAAACTCTAATCCCATCTCCACTCTAAATGCATGGATTTAATCTTTCCTATTGAGCTAATGTTTGTATGAACTTACATCGAGCCTGCTTGCTGTCTTTTTTTTCATTGTCCCTAATAATGAGATCTCGAAAGTAAAAATAAAGCAATGGAACCTGAAGGAAAGAACCAAGATTCAAGTTGTATTTATCGACATTCTCTTTGATACCTGCATAAATAAACATTGAATATAAGACTTAAAACTTGTATACTAATCAGAATCTGTCATGAAATTGGTAAGTGCGTGCTTGGGCAAAATTGTTTTTTCAACTTCCTGTACCTGTTCCACTAGGAAGGGTACTGAGTCTGATCCGTTGATGGGTGCTATAATTCGTATTCGAAAGACCTGAATTCATGCAATATAATGTAAAATTACGCCCAGTCAGCTCAATTAGAAACTTGAAGTTACTATTTACCTTGTCTTTTTGTTTTTGCTTTTTCAAGTGGGTAAGCAATTTAAAACATTTGTCTTGATTCTTTTTACAAAAAATGAACTCACTACAATCTAAAATTTGTTAAAAGAAATAATGCCATGAAAGAAAAAGAGAACTCTTTGTCTCACTTACCGACTTACGTTTTGACGTTTGGCGACGAAAGAGCTAAAAGCGAAACATGTCTGCTAATCACGTGATCTTTACTTTGGGCAAGTAGCCGGGGGCAGATTAGAGACTGCCGAAAAATCTCCCCAAGTAATGGCCGACGATCCACCATTTTTCGTTTATTTTGAAGCATATGTGCTCTTCAACAAAGCCAAAAAATATGACACCTTTTTAAAAACATAGAGCTCAGCAATAAACATAACATACTGTAAAATAAGCTGGGTCAAATAAGGGGAAAGGGTCGAACACAAGGCCCAAAGAGAGCTTATCTGAATTTTATGAAGAAAATTTTGATGTTTAACATTTATTAACAGCTCATTTTTTACTGAAATGAAGTCAAACTTGGTACAAACGATAGAGAATTAAAAACTCCACAACATACTTAAAGACGGAAAGTATTTGATTACAAAAATGGGTAGGAAAAAACAGAAAGCCTGTATTTGCAGGCCTTTACAAGCCGAATGAACTTTAAAAAATTATTACTCGTAATTATTCGACTCAAAAGTACATAAGATGACATGAAAAATGATCGCAATGACTAGCGCCTTCGAAATATCTAAAAATCAGTGGTAATTTGGCTTAAACTTTAATTTGTCGCCAAACTGCCGTTTTGCCGGCTACGCCTATACTTGCTGTGCAGTGGATTTCAATTGAAAAATCATCTTCAAAAAAAAACATTTCGTTAGTTTAAATTACCCTCTTATTTTTAGATATTTCGAAAGCGCTAGTCATTGCGATCATTTTTCATGTCATCTTATGTACTTTTGAGTCGAACAATTACGAGTAATAATTTTTTAAAGTTCATTCGGCTTGTAAAGGCCTGCAAATACAGGCTTTCTGTTTTTTTCCTACCCATTTTTGTAATCAAATACTTTCCGTCTTTAAGTATGTTGTGGAGTTTTTAATTCTCTATCGTTTGTACCAAGTTTGACTTCATTTCAGTAAAAAATGAGCTGTTAATAAATTTTAAACATCAAAATTTTCTTCATAAAATTCAGATAAGCTCTCTTTGGGCCTTGTGTTCGACCCTTTCCCCTTATTTGACCCAGCTTATTTTACATTATGTTATGTTTATTGCTGAGCTCTATGTTTTTAAATATGTGTCATATTTTTTGGCTTTGTTGAAGAACACATATGCTTCAAAATATAACAAAAATGGCGGGTCGTCGGCCATCGTTTTCGGGAGGTTTTCGGCAGTCTCTAATCTGCCCCCGGCTACTTGCCCAGAAAGAAGATCACGTGATCAGTAATTGGTTTACTCATTTTTTAAGCTGACCCCGTTAAGGTTGTTTATGAATATTATGTTCGATGATGATTTCTTCTACATCCCTTAGCATTTTACACTTTTGTTTTGAGCTAATTGCCTTTTTAAAACAAATTTATAATTCGCAATCAAGCATGATCAAGAAGAGGCCTGCTCAGCCCGTAGTGTTCTAAGATCAGCTGGGACTGAGAGTTACAAACCGCGTGGAGTTGACTAGGTTTTGACTCTCGCGGGGTTTCTGTATGTGTCACACACTTCTTATTTGTTGATTATACTTAATATTTTTTAATATTTTTGCTGGATTGTGAGTGTGTGCTAAATACTAAAAGTCTTACTTTGTGTCTGCTAAAATTGCAATATCATGGATGAAGTAGTTACAGACTCATCTGCGAGAACAACAATCTGGAACTCCTCAAAATCTAAGTCTCAAGAAGTTAGAGGTTCAGACAATAGTCAACTTGATGTCAGGGATCAGGAAAATCTTCAGGAAGAAGACGATGATGTCCCAATTCAGGAAGGGGAGTTCAGAGCAAAAAAGAAAAACAAAATACTTAACTACCATTCACTTCGAGTAAGCCTCAGTTCTGATGTTGATCTTGTGTGCTGTGTTGTACTAATAGTATTTTTTTCTCTTAGCGTATCAGAAGAAGAAGATCTACATTGGAAAGGAAGCCATCGTTGAAGAAGTCAACTAGGAATGATCGTACCAAAGAGATGTATGATCTGGTAAGTGACTATGTTAAATCTCTCTTTGAAATAATCTGGACTGATTGTTTATTTGACTTTTATTTTTGTAGGGTGAATTACTGGCTAGCCAAAATAATTCACAGTTCATAATTATGAGTATCAGTTGTAACCCTGATTGCGATACCATTTCTCATGAGGCATATGGAACATATGCAGCTGACACCATGAATTCTACTGTGGGACAAGTACTCCTTCAACAATTTATTTCTGGCTGGGCCTTAGTCAAATCAACGTTTACGTCGGGTGTCACAAAGCCTACCAAAGTATTAGAAAACGGAGCTACAAATACTGGCAGCACAATTACGCAAGTCGTTAATGGAGCTCTAGCAGTCGTAAGTAAAACTCTCTCGCGTTTCAAGAAACCGGTGGAATCAACACATCCGAGAACTACGAAAACTGTTTCCCCTGTTGAAGAGAGAGAAGTTGATACTGATGATTTTATAGAGCACTCAAGAACATTAACTTCGATATGGATGATTAGATTAAATAATATTTAAGTACCTGAGAACTTATTTCTTAATTTAAATAAGAGATACAAGACCTTGTCACAGAGACTGCTGCAGAGAGAATGTATTAACTCAGATAGGAACAGATGACGAAGGACGCCATTAACTTGAGAGGAGGAGAAGGGTGCTGTTAAACAGTAGTATGACTTAGGTATAGGGTTCAGCAACTCATAGTTTTCTTGGATTGCACAAATTCAACATCTCCTCTCAAACCAAGGGAACTTGAGATCAGAGAGTTATTGTTACACATTCCTAAATTATCACACATTCTATTAAATTCAGGACGCGGAAGCGGTTTCGTAAACATGTCCGCCTTTTGATCTTTTGACGGAACAAATGAGACATCAATGATTTCATTTTCTTGGAGGGAACGAACAAAATGATATTTTATATCGATATGTTTAGTACGTTGGTGGAATGCTGGATTTCGGATGGACTGGATGGCACTTTGATTATCACAATAGATAGGAATGGGATGTTTACTTATTTCTCCGATTTCTATGAGAAGGCTCGAAAGCCACACAGCTTCTTTGGACGAGTCTGATGCCGCAACATACTCCGCTTCGGTTGTAGATTGTGCTACACATTTCTGTCGTCTGCTACTCCAAGAAACAAGATTTCCATGTACAAAAAAACGTAGACCCGGAGGTTGAACATCTGTTGTCGAGATCTCCACCATAGTCCGCGTCACTGTAACCAACTAGTGGAGGTGCATCTTTCTTTTCAAACACAATACCGCGCTGAGTAGTTCCAGCAAGATATGAGAGGATTTTCTTTACGGCGTTCCAATGTGTACGGCCTGGATTCTGAGAAAACTTCGCGACTTGGCTGACAGCAAATGAGATATCTGGTCTACAGGTGATGGAGAGGTAGAGCAGGCATCCGACAGCTTCGCGATAGGGTACTTTTGCCATATCCATTATCTCCTCTTCGGATGTCGGCGACATTAAAGATGTAAGACGAGTACCAGGATCCATTGGAATAGTTGTTGGGTTGCATGAATCCATATTAAACTTGGCCAGAACTTTCTTGATGAATTCGGGTTGGTTCACAAGGAGCTTGTGGGGTTCCTGATGTAGATCAAGACCAAGGAATCTTGTTGCTGGTAGACAGCGCATGTCAAACTCCATGGCAAGAAAGTCTATCACACCTTTTGCAATGAGTTTGTTGGAGGCACAGACTAGTCCGTCATCTACAAATATGGCAACAATAAGAAAATCTTCTCCTGTTCGACGAAAGTAAACGCATGAGTCAAACTCACTCCTGGATAATCCAAATTTTACAAGGAAGAGATTAAACTTTTCGTTCCACATTCTCGGTGCCTGTTTAAGACCGTAAAGACTTTTCTGAAGCAAGCAGACGTGATCCTCCTTTCCGGCTACTACGAATCCTTCAGGTTGCTCCATGAAAACTTCTTCCTTTAGATCTTCGTTGAGGAAAGCTGTTTTGACATCTAGGAGGGAGATTTCCAAATTGCGGTGTACGGCGATTGCTAGGATAGTTCGAAGTGAGTTGTACTTTAAGACTGGAGAAAAGGTTTCATTATAATCCGTACCGTAGCATTGTGTGAAGCCTTTGGCTACGAGACGAGCTTTGTAACGTTCAGCTACTCCAGTGTATCCAGGTTTTATTTTGAATACCCACTTGCATCCAATAATATTTCGACCGACAGGATGTTCGACTAGCGTCCAGGTTTTATTGGCAAGAAGTGAATTGTATTCATCTTCAATTGCGGTTTTCCACTCTCCAGCTTCTTCTGACTTCATTGCTTCCTTGTAGCTCTTGGGCTCCGGTTTTTCTGTTGAGATGGTAGCTACGGCTTCCATGGCTGACGATAGGTTTTGATTAATTTTTCTTTTCTGTAGACTTTGTCTCCATTCAACAAATTTTTCAGTAAAGGCTGGAGTACGGGCTGAACGACGTTGTGTTTTTGTTGGTGTTTCTGCTATGGGCATTTTTTCTGTAGGTTCAGTGTTGGATGCATCTTCTACTTGTTGAGTTTCCATACTAGTGTTGTGTGCTTCTTCGGTAGTTGATGTTTCTAAGTGGTTGTTCTCTGGAGTCTCGATAATTTCGCTTGCTGACACTGGTGGCACACTGTTGTCAATTGTTTGTGTGGGTCCAGACTGAATCTCCTCTAGTTCAATTTCTTTAGGATTAAATAGTGGATCAAAAGGGGTTGAGGTTGTGGGTTTTTCTGTCCCTGACATTTGGTTGAGTTCATCGACGATCACATTTCGGCTAATCTCTACTCTTCTCTTCGATGGGATCCAAATTCGATATCCTTTGGTGTGTGAACAGCATCCAACAAAGATGCCTTCTACAGCTTTTGGATCAAGTTTTCGACGAAGTGCATCTGGAACATGAATGAATGCGGTTGACCCAAATATGCGGAGATGTGAGACATCAGGTTTCCTTCCAAAAATTGCTTCGAACGGGGTTGTTTTTCTGGACGTGGACAGAATCCTGTTCTGAATATACACAGCATAGGCAACTGCTTCGGCCCACAGTTCGTTGGGTAGATCACGGGACAAGTACATACTGCGGGCGGATTCCATGATCGTTCTATTTGTCCGTTCTGATACACCGTTTTGTTCAGGTGTATAGGGAGCAGTAAGTTCGTGCTTAATTCCTATGAAGGTGGGGAAGAAAAGAGAGAAAAATAAATATTGTTGACGGTTAACAGATGATTCGATGGTAGATGAGAGAGAGAGAAAAAAAAATTACCCTTTTGAGCGAGCCACTCTTCGAATTCTTTGCCCACATATTCTCCGCCATTGTCAGATCGTATCGTGCGAACGATGCATTTATTTTGCGTTTGGAAGGCGGCCGTAAAGACTTGAAGCATGTGCAGTACTTCTGACTTGTTTTGAATGAATTTGACTTCGCACCATCCACTGAAGTCGTCCTTAAAAAGGACATAGTACCGTGCTTTTCCAGGTGACATTGTCTGCATGGGTCCACACACGTCAGAGTGAATTAAATCACCAACGTTTGCTGCTCTAGTTCCTCCTTTAGGAAAGGGTAGTCTATGCATCTTTCCTAGGACACAGCCATGGCATAGAGGTAGGGGAGAGTTGTCGTTTTCTACGATGAGACCACTCATGACGTTAAGTTTCAGCATTTTGAGGATGTTCTGATGATTGGAGTGACCAAGTCTTTGGTGCCAGGTTGAGAGTGGGAGAGGGTGACTTGTAGCAGCTAGGCACTTGTCTTGTATCTTAACTGACACATCGAGATAGTACAGTTTTTCACTAGCTCTTTGTCCAGTCATTTCTAAACGTCCGTCTCTGTAGAAGGCTACCATATCATCATAGAAGATTGCTTCAGAGCCATTTGATGTGGCTGCACTGATGGAAAAAAGGTTAACTCCCAATCCGGGGACATAAAGAACATCTTTGAGTAGAAGGGCTTTTCCAGCGGTATTAATGACTTCAACATCTCCTTTTCCTTCAGCTTCTAAGCTAGTACCTCCTATGCCTCGAACAGAATGTGTTCCTTTCGGAATAGGTTTGAAGTTTATGAGAATTGACCTTTTGTCGGTCATGTGTTCCGAAGAGCCAGAGTCTGCTACGAATCCAAAGGTTTCAAAATCGACTGCATCGGAAGAAGTGTAGCTGTAGTCAACATTCTCCGAGTCTTGATCTACGTATGAGAAGTTGGCGTTCGATTGCTGTTGTTGTTGTCTTCTCGCTTCATCTCTCTTCTTGTGTCTACAGTTTGATTCTTTGTGTGGACCAAGACCACAGTAGGGACAGAGTTCTTGTGGTTGTGTGTTACCTCTGAAACCACCACGAAAATTTCCACGGAATCCTCGATAACCACCTCTCGGGCCAGGATACCCTCCTCTTCCGGGTTGAAATCCACCTCTTGTTGGTTGATAGGGATGAGGTCTATCGTAGGCTTGGTATGGCGCAGGAGTGTTATATTCCTGATTTGATTGTTGGTAGTGGTTGGATGGCGTGGGAAATTGTGAATAATTAGGGGTAAAGTAAGCTGCATCCGTGTTCAAATTATTTTTGTTGAACGCCTGTGTGATGGCCTCTTCTTCTTGTAGTTTGGTAAGGAGAAGTTTTACAGACCTCTGGGCTTCTGGTGAGTTATTCCACGTTGTATAGAAATGACGATAAGATGATGGAAGTGTTGAAAGAATTTTGGACATGACTTGCGTTTCAGGAATATGTTCACCAATATCGGTCAATCTTGCCCATAGTAGTTCCAAGGCGGTTACATGACTAGTGACGTTGTGGCCGGGTTGGAATTTGTACTCCGAGAATTGTTGGAGAAGGATAAGTCGATTGTCTGAGGCAGTTCGAGCATGTTGGTTTCTGATCCTTTCGTACATCTCAGCAGCTGTGACAGAGGTACATAGCGTGTCCCGGAACTCATCATCTGTCGTGGCAAACAGGTAGTTGCGAGCAGTAACGTCCTTTTCTTTCCACCTCTGAATGGCTTCAGCATTGGTGACTACGTCATCGTTTCCTCTTACTTACAGAGTAGGTGCATGAGATAGAAAATCATTATCTCGAATAATAAGATTGTAAATTGTTTTAACTTCATTTGAGAGCATGTGAGATAGAATATCATTATCTCGTTGGACTTTTGGTTATGTCATAGTCTCAGAGTTACGTGTGAGATAGAATATCATTATCTCGACAATAGATTTAATACAAAAGTTTTAGTTCTATTTCATTAAGTTGTACGGGTGATCAGGCAAATCAAATTTCTTTAAATTCCAAAAAAAATTTTGTTCGCAGTTCAGTTTTTGACAATGTGCTACTTCTAGAGATCAAATTGCAAAAGATAAAAAAAAATTTTGTTCGCAGTAAGAGTTTTTGTGCTAAGAGCCATAATGTGGCATATAAATGGTTTTCTGATGAGAGTTTGTTCGCAGGTGATAAGATTGAACATAAATTACCTCAACAGGTCTAGACTCTACACCGTCAATGATGTCAATCAATCCATGTTGTTCCAGAGTGAGTCTGATACCACATTTCCAGCGATGAAAATTTGTTCCATTGAATTTGGTTAAGTGTCCAATGTCCTTGAGTGACGAGTTTTCCATTTTTATAGCGTAAAAACACGTGCGACACCTGGGCCCATAACCTGATGATTTTATAGAGCACTCAAGAACATTAACTTCGATATGGATGATTAGATTAAATAATATTTAAGTACCTGAGAACTTATTTCTTAATTTAAATAAGAGATACAAGACCTTGTCACAGAGACTGCTGCAGAGAGAATGTATTAACTCAGATAGGAACAGATGACGAAGGACGCCATTAACTTGAGAGGAGGAGAAGGGTGCTGTTAAACAGTAGTATGACTTAGGTATAGGGTTCAGCAACTCATAGTTTTCTTGGATTGCACAAATTCAACAGATACGAGTGTCAGGGATTTGGAAGAAGGTTCATCCACGTTAATCAGAAATCGAGTAGGTTATTCATACATCTTGAAGCGAATACCACCTATATTTTATTTTTCAACCTTTTAAGATGCTTTCGGAGAGAACAGAGACACCAGTTTCAACTGGGAATCTTGAAAGTGACGTTGAGATCGATATGAGTGATATAGAAGATGCCCAAATAACGGGGTATTCTGATTCACTACAGTAGCGAATAGACTCTGGTTAAGGATTTTTTTTTCATTTGCTAATTGAGCGTTCTTAAGGAGGTTGTTGATTGGCGAGTTAGTCAGCAAATAATGAACACGTTAGCCAAATAACCCGCAAACGGGAAACTGTTAGCTAATGAAACAGCCAACACTTTGACGTAGATCACTACAGCAGCACGGCATTGAATCAATTAGCGAATGAAACAGCTAATACCGAAGCTCTGTATGATGCTCATTACTGCAAAACTTCAAATATATTAGCGAATCAAACAGCTAATACCAAAGCTTTGTAATTTGTATGGTGCCCAATAACAATGCCAAGTGTCCAACCTATTAGCGAATCAAACAGCTAGTACAAAGACTCTTGCCTACTACTGTGTAACATAGCGTAAAAAGTCTACTTTTAGCGAATCAAACAGCTAACACCAAAGCTCCGTATGATGCCCAACAACACTGCCAAGTGTCCAACCTATTAGCGAATCAAACAGCTAGTAATACATAGACTCTAGCCTACTACTGTGTAATATAGCGTAAAAAGTCTACTATTAGCGAATCAAACAGCTAACACCAAAGCTCCGTATGATGCCCAACAACACTGCCAAGTGTCCAACCTATTAGCGAATCAAACAGCTAGTAATACATAGACTCTAGCCTACTACTGTATACATAGCGTAAAAAGTCTACTAGCGAGTCAAACAGCTAATATAATTTGGATTTCCTTAGAGATTAGACTTAATTTTAAAGGTTAAGCTTACCAAACAATGAAAGGATAATGCAACTCCATAAAGAAAAAAATTTGCTTGTTTATTGCAGTGAGACATCCGCCGTAATTTTTACGCCAGTTTTACATTTTTAAATCGAACCCTCAAAACTGATATTTGAATCACCACGAGATTCTTGAAAATAAAACCATGAGAGAAGTAATACAGAAATACGTATAAGAATTATACGAAACACAAAATGTAACTTGTGGATTTATGATTGGACAAAAGAAACTGAACATGGAGAAACAACTTTATGCGAAAACAATTGCTAATCAACAAAATTCATCTTTACTGTTGTCTCGTCATACATATCTGGAATTGTGATGGTAGCATCCTTTTGGTTTTCTACCTGCGCAACGTATGCACCAGCAGCATTTTTAGACACAACAGTACACTTGTACCATTCTTTTTTTGAGTGACGTGTCTGAATTTGAGAAGTAGAAATCTTGGTATACACCAGGACTGTTTTGCCGATGAAATCTTCTTCCTCTTCCTCACTAGTAAGTTGGTTTTCATCTCTAAAAACAGCCTGATTTTTCTTGGAAACATCATTATTTTCATTTTCAGTCGGTGCCTTCGAAGGGCCTTCTTCGATTTCAGACTGGTCATCCGAAGTGACATTTTCATCAGTGTGAATTGTTGCTTTTCGTCCTTTCTTTGATTTATTTCTAATTGTTCTTTTTGCTCCATCTTTCTTTTCTGTGCATGCATCTTCACTTTTTTTAAAAATCTTTTTGCCTCGTTTGGCTCCATCAATAACTGAGGGCTTTTTTCCATTTTGCGTTTTAACTCGTTGGTTAGGCGTTCTTTTTCCTTTCCCTTTATCAGGGGCCGCCATCTTTTTTGTGGTGGTCTTTGACAATCCTTTGCCTCGAGCAGAGTTTTTTTTGGGAGCGGCCGGAATCTTCCGTGTTTTTTTAGTTTCATGTTCATCCTCAGAACTTTGCTCGCCACAATCAAATCTCTTACGCTTTTGTGCGAGGATTCTTCTCTGATTTTGTTCTTGCCGTTTTTCAAGTGAAGTTCCTGTGGCGTAACCTTCTCTTGCCGCAAAAGTTTCGTAACAATTTTTTCGGTCTGTTCGATAGAACATATCAAGTACCGACAAAAACGCATTTGTATTAGTGGAACCTTGCTTGTTTTGACTCTCAACTACGTTTGTTGTTTTGGGACAAATGTTCCAGTCCGAATCAGACATTTCGGTAAAGCTCTTGGTGAACATTTTAGTTATTTTTGGTTTTGACCACCATTTAACCCATTCAGAGGCAGCGGTCCAACTTGCAGTATTGATCGATTCGATTTCGGTTACTTCGACTTTGATCACATTCTTGAGAAAATCGTATGTCGGTTCATCTTCGATATTGGCTTCACTACACAGGATTTCAAACGCGAAAGTGACGTCTTCTTTTTCTTCTAAATCCGGTATTGCATAAGCAATTTTCTTGAATAAACTCTTAGATTCTTCATTTCTGTTGACTTTGTCTGCCACTTTTTTAACACCACGCTTATAGTGAACGAGACAGCCTCTGATGACAGAAGATGCTTGGTCTCCGAGACTGGCAGCTAGCCCATCTCGTTGTGGAGAACTAAAATCCAGCAACCATCCACGTACATCTTTCCCGAGTTCAAATTCCGGGTGTATATTGGTAGTAAGCTGCAAAACCGTAGTAAATGCAACTTTGTAAGCTGCGATTGTGAGCTTTGTCATAAGAACTCTCGCCACTGTCTGATACTTCAGTGTCTCGAAATTAAAGGATGCCATGTTTAAGACGTACGGAAACGCCGTCGTTTGCGGAAACGTGACGTCTGCTTCTATAAATCTAGCCTCGTTGAGGACTTCTAACATCTGAGGAGTCGCCAGATAACAGAAGTTTCCAGATTCTTCGAACCTTGTTAGTCTGTTAGTAAATAAGAGTTTTAGTAAAAAGTAATTTATCGTGTTCCCATCAAACATCTACCTGCAGTATGGGGAACTTGCATGCAAAATACGTTTTCCGAGCTCTGGATCTTCCATTTCTTTTAGGTCTGCCTCGTCGACACGATTCTTTACAACATCATCGAAATGTTCAAGAATATAGCTTGCTGAATAGGTTGAGTAAACCTTTTTTCTCGATTTGTTAACAGCATTTCTGACTTTGTTAATATCAGTCGCAACCAAAGTCATACTGCTGAGATTACAGCCAGTTCCAATTCCTTTGCTGATTTCGGCAGCCGTCAGGGTTGGATCATTTTGAACTGCAATGTCAATCCTTTGTTCAACCTTCGATCCTATTTTGGACTTCATTGGCATAGGATGGCTGTGAGTGTAATTTTCCTCGGTATCTTGTGTAAAAAAGGCAAGCCAACGACGTTTGTCTTCTTCGCACTCTGGCCTAACGTACATGAAATAGCCATCACATGGCCCACTTTGTTTCAATGGTGCGTGGGGATGTTTCCTACACTTATTTTCATTCACGCGATTAGAAGTGGCATAGGTACAACACTGACCCGTCCGTTCAGTTTCACCTTGACAAACCTGTCAATTATATATTTTTTTAATTATTATTCCGGAATGTGATATTAAATCAGAAAAGTGGTACCTTTACACCGTTGCATCGGCTTCTCTGCATAATAAATTTGGTTTTATCTGGATGCCCCTCGCTAAGTGTAAAAGGCAGTTTGGGAAAACTGGACTGTTTAGCCAGGCTATTGTCCTCCCACAAAAAATTTGGCAATGGCCTCTGGTCCGGGCAACATTTTAACTTTGAGTAATCCTCAACGTAGAGAAGTTTTTTAACGTCGTGATGAAAGCCTAGCAGTTCATATTGGTCTCTCTTGTCTAATTTACACCACGATTCCTCGCCCAGTTCCATCATTTTGGTAAACCGACTTACGAGATCGCATCCTTTTCTTCTTCTCTTTTTTTCTGGCTTATCTGGCCTGGAATTCTCGAAACTGGGTAAACAAATATTGAAAAAATTAATAAGCCATGCGTTATGTAAAACAATATAGAATGACGTATACCGTAGTAAAATGTTGGCTACTTCCTTTGTATCCGGCAAAAGAGGAACTTCCGCATCGCCCTTGGCAATGTTACAGCCGTCAATAGAGATGCTGAAGAATTTGACAACAGTTTTGCTTTCATTCGAAATGGAATCAAATGCCAGCTCTATGAAATTTTTCGAAAGGCACTGACGTAGGATAACCTTCAGTAAAATTTTTGTCGTGGATTCAGGTAGTGATTTGAAACATCCATATGTTTCTTCTTCTTGCAAATCTTCTAAATTGAAATGAAGCCACATCCAGTTTTGGGCGTTGCCCTGTGTCCAATCGAGGATTTGCGTTTCGCATAATTGCATGATAGTTCTATTTTTGAAAAATAGAAAAATGCGTAGCACGGAGTACAGTTCGTTGGCAGGCTTAAGAGGCACTTCGACGCGAATCCGACATCCAGAACAACATGAAATTGGTTCAATTGGGGCTAGATTTCTTAGTTCTTCAAAGTAGTCGAGTTGGAAAGACCGGAGACATTCCCCGGTGAAAGCTTTGGAGTAATACTTCCAAACCACAGCCAAATCATTCCCTAAAGAATCCCGTTGTTCCTCTGAATCCGAATTTTTAATCCAGAAGTTAATTTTTTTCATATCCTCGTTGTCGCAAACGAGTAAATGAGCGTGAGCTGGAAGGCCGTCTCGTCCAGCCCTCCCATATTCTTGCATCCACGCGGCCAAATTTTCTGGTAGTCCGATATGAATAATGTGGCGAATGTTAGGCATATTGATACCCAGACCAAACGCCTTTGTTGCCACTAGGATATCAATGTTGTCGTCCTTGAATTGTTGAAAAATTGATTTTTTTTCTTTGTTTGACTTCTTCCCTGTATAACACGCTGATTTTAGATTGAGTTTTTCCAAACTTGGCCGTATTTCTTCGCATTCGGTTGCAAATGCACAGTAGATTATAGTTTTTTCTCCATCCACTATGTCCCTTATTTGTTTAGCAGTGCTGTACCAAACATCACCATCGTTTTCTTTGGCTTCCGACGTAGAAGATTTCCGATAAGGCAAAATGTTCAAGGTGACGTTCGGGCGTTCAATTGTTCCTTTGATGATAACAGGGTCTCGAAGGATTTCCTTACGCATGAGGGCCAAACTGCTGGGTTTCAAAGTAGCTGACAGAACGGTGATAGGGCAAATGAAAAGAGAGTTCAGTTTCTTGATTTCCTTGAAGTCACTGCGGAAGCCTCCCCAATCAAAAACAAGATGGCCCTCATCTATGGTAATAAAATTCAAACGATGTTGGTTTTGGACAAGTCGACCAAGGATGCCATTGTTGCTGTTGGTTCCAAAAATTATTTCCGGTTGGACGATTAGAATTTTCGTACGAAGGGATTCGGGTAGCACATCAAAGGCCTGTTTAAAGTCTTCTTGACTGGACGTAGCATTAAGGAAGACGGACGTGATTCCAAAACTCTTAAATGTTCGGCTGTGGTCTTCTCCAAGAGCAATCGTGGGTACGATCAAAATTCCGAAATGATGTGATGGCATCATTACAGCTGGTAAATAAAAGCATGTTGACTTTCCCGAACCCGTAGCCTGAACAACGATCGCATCCTTCTTGTCGTGAAATGCTCTCATGAAATCTATTTGAAAAGGCTTCAAAATAATCTTCAAATACTTGGTGGCGTACCCTTGCCATTTCATTTCAAGATCATTTTCCTGAATGATTGAAACATAAAATAAATTTTAAAATTCTTGATGAGTTACTGCAATATTCTCAGTAAAACTGTAACCACTTACATCTTCGTGAAGAACTGAGCCATGCATAGCATCTTTGATTAAATCATTACGATCATCGGAATCACATGTTCTGGATTTCATCAAAGCCGATGTTTTTTCAGTGGCGTCGAGAAAGCTTGATAAGGAGTCGTCGGATTCGGACAATTCTAGGGACTTTAAAATATATCTCGCTATTACAAGACTGCTCAAATCTATCATACACATCGATTTAAAATTCAATGGAACTAACTTACCATGTTTTCATTTTCGATTAAGGGCCCGTCAAACAACCTTCGCTTTGTCAATTTATTGGATGGGGGTGCACTCTTGTTCGTTCTTGCAGATTGTTGATTTAAACGCGCATTGGCTGAATAATCCTGACACGAAAAATAATATTTGAATCAAAAGATAAGACGAAAATAGCATTCATGGTGCGCATTGCTTTTAAATACCTGTTCATGACTTTGAAGGAAGACAGGTGAATCTAGAACTTCATAAGATTGCCTCGATGGACTATTTGGTACAACCGGTGATGCTTCGCAATTCATAATAGGGTGATCCGATGGCTCAGTATTCCCACTTGCCACAGCGGATTTTAGGGGGGAGTTTTCAGCAACTTTAAGGTTTGTAGTAGAAACATTGCTACTGCCAGCCGAATCACGCTAAGAAAGCCAGCTTAAAATTTACTAAATTCATATTTTATTACTGGGATTATTGTTTACCTGAATTTGTATGATCGCCAAGTTGAAATCATTTGAGCTAGGTCTCTTTTCAGGATTTTGATCCCAACATAATTGCATCAGAGCAGTATATGTTGATGTTTCCTCTACGGGGGGTCTCTTACCAGATTTCACTGCATTCTCAATTGCAGCTCGAATGGTTTCAGGAATACCAGTGTGGAATGTAGTTGCCCATGGATGTGAGAGAGAAGGGTACAGAAGCTCATACATGATCATCCCAACAGAGTAAATATCACTTTTCAAAGTTTTGGGTTTGTCGAAGAATACTTCTGGTGCCTCAAAAGATGTTGTCCCCATTCGTGTCTTCTTTTTAGTACTATACACTGACCTGTAATGAGAACCAAGATTATGAGGAAGCGTTCCAAATATAAATCAAATTTGATGAATTTTTTACTTACTGGGTTGTCGTTAGCCTTGTTGTAAGATTGAGATGAGCTTGACCAATGTCACTGAGTTTGAATATGAATTCACCCTCCTCTTTACCACTGACAAGAACGTTCCCACATTTCAAGTCTCCATGGGTGACTTCTTTCATATGAAGGTAACGTAGCCCATTTGAAATTTGATACAGGGCTTCATGTTTCAAATCTTGAGGAAAATCCATAGAAATGGCATCAATCAATTGACGCAATGAGTGTATGCTCAATTCTTTTTCATCAAGTTCAATGAACTTCCGAGCAAATTCAAGAACAAGGATGCCTCTATCTAGACACACACCCAAACATTTGATAATATTTGTGTGGTCTAATTCTAAAAGCTGTGACGCTTCATTCAAAAGAAGTGTGTGATTAATTGGTAGCTTGGGATTGTCCATGGAGAATTGTTTGACGGCCACGAGGCGTCCTTTTAGATAACCCTCATAGACCGTGGCCGATCCTCCTTGACCAACCCATGACTCTGCTGAATATTTGATTGCATCTGGGGCAAATTGAAGTTCCTTAGGGACTAATTCTTTAAGTTTTGAAGAATTATTTGGGGACTTGAATTTGAATTGGAATTTTGACATGATTTAAGTGCCCATGAAAACGAACGCCAGACTGAGGGTCTAATGGTTGTCACGCTTCGGTGATCAAGAAGTTAGTATGGTAGGATAGAGATAGCAAAATGTAGAAGCTAGTTTACAAAATCAAAAACTCGCCAGAGGCGCTATTAAATATATATTGGTTGACGTTTTAAATGGTCTATGAAAACATATTATATGGTGGAAATTTTGAAATTCTTAATATTTATGAATTATGTGGACCAAATCGCGAATTCTTTTCGTAAATGATTAGCGACTTATTCAGCAAATCATTCCCAATTTGCTTATTAATTGGCTAATTTTCGAAAGCAATTAGGGAATGAAGTAGCTAATAAGCTCTAGCTCCACCTCCAAGTGTTGTGCTTTACGCGTTCCATTAGCGGATGAGTTCGCCAATGCCTTTTAAATTAGCTATTGCAACCGCAAACCAGTACCCAACTAGCCGTTTCAACCGCAAATTCAACTTGCATTTGCCGTTTCATTCGCTAATCCACATCCTCCTTAAGAACATTCGATTAGCAAATGAAAAAAATCCCTTAACCAGTTTTTATTAGCGAATATAGCCAATATAACGCACCCCCAAATAACCAGTAACCAGGTATGATATGAGCATAAGCAAAACAATAATGACTCTTTAATTATAATCCATTTATTCTGCTTCAACAGATGAATTTATCCGGAATGGAAACGCCATTATCGCTAGCTGTCAATGAAAGTGACGAAGAATCGCTTATCAGCGATTCAGTAGACGTTTCTTATTCAGCTAAGAAAAATCAAGTATTTAGTTGAATATTAAACATGAATTTTGGAATTTATTTCAAAATTTGCCCTTTCAGGTACGGAGTGCGTCCACACTTAACGATCTCGATCAAACTGCAGAGGCTTATAACCTTTCTGACGACCAGGTAATTTCAAAATTTAGATGTTGCATCAATCAAAGTTAAACTTGCTGTATAATTAAAAAAGTTTAGCCTACTATCATTAACAATTTAACATGGCTACTATAGGTTACCCAAATAGCAGTTTCGTCAGCCAACAGTGTTCCAGCTAGGAGGCGAGAGAAAAGGAAGGTCACATCAAAGCAAAAAGTCGTTCAGGTTTGTGCATGGCATAACATCAATTAAGTCATACAATAACGTTGCATATTTTTTTCCCGTTTTATAGTTTCAAAATGATTCACCATCAAATTCAACGTCAGTTGAGCTCGAAGAACTGGGTCTACCTGCTGATGCAACGGCCATTATTATCAATAATGAGGTAACCGTCTTAATTTTGCTATGTAGCTAAAATTAAATTGTAATATGTAATAAAAATATTCGTTGTGATAACTGTTCTTTAGGTACACCAAATTGAAAGCTGTTCGTCGATCACACAACCAATTACAGGCCAAGTGCTGAAGAGAAAGGCCACTAGAACAAGAACTGTCACATCAGCTGTCAAACGTAAAACTACTGCCACTAGATCTCAGCGTGCTGTGTACATTTGCCCAAAATGCAATGTAAATTATTCCAAAGATAAAGGTGGCAAAGAATGGGTGCAGTGTTCGAAATCCTCAAAGTGCCCCGTATGGGGACATGTTGATTGTATGGGGGACAACTTCAGTTGTAATCGATGCAAAGTCCTAGAATAGGAGTGCAAAGTTGCATAAGGGAATAATCAGTGAATCTTTCTACGAAAAAAGGAATTGATGATTTTATTTCTTGTGGTGACTTACATTTTTGTGACATCATACTTCAGTGTAACCTTGGCAGCAAACTGTATAATTTCTATATTAGGCAATGTAATTTAAGTATCTACAGTCCCCCATGTAAGATTATGACGACTTTTGACATTTCATTTCATTATCGACCTAGAATCAATGCTGCTACGAAATAGCCTACATTCCCCCATGATAGCTTACGGCGAATGTTGATATTTTGCAACAATATTGATTCTAGGTCAATAAAGCAATCGAGTTGTAATAAGACGTCATATAATCTAACATAGGGGACTATACACACTTTAGTAACATTGCCTAAATAGAAATTATATAGTTTCCTTTCGAGGACAAACAATATTCAGATACAAATTAACCCAGTCAACTCAAATAAATGTGCTCAAAAACTTTGAATTATAACCTTCATTTATTTTAGAAATCGGGAAATGGAATATAAACAAGCGGGTAATTTGTTCTGGGAAGAAGGACTGCAGTGTTTTATAACATCTCACTGTATTTCAATCTTTGGGTTAATTCTCGTTTGAAGTAACCGAAGTCCTTGGTGTGCCATTTTTCTGTATTTATCCAAGACTTTAGACCTACTGACATGCATCGGATTATTGTTAGACCCAATTATAATAAATATAGTTGTAATTAAATATAAAAATAGCTTTTTGTTTTAAAAATCTAGGTTGCTCTTAACTCGTCCTTTCCTCTATAAAATGCTTAAGCAATACAGTCGGGAGAACCTCTCATCTAAAACTTAAAAGGCAATGGGGCTCGGTTTGATAGTTTTGACGGCAAAATTTGTTTAAGAAAAAGATGGTATACAGTCTTCAAAGGAATTCATTAAATGTTTGTTTAATTGAACTAGGACTTTTCCCCAGGATAATGTAGCGTACCTGTAGTAAAAAGTTATTCTTAAGCCACGTTTGGTGCAATAAAATTTCATACAAAGCAGTATATGTCTATAAATTTACATTGCTATTAAACTCACCTTTTCCTCTATTAGCTGTTGAAGCAATACACGCTGGACAACCTATGAATAAAACAAAAAAGGCACTGGAATTTGAATAGAGATGGGAATTCATTCTTCGAAGGTGCAATTTAAAGAACTTTGTGTGATATTTTTTTAGACTTTTCCCCTAGTTAATGTACCCAATTTATAGGTGCTCCTAAAGCCACGTTTGGTGCAGGTACGTCTATTAATAACATTATAAATAACCTAAATGCACCTGAATGCCGTTTTTCTCTGCTTCATATCTGTAACTCGCAATTAATGTTATCAAAATCAACACACGACGGTGACATAGTTACGAGCAGACGAAAAGCGACTTTCAGCTAATTAATCATTCTATTAACAGAGTACGTGCTTTAAAAGTTGCCTAGAAAAGAAAACTTTAGTATATTGACAATAAAAAGAGTTCTTTCTTGCCAAATTGAGAAAATTAACTTTTAAGTCCCGAGTCCAATATCTCCCTGTGAAAAACGAGAAAAAGGCTGACAGTCCAAAACAAATGACGAACTTCACACGCAGTAAATAGCCTCTATTTAGTTTATTAATTATGTCCTGGTGAAAATTACGGTCACCTAGCAACTGTCAAACGTTAGGCCGTTTTGATTGACGTACGTGAGAGTAAACTACTCAGCGAGCCTACCAGAGGCGCTGCGTGCTGTTGTATAAAGGATCGCCGGTCGACCGGTACCTGCCGGTCGCAAGCCCTATGTCACCCGACCGGTAGGTACCGGTCGACCAGCGTATAGTTTGTTGACTAAACCGGTATCGGACGCATTACAAGCCGCATTACTCTTGCTCTTTGCGTCGAAATCAAACGGATGACGAAATCGTCGTCTTCCTCGGTTTCCGTGGCCTAATCCTCCACCTACATCATCGTCTGTCCAAGTAAAACATGACGGCCAACGAAGTCAAACGTTTGATCAAGATTAGGCAACATGCGATGAAGATCACGCCGAAGACGATCAAGACAGGCGACGACGATAACTAGGCTACTGCCGTGCTGGTCAATCATCAGACGGCGACAACAGAAGGACATGTATCGCACGGACTGTCGGCCGTCAGTCGATCGACGATAGCAACGCCCAATCCCGTACGAAAATCTAAGTTAGTTCCTTATCTGTTTCATGCTAGTGATCTACAGTCAACCGTACTAGTACTCGCAAGTTTTCCCCTTGTACGGGTTTTCTCCAAAGCATGCTAGTAAAATGCATGCTAGCTACGGACTAGTAATTTACTGACTCGTTACTGATTTGATTTTAACGCGTTCTAGTGAGATATCCACAAGCTGCTGGGAGTTAAATATAATGACGAGCCAATACCCACGGCGGCCTGGGGGTTATTTCGGCTAAATAATTTATGATTTCACATATTTAAGGATGAAAATTTATTTCATACTTCCTTCGACTTTTTTTTGTTGTACCGTAGTATTTATTACATTTCACTGAGTTACAACTGTATAGAAGATTTGATCATTTGTAGTTACGAACCTATTACACCTTGGTTACCTGAATCCGGAGATAAACGCCTTACTAAGTGAGCTATTAGCTGATACATTGGTGGAATAGCGAAGAGATCATAATCGCACAGATGCCTTGCCCTGGCTTTTTCGTAAGTTCATAGCCCGGTATAACTAAACAACTTGTTTTCAAATTTAAAAATAATAATGATATTGAAACAACTAATTTATGCATAGATATAGACCGAGTTAGGTATAGTTTTTATCTCTCTATTTAATAAAATGTTTTTCTATTCAACCAATAATGAGGGCATTCAATCTTGATTTTTTTATTTAACATATCCGACTGATTGCTACCGTATATAATTTTATATGAAAAATAGTCATCAAAGCAAGTCCAATTACAAATATTGGAATATTGAATGCCAATAATTATTTTAAGTCAGTTTAAAGTTATTTATTTAAGTAGGCCTAGTCAATTGAGTAGCCTAATATAGGGTCTAGTATAACAGACACTATAAGCCGTTTATTAAAGCGAAATATCTAGTATTGATAATGTTTCTCGTAAAGTTTTCAGTCAATCCGGCGCATGAATCACGTCTATTATATACGTACACCGCATGCAAACGACGAGAAAAATTCCTAAGTCTGAATCGGTAAAATAAATATAAGCTCCTAGCCCGGTACTAGCTAGCTTTTTACTGGCTTGCTGTCGCAAACAGCGTAAAAATGGCTAAGTCCGGTAGACGGGGTGCGCTAGCTAGTTTCCAGCTAGCTACTGCGTTAAAACTCCTAGCAAGGGAAAAACTTACTAGGAATATATTGACTACCCTTTGTTTTTCGCTAGTAAGCAAAAAACAAATAAGCATGCTAGTAAGTGTACGCTGCTACTGCTTTATTTTTCGTAAGGGTAAAATTCCCAGTACACAGAGAGGAAAAATTTTGATATCACTCAATCGTCTCTTGTCACACAAAACCTGGGACATAGGCAGAAAAAAAAAACGCTCCGTCGCTGCTTCATGTCCAGCGCGGTAACTACTAATACGCCATACTAGGTGTAGTTGTTTAGTCATAGCACAGTAGTGTAGTTTACCGTATAGTAGCGGCGATGAGAGTAGTGGTCATTATTGAGCGACCAATCGGTGGCGTCCAGTCATATTGAATCTGTACTGTGATGGTTTGACGCGTCGATTTACTACCGGCATCAACGTCTCACGAAGCATCTATCATTGCCAGTACCCTACAATCAAAGTAGTAAAGCGACAGGAGATGAACCACCTACCCTACTACTCGCTTTTACTGGCAAACGATTTCACGATGGTCACTGGACGAGGGAGAAGAGCTAGGTTGAAGAGTGACAGACTATAGTGCTTCATGCTCGGGTAGAAGGTCCTAGCGACGAAATTGATGACGTCAAAATTGGTTCGTAGAGCCGAGTCGAAAACGCCTGGCTTCTACTTTCAAGCTCCATCAGATCTCGCTAAAAAAAACAAGAAGGGTAGTACAGTCAAGGTGGGTACAGTCGCCGGCTGGGGCAAATTGAGTCACAGTAAGTTTAACTTTTGAACAGCAGTCTGAGGAATCCCACTCTCGTCGCAAATTTTTAAGTAGGCCTAATAACCCATATACGATACAGAGTCACAGACAGACCAATTTTCGGCGTTCCCAACAAAGTTGTCGTGCTGATCACGAGCAACCCGGACTATCACGGCATAAAAATCCACCTGCCAAAGGACTCGAAGTGCAAGGTATTTATTGCATGACCAGCTCAGGTGTTTCCTAATTTCCTTAATGGTAGTGCTAGTTCATGGAGTTTTGCGTTCATATAGATCTACACGGCGAAAGAAGTTTTCAATCGAGGTATCAGTACATCAATGGTTTTTTCAGAGAATCCATCAAAGTGGTTGCGACACTTTACATGGTGCCTTTTAATCACAAATAATGGTTAGTATTTATACCAACTACTGAGACCGACTACTACTAAGAAAACACTTACTATTTATTCGTTTCGTATTCACGCACGTCGCATGTAAAGGTTAGTTAACTTAACAAACACTTTTTAAATTACATTTATGTCGAAAAAGCATATTTTGTTTTTGGTTATTTGAATCATTCTCATACCTAAAGAACTCACCAGTTCGTTTGATGAGAAACACGCAATTTGATTTTGAAATTTTAATCGCTACTTGTTTCTCTTAGCTTATTCCGGCTGATTCTCAATAGTTTCCGTTTCCTCATCAATCGTCTCTCATACGCTTTAGGCTTAATAGATTATTTTCGCGAAATGTTAACTTAAACTTTGACCATTTATTGTCTGTGCGCGATAAACTTTAAAATATAGCGTTCGTTGAATTTCTAGTAATCTGTAAATAGCATTCACTGGCATTCGTGAACTTTGACCATGCGACTATGTGAGACATCAGTTCTGAAAATTAAAATCAGAAAGATTGAAAATAGTTTGGCTGAATGGAAGCTTGAAACTGGTGACGAAATAACAAGGCTGCTGAAAACGGATAACTGATCTCAATTGCGTGTTCTAGTCTAGTTACGTATCAAACGCAATCGATGAAAAGTTTTCTTTTTGTGTGACTTGTCGCCTTTAACAGTTCGAATGTCACGTGCTTTTTAATGGGCGATTCTATTACATTTTTACAGTGTTGTAGAGAGAATGAAAGAGAGAGATGGAATTTTTTCCATCCGGACCAAAAATGGAGCCTGATGTAGCGGCTGAAGTTGTGCCGAAGGCAACTCTCTCTAAGGGCTAGCCGCCTGGCGGAGAAGAATCTCTAGAGAACTCTTAGATTTAGAGATCTCAAGCAAAACTGTATACCCTTTAGTTGATTTTAGAAACCCTACTTTAATATAAATTTTTTATTGTAAAATTGTTGTAAAATCCTGTGGAGGGCTTTCACAAGAAAACCATACCGTAAGCAACTACGTTCCTTCTTATCAGGACATATTGCGTAGTGAACTGTAACTCAATATACCCTATGGTCGATAAACATCTTAGAGAGAATCCCATTTCCTCCAAAAGTCTTTAGTAGTAAAGCCGTTTACAAAGTAACAAGACTTATTTTGTCACGGCCTGTTCAAGAGAAAACGGCAAAAAAATTTTTTTTTTCTTCATTTTTGTAGTTAAAACCATGGACTCGTGGTTCATTGTGGTTTTAAGTGCTTTATTAATCGCACGGATCAATTCGGAAAAAGTTTCAGCAAGTACAGACAATCAATCGAGTAAGTGCGATCCGTCAGAATGCAGTTTAATGAAGGACCGTCTTGAGACTCTGGAAGCCGCCGTAAGAAGCATCGTCTCCGCCATGGCAAGTCAAAAGAAGGGACCATTTGCTCCGATAAACAAAATTCTAGAGCGTGATCCGGCATTGCGTGCTGTTTTCTCAGCCTCCATGTCCAATCATTTTTCAAGAAATACAACAGACAAACTTGGTAATACCTAAAAAAACTCTTAAGTCTTTAAGAACTGTACTCTTTAAATTTATGAAACCACTGTCTATACCTAAACCAAAATTCGTTACATTTGCAAAAGCTGAAGAGGATCGCGCACAGGAAAAGGATGCTTCAGTCCAATTAAAGGGGTCTGTCAAATGTTCCTTAGCTAATCTATTGGACATAAATTCTTCCGGTATTTGTAATTACTCCACCATAACTAAATGAAGTAAGAGTAAGCAAACCATTGTCGGTTAATACGGAAACGGAATTTTTTAAGAGTCAGGAATCAATCCATCTGGCAACATCAAAGCTTCCCTAGGCAGGGAAAATTCCCTTGAAATTGAATGGGCTCCACGTTCACTCGAATGCCTCAAATTCAGTTCTGGTGTCTGGATCCGTGTTTTCGAATCCGGACAGTGGCAGCCGTCTTTAGCAAATTCGTACCTGGCAATCCCACAAAAATGTTTGAAAAAGCGCTCAAATGCCTCATTTTCTATCGTACTTCCTGCTCCTTCGTCATCATCATCAGCGACTACAGGAAAAAATACTTGCCACTTCGAACTTAAAGACATCCTTATCCAATGCCTTGCGTACACAGTTGAAGTCATTCCAAATTATCAATCACTAAAAGGAACACCAATGTTAACCGAAATCGTCATTCCTCCTATGACAGTTGAGTAAAGTCTCTGTATAATCGTGCAAGCGCAAATGACGGCATTAATGTCTTTACAGTTGCAGAATGATAATACGACTCACATGGAGTCGCTAATCAGTGTTGCTTCTCGTTCAAATTCACTGATCCTGGATTGGGAAGATAACTCTGGCTGCGCACCTCAGCTAACTTCGTTCAATTTAGACATATTTCCAGTAAGATTTTACTTATTACATATTTTAATACATTTTTAGACATTTTTTATTACACTTGTAACGTTGTTCGACAGCATGGAGAATTGGATATTTCAGCTGCGACAAATTTATCAATCAAGATTCCTCGAAGTTGCCTCATACAACCAACATATGAAGACAACTTATTTTCAGTGTCCTTGTCGATTAGTCACACTTGTCCGATCAAATGGACGCCTTTAGACGTATGTCGAAAGTATAAACTTGAAATGAGATCTCAGTACACGAACACTTGGACGAGCGCACCATCTCATTGGGAAATTTTTACTGCGCAACAAGGTATACTGTATGTCTATTAAGGTTGAGTCACATTGGTAAAGAGAGTGCATGGCGTCTTCTCCCGAGCCAATTCTTATGACTATTTCACTATTTATACTTATTTTCCAACAACCGATAGAGCCAAGCAACGAAATATTTTATGTTATTCGACTACTAGTTACTATTATTTTAGGAATGGTTCCAATAAATTTTGTTAACATTTGGAAATGCGCTACCGGTAATGATTATTTATCCTGTGGTAATGGGACGTCCTATAATGGTGGCGACTGTGTGGAAAGTTATCAGATTTGCAACGGAAGGCATGATTGCAGGAACCATATTGATGAACTTAACTGTGATAATAACCAAGTAGGTGGCTTTATTTCAAATAGTAACACTTTTTAGTACGTACACCGTACGTTCATTGAACATATGTTGAATGTAACTCTCTCTCTAGTGTAGAGGTGGATTTCAATGCGGTCGACAGTGCATTCCAAATGAAAACGTTTGCGATGGGAAATATGACTGTCTCGACGGTTCAGATGAACACTACGATTGCGGTATTGAATCTAAACCTATAATGCTATCGTTTTTTTTCATACTAAATGTTCTAATGTTCTATGAAACATGATAAAACCCCACAGAATATTCCACTTTATGTTATCAAATGACGGCAAATACTGGTCATTTCTATTCTCGATTGCTTGTGTATCCGAAGCACATCATTGTTCATCCAGATAACGTATTGCTTCCAGTGCAGAAATCTGCTGTCTTGATTTCGGTTCAAGCCAACCACGTCATATGGCTAACTTTTGAAAAATTCCGCACTCTAGAAGATCATGTTTGTAAAGTAAGCTAGGCTTTGACTTAATGGCTCTAATTTTTTTTAACAAATAATGTTAGTCTAATCCACTTAACGTTTCGATTTTTCCTAGGTTTTTGACGGACCATACTCAACCAGTCCTCTTCTTTTGTCTCACAGCGGATCTACTAAGCCGCTTTCCATTCGCTCATCATCAAATTATTTGTACGTGGAATTCCCGTCTTATTTTGTCGAAAGTTACGGAGTTAGCATCTTCTACTCAAGTGTAGGCCGTGCAAATATTCATTTCATAACAGAAATTTAATTTCCTTAAACACACACTTTTACCTCTGTTACCTATGTTTTTAGGTAACTAGTACTGGCCAGCCATTTATTCCAGGTATTATTAATTTGTTGCACAATTTTGTAATAAATTTACAAAAATAAAAAATTATTTTGTGTAGGTTGTGGAGGTTACGTTTACGGTGATGGTGCTGTTTCTTCGCCCAATTATGATACTTTGAATGAGGACAATGCAAATTGCATTTGGTTTGTGGAAGCAAGAGAAAGCGATCATACTATATTAATAAATATGGAAGGGTCTTCAAATAACAAAACAGCATCTTCTAGATACACAACTGGGGTTGACATAATCATTACTGTATATGAAAGTGTAATTAAATATTTATCTCAGTATTCTAATAATTTTCCATCGTTTTTTTATCCTTGGGTCCACAACTATGAAAAATTAGGTGTACGACGGCTGGGACACATCTGAGCAAGTTCTCTACGACAACAGTATCTCACCTCTCCAGTCCAAATTTGCACTATACTCAATCAGTAGCAAAATGATGATTCAATTTAAAATGCCGAGAGTAAATCGAAACAATAAATAGTTTTCATGGAACGTTTCCACGGTAATATCAGGCGTATATGTTGAAGTTTCTGAAATAAGACTTTAGTTATAATTATATATATAAACTATTTAGATTTCGACATATAAATGCAAGGAAAATTTGTTGCAACAACAGGAACTATCCGAAGTCCAAACTATCCAGCAACGTACCCAAATTCTTCCGACTGCCGTTGGAATATAGTTACCGCGCCAGATTCCAAAATTCGATTACTTTTTGCGTTTTTTGAAACGGAAGAAGGGTTCGATTACATCTATGTAGGCTAAGTGGCAAAAGAAGAGATTTTATTTATTTATTCATACTGAAATAATATCAGCATGTACAAAAATATTCAATACGAGCAGGTGTATGACGGGCCGACAATGACATCCCCAATGCTTCTAGAGAAATCAGGATCCGTGACCACGCCTTTTACAGTCAACTCTTCTACGAATCAAATACTTATAAGATTTGCATCAGACACCGATTCAACCTATCCAGGATTCCTGGCTGTTTATTCGACTTTTTGACCTACACTTAGAATTCCTTTATTTCTTTACCTTATTATCACGGAATTCTTAATCCGGAGTTCTTGAAATGTAGAAACTGTGGTGGAATCGAGTACATTTAACATATTGGCTGCTCACGGCTGTTCATTTACTTTCCCTTCACATTTCTTCAACTTTCTTGACTTCCTCTTTGCTACTTTGATTACATCTTAGTCCAGGGATTTTCTAACCGATCGTTTATTTCAAATCTTGATCGTCAAAAACATTGGGAAAATACATAATTTAATTTCGAGGAAATCGATGACTGGAAAAACAACAGTACGGAAGTGGCTTACCAATAACAATGTGGTAATGACCGAGAATGATGGATAGATGGAATGATAACGAAGTAAGGCGCTTCTCAACCCGACTAATTGGCCTACTTAGGTTATATAATGGACTAACTTTAATGCTGGATTTGAATACCCGGATATGCTACTCCTTATAAGAGAGAATCGCGATAAAATCACGATCGAGTTCTCTATACCGATCCGCGATCCTAGTGATCCCTGCTTTGTATGCAAGATATTGTGCTCAACGATTGTGAGCGCGATGTTGCCTTCGTGATTGCGATCACAGTTCTTTCAACTTTAGCATTGGTATGGAGATTGCGACTTTGATTTTCACGCGTGATTGCGTACCCAAGACTATACGAGATTGACTCAAGCCTGCTGCTTTCTATATGAACCATGAACATGGTGATGGCGACATGTCGCTAATTAACTGAGCAAAACTACCATAGGGGAAAGAGTGGGGTCATAGATTATTAATCAGTGTTATTCTTTTTTTCACATCTTATTGGACGACAGCAATAGGAATACTGAAATTTTGGACCACCTTTGTTATATAGCAATAAATATAAAAGGGCATCAAACGTTACATTACCACCTCATTCACTCTTGTTCTACTTCATCAGCTGGAACTTCCTTCTGGAGACTGCGGCCAAATCTGATTCTTCGATACTAAAGTACGTGAGCGTGAGTACATCGCAGGCGAATTAATATATAACATCGATTAGAATTATTCCTAAATTGATGAGTTTATTTATATCGTAACAGAAATGACAACCAAGATGACTCTGGTAGTATGCAGTTTTTGCGTTTTATTCGCTGCACTGTCCGTGATATCGGAGCCGGTTATAGCGGCTGATGAACTGCATCACGTTGGCGCTGATGGTGTCAAATGGCTTGAGAATTGCGACTATCTCGGTGGCGATACGAGCAAGCAAGCTATCGGTGGAGATAAGTGCGGTAATCTTTGCGTTGGAACCGACGGATGTAATGCTTTCACTTACAGGGAAGGAAATTGTTACCTGAAACAAATTCCAGCTGAACAGAACCAAACACAATGTGACGAATGCGCTTTCTGCGGGTTTCTTCCGTGGAAATTCTGATTTATTTCAAGCGTACAGTAAAACTGATAGTATACTGAAACCATAATTACCATTTAATGTTGTGCATAGAAATCTATTAGAATTGTTACGCAATTCGTTGACGATTTTTAGTGCCGGTAATAAATCTAGACTTTTCATTTATATTTACCTTTAATTAGACTTGACTTATCTTGAGTTCTGCAACAGTTGATAGATACGAGGATTTAGAGACACTTATGATGTGTCCGGTGTCTTGTTGGATATAGGGGTGGGGTGATTGCAGGGGCTGGGACTAATGCGATCTTTTTGAGCGCGCTTACGAGCGCGCTCGTGTGGCTGCTGTCAGCGCGGCCCAACCCTGTCGGCGGATGGGACACGAATTCAAAGGCTTCCGAAAATCAAAAAAATAAAAACTGAACCCTTCCTCCTCTTATGTAGCCTTCAGCCTTCTCACTCCACAATACGCCGTCTGGTCTATTGGGCGTTACTTTACTTACAATAAGAAATTTTAAAACCATAATAATTCAATCTTTCCAAAACAATCTGCAAAAATCGCAAAGTTTAAAATAAAAAAAGGCTAAGCGATTACAACACCCAATCTCTATAAATTAGGCTAGATGAAGCAAACGCAATCAATTTCAGGGATAATACAGAAGAAGAGGATCGCTTGACTCCGCTCATATTTATTATTTTCTAAAGAGCTCTATAAATACACGATACATCTCTAGACAAATAGTTTTCTTTTTAGCACCTTGAATTGTCTTGATGACGAAGAACCCCCAAAACTCCATGGATTAAATAGTCCTTTTGGAATTAAAACTGTTTCCACCGATGTGACTCTGACGCAGCAATTGAAATTGTCCAAGGCTACACGTTTCTATCTTGTCTTGTATATTAGTCAAAGGCTAGTTAAAAAGTCTAGTCCAATCCTATATAATGTAAGCTTCCTTACTAGTTTTTTTTTTCATCGTGGCACGTGGCGACTTAAATTATGAACTTCGACTGACTTTGAAATATATAAGGCGCAAGATCATCTTTTGAACCGTGTAACTTGAAACCAATGGAGATATGCAAACGATGCTGATGCACGTTACACTTTCTCTGTTCCTGTGTATTTTAAATTTTCGAACAGTGACAGATTGGTCTTGCATACATATGAAAGCAAGAACTTAAATCGCGTGTGTATAAAATTAAAACGTAAATTTGTTCGACGAGCTAAGCTTTGTGTGTGGTTTGCCATGAAATTTTTGATCTGCCTGCAAACCCTCGTAACTTTCTTGATTGTGTTTGCCGCATCAGAGATAGTTGATGTAGAAAAGTGTGATGCACAATGTTACCGCGGATTAACGAATCGTTTAGAGGTTGTCGAAGTAGCTGTTCGAAAAATAATTTCGGCGTTATCATATCAGAAAAACGAAGTGTTCGCTCCGATTAACAACATTTTAGAACATGACCCAGCTATCAGATCAATATTATCCCTTTCACCGACACAAGTTCTAGGAAAAACGCATTTCCCAGCAGCAACGGCAAATGTGACCACCTTTCAAACGAACTCGTCTACTATAACTAAAGGTAATACGTTGAATTTGTGACAAGTATTTATTTCACGCGAATGACTATTTCGTAGGTGGGGAATCGCACCATTTAATGAGCAAAAGCACGTCGGTCGAGAATCTTAAAGGATCGTTGAAATGTTCTTTAGCTCATCTCTTGGACATAAATACCATCGGTAAGTGAGGGGTACTCATCGCTGCAGCAATACAAATGACCGCTTGACAGGAAGATTACGTCGACACTTTCGCATCTTATTATTACATGCAGACCCTATTTTCAACCAGTCTTCCCGATCTTCGGACATCACCGCTTCCATCACTAATAATGACTCCCTTGAAATTAAATGGCCGATGCTTTCCAAGGATTGCTTCAAATATAGTTCAGGAGTTTGGATCCGGGTATACCCGTCCGGTGAGGAGCGCAAGTTACCGAAAGAGGAAGCTTTCGTTTTGACATTATCAGTTCCTCAGAAATGTCTAAAACCAAATACCGTCAATCATTCGTATTCTGTTGCCCTCTTCCCTCCTTCATCTTTATTCTATCCTTCAATTAAGGAGAACAAAACTTGTAGCTTTTCTTTAATCAGAGAGCTTATCCAGTGTCACGTGTATACCATAGAAGTCATTCCAAATTATCAGTCCTTTCGAGGGAAAACGTTGCGGACGGAAATCGTAATTCCACCCAATAAGGTGTGTTTAAACGTACATAAAAAATAGTTTTCTTCAATAACAATCAGCCTGTTTTAATATGCGTAGAATAACAACGAGGAAAATATGAAATCTCTTATAAGCGTTGTGGCTCACTCGAGTTCGTTGTTGTTGAACTGGGAGGATAATTCCGGATGCTCATCACAGTTAACCTCTTTCGACTTGAAAATATTTCAAGTAATTACAAATTAATTACTACTACAGAATTTTTAACGGTTAACTGCCAAACCTTTTATAGGATGGCATTGTAAATGACGACGAAGGAAAGAACACGACTATCAGCATCCCTCGCAGTTGCCTGAAGCAGATCACCGATGAAGACAACCTTTTCTCATTAGTTTTGCCCACTAATAATCAGCCCACCTGCCCAATAAAGTGGAAGCCGTTGGATAGATGTCGCAAATACAAACTTGACATGAGCTCCCAGTATTCGTCGACTTGGAATGGCCCGTCTTCTTCCTGGGAAATATTTACGGGACAGGAAGGTAGATAACGGACTTTTTTTTGCCTGTTTAGTTTGTTGCTGTACTAATGCAGAATCTAAATCTTCTAGGCAGTATAGCAAACTTAAGTCAAGTTTGGCGAAGTCCATTACAACATTTCTTTTGCGACAATTATGGTCATAACTTACATCATGTGCAATACGTCTGTCAACATGGGAGCCAATGTAGCGATCGCCGGGACGAACAATTTTGTGATGTTTCAGTGAGTAGGCCTAAATATGGCATGTTTTTTAAAATGTCAAATGCCAGAAAAATATATTTTTCCTATTTCGTATTTTCTATCGATGCGCTTCAGAAATGCAAAGATGGACTTCAATGCGGAAAGCAGTGCGTACCAAAAGAACTTGTTTGCAATAGTGAACCCGATTGTATAGATGGTTCCGACGAGGGATACGATTGCAGTACGCTTGATTTTTGTGCCACGTCATTTTTAAGTCATTTGCGGTTCAACCCTATGTAGGTTATTCCACGACGTGCTATCAGCTGACAGGCCCTACCGGCCAATTTTCTTCTCAGAAATTAGAAAAACCTAGTGCTGAGATCCATCCAGACAGGATTTCAAGCATAGTTCAGAAAACGACTGTTTTGATATCCGTAGAACCCAACCACCAGATTTGGTTGTCATTCGATAAATTCCGCACTTTAGAAAATCAACATTTCATCAAGGTATTAGACAGTTTAATTGAATATATCGTACATGCATCTATATATAAAAACGTTTCTTCAATAGATTTACGATGGTCCTTATTCAACAAGCCCGCTTCTCTTATCACACAGTGGATCTCAGAATCCTTCTTCAGTACGGTCATCATCCAGCGATTTATTCGTAGAGTTTCCATCTTACTACGAAACGATGTACGGAATGGAAGCTTTTTACATAAGTGTAAGCTTTTTTTCGTCGGACAACCAGAATGAATTATATTCCCAGACAGAAAAAAAAATACTTTCTCTGTAATTTACAACAGGTTAAAAGCTCTGCAGAATCGTTCGTCCGAGGTTAGTACAACTTAAATGTTGCACGACAGTAAAAAGGGAATGTTACCTCGCACATTATTTCTGTCTAGTACAGTATCGGTACTAAATTTGAATTACAAAAAATAGGATGTGGAGGTTATGTTAACGGTAATGGCAACATATCGACTCCAAACTACTTGGCTAACAGCGGTATAGCTGACTGCATTTGGTTCATCGAAGCAAGACAAAATGAAGACGCCGTCCTCCTAAGGATGGCAAACTCTTCTGAAATTAAAGTCCCTCAAACGATTTCTTTGCTCTCCCATCCAGCTATGATTGCAAGTTTATTCCTTTTTCTCTTTCTTGCATTTTAAAGGATTATTAAACACTTTTCTTGTATATTATTTGATCTTTAATAATTAACAGGTGTATGATGGATGGAACTCGTCTGGCCAGGTGCTTTACGACTCAAATCTATCTGATTTTCAAGAAAAAGTGGTCATTTATTCAATTAGTAACAAAATGCTGATACATTTCAAGCCGCCGAAAATAAAAGAAAATGTCGTCTTTTGGTGGAACGTTGCTAAAGTAGACTACAGACTTTATGATTGAAAACAAATGTTACTGATGAATTAATAATTTTAGATATCCACACCGCAATGCCGACAGGATTTTCAGGCAGCCACTGGAAGCATAAGAAGTCCAAACTATCCTAGACCTTATCCGAACTCAATTGATTGCCGCTGGAGTATAAACGTAAGACCAGGTTCAAAAATCCGGTTGCTTTTTGCCTTCTTTGAAACACAAGAGAGAGCGGATTTCGTCACTGTAAGTATTATTTTGCATGAATTGAGTTTGAGTTTGAGTTTGATGAGCTGTACTACTTCACTCATTAATATTAACGGAATTCATAACGACTGATGGACTACTCGTTTTTTTTCTTCTTCATAGGTGTTCGATGGGCCAACTGTACATTCACAAATGTTGTTTGAAAAATCAGGATCGATTTCAACGCCATTCGTAGTCAATTCGTCTAACAATCATGTTTTAATTAGATTTACATCATATGATAATAGTCTCTTGGCCTTCACTGGTTTCCTTGTCGTTTATTCGTCTGTGTGATATGTTACCGAATGCTTCAGCTACAAATTTGCTTCACCTTTTCCCGTATGCATTTATAATTACAGCAAAAAAAAGTGTTTAGGGGTAAATAATTTGAAACACGCACATTTTTTCCCGTAGTTCATCATAAAAATACTATTTTAAACAAATTGCTTGTGTTGAAACTTATTGGAAAGTGCTAATTTTTCTCTAAGCCGTCAATTGGTCATTAAACTGTTTAACTCTGCGGAAAACTGCCCCTCCCCCTCTGTGCGGCCCTGTCTACTGGTATCAGTCATGGGAGAAGTAAACGAAGCCATGATCTAGTAATTACGCTTCAAACATTTGCCACTTCTACCGGGCTGCTGTATGAGGCCAAGCGTGTGTCGATCCTCGGGGTAGCGGTACTGCGGTAGTGAGTGTCTTCTTGCTACTTGAACCTAAGATATGCACTATGCGAATCGGTCAATCGGGAAATACAGGATGGTAATACCGATCCTTCGCGGCTTTTTTAATGGCGAAAATCCTTACTAAGTGTACTGGTTGCTTGAGCTGGCGAATCTACCTTCGGCCAATCAGTGTTACTTTACTACCTGTTACTACTTATGTTATTACGGCTCGTCGCTTCGATCACCTGTAGCCTATAGCTGCTGGTCATTTTATATTCTTTTTTCTTTTCACCTTTTGACGTTCCGTATCAAGCTTTTGGATTCCGTTATTCCGTTTCCTCTTCATAATAAATGACGTAACTTCCTCTTGTTGGCTTCCTGCAAGATTGCTGGCGCTTGCGATCAACTGCTATAAAGCGTTTTCCAATTTCAAATACATGCTTGTAGATGCGACAATCGTTGTGGCTATAGTATTTGACCAAGTAGCCTACTGTAAATGTGTATTCTAAGAAAACTGAAAGCAGTCAAGGTACCACTGCGCAGTCGGTCTCTCTTGGTTTGCCATTAACGTTCAAAGTGAAGACAAAAGACCTATGTATATTTAAAAAAGGAACGGTATGTCTTTTGGATTGGGTATTTGTTTCAGTCTTTTTTATTGATGGTAGCTTTGATGGAATGCGGTATGATATGGGGTAGATAAAATAAAGTGGAATGAAGAAAATGATATGTGAGGATGGGAAGTGGAAAAGAAGTACATGGAAGAAGGATAGCGGGGTGAGAATAATGGGAATTGCAGTTTATGAACATGCAACGGGGGTAGAGTGAATAAGCGAGTGAATAAGCGGGGCAGACCCCCTTGGTAAACCAAGAGGGAATTATTAAAGGGATGACTAGCCTCCCCCTTCCCCTGAATCTCATGGAACACCACTCATGCGCATTCGAAGTTGTCGTTGAAAGAGGACGACAAAGCGACGATGTGCTTGTGTAGGCAGTGTAGCGCTCTAGAAGCGTAGACAGTGTGTATTGTGCTATCCGCTCTTCCGGTCTCCGCATGCAGCAAGAAGTGGACCCATTCTGATTCTTCTTTTCTTAGGCAAACTTCACTAAGTGTATTCTATGTTGCCTTGGTCCCTTGGATTTCATCGACCATGAATCCTCGAAAAAATATGTGTGTCATATTCATAAGTTTACTTGTCCTGATGTCAGCAATGTTAAATTGTGAGACTTCAGAACTTCATGGTGAACCCACAAGCGTGGCTGCCACTAACACGGCAGACACTAGTCAATTACAAAACCGTGTAGAAACACTTGAAGCTGCGTTTCGGACGATAGCCTTAGCTTTTTTGAGTCAGAAAAACGATTTGTTTGCTCCGATCAATCAAATTTTAGAGCGCGACCCTGCAGTCAGATCAATTCTATCACTTTCGACATCTAATGAAGTGATGGCAAACTCGGCTTCCCCTTCGTGCTCCTCATCTGGCACTGATTCCTCAAGTGCTGCGAGTTTTCTTCTTCATAGTTTGCCGCATACAATGAAAGGTAAAGAAAATGCACAATTACTATTGTTTGTTTTTTTCTTGGTATACTATCTCTCTTCATTTTCTGGAAATAAATTAAGGCGAATCAGAAGGTCATAAACAGAATGCTAATAGTAATAACGCCGTCGACGATCTCAAGGGAGCAGTCAAATGTTCTTTGGCCCATTTGGTTGACATTAATGTCATCAGTAAGTAATTTAGGTTTCCATAATTTCTGAAATATTAAGTTAATGATGGACACCTACACTTAGATGATAATAGCCAGCGTTTTAATCAGTCGAGACAAGTCGTAGCTTCTTTTCTCTCCCAAGAAGAGGCTCTTGAAATAACGTGGTCGATGCTACCTCCGGAATGTCTTAAATTCACCTCCGGAGTGTGGGTCCGAGTTTACGAAACCCGTGGCGAGAGAGACTTACCAAAGGACGAGAATTACATTTCTATTCCAATGAAATGCATAAAAATAAACTCGGATGCAACGTCATTTTCTATCGTCGTATACCCTCTAACTTCATCTAGCAGCGAGAAAGGAACTTGTCGCATTTCTTTGGCCAACAACCTTACACAGTGTCACGTTTATACTGTGGAAATCATTCCTAATTACCAGTCACTTCGAGGGAAATCTTTGCGGACTGAAATCGTAATTCCATCTAAGGTATGCCCCCATAAAAACAATTATGTTAAATATTGAAAATGGAAATCTTAGAAGGAGAAAATTGTTGTCTTACTGAAATTTGTGCGTGCGTATTTTGAATAACAGCAGCTGAACGAAACAAAATCATTTGGGATCTTGGTGTTCAATTGGAGTTCTTTGAAGCTGACTTGGGCAGATAATTCCGGATGCGCTCGGCAATTGACTTCTTTAGACTTTAATGTAGTGCTCGTAAGTATAAGGTTGCATTGAAAATTGCCTCTGCTCAATTTGATACAAGCTTTTGTTATCTATTCTGCTAACTTACCTTTGTTTACAATAAAAAAGGACAACTGCAATAACAATGTAGTTGACGACGGCGAACGAGAAAACGTTACTTTCAGTATCCCCCGCAGTTGTCTGAAGCAGCAAACAAAGGATGGTAATCTTTTCTCTTTGGTTTTACCGGCTGACAATTGCCCTATGGAATGGAAGCAATTTGACAGTTATCGTAAAAATCGTCTATATACGTTAAGCATCACTTCCAAGTACTCGGACACTTGGAATGGTCGACCGTTTTCTTGGAAAGTATTTAATAGACAAACAGGTTGGATTGAATTTGAATAAATTACTTATACGTTTGTCAATTAAGACAACACTCGTAACATACTTAATTATCAGAAATTATGTTTTCGTTACAGGACATTATCCGACAAATTTAGATAATGTATGGCGATGTGGAAATGAGGAAGATTTCTTTCATGGCTATCGGTGTTATCCAATGAGAAATATCTGTGTCTATCTCTCCCAATTTAACGGTCGTTGGTTCGATTGTGGTGATTCAGTAAGACTAATAACTAATAAGCGTAAACAATTTACAATTATTACGTTATTGGTTCTCGTTTTTATTTATTCTATTAATTGTGCAATTCAGAAATGCGAAGGTGGATTTCAATGCGGAACGGGATGTTTATCAAAAGATGTAGTTTGCAATGGCCAATGCGATTGTCCGAACTGTTCTGATGAGGGATACGATTGCAGTAATTTGTTGTTGTTTAGATTTGATTTTATATTTATATATTAAACTGATTGTTTTTTCTCTTGGGGATGTAGGTTATGCCAATACCTTTGATTATCTAGAAAGCCCTTCTGGCCATTTCTTTTCCGGGATATTAGATAAACCTAGTGCTGAGATTCATTCCAACCGAGTCTCCAGTATCGTTCGGAAAACGACCGTTTGGATATCAGTACAACGAAATCACCAGATCTGGCTGACATTCGATAAATTTATCACTTTAGAAAGCAAACATTTTGTTAAAGTAATTAGATTACTGGTGTTTATATAGTAGTCTAGTGCGACCTGCCCATCAACTGTATTTGAATTTAAATATTCTTCTAGGTTTTTGACGGCCCAAACTCAACCAGCCCTCTGCTTTTAACACACAGCGGATCGACGAAGCCTTTTCCAGTCCGGTCTTCGACTAACAATTTGCTCGTGGAGTTCCCGTCATACTATGACAAGAATTTCGGGATCGAAGCAGTTTATGCTAGTGTAAGTTCGTTTGGTCGGTTTACGCAATTTACTTTAGAAATATAAACCCAACAATACTTGATTGTTAAAATTCGTTTTTCCCTTGCATTTTTTCTCTTTCGAATTTCAGGTAAATATGACAGACGAGCTATTTCTTCCAGGTGCGTTCATAAATCTGAAAAATGTTAACTAGTCAGTAGCTTCTTAACTTTTGTTGTTGAATACATATGTATAGGGTGTGGTGGTTATGTAAACGACAACGGCATCATATCAACTCCAAACTATTTGTCAAACGCCGGAATGGCTGACTGCTATTGGTTCATTGAAACAAAAAAGAATGAAGATACAATTCTGCTTAGGCGAAACTATCTTAACGACGATGCATCTACAGCGACTACTGCGTTCTCTCAACCTACAATGACTGCAAGTTATTTACCGTTCTTTTCCACATGAAGAAGGATTAGTTATCTTCAGTGCTTTTGTGTAATTTCGTTTTAGCCTCAACTGTTATTTGTAAATTATTACATTTTATACGCAGATACACGACGGATGGGATCTATCAGGATTTGTGCTGTACGATGGAAGTTTATCCAAACTTCAAGAGAAAACAGTCGTTTATTCGATTAGCAGTAAAATGATGGTCCATTTTAAACCTCCGAAAGTCAAAGAAAACTTTCAGTGGTCCCTGGTCATATCTAAAGTACGTTATATATGCAGCACCTTCCACAGTATTTCCAAAAACAAATTTATTTACCAAATAAAATTGTTTAATTGCACCGCAGGTATCGTCGTCACAGTGTAAAGTGGACCTTCGGGAAGAAACGACCGATGGTACCATAAAAAGTCCAAACTATCCTATGTCCTATCCTCGTTCGTCGGATTGTCGTTGGATTATTAACACAAAACCAGGATCGAAAATACAGATACTATTTTCTGTATTCGAAACACAAGAAAGGGTGGACATTCTTTCTGTGAGTTTTTGACGTGGTTGTGCGTACGTCTTTACAAAAAGAACTAACAGAAATTCTTCACATCGATTTTCAGGTGTTTGATGGTCCGACTGTACACTCTCCGTTGTTGTTAGAACAATCAGGATCTGTCTCTACACCTTTCGTCGTCAGTTCATCGACCAACCAAATGTTGATAAGATTTACGTCATCAGACGATAAAACTTCAAGGTCGTCTCTTGGTTTTGAGGGCGTATATTCATCGGTGTAAAAAGGTTGTGGTGGTGGTTACTTACTATGCATATTCAAGGGTACGGGTTATAGTCGATAACATATTATCATATTATCATGCTAAACTGCTTTTCTTTTCTTCTTTTTCGTTCTTGCATCACTTCGGTGACACATAATAAACATAACGATGAGTGGCCGGTTCGTGTCGCTTGTTTCGGTTCCCGATTTAAGTTGTTGGCCTACGCATCTTTTTGAAATGCTGAGACGGCAAAAGTGGAATTATAAGGCGACACGGAATTTGTGATCTATCCTAATTAAGTGCAAGGGGCCACACCTGGCGCATCACTGTGTCTACAATTAATAATTTTGTGAAGTTTTCTCTAAAATAGTCTTTTGGGTTAGCGCAGCTCATCAGACAGACTGCTTCCGTTATTTTGATTGGGGTCGCAATTTGGCAGCAACTGAAATTGTTTTGAAATTGTAAGGATCAAATTCCCCAGAAGAATATAGTTGGGTTGGAGCAGTGTTAGGAAATCATTAGGCGATTTAAATCTCTTTTATCCTGATTTAGATTTAGAATTAAATCAAAAATTAAAATGTGATTTAAAAGGTATGATTTATGCGGATTTAAATCATTTGAAAAATCATTAAATCGCGTAGTACAACCGTCAACATTTTACGTTTTCCTATTTATCGTAACCATTTGGATCAGTAAATCGTTTTGCAGTCAACTAGTCAGTTTTTTCAGCAGATTATTGTAATGGCGACAGAAGAATTAGTTTGGCGTCCTGAAGAGACCCCCCTGAGACTGAAAACGTGGGCTCTCTGTATGTCTCACAATAAATTTTCAATTTTGATATGATTTTGATTCGATTTATTTACGATTTAAATCCAAAATCATGCCTGTCTAGCGATTTGAATTTGATTTCGATTTTTCGGCTTAATTTCCTAGGAAGGATTTGATTTTTGTAGTGATTTTTTTGCATTTCTGAAATTCGATATTGATTTTGATATAAATCAAAAAATATAAAAGATTTCCTAACACTGGGTTGGAGTCCTGTCACACGTCCCGTCACGAGCCCCAAATGTTACATGTTTGGCGTCCACCACCATGGGAGCGTCTGCGATCCGCTACCCGTCCTGGTGTCCCGTAGCTTACCGTAGACGGACGGAGGGGGAGCGGTTTGACGGCGGGTAGTAGTGGGGACGTGGGGTACCGTAAACACCGTAAGGAAGTCTGCTATTTTAAAATTGTTAAAAGCATAATGGGTCTTAAACTTCATTTGGATATAGTTTTTTTTAAAGGTAGTCGTGCTAGGCAACTGCCGCGTGGAATCAAAGACTCGCCTTGAAGACTCGCCGTCGCAAAAAATTAAATTGGCAAATCAGATGAAATTACTCCTCTTTTAATCGACAAGCTCCTGCTACAATTTTTGAATTAAATAAATGTAATAGCCAATTACTCCAGTAATATACGGTAATACTATATACTTTTAAATTCAAATCCACACATACAACTTCAATTCTTAAGGGACTACTAACTAGGCATGAGTTCCCTATGTGTTTTTAGGTAGTCTAGAGGATATGGCCCATAGTATAGAGCATATATCAAGTTGCAGGCGGGTTATTGCATATCGTGAGACAATATGCCACCCATTCCCATATTGTTTTCAACAGGATCTATCCTCAGCAGCTGAACTAAGGAAGGCTACCCGCAGTAAGGAACTGACCATTCCCAACATCTGGAGTACTTTAGACTATAGGCTAGTGTTCTGTAATAGGCAGCAGCCACATATTACGTTAAAAAGTTCTTGGTTAGCCACTGTGCCGATTGTTTTGGGGCTAAAAAAGACGAAAAAAGATACAGGTCTGACTATATTGGCCGAGCTGCTGAAAAGCACTTACTCACGGGCGCGATCCCACTACTGCTCGACACGGGAACTTTTGGCTGCTAGATTTCTCTCCTGGCCCGTTTCGCTCCTCCTTAGACAACCTGGATCTGCCGGATTCCTCCAACCGATCCATGTCGATGCCAAGCTTAGCGCGGACACCTGTTCAACGCAAGCGACAATCCAGCAGGAGTCCCAGCCTCAAGCCATCCACTATATCAAGCCTCCCGGAAGCAGGATTACAGGTATGCGCCATATACCCGGCAGAAAACGGGTCTTTTTGACTCAAGTGTTTCCTGTGCACAAGCTAAAGGTCTTTAAATATGTTTGAAGAAGAGATTTCCAGGTCTGAAAATCTGGAAATATTTAGTGCTTTATTTATATTTAGTAAATAGCACAGGATAGATAGATCATTTAGTATGCTAATCAATAAATCTACTATAATGTGCAAATCCGTCCGATCTTCGATGGATGCATGTTCTTCCGGGCAAAGTGTGGGTTCACATTCACATCTTAAATCCTTTTAATCACAAGTATGCTCAAAAGGTTGAAGGTAGCAAACTCTCAAAAACACTTTCTCCAGGCGAGGCTTGAACTCGCGACCTCGGCATTACTACGACATTTGGCTAATAATTGCTGTGACGCCTGTGAGTATGAATACTGTCT